>JBBMKD010000170.1:55927931-56015842 GCA_037834095.1 Argya squamiceps | reverse complement strand
CACGGGGCCGTGAGGAGTCGGTCCCGCAGCCGCTCCTCGGCCATGGGAGCCAAGAAGAAGCTGTTGCAGGTTCAGGAAGCCTTTCAGCTGGCTCAGAAACCTCACCAAAACCACGCGAAGCTCGTGGTGGCTCTGAAGAGCACTTATGCTCAGGTACGGCTGCTATCGGGCGGCCCGGCGCGGGGGGAGCTTAGGGCCCCAGCGGCTGCTCTACTGGTGCCCCGGGGGGAAGGGGCCGCCTCCGCACCGTTTCCCTAAAACGAACGCCACTGTGCCTAAGGAGAGCCCGCGACTTAAAAACAAACAAAAAGAACCCCCAACCCTCCCCAAAAAACCCACTCAGATGCCGCAAAACCATGCCGCTGAACTGTTCTGCGCAGTTGTCTCGTGCGAACGCGGCGGTGAGCGCTGCCCGCCGGTGTCGGTGTTGCCGCGGGAAGGTGTTACATAGATAGCCGAGATGTGGGTGTGACACACGATGTAATGGACAGGGTGTGTTTGATTGTCGTCCTGAAATCTGTCAGCCGGCTGGGACCCCGCTGTCGTACTGTGCCTGCTGTGGAGTTACAGCAGAATACTTACTGAGGAGAGCACACAGCGGGTCTGCCCCGACTGCTGACTGTAGCCCTTTAAAAGTTTAAATTCAATTGTAAGCCCGCTTACTTTATTTTTCAGTGGTACAGCTTTGAAAGATGAACCGGATAGTTATCTTTTGTTGTGGTTTGATTTTTTTTCCCCAGTTGGATGATAAAGAAGGCTTTAATGAAAAATTCATTCATTTCCTCAAGTATGCTATGATAATCTACAGGCGGGAACCAGCAGTGGAACAAGTGATCAATTTTGCAGCTAGATTTGTTACTTCATTCTATCAGATTGAGAAAGAAGATGGTATTGAGGAGGGAGAAGAAGATAATTTACTTCTGAATTATGTGTTTAAATTTCTGCTTGAGGTACGGTTAACATTTATTCTTAAATGTTTAACATAAGGAAATGGAAACTTTTTGCAGTGGGGAAAACTTGCTGGTACTTGACAATACTTACAAATTATAACTTAAGAAGTGAAAGCAAAACAGAGCTAGTGCTTGACAAGTAATACCATCTGCATTCTCCCAACACAAAAAGATCCACTACATCCCACACAATAATCCAACAACTGGATTTCAAAATTTGGGCCTTTGAGAAAAAGTGAATGTTCTCCTATATGGCTGTCAAATGTGTCACTGTAGGCTTTGGTATAGGTATATTTATTAGTGTGGAAGTGTGGTGGAAATTCATTTATACTCTTCCTTTGATAACAAAAATATTAAAAGATCTTCTATACAACTGTGGTTGGCATATGTATTATTCCTTTTTGCTTACTGCAATTGTTACATAGATAAGCAGTTCCAATAGCATGAACACACAAATAGAATTACATTTTCCCAAACTATTGATTTGCCATGGAAAGATCATGGATCAGGCCTAAGATAAGTAATCATAATTGCTAATGTTTTTTTTTCTTCTAATGTTTCATGGAGGCAGAGCAGTAAGTTGGCTGATGCACTGCAGGCTGCTTGCAGTGGTCAGCATGCTGCTCCCTCTGTGAAGGCACTGCTGATTTTCCAGAGTCTCTGATCCAGGCAATGGGCTGTAATTGCTTTTCAGTTCTGAGACTTTTTAATCTTAAAAATAAAATTAAATTGGAAAAGCTTTTGAAACACAGAAGTGCATATTTCATTTGTTCTGTAGAATATTAACCACTTAGATGTGCATATTAACAGCCTTATGTTGGAAATGAGGAAAGTGTGATGATAAGAATACCTTTTTTTTCTCTCCCCAAGTCTCACGATGCCAGCAGCCACGCCGTTAGGTTTCGAAGCTGTCAGCTTGTTAATAAGATTTTGGGAAATATGCCAGAGAATGCTGAGATTGATGATGACTTATTTGATAAAATTAATGAAGCTATGCTGACTAGACTTAAAGATAAATTTCCAAGTGTGAGAATTCAAGCTGTCTTGGCCCTGTCAAGACTTCAAGATCCTAAGGATGAAAACTGTCCTGTTGTTAATAGTAAGTAGTGTTGGTCTTTCTGTTTTGTCTAAGAACATTTGTTAATTTACATTACATTAAAGCATTTTAAAGCTTAGTGGGTTTTTTTTAGCATTGAGTGAATAGATGTTAGAGAGTATTCTTGTAATAATTTGTAAACTCTGAAACTCTCTGCTAGAGCAGTTGGAATATGCAAGTGTTATGTGTGTTCAAGGGGAGAAGACAGAACTGTTTAGAGAGATCTGCTAGACAATCATACTGGGCTCAGGCTGCTCTGTGAACTGAATGTGGAAGTGGGCTTGTGAAAATGTGTTGTAAACTAGTGGAGGTATGGTAGTGTTCAGTTCATGCCCTCTAAGGACCCTTACTATTCATTGAATTAGTACAAAACACTTAGAAGAGTAGAGATGATAGAGAAAAACTATTGTTATCTCAAATTATGATCACTTTTCTAGAAGAGATCAGCATCTCTGCAACACAGGTATCTTGATGATGTTTATGGGTTTCTTTGTGTATTGTATGATTTTTGACTAAGCCTCTACTTCTTTGCCTCGAGGTAGACCAAGTGTAGGTTTGTACCAGCACAGCTGGTATGTAAATTGTGCCCTGATTGATCTTTACATATTGCCTTTTGTGAAGAATTACTTAGTTGGGGTTTTCTGTTCTTGAGGTAGCTTCTTTGAAATTCTATTTTCTGAGTGTTGTTTATAGGTTACTTTTTTAGGAGCACATAGAATTCATAGTAAGTCATTTTCTCACAGAGCAAGGTGAATTCACGTATACTCTAATTAAACTAATTTTATATTTGCTTTGAATTTTGAATAATGTTCAAGAATATTATAAAAAAGCATGACGGATTTACTATAAGAGTTTTGGTGGGCTTAATGGAGATTGCAGTTTTCCATTTATAGGAAGATTTGAGGATCTACTTCAAAGATAACATAGAGGAGGTACAACTAGTGAATAGAGGTCTTAAAGAGCCAATATTTGGAAATGTTTTTTTCCACTTGTAAATGGCAAAGTGGTTATTTATGGGTGGGATCTGGAGTAGCAATTTTTGGAGTTATTAACTAAAGATCTTATTTATGATTGTGAACATCATTTCTTTTAATATCATAGCTTAGCATGCAGTTACCATAAAATTTTGGGGTTGTGACCCTGGACTGTTTCCTAAATTATCAGCTCTGCAGGGACAAGAGAGGGGTTTTGGTAACAGCTGCTGAATTTTTTAAAAGTATTTTCTATGTTTCAAACTTGTATGAAAGCATTATTATGACTATTTTATTTTCAGTTTACAGCACTTTGCTTGAAAATGATTCAAACTCGGACGTGAGACGAGCTGTGCTGTCGTGTATCGCTCCGTCAGAAAGGACTCTGCCAATCATTGTCGGCCGCACGATGGATGTAAAGGAGCCTGTCAGAAAGCTGGCATATGAGGTAAGTTGGATCACTTACCATTCATTTCAAAGGCTGGCTTAGGAAAAAGGCTTTAAATCTTTTATTGTGGTTCACTTAACATTAAGAACAGTTAAGTAATTTATTTTCATTTACCAAAATTTGGAGGGGGAGTGGTCTAATACAAGTTTTCTAGTTAAAATTGCTGAACTTGACTGTAGAACTTGCTTGATAGGAATTATTTGTGTGGTAGAATTTGTCTGTTGAAGATCAGGTAGTAACAGTATAAATTATGCATGCAGTCTGTTGTTTTTTATTTATGCATTTTGTGATGTTATTGAAGCAAATTTGGTTCTCTGTTATTACATAGTGGATGTTAGGACCACAGCAGTAGTAAAAAATTACATGGCTTTGGTATTGCAGTTTTGAGAAGTATCAACCATTAATCATGTTTACATGCAGAGGTAAGTAAGTATGCTAACATGTCTGTTTCTTATGCAGACATCTTAGATGAGATCTTGGAACAAAATGTTCAATTTTTCACACAGAACTGTCTTCTGCTTTTTTAATCTTAGGTTAGATTGTTTTTTTCAATGGAATCTGTGTTAGTAGGCTTTTTAAGGAAAGTACTAATTTCTGTAATTTATTGCAGATACTTATTACCCTGGACACTTTAAAGAGAGGCTAGTTTTCATGTCCAGGTGCTGCATACAAGCAGAGCTGATGAGCTTCTAAGCCATGTGTTAACTTTATTGTTTATTTTACTTTATATTTTCTTCTATGCATGAGGATCTATCTGCTTGTTAATGTGTTGGTACAATGCTGTTGGTATAAGTATTACAGGTTTCTATTGATTTAGGATTTCTGTGGATAGTTAAAACTCATCGTTTAAAACCATAGGTAGATAATGTGTTCGTTTGTTATCATATGTGGAAATGTATTTTAATGTCTTGATTATTTTTAAGGTTTTGGCAGAAAAAGTTCACATGAGAGCTCTGACAATAGCACAGAGAGTTAAATTGTTGCAACAAGGACTTAATGACAGATCTGGTAAGAGATCATAGGTTTCTTAACACATCTTAATACTAATATTTAAGAGAGAATACTTTCTAATATGTTGGGTGATGGTATGCAGAAGCTGTGGTGCAATAATACCGAGCTTGAAGGGAATATTGAGGTACCAGGAAGTGTTTAGACACATGAAATCTGCTTGCTGCTTTGTTTTGCCAGGCCCCTTGTAGTGAACAAACCAGGAAAGGATTGCACTTTCAAAAAACCTGAAAACCAATGACCTTTAAAATATGACCAATTGCTATTAAAATGAAAAAAAACAATAATGTAGTTAAACACAGAAGCAGAAAAATGTAATTAATTTGGTGTGTTCGGAAATGTGTCATTACAGATATTTTTGTAACTAATAAATGTATTTAAGAATTCAAATGTGAACATTAATATCAGTTTGAAAATATTTCCTATGTTCTTTCAGAGAGAAATCTTCTCAGCTGTTTTTTTTTTTTTTTGTTTTTTTTTTTTTGGTTTAGCTTGAATTTTATTTAATGAATCTTTGACCATTATGCATTTCACCATGGGGCAGCTTTATTCTTTTCAATGTCTTTTGTACGGTGTCACTCTATAGAAAAAGCCATTCAGAATGTACCCATAATTGTGTGTGGTGGTGCTGAAAGATGGAAACATCACCTGCATCTGAGCAAGACAATTCTGGCCTTCCTATATAGAACACAGTTTTGGTTTTTTTTGTTCCCCCAAATAGCAGCAATCATATGCATGGATTTCATAACAGAAGCTACCAGTTTTACTGAGTGCTGATGTGTAATCCCCCTACTTTGTTTGGAAAGCCTGCACTAAGTTGAATTTTACTCTGAGAATTTCCATTGCTGAGTGGTGTGCTGCTTGGGAATTGTGAGAATTTTGATCAATGTGGATATTCACTTAGAAAACAAGAATAAAGTACTGCCTTCACTGGGAACTAGAACACTTTAAGGTGTCGTGCATGTGTGTGGTTTTATTGATCTACTATTCTTTTTGGCTAGCTGGGGACTGTATTCTGTTCTTGACAGGAAAGGAGCCAATGAGCTGAGTTCTCTTTTATGCTGTACAGAACTATGCTTAAAAAGACCACCTCCTTCTGTATAAGAAGTTTTAGTCACTTTGCCCCACCTATCCTGATCTGGTCTGTAGTAGCCTACAGAAGTTCGTCATGTTCTGTTTCTGAAGTCCAGCACTGAAAACCTGTGTTCTGAATTACTGTTTCATATTGATACACTAGTTTGCTGTTTTATCCAACTAATTGCTGCTTGACTGCTGCCTGCCACCGTTCCCCCAGTAACCCTTGGTCTTGAGAGATACTTCTTAGGGTGAATGCATTTCTCTTAGTAATCTTTCCAAACTGGGAAGTTCAGACCTCATTCTACTATATTCTACTAGTTTATGCTTTTCACCTTCTTGGAGAGGTTTCTTAGGACCGTAATTTAGCTTTTTGAAGGCCTTTTTACAGTTCTTTTTGAACTCTTTAACTATATTTAAGTGCTACACTTAGTATCATGAGTTACATATTAAGAGGAAAGGTGAATGTTTTCAGTGTGTGTAGACTTTGTTTCCCTTACACTGGATATTGTTTTTTGAAAGAGCCTAAGAGCATAATCGTTTTGCTCCCTAGTTATTATGTTTTGACCTCCAAGGCACTTCCTAGCCTTTCAACTTCCCTGCTTAAGTCTGGGTGAATGCATTAAGGATGTATACATTCTGGATGTTCCCATAAATACTTTTTTCATTGATTAAATGGTATTCTCTTGATCCAGGATCTATTGTTTCTTGTGGCAGTGGTGAGTAGAGAGTTAAAGTATCATATGTAAACTTCATAATCCAGTAACATAATTGAAACAGCATGAGAATTCTGTCAGTCAATTCACATGTAGTATCCTGCCTCTGAAAGTGGCTGATTCCTGAAACAGAGCAAGTATATAAACAATGTTACCCAGAACATTTGGGACTGGAGCATCTCTGTTACAAGGACAGGCTGAGAGAGCTGGGCCTGTTCAGCCTCAAGAAGAGAAAACTGGGAGGGGAGAGCTCTGTCAATGTGTGTGAAGGGAGGGTGCCAGGAGGATGGAACCAGGCTCTGCTCGGTGCTGCCAGGCAATAGGAAAAGAGGCAATGGGCAGAGACTGATGCACAGAATGTTGTGCCTGAATATGAGGAAGAACTTCTGTATTGTGCAGGTGACCAAACACTGGAACACTTGCCCAGAGAGGTTGTGTAGTCTCCTCACTGGAGATATTCAAGAAGTGTCTGGATGTGATCCTGTGCCATGTGCTCTGGGATGGCCCTGCTTGTGTGAGGAAGTTGGACCAGATGACCCACTGAGGTCCCCAGTCTTACCTATTCTGTGATTCTGATTTTGAGTATTTCTTTGTTCTACAGGAGTTTGTGATTAGTAGGTTTTTTGGGTTGAGCTGCTGTCTTCAGATGTAAATTTTTTTTGGATAAAGGTTTTTTTTTAATTCCCTGTGAGGGGAAAAATTACATTGCCTCAAAAAAAAAGGATGTGCCCTAGGTAGTTCTTGCTCAACTGGGTTTTTCTTTATTTAAAATAATGTTGAGTTTAACTGTATAACTTTGTTTTGCAAAAAGACTTTTATAGAAGAATGTTTTGTGAAAGTATGTTTAAAATTTGATATTTTTCAAACTTTGTTTTAAACTGTTTGAATTCCTGTATTATTAGATGCTGTTAAGGACGTAATGAAGAAGAAGCTACTTCAAGCCTGGTTACAATTCACTGAAGGGGATGTTTTAGAGTTGCTTCATAGACTGGATGTAGAAAACTGCCCAGAAGTGGCCATCCCAGTACTAAATGCTATATTTTCATTATCTCCACTTCATGACATTGCTCAGAACTGTAAAAACCTTGATAGCAGGTATGCAGAGCATTCTTCATTTCCAAAGGATGAGTATTTTGCATGAGAATATAAACCTAAATTCCTTTTAACCTCTTAAGATACAGGCACATTTCCAGAAGCTGTAAGAAAGTTATTTCACTATATTAATGCTTATTAAAGCCAGACAGGCCCACATCTGTAGCTTTGGATTGCAATGCATGTAGCATCTGCTGATTTCAAAACATCTGTCATGCTGCTAACCAGAATGCAAGGCGCTTGATGTGATATTGTGCATTTCCTCCCATAATACAGAGGAAGATTTTGCTGTTACTTTTAAATCAGTGACAATTTGTCATTTAATCTTATCATCTGAGATTAGACTCCTACCACAGTTCAAAATCATTCCATTGTGATTGGTCTGACTTTGATCCTGAGCAAAATGAAGCTTCCATTCTGAAAAACTGGGCTGAGAATTTTTTAAGTAGCAGATCTGTTAGACTAATGTAATTTTGAAATATAAGTCAAATTACTCAGTTTGTAATGAAGCTTACATTAATTTAATTTATGGAAAACACTTAGGGTTGTTTTTGTATGAAATTTCTTGAGTACAGCTTGAATGAATGGAGTATCAGAATGATAAATGGCTAGAGTTTTGAAGTCTGTGGTTTCTGTTTGTTAAATTTACATTTAAATAAAGACTTTTCAGGTTGATGAGAAGGTGTCAAATGATCAGTTTTCATCTACATGTTTTCTCAGGTGTTTTTGGCTGGGTTTTTTATTTATTTTGTATGTGAGCAATCTAAAGCAAAACCAAAATTGTTGATAATTTACAAGTAAAATGGGATTCAAGGGAGTAAAATGTACCACCTCAGTGATACTGTCTTTTCTGTTTTGAGGTAGAATTAATGAACAACTTAATGCTCTGCCTCTGAAAACAAAGATTAATTGCCATGGTTGGCACGAAAAATACTATAAATCTAAAAAGGAGTGGGGGATCTCATGATGGGTGACCTACCTATGATGGCAGATGGATGATGAGCCTAGAGAGTTGCTGAGAAGTTGTAGTAGATTTTGCATTTGACATACTATGATTGCTACTCCACTGTTGTGTCAAGATCTTGTATTAAGAATGGAAGGAACAATTCATAGAAGCTGAAAAATATTTTCACGCAGTTTTGCATTTCTGTGGATTAATGGTGTTCAGTTTTCCAGACTTGTGCAGTGCTAACAGTGTTTCATAAATACCTGGGTGGTTGCTCCAGAAGCTCCGAAGGGTTGGGCAGAATGTTTCTGCAAACTGGTGTGAACAGCCTTGAGTTAAAATACTGAGAAGAGCAATGTCATGAATGGCTTGTGGAGCTCTGTGTCCTCGAGAGAAGAAGTTATTTTTCTCAATCTGTAACTCTTTCTGTGGGGAATACCTTTGACAGGCTTTTATTTGCATTTTAGCAACTAATATTTATTTCTTATTTTCTAATACTTCTGTGTATTTATTATTTTAGACTCTTTTATTCATCTCTTCATATTCCTTTGTTTATTTTTGTTTAGAAAGCTGATTCCACTGGAGGATTTAACACCTGAGAATGTGTTATATTGGAGATGTCTCTGTGAATATCTAAAATCAAAAGGTGAAGAAGGTGAAGTTGTACTAGAACAGGTGTTGCCAGAACCAGCTATATATGCAGATTATTTATTGAGGTACATTTAAAAATCTCTTACCACTAAAGCAGAAATTTTTTCTTAAATTAGAGAATATTTCTTTTATTCAAGTGTTCAGGTATCGTCCAAACCCAAAATTGTGCTTGAGCAGTGATTTTTAGCTTTTATTTACTTTTTAAGAAAGATTTTTCAGAGCTTGCAGGAACCGACACTTCTTCCATTGTTGTCTTTTGTGAAAAAAAAAAGACAAATTCTGCTGCTGTCTCTAAAAGAAGCATTTTTGAATTGAAACTTCTCTTTTGCCTGCTCAGGGAGGCATAATTCCTAAAAACTTATGTTTGAAAGCAGTGACAGAGATGTAAAATGAGCCAGTTACAGAACACTTATTTAACTGGAGGGCACAGGAGGGTGAATGTTTTGAACAAATGTTTTGTTAAGGCAGTGTTTTTACCCAAGTGAAGAATGGTAATTTTTTTTTTTGTGGGGTGGGTGGTTTTTTGTTTTTGTTTGTTTGTTTGTTTGTTTTTTGTGGGTTTTTTTTTTGGTCTTCTTTAGTCTTAACATAAATTTTGAACAGAATTTGCTTCTTAGCATGGATAATGCTGGGAAATCTTAACTGAGGTGTTGTTCCTGTAAAACAGAGTGAATCTTCCTGAAATGGTAATAAATCAGATCTGCTGAAAAATGCATTGTATTGATGGATGTTTCCAATTGAAAATATGTCCTTTTCTCACTTTACTGGGTATAGTATATTGGTAGTAATTACAGAAGTCATTGCTACTTTTCAGTGTGGAATGTTTTAACATGTTTCATAAATATTTAATAAATGCAGCATCTGTGTTTCCTTAGTTTTGAAATGTATATCTGTTCTGGTGGGTATACATTTATTTATTCGTTATTCATTTAACAATCCATAAAACAATTCTTTTCCAAAAAATCTGTTTTGCAAAAGAACATTTGTTCTCTTTGCATCCAGTCGTAGTCAAAGTGCTTTCAGTTACATTGCTCTTCAGGGTGAGGCTAAAATTAATCAGGTTTGCTAGTAATTGTTTATGATATCAGCTGTTAAACTCTTCATTGTTCAGCTGTTGTTTCAGGTAAGATTTGCAGTTCTCAGTTCTCTGGTGTGCAGTGTACAATTGTGCAGTGCACCGTGAGAGTGTTGGTTAGAAGGAGCAAGAACATACAAATCATTGGTACTTCAGAAAAAAGCAGGATTGTGAGCTGCATTTTCAGATGTTCTTAAATATTTTTTTTGTCCTAAATTTGAGGAAATTGTAAAAATTTGCTAAAAATAACAAGCTTTTACTGAAAAGTATCTACAAAGCTGTGATAGAAAAAAAAGCATCTTTTTCCCAGTTCATGTCAATATTTGAATTACATTTTGTGATATTGAATTTTGTATGTGATGTTTCACTCCAGATTTTCTGAACATGCGTAACTTTCACTGATAGATAAAATTTTCATAAAAAACCAATTGAGTCTAGAAAAATTAAGAAATGGAACAAACTGATTACACTTTCCATGTTGTATGGCTGAATGTATCTGATAACAGATTATTATTCTGTGATGACATATTGAATCAGATTAGGAAGTCACCATACACCTCCATGATTTTCTTGTATTTTGATTTGTAGGCAATATAACAATTCTGAACTTGTAAAAAATAAATTGTACCTAAATATGCAGAAAATAGGAAGAAAAATGGTATATCTATACATTTTTTCCTAAGATGTTACCTTTATGCATTTTTACAGAACTGAAATCACATGTAGCAATACTTGACATTTTATGTTTCTTGCTGTCTTACATCCACAAAAGGGACTTTTTAAATGAAGTGCATTATTTTGAAACTGTGCATTATTTGCTATAAATAACTTCCTGAAAAATAATCTATGAAAAGAACACAATCATTATTTTTAAGGTTTGTACCTAACATAACCCCTTGTTTATAGAGGACAAGAAAGTGGTGGGATTTTTTATTGGGGGTGGGAAAGGAGTGGATATTTGGATTTGTTTGGAGTGTATTTATTTATTTATTTACCTTATTTATTACTGTCCAACAATGAGTCTGAATATAATTATATCTCTTCTGTTTGGATTCAGTTATCTTCAAAATATGCCAATTCTTAGTGAAGAACAAAAAGAAGACTTCAATTGTTTTGAAAAACTGATGACAAAAGAATTTATAGGCCAGCAACTGATTCTAATCATAGGCTGCATGGATACCATGGAAGAGGGAGGAAGGTAAATTAAATATCAGATTTGTTACTAAGCCTAAGATACTCATGCCTGAGAACAGGCATAGAACCTCTGCTTGGAGAAGAGCCTGATCAAACAGACAAAATACAGTTCTAATGCTAGCTGGAATAGAACACAGTCTCCCTAATGGAATTGGTCCCAAAATTGTGCCAAATATTGTCTGCTTACTTTTATGGAAAAGTTCTAATGAAGATTCAGCATTGTTAGGGGAAACAAATTCAGTTGTTTTCATAAAATATTGAGATTATGAAATTACAAAGCAGCTTATTTGGAGCGTAGTATGTAAAAAATAAAGGGAGAAAAATGGATTGCTTCACAACAGATGGCTTGTAGCAAGTAGCCTGTTTGTTTCTTGTGTTTTTATGGTGTAGTCTGCTAAGGCCTAAAAGGCTACAAATATCTTAGATGCCAGGCTAAACTTAACTGTGTTAACTGAGTCATAATTTGAATGGCCTTTTGGTGTGAAGTAAGAAGAGCAAAAGAATTTGGAAATTCATACCGTCTCAGGCATTTTGTGAAAACTTGCAGTTATGATAGTATAAACACAGCAGTAATTTCAAACTCTCCATGGAATGTGTAAATGTGTGCCAGACTGGCAGGAGAGTTTAAGTTGTAATTTTTCTTTTTTTTTTTAGTTTTCAGTCAGATAATTTGCACAAAAGCATTCTGCAGTATTGATACTGACTGTTTCTGCTGGTATGACTTTTCTTTGGACAGTAGGGACACCTGATTAAAAAATTCAGCATTTTCTAATCAAGAAAAAACAGGTAAAATCAGTAAAAGACAAACATTGCATGAGAAAGAAGATACATTTGGCAGTTAATGTATCTATGGAGAAAAGTTTCTCTCATACTGTGTTATAAAGTCTTCACACTATCTCCTGGTTGGTAGGATAGTAACTCTTATATAAGTCTTCCATTTTCTTAAATAAGCAAACATTGTTTGTTTGTTTGTTTTTTCTCTAATCCAGAAAGCATCTGCTAGTCATTTTACAAAAGATTCTCATTTTACCTTCAACTTCAGCAGCACTTATACCTCTGCTCGTTGAAAGATTGCTCAGTATTGTTAAGGATGAGGACAGAAGGATTCAAATTGTAAGTAATTGTAAAAGCTTGTTTTCTAGTCTCTGTCTTCCCCTTAAATCAAACAGCCTTTATGAAGCATTGTAAAAGAAATATCAGTATTTAAATATTGTCTCCTTCCCCCTTGGGTTTTTTTTGGGGGGGAGGTTTTTGTTTGTTATTCTTTTGGTTTCTAGCATAGCTGCATTTTGTGGTTTTCTAGAGACCTGTATGTTTAGAGATGTGACTGGTGTTGCAAATGCAGTCCTCAAACTAGGAAAGTGTTACACTTCAGTAGCCTTGTTCAGAATACTGTATCAAAATAGATGTAAAGTGTTTTGGTGAAAATATTCAAAGTGAGGATCATGTAGATTTCCAGGTTTTATATTTTTCTTCCCTCCTGTTAGCTCAGGTAGGTGCTTAAGGTCTTGTTCCTTGCTTACCCAGCTGAATGGGAGAAAATGGGATTGAAATGTTCTCATGGTCACATTATGTGTTCTCAAATTGAGGGTTATTTACAGGGAACGAGCTGCTAAGAGAAGCTGCACAGATATGCAATACTGTTTCAGAAGGATAATATTTGAAATTTGGAAAAGTTAAATGCTTAGTATATATCTGAACTGCAGTTAATGGCACTAACATACTCTCTGTAAAAATAGATTGCAGAAATTGTATCTGAAGTTCGTGAGCCAACTGTCGTGGTTGACCAGCCTGTTGATGCTGCTGAAATAAGAAAGCGGGAGCTTAAGGTGAGCAGATTTTAGTTAATAAGAAAAATAATTTTTTAAGCTTAACCATCCATAGTTTTATATGGTAGGTTAATATTGGTTAGTGTCAATAGTGTATCACTGGCTAATACCACAGAAGTTTTTATGTTAATTTTCTTTTTACTTTGTATTTCAGCTGGCTGAAATAAAAGTGAAACTTTTTGAAGCAAAACAAGCTTTGGAAGAATGCATTACTCTTCAGGATTTTAATAGAGCATCAGTATTAAAAGAGAAAATAACTGAGTTGGAACACACAAAAAATGATCTGATAAAAGCAGCAGAGCAAGCTGAAATTAAAGAAATACGTGTGGAGAAGGTCTCTTCCCTTCTTGTATTCCTACGTGCTAGTTATGTTTTAAAATTTATTCTTTGTTTTAAAAGAAAGTGTAGCTCTGCTTTGTCTCAAATACACTTTTAAAATTGAAACCAAACATTTATGGTACTAGTAATCTTCTGCAAGTATAGAAGCTGATAGTGTGCTGTAGCAAAAGATAAATTGTATAGAAGCTGATGGTATGCTCTAGAAAAAACGAATTGCAGTTGAACTGTTCTTTTGTCTTTGAATAACTAAAGAATTCTAAAAGGGTCTTGTTCTTACTCTCCTTACTCTTAACTAACTGAAAACATAAAAAGGAATTTATTTTGACCATAGCTTATAGACTTGCACAATGTGAAAAACGAGTTCCACTCTCTTTTAAAAATTTATAAGTTAAATAAAAAATAAAAATAGAGAATTAGGAGACAGAATAGGCGAAGTTCTCTCGGCCAAGGGTACCTGGCACAAGGTCTGCCAGTAGCACCCTTCACCCTTTTGGATTTCTATCTTTAAGGATCGCTGTGTTGAATATTCAATAGATGTTAATCAAACATTCTTTTTGATCTGTTTTAAGTATCCTTGATCATCTTATCTGATAGATTTATTTGTGGGTGGCTCCACTCTGTCTGGTAACATGGGTATAAATTTTCTCCTGAGGTTTTCTGGTTCTTTTGATTTGGATAAGAAAACAGAAAGTTAACAGTTTTTTTATGAAGGGTCACAAGGTGACCCTCCCTCCCATAACTTCTGGTGTGGTTGGTTTAGATGTTACAAAGAAGAGATAAAAAAACCCAGTCTTTTGCTGTTAACCATCTGGTATAATCAGAAAATATACATTCATTACCTTTCTAAACTCTATTAATAAAACATAATAGAATACAATTATACATACAGTAGTCATGTTAATATTTGTGAAAAGCCAACTATATAATATGCATTTATAACACACAACAAATGTGTAGTGGACAGGAAATATTTATTTGGGTAGGGACATTTTATGATTAATGGCTCCATTCTTCTTGTCATAGCCACTGTTTGTATTGATAATGTTTTTCTCTTTTCCCTGACTGACTTGAAGAATGATCCTGAAACACTGTTGAAGTGTCTGATCATGTGCCATGGGGTTCTGAAGATCATGTCGCTTTCTAAAGGAATCAGTCCAACCATTAATGAAATCATTCAATCTCTGGTATGTAGGAATACAAAATAACTTGAACTCCTTAGTAAATGCAAAAATACTAAATGATGCCATTGCATTGTTCATACTGTATCTAGTCTGTTTCTTCTTTTGTGTGGATTTTTATAATTGTCTTCTCAAAACCATTTCAAGTACATTAAAGTGGCATCTGTATTTTGCAATATGGAACTGGGTATTGTTTCTCTGCAACAATGTTAATGTCTTTCATGAAGAAATGTGTAGGCTTGTTGTTGTGTGTTGGTTTTTTCATTTCCCAGAGTCATCTGCTCCATTTTGTTTGAAAACAAATATTTATTAAAAACAAACACAGAACAAAACACCTATGTGGCTTTTGCCATTATTTTGTTGCTGATTTCAAACAACATATTCAATCTATTTCTGTTCATACCTAGATAAACAGAGTATTTGGTAGTTGCCATTTTCCAATCCTGTATCACAATAAATTATTTTTAATTTCAGGGTAAGCATATTTTAGTAGTCAGAGTATTTTGTATGTCATATATTTTGTCTATAAAGTTTAATATTATTGTTTTCAGATACTTCCAGGTGTAACTAATGTCCACCCAGCTGTGAGAAATATGGCAGTTCTGTGTTTGGGTTGCTGTACCCTTCAGAACAAAGAATTTGCCCAGCAACAACTTCCATTGCTGTTACAGGTAAAATATCTGATGAGAAATGACATGATGGTCTTTGTGACTTAGTAAATAAATCCAGTCTTGTATCTATAACAACCTGTCATACGTAGTAATGTTCTTTGAGAGCCAGTAATTCCTGATTTTCTGAATATCTGGAGAGTGTTTTCTTGTAGGTTTTTCTGACGTCTAATAAGATTCTGTTTATCTTGGTAGTAGCTTGTTTTTCCTTTGTAAGGTCACCTGTTGTCCTAAAATTTTCTAGGAATTCCTTATCTCTAAGGTCTCACTTTCTCCTCCAAATCTGTCATGTATTTGTTACTCAATACAGAAAAGAGAAGCTGTTGGATTCTCTAAGCCTTCCTTGGGAAACCAAATTAAAAATGTGTCTGATGATTTTCACATTTCTGTTGCGTACTTACCTGTGATATTGGGTGTCTGATTTAAATTCAGAATAATTAATATGTTTCTATTAAGGACAAGTTGTTAACTAGAGGATAAAGCAATATTCAAACTAACAAACAATAGCATGGCCAAACATCTGTGGATGTGGAGCCTGTTGGATGCTGTAATATCCATCCTTGTGGTGAATGTTCTGATACCAAGCTAATTATACCAAATATGACACTTGTTAACCTTGGTTTTTGACCTGGCCTTGAGGGAAGTGTGTTCATGCAGACACTGGAGAAATGACAGCAGGACTTGAGCTGATGTCCTTGGCTGAGACAAGATAGAGTTGTCAGTCATAGTAGAACTTTGGGTTCCTAAAAAAGTAACATTTACTATTGTTTTTAATTTGCCTTTGAGTATGTCACATTTTAAAAAAAAGTATGCTTGGAGAGGATTTCAGTTACTTCAGTAACTCAAATTTTTGAGTTAAATAATCTTTCTGCAGGTACTAAACCCCACAATCTCTATGTAGGCTGCTGTCAGAAGCAGGGGTTGGGCTAAACAGATGTAGAATCTCTGGGCTAAGCCATGATGCATGGTTTTACTGGCATGTAATTTGAACTATAATACATATAGTGACCTATGTAACTTTGACTTTTATTACTCCCTTGGTCCCTGTTGTCTTTTTACATACTGTTGATTTTAATTAAGCTGTACTTTTATTTAGTTATATTTCTGTAATACCTAACACTCTGGAGCTACCACAAGCAAACAGACTTTGTTTGTCCAGTGTCTATTTATGGGTTGAATAATAAAATTACATCTCACACATGGATGCTCACTTCATGAGTGAAATTAATTTGGTTTTATGTAGTGCAAATTGCATAGATGACTTGATAAATTATTTCCCAGATGGTACTATACATTCAGGTTTAAATTTGTATCACGCCTTCCTAAAGTTTGAAAATTGGTTCAAGTGTTATAAAAAAAATTCCCCAAATAATCAATCTTATTAAAGGAAAAATCTTACTGTGCTTAATTGCAAGATTGGTGGTCTGCCAAGAAGATGATATATTTATTTTCGTTACTACACCTAGGTTTTACAAATAGATAACATAAAGATAAAGCTCAGTGCTTTAAAGGCAATCTTCGATCAACTAATGCTGTTTGGAATTGAGCCTTTTAAAGCCAAAAGAGGCAATGACTCTCAAAGTGAAAGTACAGACATTAGAACTGAAAATGGTGATGACAAAAGTGAAACAATGGAGGAGGAAGAGGAGACTGCCACAGTTCACAGCCTTCTGAAGCTTCTTTCTGGTTTCTTAGACAGTGAGGTATGGAATATTATAACATTTGCCTTAGTTTTGTTTTCAGATTATTTCTGTAGATGTCTCATCATTCCATCAGGTTGTCTGGGAATATTAGGTGATGTGAATTGAAATTAATGGTCTAATATTAAAATAACTGTCCTAGAAAATGACTACAAGTTTGTCACTGGTACAGGCTGACATTACTCTTGAGCTGCTTTGCAATTTGTGCAGGTAGAAATGTGTGAATGTAGAGAAATAATTGGTAATACAGCCTATATCCTATTCCAGTAAAGTATTAGCGAAGAACATTATGGTCGGTGTATTGTGTATACGATGAGTTTTCTCTTCAGTATTCAGAACTGAGGACAACAGCTGCAGAAGGCATTGCCAAGCTGATGTTCTCTGGGAGGCTGGTCAGTGCCAAGCTCCTTTCCCGTCTCATTTTGCTGTGGTACAATCCCGTGACCGAAGAGGACACTCAGCTCCGACACTGCCTGGGAGTTTTCTTCCCTCTATTTGCTTATAAAAATAGGTAATGCTCTTTGTAATTCCTTATGTGACAGTATATGTTGATCTGGCAGCTTTAGAAACCTTTGTTTGGTCTTGCACCAGTAGAAATTGCACAAATGCAAATTAGATTTAGACATCTAATTCAGCCTCCTATGCCTATTGCTTTTGAAAATACATAATCTCAACCTGTGACCATTCTGAAGAATTTCCATTAATTCCCTATTACCCCTGTGGCTTTCCATACTTTGTTTGTTTTTGTTTTTTTTTCCCCTAAGCCTACAGTTGAAACTGTTCTGAAAGATATTGAATGAAATTAATTTTAAAAGATGTGCTTTACTTATTTATGCTGTTGAGCACTGCAGGTAGGCTTTGAAGTGTCACTAAAAAGTAGCTAGCAGGAATGCTTCAAAAGAAAATAATCAGTGTGCAGCAGTTACCAAAGCAGCAGGCTGCTGGGTTGTGGTTTGGGTTTTGTTTTTGTTTTGTTTTTGAACCAAGGAATACTCCAATTTAAATTGACAGCATATTAAAATCTCCTTTTTTGTTGTTTTGGTAGTGGACAAAAGAGGTAGAGAACTTACATAAAGGAGTAAGAGCTTAAATAGCCATTCTCATCTCTTTTTACCTGGTGCTGAAAGCTTAATTTTCAGCAGCTGCTAGTGGTTTAATTGAGTTAGAACAAGCTAAGCATTTATCTGCCTTTTTTATAGTTAAGTTTTAATTTAGGTGCATTATGTTACCTTATCTATTTTTCAAACCAAATTGAATTAAATTTTGTGGGCTATACATTGCCACATTAAGAGGAGTAGTACAAAGGGGAGTTGAGTTGAAGAGGCAAAAAACCCCTAAGCAATGTATTTTTGCTGCTGTCAGAAAAAAGCCAAAGAAAATTACCTGGTTTCTTATAGAATCAGGTTTTCCCTACTTAAATTTTTACGAAATTAACAGAAAAATTGATTTCATGTGTTTCCAGTATCTCTGATAATGACTAATGAATTTAAGTTTTTAATATTGATAATCTTTTACTTGTGAATGTCATCCTCTGATACTGTGAATTTCATTCTCTTTTTTATGAGTTCTAGTGATTTCCCACCTGAGTAATCCCATGTATTTCCAAGTCATTTGCAAATGAGGCAATTTCTTGTGGCACCTCATAGATTATCTTTTTCTTGAAAAAATAACATGGTGTATGTGTTAAACAAAAATCAGAAAAAATCTGTGGAGAAAAAAATTCTAAGTCTGGCTCATTGATTGAGAATCTCTGTTTAGTTAGGAAATCTCATTTATTTTCTGTCTGAAAACATTATCTGCATCCTGGATCACAAATGGTCATTTTAAGTTGAGTAATTTACTTTCTTCAGTGACGGATACTGTATTATTAGAAGCAGATTATTAATACTGTGTGTAATTCAGAACTTGGCTGCAAAGTTGCCATTCAGTGAAGGAGAATTTGGGTAACAAATGAGATTTGGCAGAGGCTCATATCTAAATTTGGTACTGATCTCTCACTGAATTCTAAAATTCCATTTGTTTTCTGGGTGCTGCTCTGGTTAATCTTTCCATCTGGTCACAGATATAACCAAGAGGGTTACTTTTTGGGATGAAATGTTTAAACTAAGGAAAAAATGTTGATCCTGACTTTTTAAATTGTCTTGTCATGTCAGAAGGGTGGTATGAGATGCTGGAATAGGGACAAGGTCCTGTAACCAGTGAACAGTTATCATTCATGGAATGTCTTTTATAGTGTATTAAACTCTCAGGCAGCATAAGAGAAGCTTCTGCCTTGTGCCTGTGTGTTATTGGAGATGGGTTTTTTTTTTCATTTACAGAGAATAATCTGAATGATACTTCAGTAATGCTTGAGCCAATATAAAGCCTTAAAGCTGCTGAAAGAGAATTTTTGCCTTGGTTCTTTTGCAGCCAACTGTAGTGCTCAAGAGGTTTTTTTGTCAGCTGGCTCCGTAATCCAGCAGCAAATAATCTGCGGTTTTAAAAGTTACTTGCTTTCTTAGTTTTCTCCTGTAGTTATTTGGGTTCAAATAGGAAGTTAATAGAAATATAAGCAAGAGTAAAGGCTTCACTTCAACTGTACCTTGTACTTTTTGACATCTTACTTGTTAAATTGTTTAGACAAGTCTTGTGGGAGCACACTTCTGGACAACTTGCTGCAGAACCAAGTGAAACGTGACTTTTAGGCTTGCTTGGCAGGTGTTATGAGCTCTTCTGAGAAAAAAAAATCACAAGTATTTCTTCCAAAAATCCTGTTAACCACTGCATACTTTTTTTTGCCAGCTTTCCTTGCTTTCTTATGCAATGAGAAGTACCCCCAAGGAAAAATGCTAACAGAAAGGAAGAAAGAGCAGAAAACAAGATTAATCTATAAAAAAGGAATTAGAGAAATGTATTTATGGAAATGTTTTCTCTTGTCCTTCAAAACAGAACATGTTTGTATATACCAGTTGAGCTTTCAGTAGTAAGGATGAATGTTCAAATTCTTCAGAGGAAGGAAGGGTTACTTAAAACTTGTTTGAAATACCATGTGCTAAAATTTCAAATGGTACTAGGAAACAGTTTTGATATCTTGATCTTGCTGGCTGTTGCTACCAGGTTTGGCTGCTTCCACTTTGCTTTGATTGATGTACCAGGTCAGTGAACTTTCATCATGGAAGAGAAAACTTAATTTTGTCTTATTATGCTACTAATATTTGACTTCACTGAAACAGGTCCAACCAGGAGTGCCTTGAAGAAGCTTATCTTCCAACTCTGCAAACACTGTTAAATGCTCCTGCAACATCACCTTTGGCTGAAGTAGATATCAGTAATGTTTCTGAACTGTTAGTGGACCTCACCAGACCAAGTGGACTGAAATGTCAGTCCAAGAAGTCTCAGGACTATCAGGTACAATGTGGTAAACTGTAGGATAATGGTGCTTGTCTCAGATTAAGAACTACTCCCTTTGCTTACTGCTGCCTGTCTGGGCCTCTCTGGGATTCCCAGTATCAGCGTTTGGATTAAATGAGCACCTGTTCAGGCAGTGAAGTCTTTTAGCTTGACACTTTCCTCCCCTTTTCCTCCCCTTTTCTTGCCCCTCTATCCCCAATTTCCCCTCCCTCTTGTAATTAAAAAATGTTAGTAGGAACTTGCACATGGCTTAATGTTTATATAGTGGAAGATATTTATAAAAATCTGTTGGTGAATGTACTGAAAATAGTGCATTTTAGGAAAATGTTTACTGTGTAAAATTAACCAGCTGTTTAAATCTGATTGTTCTCACTGCTGTCTCTTGTAAACAATTCCCAGCAAAATTACTGATACCTAATTTCTTTCCTTTGCAGGAGTTAACAGTGCATGATACTTTAGCCATGAAAATTTGCAACGAAATCCTGGCGGACCCAACTGCGCCAGATGTCCGTGTTTATGCAAAAGCTTTGAATTCACTAGAACTCAGTAGTTCTTCTACAGAGAATCTTCTGGTGTTGCTCAGTAAGATTCAAGAGGTAGTACATAAATAGCATGGTTCTCACTTTTTAAATCGTTAGTAGTCTAATATGCTGATATGCTTAAAAATGAAGGGGCTTTTGTTTACTATGACAGTATGACTGGAATTTCTCTTCTAACCAGTTTTGAAAATTAATTTTTGAATAATTTACAGTAATCTGAGCTGTTATCATTGCATAAACCATGGACAGGATAGCCAGCTTGAGATAGTGTGCCTGACTTGATACACTGCAGTACAGTAAGTTCTTTTGGTAACTGTGGTGTAGTTATTTTTTTTAAGTTAAAATAGAATTCAGCATAAATAAAATAAAATAGAATTCAAGTCTTGCAGTTTTGCAGCTTATCTTTAGTTAATTATTAACAGCTGAACTTTTACACCTGAAATTATGGTATAATGGGAAGATCATTAGGCAACATGAAAAGGATGCTTGATTTAAGATGAAGTGGGAAGGGATTACAAGAGTTTTACTTTGGTGCTTTTATTAATATGGAAAAAAATTGAAATTTGGAAGTGTGGCACATGAACACAGTGATATATAGAAATGTTATTAAGAATGCTGAATCCACTATGGGCATATCATCCAGAGGTAGCTGTACTCTGAGTCCAGTTGCTTTAATTTTTTTCAGGTTTTCTTTAAAAAAATAATTAAAATGGGATTTTAGTGGCTAGTATTGAAGGAGAAAGTGTTTCTCCTTTCAGCTTAACTGGTCACTTTCATGTCACACATTGTATCCTTTATGCAGTAATTTCAACAAATCCTATTAGTAGGCAAAAAAAAATAGTTGTAAATCTAAGTAACATTTAACATTAAATGTCTGTTCTCCAGAATGTGGAAGATAAACCATGTCAAAGAGCTATTGAGAAAATGCAAATGAAATTGAGCAAGGATCCCAATGTGGGCAAAAACCACTCTGGAAGAACTGAGGAAACAGTTCTGTCTGAAAGGCCACAGGAAAGAGACATCACATTGTCTGAAAATACTGTTCACAATGAAGAAGGTAATTCAGGAGGGCTGTAGTACAGTAGCAGGTATACAATTCCATGAATTGTGTAGATGTTATGAAAATAAGAATAGGACTTGGGAGACAACCCCAGCTTCTTCAGCTACTCCCCATATCAGTTGTGCTCCACACCCTTCCCCGGCTCCATTGCCCTTCTCCAGACTGACTGCAGCCCCTCAGTGTCTCTGCAGTGAGGGGCCCAACACTGGTGTGACCTCATCAGTGCTGAGTGCAGGGAGCGGGCCCTGCCCGGCTCCTGCTGGCCGTGAAGTCTCTGGTACAGGCCAGGGTGCCACTGCTGGCTCGTGCTCAGCTTACAGAGACATTCAGCTGTTAGAGCTGGTCCCTTACAGTATCACTGTCCTCAAATGGAAAATCACTGTTCCCGTGCTCATGGACATCTGACTCAGGGGACTGGGCAGCCTGAGGTCCATCAGTAATGTTAAAGACTCAGGCAAAAAGAGCACTGAATGGCTCTGCTTTTTCTCTAGTCCTGTTAGTCAAGTGACTGAACATCTTCAGCCAGTGTTAGTCCAGTGTTTTGTTTGGACCTTTTTTTGCTTTTACTGTACTTTCAAAAGCCCTTCTTTACTATCTCACAAAACACTGACCAGGTTCAACTATAATTGGACTTTTATGCATTCTCCCCACATGTGTGAACCACAGCTCTGTCTTCTTCCTGCAACGCCTGACCTTGTTGTCAGATTTCTTGCAGTTCCTTTTTCCTCTTGAGCTCCAGAAGGAGATCCCTGTTCAGACAAGCTGATCTTCTGTCCCACTTGCTCAGCTTCCAATAGAGTGGAAGGGGCTAAAGAGCTGTCAGGAATAGTTTATGGAGGATTGACCTTTGCTGGGGTGGAGTTACAGCTCCAGTGGAGTGACATTTTAAACTTCTTGTTAGCCTTATTAGCTAGTTTCTGGTTTAAAGAACAAGTGGGGTTCAGTTGTGTGGCTTTTTAATGTAATGCCAGAATTTAAAATCCTGATATTTAAGATAATCAGCTTTTAATTTATGACTTCTGCATGTGTTATTCTGTTTAACAGAAAATAACAAAGATGCTCTTAATACTCCAGTTACTGAATTAAAAGAAACTGCAAAATTAAGATCTACAAGAAGCAAAACTGCCAAAGGTACAGTGGCTTCAATATTAGTTGTTTTTAATAAAATAATTTCATACTAACTTTTTGTGAATGTATAGATGGGAAAGCCATTCACACTCTGTTGTAGTTTTTACAATTGTATTTGTTAAAAGATTGAAGTAGTTTGTTCTGTGGAAAGTTTTGTGCTGTTACCCTCTGCCAGTAACACAAATTTCAAAAACAAAAACAGGACTGAGGCTTGCAGATAACCCAGCCACAGCCACTGAGAGATGTTCCTGGGAGAAGTCAAAAATTGTGGGGTTTTGTTGCTGGTTTTTTATGACCACATTCTATCAATGCTGATTGCATCTTTCTATGTTTCAATGCAATATCAAACACTGAAGAAAGATACAAAACTAATTTAAGAAAATAAATGGTATCAAGATACAAAAAGACTTTTGTTTATACTTAGAACAGCGGAAAGCAACAGAAGTGAGGTCTGTGAGCAGAAGAAAAACTGGTGCAAGTGTAAAACGTGGTCTTGAAAGGTAAATCCTTATCTCCCCACCATCAAAACCTTCATGTCTGTTCTAGTAAGGAAGTTTAATTCAAATGTTTTTCTTTCCTGAACCTGTATGCTTTGATATCCTTTGTTCCTAAAACACTGATAAATATTTAAGGAAAAAAAATTCTTTGGAATTTTGGTACTTTTGAAACAGTGGCAGGTTCTGCCAAGGAGCCTGTAATATATAACATACCTTATATGTATTGAGTGTATTCTATATATTCAAGCTGAAAAAAGTCAGGTTTTTTGTTTGTATTATTTCTCTTCTTCCAATTAGTTTTTTCTGCCTTTTAAAATCTGTTCTGTGGAAGTATCAAGTTTTTAAATTTAAATTCTTTTTTTCCCCTTCACAATTTTGTTGCTTGTTGTCCAACATGTAGTTGACAAGCATCTAGATATGGCTGACAAGTGAATATAGACAATGGATTTCATCCCTTACGATCTTGCAGGATATAAGCATTAAAACAACATTATATTTGTAGTTTTCAGTTGTGCTCAACCCTTTCTTAAGCAAGTAATCCATTTATTGTAGACTTTATTGTGACCGGGGTCAGTCTCTGCCATTTGCCTATTTGGAGTGTATGCTTTGATTCCATCTAATTTTGGGGGAAATTTTGCTTATTTTGCAACTGCTTATCAGTTGGTTATCTTTACTGATACTGCTAGATCACTTGGAAAACACCAGTATATTATCAAAAAACAAAAAGTTTGTAATTGTTAAGAAGTATTTTTGCTCTATAAGACCATGTTTGAAGTTTGTTCCTATAAAAGCTCTTCAGTTTTCTTAGTCTTTTTTACCTAACTTTTAAATAATCTGTGTTTCAGTTGTGATCAAATTCCAGAACCAGCCCCAGTGTCAAGTTCAAGGCCTCAGAGAAGAGCAAAAACTCTGGCACTGGAGAAAACCCGAATGAATCTTTCAAGACTGTTGAGTGAGGAAACAGATGAGTGAAGACAAAAGGAGAAAGTGCCTTTGTCAGCACTGGTTAACATCAGACTTGAAAATAAGATCTTTTTCTTGCTGGTCATATTTACTCCTTTTATATGAATAATTTATAATCCTGCATTTTGTATTAGTTTTTTTAAAATAGATGCTTGTATTTCTTGTATCTCCTGATATAAAGTCCCTCCTTCATGTAATAAAAATGGATTAAAATTTTACCTGAAGTTGAATTTTTTTCTTTTACTTAATATGGAAGAATGCATCTTACCTGCAACTAAAAATTGCTGTTGGTACTAAGTATTCCATAGTTAAAGCTGGTGGAATAAAAAGAGAGTGGTTGCTTGTGATGGCAGCAATTTTGAATGTACCTACTTATATGGCGATTGCTTTCTTAATTTTTATAAGGTTTTATAACAGTAAAACCTGGTCAGCAGATGTATGTATTTACTGTTCCTGTTAATGTCAAATGGAGTTGCTCTTAATTGGGAGTTCTGCTTCCTGCAGGTATGCATCCACTTTATTGAACAATGTCAAAGTGGTAAAATTGAGTATCTGATTTTACAAACCATACTGGAAGTCTACTGATGCTGACCTTGTTATATAGAATCAGTGATGTGCTTTTGGAAAAGCATAAAAATATTTGGGGTACAAAATAAGATCTGGTAAGGAAAGAAGTTTTTAAGTACAGAAGGGGCAAGAACTGAAGTCCTCTAAGGTCAGTGTGTCTTTTTAAAGTAGTATCCAATTGTTATTTCTTTGTAGCTCTGAAGTTCCAAACATGTAGGAATGCTGAGGAGTTTCAGAGGGAACTGTGATCACCCAGCAGTCACTGGTGGCTGAGCAGGTTCACTCCAGCTGGAAACACCAGGGCAGTCGTGTCCGTGCCCGGTGGGGTCATTTCAGAGCAGTTGGAACAAACTCCATACCTCGACATGCACATCTCAGCTGTGGGTGCCAAATACAGTTTTCTCAGGAACTCGCATTTTAAATTGGTAAATGTGCTATAAATGGTCTTTGGTAATTCTCAGAAATGACTTAGGGACACAAGTGAAATTTAGGATTCCTAAAAAGTAGCACCCAAACTATTATGCTGTTTCCAAGCTTGCATATAGGAAACAGGGGGATTGTGTTACTCTTCATCCTTTGCAGTTTTTGTTGGAACTTTATCAAACTGCAAAATGCCATGACACACTTTTCTGCTGGTGCTTGCTCTATTTAGAAGCCTCTGTAACTGATGAATTCGTTTTGTAATTTTAAACACAATTTTGAAGTCCTGACCTCCCTCTTCTGGTAACTTTTCTTAAATCCCCAAATTATGTTGTAGTATGAGTTTGTGTGCATGCAGCCACTTCAGATCAGAGATGCTCTGTCCCCTTGAATGCTGCCTGAACATAGTTGAAATGGGCAAAGTATATAGTTGTTTTTCTCAGTTATAAGAGCTTCCTTGGGACTTCAGTGTTGGGGCTTTTTTTCATTTCTCTCTCATCCTCCCTCTCTTGAGTGGTTTGTTCTTTAAGCACTACAGTCTGAACAACTGGTGCTAGTCCACTCTTATTTTTTCTTAAAATTAATTCTGAGGCAAAGTGGGAGCAATAAAAATCTATAAAAGCCTCTGCGCATGCCTTCCTGACTTCAGTTTTGCCTCACTGTTCTATTGTGCCTTGCCACATATACAGGTTCTGTCTCTGGCATCTCTTGGGAATGCTGGACTGAAAAGTCACCTCCCAGTGTGTGGATGCCTCTGCTGTGGATGTGGCTTCACTGGTGTGTGTTAATAGAAAATAGACTTTGTCTAACTGGAGGCCCCTGGGGCTGGAGTTCCTGCCCTGGGGGAGAGGCCGAGGACGCTGGGCTTGTTGAGCCTGTGAATGTTGGCAGGATCCCCAGCTACCTGCAAGGAGTCCAGTAAAAAGATAAAATTGGCCTCTTTGTTGTGTATGATGAGAGGACAAAAAACCCCAATGGTTATAAACTGAAACTCAGACCAGATGTAAAAGGCAGTGGAACAGGTTAAAAACTGCTGGAACAGGATCCATGTGCAGGTTCTGTTCTGGGAGTTTTTAAGACAGGACTAGGTGTGAACTACTCACAGCTGCCTGCCTTTGAGCAGGGTGTACAACTATGGACCTTCCTGCTGTCCTTTTATGCTGGACTTACCCTGTGATCCTTTCAGGCCAGAAACCTGAGCAACTGGCACTGAATTTCCAGCCCCTCTGGACACATTGCCTGCCCAACTCCCTGTAAAGGGAAGGGTTTTCTGTGTAATACAAAATTCGATGTGTTCTTGTAAGATGACCTTTCCAGGAGGTGGCTGCATAATTGCAGGGTGAGACAATCAGATGTGTGCTGTCTCACAAAGTTCACTATTACTGATAACCAAAGTTTCAATGTATGCAGCTGCCTTCCTGAGAGTGTCACATGGTATCAAGAATGCATCCAAAGGTGACAAAGGAGCCAAACCTGGAATTATCATCCTTGGAGTGAAAAAAATCTTTGCTTGATATGCATTAGTCTTTCTAGCTAAAATAATGCTGGTTTTTACTTTAATTCTATGTGTTGAAAGTACCTAACTTCCTGACTTATTTAAGGAATGACATTTTATTCCCTAAAATATTTTATGTAAAAACAGCCTCTTTGTTGCTCTGGACCAATTACTGTGCATCCCTCCTCTTTTTGCTAAACAACAGTGTCAAACATGAACTAGACCTAGACTTGATTGCCTGTTAAATAATGGTAAAATAGCAGTAGTCACACATCAAACTTAGAGCTCCCATGTTTATTCCCACACTATTTTTTTTTTCTTAAAACCAATGTTGTGATTCTTGTTTATGTATTCAGTCTCTTCAGTCTATGCACTAAAACAGCTTCTCTTGAGCAGAGGCCTTTGGCCAGTTGCTCTCCAGGCTGAAGGACAGCAGGGGCTGGTGAGCTTGGGTTATGCCTGAAAACTCTCGAGTCAGCAGCCAACTAAAGCTAAAAAAAAAATAGTAATAATAGTAAAGAGTTGTTAACAAAAAGCAGGCTTCTGCTTGGAGCTAAGGGAAGCATGTCCAAATCAGCAAAATTCTGGTATTTACTGGGTCTTGAAATCCAAATATCCATGTGGCATCTCCTCCCATGGGCACACAAACAATTCCAGCTCCATTGGCTCCAGTGCTTGTAAGACTCTTATGTCCTGCCTGACTCCTGGTGCTTTGGTGGGGCTCCACTGAAGTCAACTTCAATTCCTCTACCCTTGGAAGTTTAATTCTCCTTTTGGCTTTCTTGCCCCACAGAATCCACATGCATATAACAGTTGAGATACATAAAGACCTTCTACATAGCTCAAACCATGATGAATGTTTATTCTTTTAATCACATTCTGCACTTTTAATAATGACCAATGTGTCAGTGACCAATACCCTCTTGGGATCTTGTGACACCAGAATTCCTAACAATCTCATTGTGACACCAGAATTCATAACAATCTCTATTTCAGTTACAGGATTGCATCTGCAAACCAACAAACCCCTATAAAGAGGAAGTACATATTCAGTTTTGTAAGGCAAATCCTTAAAACCTTTGTTTTATGAAATACAGTGTCTTCCAAGGAAATTTCCTTCTGGAAAATTAATTCTTGTCAAGTAAAGGACAGACAACTCATCATGAATTAAGAAACCTCTACTCTAGCTACTGAATGTATGACTCCAGAAAAGAGAAGTATATTATATGGTTTTATTCTAACACTTTTGTTATAGCTCTATTAATAATAAAGTTTTGATGAATGAAGTACATGAACCTTGCTAAGATCATTAAAGCATGGAATGTCTACAATGTAGTCAGCTACAACCATTTACTACTTCTTTGAGTAGAGATAAAATTTTGATTTTACATTGAATTTCCAAAGTACACGGAAAAAAATGAAATAGGAAGAGCATTTACATCCATTTTAATTGGTGGCAGGCATAAATTCATAAAACAAATGGGGAGGAAAGACCATTTAGCAGAAACCTCAAAAAGTGCAGATACAGATTTGTTGAATGACAATCTTTCTCATGAGATTCTCCAGTAGGCTTGGTCTTTCTTTTAGACATTAGGGTCATTAAACACTGTCACACAGAAGTCCTCAAGGTAAGTGAAGACGAAAGCACAGTGCAGAAGCAAACTGGTGCTTCCACACATTTCAATCCGTTGGTGAAGGAGATCTCCTCAGATAATTTACCTTTGTACTGCTTTGCTTCGAGGTAGTCGGTCTCCACCTGTTACAGATTGGTTTGAATTATTACCATAAATCTTTACATGGTGACTTACGCCACAAATTACATAATATATTAACTTTCGTGCACAAAAATAAAATTGGGAAACCATAGTTAAATTTAAAGAACATAGAAAAATCACAATACTATTAAAGGGGAACATCCGATTCTGATATAAATTTGTACTGCAAGAATTTCATGATGGTCAGATGTGAAACTTCATATTTAGAAAAGAAAAAGTACATCAAACTGAATAATGCTAGTAGTATATAAAGCCAAATCACACAAGATCATTTCAAGATCAATGTAATAAATGCTTATTATTTAGCAGGAAAAAAAATCAGGAACAATGTACAAAATAATAGTGCAAGAACAGCTGCAATCTATTTGTTCTCATCAGTTTTGAGATTTTGGTTAAAAACTTTACAGCTGGCGAGAGATGCTGCTGAAAAACTCAGATTCCACTCAGTGGGCTGATTAAGGCACATCTTTATGGACTTCAAATGTTCATTTTCTGTGTTCATGTCTATTGAATTCTGCGGCTCCGAGACTTTCACTTGTAGCGTGCTGTGAGAAAAGAAGTGGGGGGTAGGAGAGGGAAAAAATGAGAAAAAGTTTAGTACACTTTCCTCTTGCCCTGCAAACAAGCTGATAGGAGGCAAGATGAGGTGGTGGCAGATCCTGTATTCTGTTGGGATTTTTGTTGTTGTTTTAGTGCACTATGTTCCAGAAACACAGAGATGAGAAGCTGCCTGTGCTGTGCAGTGGATTGGGCTTGTCTGTGTGGGGATGGCTGAGGCCTGTCCCTGGGCAGTGCCCGTCCCAGGTCAGAATCCTGCTCCTGATGTTCCTTTGCAGGAGGTGCAGTAGCAGCTGGCCTTGCTTGAATCATCTCCAGCTGACTAATGTAATGCCACAGAGCAGGAACTGGGCAAGAGTTTGGGGCTTGTTTTTATTGCTGACAACATTAATTTAGTGCAGCCATGGAAGGACTTGTATATAGACAGTATTTTGTTTTAAATCTGGGGAAAAAAATAATACAAGAAGTCCTTTGTGGGGGTCACTAAGCAGACTAGGACAGATGTGTGGATTTAACCAGTTTGGCTTGGAAGACACTTTTAAAGGTCATCCACTCCAACCCCCCTGCAATAAGCAGGGACATCTTCAACTAGATCATGTCTGTACAACCTCCTTCAGGGTTTCACCATCCTCATCATCAAAAGCATCTTTCTTAATATATAAAGCACTCAGAAGTGCTTTAAGATACCAAACACACTCAGAAGACAATTTCAATCCTCATTTCAACCCTCTTCATCCCTTTTATTTTACTGTCTACCTCCTGCAGTGATTTGCCTTGGGCATGATACATTGTTTCTCACCATCCTTTTCAAAGTTTTGAGAACTTCAAGAATGATACAAAGTTGAAAATATTTCCGAGGTATTAAAAATAATGTTCTAAGTACCATAATTAAGGGTAGGAGTTAATCACCACGATAAAACCTATCTGAACACAGTTTCCTCTCAAAGGGGTATTTAAGCAGCAAAAATGGCTTTCACTTGCTGCATTTGAGAAGAACAGGTTCATCACAGAACTCAGGTGCACATTCTGAAGGATTGGATGTGCTGTAGTGTAGTGCTCACACAGGTGAGCAGAGCAGCTGAGGACAGTCAGCCAGTGTAGGACTATACCCTAAAACATTGGCTTGTGTTACTCAAACACCAATGACTGACTTTGATGAAAACATTTCCTATGTCACAGCAAAAGGAAAGAGCTTAGGCAACAGCTAAAATGACAATTCACTGTTGTTTGTCACAGATATCAGAAACAGTTTTAATTCTTTCACATTTTAATATAAGCTCTCCTCAAGGCTGCGTGCCTTTCTGCCATGGCAGTGAAACAGAAATTTCTCATTTACTAACACAAGTTCCCAACCCTCCAAACTGGTGCACTGTTCCCATGCCCTGCATTTCTTTGTGTCATTATTCAGCCTCTATCTTTTGCCTTGTTTTGCCTTGAACCCTTTCCCTCCGGTTGCTCTGACCTTTTCCTTCCTGCAGGGGAAGGAGTGCAGATGGAGATGATGGGCAGGACTTCAGTCAGCAAGGTTATTTTCTTGAGTTTAAAACCTCTTCAGAGTTGGATCTCTGCCCTCAGAAAGTCAAAAGCTTTTCTTATGACCATGTGATTAAGTGCATATGGGAGATGGTGTTAAGGGCAACTTCTGCAGTTAGCAGCTTTCCTCACCCCTACTAATTCTGTGCTTTTCAGGCATGGCCAGGTGGCAAAACATAACTTCTAACAACTACCCAACACCTAAATGAAGGATAGGGCAGGAATGTTTTGGTCTGGTTTTTTTAAGGGTTGGGGTGGCTTTGGGTTTTCGTTTTGGTGTTTTTGGTGGTGGTGGTTGCTATCTGAAAGGAACATAAATGCCTTGGGAATCAAGGAATTGCAAACTATGAAGTAGTATATACCTGCAAAGTGCTTTAAAATGGAGTATTTAAATATTTTAAAATATTTTTAAATCAGAGAAAGGGATAAAGTTAAACAGAAGCACTTGAATTTTTCCAGTCAAATCCATCAACAGATTCTACTCTAAATTTTATTCCACTCTACTTGCACAAGCTCCACAGCATTCCTAGCTAAAGATGATGTTACACAGAATTCTGATTACAGCCTGATGGACCCAGAAGCCATGAAGCCTCTTTCAGGAGAGCCTGGAAGAATGTCCCCACTTTACAGCCCCTGGAGCTCTGCACTACCAACACTCACACCAGTAAGGAGATGGAGTTCCCTTCCATTTCCTTGACAACAGGCATATACTGAGCTTACATAATGGTCTCTAAAAAGGCTAGAATTTCCAATTCTGATGCCATGTGTTTATCATTCCAGCTATTATCATCTGTTTTGTTTTTATTCACTTGGGACTAACTCAGTTAATCAGCTTCTGTGCATGTGATTTGTGGAAATCAGCTACAGGTGCTTCTGTGACATGGAACATAAACTCCAGCCATGGCATATCCAATAGCTCTGTTTTCACTAGGGAATTTGAAGACAGGAAAACAGTGCTAAAATTACAGAGAAAAAGATGAAAATCATCTTCATTTTTTTTCACAATTTGTATGACAAATTAGTGAGATTTCTTGCAAATTCAATATTTTTTCTTAATCTTTAATTACACTACCCTCTCCTAGCCCTTTTCTCTAGGTCTTGAAGTGCTGGTAATGTATTTACTGCTTAATTGAAAAAACTTTTTATTTCACCATGTATAATAACTGATCCATATAATTGTTGTGTTTTCTTGGAAAGTAAAGAGAAAAAAAAAAAAAAGGGGATATGGAAATGTGACTATACTTTTTGATCTGAAACAAGAGCAATCTGAAAAAATGCCTTGGGGGGAGCCAAATTCAGCAGCCCCTGAGCAGGTGCTCAGCCATGGCTGTGTGCAAGGGGCCTGCTCAGTCTCAGAGAGGTTTGACTTTTCCATGAGAGCCATGTGGAGCACAGAGGGGTGGCAGGTGTGGCACTGGGGACATGGGCACAGCTCACTGTGCACGGTGCCTGGACACACCGCTGGGTCAGTGCCAGCTGGGAATGCCCTCACGTGCTCTGGTTTTCTTTGGAAGCTGCTGCACGCCAAACCAGTGGGTCTGGAACAGTCAGTGAGAAGATCAGGATGGTTTTGTGTGTGTTGTAACTCCCAGTTCCCCCATCACCATCACTGAACCACCTCTGAATTTACCATCTTTCAACAGCACTGCAGAAAGGATGGATTGCCTGTATTTTTCTAACAAATTTCTAACAAATCACACTGGTGTTACTCTAATTCATCTCAGCAGCCTGATCAGAGTAACATCGACGGACTCTCAGGTCCTCTCCGGTCTCCTTGGCTAAGCAGAGAACCCTGTGTGTAGTTAAGTTTCCAGACCTGCTGGGGCCTAAAGGGATCACCTCTCCCCAAAATATTTTCCTCTTATCATTAAATAAAAAGAAATAAATAGAAAGGTTTGAATTTTTACTTCTACCAAAGTAAGCAATGAGTGTTTGCTCATGCTCCTAAAGTGCTAAAGAAAACCTTGTTCTTTTTCCATAATTCCTGTTAAAACTGCCTGTCTACAACTATTTTTGGTTTTTTAATTCACATTTCTTTCTTTAGTTTTACCCGAATCATCATTATACTATTAGAAACACTGATTTTTAATAGCAGATGGGAGAACAACACCAGAAAAGTTGAGGCTGCCAAGCACAAAATGAAAATAATATTCTTTTAACTGCTTATTTTCTCTGCAGTTTGGAGCCACATTCTTCTGGAAAAAAACAGGGTATTTGACACCTGTTGTTGTATGAAAATGAAAAATTTAAAAAAAATCTGGCTAGCTCAAAAAAATCTGGTCCATATATTTGCTGAGTAAATCTGTCACAACATGTTGGAAAAAAGTAGGAAAAAGAAGAAGTTGCAATGGGTAAAAATGTCTCTTATCTGTTAGGTCAGTCCTCAGCATTTCCCATCAGAGATTGCCATCAATGCTGTGTGCTCGTGTGCTGTAAAACAGCTATGGATGTATCACTGCAAGGCTGTTTCTCCAAGTCCTCTGCAATACCTACAAGTAAAAACATCTCCTACCCCACTATTTGGGAGCAAGGTCAAACTGGCTCTTACCCTCCTGTCTGACAGAAATTCTGCAAGCTGCACTTGTTAAACACTGCCAGCAGTGATTGCAGACTGGCAGCCTGGAAAGCATGAGAGCATCTGTGACACACAGCACTGACTCAAGGCTTTTACAGAAGGTTTCAAAAACACTGAGTAGAAACACTGAGGTAAAACTTAAGCTGAATTAAAAAAAAAATGTTCTCTGTACAAATTCTACTCAAAGAATTTCTCAAAAAAGGAACTAGTGGCATACACTGGGTTAAAATCTACAACAATTACAGTAGTCTCAGTATGATTTCCAACAGAGACTGATTTGTTCATGTAATATGTATTGAAAAGACAGTAAACCAAGCATGCACACTCTGACTGATTGACTCTAAAATGTAAACTCATTTCTTCCACGATGCCAAAAGCCAGCAGCAAAGAAATCTACAAAGAAAAATTTCAATGTCTCATTTCAATTTACCAACTGGATTCTCACTGTAATACAAAATAACATATTTCAGTGGTGTGGATGGAACCTCATTTGGGAATCAGAGAGCGAAAGAAATGCCCTGGAAATCAATCAGAGCAAGATGGGGAGAACAAGCAATATTCAGGGTGTCTTAAAAGTTAGTAAGAGTCGAGTTTAATGCAACTGGGGTGCTAAGACAAATAAAACAGTACAAAATACCAAGACAGGAGGTGAACTGAATGGAGACAAAAAGACAGGGTGAGAAGTCAGAACCAGCCATAATCCCAGACCAAAATTACGGTGGAAAGTTTATTTTGCTCTTCAGACAAACTCAGAGTTGTTTTCTTGTTTTGGAAAAAAAAACCCAAAAAAAACCACCAAACCAAAACCCCCCCCCAAAAAACCCATAAAAAATATATGAGAAAGATAGTGAGAAGAGGCAACTAGGGATGTGAGCACTCTTGGCCTGTCAGTGAAAGAGCATTACTTACTTGTAGCTTTTTTCTGAATCTATATATTGAGATACCCACACACTGTTCAAGTTTTAAGTTTAACTTGCAGAGACATAATTACGTAGCAGTACTAAACATTAGTACTTCATCTTCAAAGGCCACAGTACAACAGTAACACCAAACAGCAGGTGGTTACATTTTCAGATAAATATTTGGCAAGTGGAATGGATGGCAACAGATTCAGTGAGGTTAGAAAAATAACGTAACTTTCTCCCCAAAACCAGTCAGCCTCAGAAAATTACACATAACAGATCATAGGCAATGTAAATTTGCAATGTAAAATTGCAATTTAAATTGCAATTTCATTGCAGAATTTGGGATCTAAAACTTTTTAAAAAAATAAATTAATCAGGCTTGCACAGCCATGAAAGTACAGAGCTCCATTCTAATGGCTCCCCAAAAGACAGGGCACACTTGAATATATGTTGGCAAATTTAAATAGCAACAACACTTCTTCCCCCTTTTAAAGTTTTAATTATTTAAAGCAGCCTGCCAGAAAGTTATGTAGAACAGTGATCTTTTTGACAAGAATCACCATGTTTTGTGGTATTACAGACTCTTCAGCAGTCCAGAGAAGGCACAGGGTTCTTCAAGAACAAGGAAGTAGAATATTAATGTAAGCTGTCACTGAAGTGGGCATGAACCAGTCATAAAATTTTAGGATGTAATTTACTAGTGATGATAGTACATAACCTGTTAAAGAAAAAAAAATCCTATGATCTCAAATTCTTTATAGCATACTGTCTTAAAAAATCTTGGGAACAAAAAGCAGCTAAGATTGTAACAGCTGAAAGGCAGCATCATTAATCTGATGATGAACATAATGAATTCTTGGCTTCTAGGCAACACCATGAAACAAGCCTTCCTCTGATCATCAGTTCTCTGAAAGAAAACTAATTTCTAGTTACTATTCGAAGTTAGCAGCATGCAAATAAATAAAAACCCTCAACACCTGTTGTGCAGATGAGCACTGTTGTACTGTTGTATTTGACTGACCAACATACTAGAATAGAAGTAAAGCTTTTGCTTTTTTTTTTTCCCCCACCTAATTATAATTAAAAATGGTTTTGAATGAGACACAATAAGGCGAAGGTTGGAGGTTCAGAACAATGTGTGCTGCTGGTTCAGGCTGTTCTGAGGAAGCACAATGCCTCCATCTCAGTGCTGTGATGAATGCAGCTATGGAAGTCCTGTCATTGGAGCTCAAATCTTTAATCCATAATAGTTTTTTGACATTATAAATGCAATTATGTTACAGAGAGAGATCATCTCAAAAATACGATGAGACAGTCCCCGGGTGGTTTAAAACCCACCAGGCTTCTGAATTAAGGAAGGTCAAACAGCAATTTGCAAATAAGTCATTTCCTTTTCTGAGACTTCTACTACTTAAATGTATTTTAAATCCAGCTGTAAGTAGTAAACTGATAAATAGGAAATGTCAGCAATAAATATGATACACTAGAGAACTTATTCAAACACACATTTCAAGAACTCTAAACTAGAAAGATAGGTAACAACAACCACCAAATTTTAAGAATTGATACCTTAAGTATAGCTCTTAAGTATTTACTTGCACTGTAAATAAATTTCTTAAATTTCAAAAATAAACTATTGTTATTGAATGTTTTCAAAATTATGCTAAATGCCCCAATAAAAATACTGAAACCTAAATTTAAGTAGTTTTTCCCCTCCTTAAAATTTACCCTGCATTCAAAATTAAAGACTTTAAGTAGTCAAGAGAGCACAATTCAAGTCAGAATAAGAAATTATTTTTAAAGAAAAATATTTTAAGTCATTCTTACAGCTTCTAGACAAGAGTTTTTCAACTTGGTTTCCATTTCATGTACAGGGAAATAATCCATTGTTTGGACCAAGATTTCAATAGTTTGAAGTAAGACAGCTTTGAGAGCAGGCCTGTGTCAGTAATACATTGAGTATAATATCTAAGTATTTCTGAAATCCACACCTTAGGTAACAGGAATCTGTGACAAGATCCATCTGAAAAGACTGACTTCTCTGAACATCTTAATTTTCATGTATGTGTGTATTTTAACATGAAATGTGAAAGCCTCATCATTCTAATACCTAGCAGAATCATAATTTAGAGATATTCTACCCTGAGATACAAAATGAAAACAAAGAGTAAGAATATCTACGTAAAACCGGCTTGGAGAAACTTGATTGTAGTACATTACTCACTGATGGCTTGAAAACTGATATAAAACATCCCAAACCAAGCAGAAATTCAGACTTATGCTTTTAAAAGTGTTTTAAGTCCTAAGTTAATTTTAAGGCCATTTCTACTGATAGGCATGAAGTAAAGGTCTAAAGTTGATCTTAAATGAAGAAAGAGCTGCAGTCAAGTTAAGATACCTGCCCCACTTACAGATCAACCATGATAAAAGACAGATGCAGATTCCTCTTATGGACGCCCAGAAGTGGAGACAGAAAGGAGGATGTGGCAGTAAATGGAGGATGGAGAGTGAGTGGCACAGCCACTGAAAGAAAGTGTGAAACTCCTGCCTAAATTTAATTTGTGGTAAGGAACCAATAAAGCTGAAAGCTGGTGAGTTTCTGCTGTTGAAAAGACAAATCAAATAGTAAAATCCAGTCAGATTGATGAAATCAAAGAAAGGAATATAGAAAAGGGCACATTGCCTCCATAAATCAGTTTCTCACTAAAGGTTTACATCCTCTTGACACAGCAAGAGATCCCATTATTTGTACTCCAAAAAAATTGAAGAATAATCTCAACAGCCTTTACTGATGTCTGTAACATGAGAGGAATCAGCATCAGAAAATGGTTCCCTTTCAGTTATGAAAAAATGCAGAGAAACAAAACCTGCTTAACCTGTCCCACAAGAACAAAATGTGCAATTTGCCACGAATATGGCAGCAGAAACTGTAACTTGTCCAGAGCTATAAAGCATTCAGAGCTGTTGGCCCAAAAGCATGGAGATAGGAAGATGACATATCTTGACCTTGGAAAAAACATATCTTTACATTTTAGGAAAATAAATTACCTGGTCTTCAATATGAAAAAAAAATTCTTAAAAAATCTGGTATTGCTTTTTACAAAAGACTTTCCATACCTGGGTTTGAAGAAATCTGTGACAAAAGCTGACTGACATTGTGCTCATGGTATTAAATATCTCTTGGCAGTTGTATGGACCAGATAGAATGGACAAGCCGAAGTACACAATGAGAAACATGCAGTAAAAAATCAAAACAGGAATAAAACTAGATTGCACTTGTCTCATGCAGAATATCCTTGGGCACTCACAGACACACAGATTGGGATAAAAGGAAAGCTGATGCATAATCTGAGAATCAGTTGCAGTTTGGTACCATAGGAAAGCAAAGTATGAAGGCAGGATGCAAAGAAATGTGCAATAACCAGAGCACAATGGCCTGGCTGGTCTGAACTGTGGCTCAGACATGGGTCTGAATAAACGAGTAACAGCAACGTTGTGAAATGAACAGCTCAGCGGGGCTGATAATGCAGCAGTGCAGGACAGGCACCTCTGGACAAAGGCACAGGCAACTATGGTGCAGCACAGAGGAAGCACAAGTCAATACTGCACTGGTGCAACACTACAAATAAGTGTCACGAGATACAAAAAGCAGCAGGACAGCCAACAAAGAAGAGACAGCCAATGGCAAAGGTGCAATTTTCACTTCAGGAGCAGAGCTGACGTGCAATGACTTGACATGCCAGTCGGGCTTATCACTCTCCTTGAAAAAGTGTGCACAGCTTTCCACAAAAAGGTACAAAACAGCAGGGAAAACAGATCTTCTGATCTATTAAAGGACTAATTAACAAAGAAAGTTCATGAAAAATCACACACTGAGAATGAAATATAAACTGAGCATTTAGGTGAGAAAACAAGTCAGTCTGCTGAAAGCTGGCAAGTCAACAACAGGAAAAAAGAAAAAACTGATGAAGGAGATATGGAAACTGTGGTTTTCAAAGATGGTTTTCAAGATGATACCTCATGCATTGAAAGGAGATGATGGACAGAGATGTGTCTCAAGAACAGCATTATTTTATCAAATTACACTGCAACCAATCAAAACACTGAGTCCTAGCCTGGTTAGAACTGTGGAGTACATACTAATTATTACTCAGTTACAATAATTTCAATCTTTTATTTGACTAGCAGTGAAATAAGATCAACTTTTCTAGCTTTTTATAAAGCACTATTAAAAAACCCCTTTTGAGCAATGAAGTAAAAAACTCCAAATAACTTCCCAATTGGCATCTCAATCGAGGTTCTACTTGCAGTTGTTCAAAGAAGTGATTTTCACTAAAAATCATACCTTAGAAAGGTTCACAGGTAGCACATATCCCTGTATATTCAGGTACAGGTCTACAGATCACACATTTCTATAAAATTGCATTTGGTAAAACCCATAATTCTGATTTCAAAACATTTTAATCTGATTTCTTTCAAAATAACTTTCTTTAAATAACTATGAAGTAAACATGGGTAATGAGGACTCCATAGACTTTCTTTATCCAGATCACACACCCAAAACCACCATCATGTTTGACATGACATTGAAGACAGGAAGCTCTGACTGGCAAGGGGAAACCCACCAGGGTGTAATGCTGCAGTGGGGTGTGCATGGCAATATTGGCAAAACTCTGCTCTGAAAATATCAGGCTCCTCGTATACAGCAATTTCCTTTCAGATACATCCACCTAATTAGTTGTTGATCACTGTAAAAATATCTGTCTTAATTAGAACCTGAAGGTTGTCAACAGCTTTCAGAAACACACAGCACTCTCAGTGACACCCAAGATTCAGGGACATTTTAGAGAGTTGTTCTTTTCCATGTTGACCACAGGAAACATTTGGAGAGAAAAAGGCTTTTGATAAGGAAATACCTTAAAATATGGCTAAAATACTATTTGTATTAAATTAATGTCCAGTTACCAAATAAGAAAAATATTTCTATTGGTCTCAAAGGTTGTCTAAACAATATCTTCAAGGCACAGAAGTGCAATTACAGGAAAATTAAAGGACACTGCAAGCAAAAGGATGAGTACTGAATAAATGTGGCATTATACTTGTCCATCAAGGGCCAGACTAAAACTATCCTTCGATGAATGAAAAATGAATTAGGAAAGGAAAATCTACTCAATGATACATGCAAACAGCAACCCAGTCATCTCACATCGTTTTAAATTCCCCCCCTCGATTCTGGAACCAGAACCTGCACTTTTTGAATGTAATTAACTGAAGATTCCAGTATAAGACACTCTACAAAGATGTGGTGAAAGCAAAAACGCAGCACTAGCTTTGGCACACAAACAATAGAGAAATGCAAAATAAGACCAGACTTCTGAATTAAAGCATCTCTCTTGAACTATTTTCAACACCAAAATGTGGAACTGTCTCAGCAAAATTAATCTGCTCTGGTCATGGTCAGACTACATAAATACTTAACTTACAGGTTACACCTTCACAGGTTCTGCTGATTGACTTCCCTCCTTTTCTAACAGCAAAAGAAGCTCTGCTTTAAGATCATAAACTCTCAGCAGAAGAGAGGATTTTTAAAAGGATATATATTTGTCAGATTTTCAAAAGCACTGTGCAGGCCTTGGAAAACTGCTATTTTCTCTTCTAGAAAAAGGCTTACAAAGAAAGACAGAAGATTGTCTATATTTATTTAGTATTACCACTTCCCTAAAGAAAGCTGAAAAATCTAGCCATTTCCTCAGGACTGAGGACAAATAGGAAAACATGACTATGAGTGTCTCAGTTTTTGCAGAGGTAAAATTAAAAACAGACAGCAAAACAATACTGAATAAAATTATGAAAAAAGCACCCTCAATTAGGTATAAAACTGGGTATATAAATCCTACACAAAAGCTTAATGATCACTAAACTACAGAAAACTACATATCCTAGCAGGTAAAGAAATTTGAAGACCTCAGAGACAAGTTCTTTAAACAAGTCCATTATTCAAAGAAGCAAGAGTAAAAATCCTTAGCTCAGAACCCTCAAAAGAAGATGAGTAACAGCATACTCTAAGGCAATATGCAAATAACTGCAGTTTAAAACTGAACAGCACCCAAAACCTACACACCCCACACTAGATCACATGATATGAGAAAAACAAAAGGAAAGAACAGTTTGTAATTTGGCAAGTAGAATTCCAGAGTGTAAAACAAAATGGAGCATTAGACTGTGGCATGGGAGCTGCTGTTGTTTCATCATGGGGAATGAGGCAGAGACCATTAAGTTCATTAAATGAGTAAGGATTTATTACACATATATAGTCAACTATATATCAAGTGTACCTTTCTGCTTTTACACTTCTGCATTAAAAATGGCCCACATACTGAGAACAGTCATTCATTTCACATTCTTCTTATATTTCTATTAATACTCTTCAGTTTATGTCTGCCTGTGAAAAGGTAACTTCTTGTCTGGCAACTACACATATGAAAATTTCTGCTTACTCTGCATCACAGGTTAAACTTCTTTTAGAGCCAAGTAAACCTCTGATAAAAGGTCTTTGTGAAAAGAGCCTTCTTAAAATGAAAAGATTTAATGACTATCACACTATGTCTCCTCTGCACTTTTCCTAACCCTATATTTTAAACTTGTCGCTCATTAGGGGTGTAGAATGTTCAGTTTCATGAAAGCTGAACAACCTGCTAAAACCAATCTTGTTTGTCAGTAGGTCATTCACAGTAGTAGCTTTATCCATTCCATTTGTATCTTTATCATGCACTACCATGAGACACAGAAGCAAAAATACTGGAATACTAAAGCCACACTAACACAGATGTGTAAAAAAGAATTCACAAGATTTTCCCTTCCAATTTTTTGCAAACTTGTAGTAATGGAAGTTTAAGAAAATGTTTGTCTGTAATATTAATACAGATTTATGTGCACAGTGAATGGACCAATTAGACTCACAACACCAGTTTTCATAGTTACAATTCTTCACTCTTGCAGACAACTTTGAAATGACTACAAATTTTCCAAAATAGCAAATTCGCTTTTCAAGTACTGCACTAACTTGATTTCATTAAGGTAGAATTTTAAAATCACATTCAAACATAATAAAAAATTAAAATTGAGAAGTCATATTCTCTGCTGACAAATCCAATAGATCTGTTCTAAAACTTCAGACTACTTGAAGAAAAGCTAAAATGTAAGGGTGAAAATTAAAAAGTTCATGTTAGATGAAAATGTCCTAACTTTAAGTGAAAGAAATTGATTTTTAAAAGCTTTTGTATGCCAACTCCCATGCTGATATAAAGGGCAAGTGCACAGGTCTGTGATTTCAGCTCTGCCTCCTACTGTAGAAGGTTCAGTCCCTTTTTCCATTTGTATAAGGTCCCCACCCTCTGAAGAAGATTTTAAAAATATTCAATGCATTGTAAGATTGTAAAATGGAGTATTTTACATGTCCCAGTTTTATCATTGGATTAATAGTTTTTTGTATTTTACCTTGGCTTTCTTGAAACCTGTTGCCCAAGTCCAAAGCATGTGAATGTGACCTTCAGTGTTACCAGTGAACTACTCTCATGAAAAGAAAACAAATGCTTTCCTAAAATATGCTTATGTAATTTTCTTTGCACAATGGAGAATAATAGTGTTTCAGCGTTGCTAAAGAAATTAAAGTTGCCAGAAGATGGATTTAGAGTAAAAGGGAGCTGGCCCTCAACACATCAAATGCATTGTAGAAGCAACAGTTCAGAAGTAGCAACAAACATCAAATGGACTCACGTATCTACCAGCCACCTTATCTTGACTAGAACAGGCAATGAGAAAAAGCAATTAACCCTTTTCTGTTGCTGCAATGAGTGCATGGCTAGTTCTGGTTGCCAGACACTACCTTGTGCTGTAAGAGTTCAATTGTTTATTCCTGCTTGCACATGCAAGTGTACATACAAATTTGGTAAGAAAACCAAGTGTACATAAAAATTTGGTAAGATCATTCTGCCCACCTGCCACAATGTTTCACAATAAAACAGCATCACAACATCTCCCTCTTTGAAGAACATCTGGTAAGACCCCAACATTCATAAAAGTTGAAGAAAAACTTCAAATACTGACCATAAATGTGTCTATAGCAACATTTCAAGCATGACAAGAACAATGATATAGTTTATGATACCACATAAACAAAAATACAATCCCAAGAACATATGAACGAAACAGGATGTTTTCATGTACATTAAACTTCCAGATGCGAGAATTATGCCTGAAGTCACATGCATGCACAGCTAGAAATCATGTTGCTTCTTTTTAGGAGTAGCTGTATTAGACTAAAAATGTTTGTATGATTTCCTTGGCTGGTGCAGAGAGTACACAATGTTGAATCAACACGGCAAAACAAGACATCCTTCCAATATCAGACAATGCTCTGATAGTGCAATAGCACCCCTAAGAAAGAGCTGGGGTTACAAGTGTGGAGACAATTCCAGAATCCTCATTCTTTGTCTTTTAACATTTCCTGAATCAATGAACTTCCTATCATAGCCTTTCTGAAGACAATGACTGATATGAGAAACCATGAGCAAAAGGGAAAATAACAAAAACAGTAAATGAAGTAATGTAAAATATCAAAATAGTTATCAGATTTCCTGAAGATCCAAAACTAAAGAATGAAAGTTATCAGGTCGATAAAATTGAGTCCCAATTAAAACTAACATGAGACCATATCACAGTAATAGATCTTGCATTACCATAGAAACAAAACATTTACAGATAAATATAATTGGAATGTAACATTTTTTCAATGAGTTATGAGAGAGCTCTTTCTTCATTTGCAATATAGAAATGGTATGTGATATCCTTTCCTTTTCTAGGTTTTTTTACAGCAATTTTGTGTCAAAGTTTGAACTTCTCAGAAACAAATTATGTATGTTGAGCTTGGCCCCAGATCAATGAATTAAAATACAAAAGAGTAGTAGTCTATAGATAAAAAAAAATACTGTACTTTGGAAAAAGTAGGGTTACACTGAATGAGCTTAATATGAAGAATTCTATATATCACATGAAGTACAAAAGAAATAAAGCATACAAAAGTCATTATATTGTTTATATTACAACTTAAATTAACCTTTCCATTTAATATCAGAGATCCTTTTCTACAAGATAGACTACAAAGGAGGACCTAAGATTTTGTTCTTATATTTTGAATAAAGTTTTTTTATTTGAGCAATATATCAGATTAGCTAATACAATATTGTTTCTATAACGGCAGTCATTTAAATCACATTGCAGGAGTTTTATTTTACTTGGTGAGGATTTCACACCTTAGTAATTTTGTTGAAATGAGCTGAGACTTCTGTTTAAGGAGATCTCTTCACCCAACAGAGGAAATAATTATACAAATGTGCCATCTTTCTAAGCACTAGAATGGCCTTCTGAGATCACAGTTGTATTACAATGTATTTATAAATGCCTATCTTTAAAAAATTATTTCACACTAGCCCTAAAAAGATTCCGAGCCATAGTATTTAGCATAGTAACTGTATATTGTACTTGTCAAAAATAATTTTGCATGTGCAAAACCCTTAGAGTCAGCAGATTTCATCTGGCATGAAAAGGATACTAAAATGGGTCTCTGACCGAATAATTTTCAGAAGCACAAAATACTGTCTTTTACTGTAAAATTACAAAACTATTGCAGATTTGTAACAGAAATCATTCAATGAGAATTTTTTAAAACCAGCTATATGTTAATGCACTGAATTCATGCTTCATTTTATAGCTTACCCTTCCTCACACTATGAGAAACTACACAATGGAATGAAATTCTGTTCCTTTTGAAGTCAATAGCCAGTTGTGACTGACTTCAGAATGTCAGAACTTGACATCTTGTCTGTCTGAACTATATTGGTTAGCTTATCAGAGCTGAAAGAATGGTGCAAAACATTATACACATTTTAAAATTGCACTTTCTGAATTATTTTGATGTTATGCAATGTTTAATAATGATTTTTCTGAAAATGAGTAACATGCAATTAAACAAAAAAGTGCTTAGTTGTTTGACTTCTCCAATTCTTTAGGATTTCAATTTTAAGATGAAGTGGGGAACAGGAACTTACCTACTTGGTACTTTGGGTAATAAGGTGCCATTTGTCCACTACTGCATGATTGTCTCTTATGCCTTTTTCTTAAACTAGTATCAGTGGTCTCCCATTGTGGACTTTTTCTTTTGTTTATTCTAGTAAGACCTTCAGAACTACCAGCAGGCTTATCATCCTGGTCTACACCACTACTTAATTTTCTGCCGTGAAACTGGCCATCCAGCTTTTCAGTCACTTTAGAGGAATTAGATCCTTTAGATGTTTCCACTTCTTTTTCTTGTTTCTTTAATGTATTTTGTTTACTAGAATGGGACCTTAAAAGAGGATGTCTTTTTTCTTCCATATAGGCCTGAGTGCTTCTACTGTCAACAGCTTCAGGAGAATAAATGACATTATTTAACTTAAATGAATTGTGCTGCTCAATATGGTTGATTTTTCTCAGAAATATCCTACAGTCTTTAAAGGTTTTGGCTTTCCAAGTATTTTGAAACAGTTTATCTTGGCTTTGTTCTTTTCTAACATTTTGCTGGCAACGAATTGTTCCATTTGCCTCTGAATGTGACTTAAGTATATTTGTTAAACCAGGATGTGGGTTAAAGTCAGAAGATCCCATCATCTGCTGAACAAATGCATCTCTGGCTTCATTTTCAGTTGGCAAGAGGCTATTCTGAGACTCTACCAAAGTCTGAGTGGGCTGGATTTCTACTTTATTTTTCTCCTGGAGCTTGGGTGTTTCATCACTGGTTTCCCCACTTGTACTTTTAAACAACTGGCTGTGACAAAATAACTGCAGATTTTTCTTTTTTGACTTCCAGCCTCCAGGAGCCTGATTATAGAGCTTTTTTGCTTGTCCCCACCTGTCATGCTGCAACTTCTTAAATTCACTTCTTCTTAATCTGGCTAAAGTGAAATTACTTTTCATGCTCAAGACTGGAGACCTCACCATGTTATGTAATATTTGCAATTTCCCTGATGGTTTTGAAGGGGAGGATAGTGCAAACTTTTTAAAGTGCTTTCTGAAAGGGCAAGTACTAGGATCAGATTGTTTAGTTTCCATCTTTATCTCTCTAGTACTAACTACTTCTAAGGGATTGCGAGCATTTGCCTTTCTCACAAGAGAGAGAGACTGTGTTTCTGTAGTTTGCATAAACCAGGTGCAGAGTTCATTCATATTACACTTTTTCTGGAAAAGCATTTTTATAGGTGATGTTTCAAGTTCTACAAGGCAGGAGTCTAAAGGGTCTGACATTTCAGTATTACAGCCTTGCTCAATGGGATCCTTTTTTTCACATACACATTTGTCAAACTCACTTCCCCCCACTCTCAACCAAGTATTAGTCATCTGTTCAAATCTATTGTTTAGTTCTTCCAACAAGGTGTCACTTGAAGTGGAAGTAGGCCACCACCTGAGAGATGGATTTGATGAAAAAATGGGATCCAATGATACTTCATTAATGGGCCCGAATTCACCATCCTTAAGATCCTTCTTAGCATTTCCTGAATTTCTCATTTCTGAGGTATCTTTGGATGCTGTGCTCTGATTTGATTGTGTAAGTTTTTCCTTTCGCTCTTTAGCTTTTTTCAAATGGAGTTTGTAAGATTTATGTAGTAAGGCACTTCTACAAGTAAATGCACTAGAAGATGCTAATGAATGCAAAAAATGCAGTGAAGGTTTTCTGTCTCTAGCAGAGTGTCTCAATGGAATTTCACGTTTTCTTGACACTGTTGTAGTAACATTGTGTGATCCATCCTCTCTAGAATCTTTCTGCATGTTCTTTATTTGACCCATATTATTGCACAGTTGATTTTTTCTTTCCTGTGGCATGGTTTTTTCTAACACGTTCTGCTGTTGTAAAGGAGGCAAACCGTTGCTGATGCTCACTTTTCTTTCCTGAGGTGAAAGTCTACTGACAGTCACTGATATGCCAGAAATTTTTACTTTTGCTGGCCTGCCAGGTTTTCGAACGGTGGTTAATGGTTTCTTAATCTGCCGTATAACATTGCTGCAAGGATGTGGTGATGCCAGATTACTCTTGATGGGCCTGACATAGTCATAACCAGAGACCTCCTTTTCAGTAGAAGGATTCTGGAAGGCTTTTACCATTTCAGCCAAAGCATTTCCAGTTTCTGCATTGTGCCTTGCTCTGCTGGGATCATTGGCAAAATTAGAATCAATATGTTGTGTGGGCAGAATGCTGATGAGATTTAGATTACCTTCAGAAACATGTCTCTTAGTTCTTCTTGACCTTCCAAAAACAACTGTCACGGTAATATTTTTGTTGTTGTTAGCTTCTTCCATTGCTGCTGCATCAGACTTGACACTTTTACCACCAAAACTAAGTTCAGGTCTAGGTTTTGTGCTTCCACTCATGTCTACTTTTGGTTTAGGAGGCCGTCCAATAGGTCTCTTAACCTGCTTAACTACTTGAGGACCTATTTTTTTTGGTCTACCAGGTCTCCTTTTGAAAACTGATTCACTGTTGCTGCTTGATTTCTCCACAGCTTCCTCACTTTTTTTTGAGTCATTTATATTAATTTGACCAACTGGACAAGAGCTTGTGACTGCTTCTGTGTAAACATAGCTTGACCCCTCCTTAGTATCGTTTTCACTGCAATCACAATCCTTGACACACACTGCATGAGAAAGGTCACCTGTGGCCTCTTTATCTAACAAAGTGTTGGCGTGCCCCTGAAACAAACAAAGATCTGTGCTTCCCTTACAAGATGCAGCTGCAGATGTCAATGTGTATTTGATGCCTTCATGGCTATTAACTTCTGAGACAAACATAAGCTTAATAGGACTAGAGTAGTTCAAGGGAGATGAGATCTCCCCGGTTTCAGATGATACATGCAAATCCCCATTACTGGAAGCTGAACTGCTTGAATTAAAGGTCAGAGATTTCAAAAGGCCGTCATTAATTTTTTGATCTATAACAGTTTCTTGTGTGTTTGATGCAACACAAATTGCTTTGATTTTACTGCTGCTTGGCACATTTGAATGTGGAAGGAAGCTTTGTCCTATGCATCCCATTTCACTCAGAGTGAAAGGTAAGCCCCTTCTAGGATCTGGGTTCATAACCTGTTCATAAGCATTATCTTTTACTTTTTGGCTTATTTTGTAACTATCCAACAATGAGTTGCTAGTCTTTCTGGCTAAGTTTATTGTATCTTCTAAGCGCTCCACAACAACTTGCAGATTTGTGTCTCTCACAATTTTGCTTATATTTATGTCACTGCATCTTTCAGCATGAACATTTTTATGTATTTTCATTTTTTCCAAACTTTTCAAAGACTTTTTTGTACTGCATGACTTTCTAAACATGATATTGTTTGTTACATACACCGAGTACCACCCAGGAGGCACAATGTTACGTTTAGTTCTACCCAAGATCTCATTACTCTCATCCTTCAGAGGAATCTGACCAGTCTCTTTTAAGGTTGCATAATTGCCTTGCGTATTTGGGAGTTTTGCCTGGCTGGCTGCAATAGCACTGTTTTCTGAAAGAACTAAAAAGCTGGAGCTGGTCTGAAAATTAGTAAGAGGTAGTTTGAAAGACTCTGTTTGGTGTACTGGAAAGCACATTGGTTTGGTTTGGCAATTCACACATGGATTACTTTCAAGCTGTTGCAAAGTCTCATCTTCTATCACAGTAAAACTATGTCTTTTATTTGGATGCATTTTTTCAATTTTTTTTGTAGATTTCTTTGCATTTCTCTCAGAAATTGACTTTTTTCTTACAATGGTTTCATCAAGGCTTGCAAGCTCCCTCTTGATTTGCAAAGACTGTCGTCGAATGACTGGTGAATCAGGAGAATTATATGTTGCAAACAGAGTTTCCTGACGCTTGCGAAATCTTGTCTGGATAATTTTATTTTCCACTTGTTTATCATGTTGGCGAAGTAATTCCATAAAGCTGTAATCACTTGCCTTAGCATTATGCAAAAGAGAAGTTATGAAGTCTCCTAATTTGACATCATTTTCTGGTGCCCTGTCACTGCTAGAAAGTTTTACAAGATTTGTTGCTAGATCTGTAGTGTCTATTGATTTCAACTTCTCATTAATGCGGTCCATTAAATCTTGAAAAATGGCAGAATGTTCACCTTTCTCAGAGTTCATAAAACCAGCATTGCTTTCTTGGTCTGCTGATACCAGTGTTCCATCTGAATAATCAATCTCTTTTCCTTTGCATGTTTTACCCTCACATTCAAATTCTCCCTTGCTTCCTTCAGCTGGCAAGAGAGATGGAGGCTGGTTGATGGATATTTCAAGCTTGTTGTTGTCTAAAGTTGGAAAATCCATAACCATTCCTTCTGACACTTCAAATTCTTTACTGTGTACAGGTGATAGTGGAGGTGGTGATGGGCTGCGGGATCTGTTTGAATTTTTAATGCTGCTTAAGAGGTCACAGTCCTTAGCTGAGTATGTACATGCTGCTGCCTTCACAGAATGCCTGTTACAATTTTGCAATTGGTCAGCACAATACTTTGGAGAACTACATGCTTTGTTCACCATTGTCTTAATACATCCAATTGCTACAGCTTGGCATGACAAAGAATGGAAATCTTTAATACAAACAGACAGAGGTGGTAAACAAGTGTTTGGCCTTTGATTTTGCAAACAGCACCTTTTTGTCAGCATGTGTCCATTGCAACTGCAAAATGGAACGTGAACATCCTCTTCAGTAAGGGAACTGGGAGTTTCAGAGTGGACCAAATGTGTTTGCTTGCAACTGCAAACTACAGGAATATTTTCATCCTGTATTAGGAATTTTAACATAGCCAAAGTCTGTTGCCAGTGATATGAACAAAAAGACTCCAAAACTTTGTTTAATGTTGATTTTCCTTTTTCCAAATTAGCTGTTTCCTCTGAATTTGCATCAGCTGTTGAGCTTGAACTGAAAATGAAAACAAATCAAAACAAAATATAAATTACAGTAAAACACCACATCTAATCTATGTTTATTATAACGGTTAAAGTCAAGCCTAAAAACCTGACATTTACAAAATAGTTCTGTTGTATTTGCAGTATTCAATCATACTTGCAAGTGTCACTAGCAATGATGTGCATCTTAACAGTGATGGCACTAATCTACCATTAAGAAAAATAATCATGAAGAATTTAGAGGCAAAAATAATAATTTGAAATACAGCTTCTTCAACCTAACAGAAATTACAACAATGTTAACCTCCTGGTATTTCAAACTAACTTAACTATTAATTAAAGAAAACCTCACCAAGAACCCAGCAAGCTTGGTATTACCCCAATTTCACCAACTGGGGCACAGAGAAAGTAAATGACTGAGGTTCAAGGTTGTAGTAGAGGAAAGAATGGATCCATCTCTCCTGAATCTCACTCTTAGATACTTAAATACTCAAGTGTATTGAGTGCTCTTCAGGATACACTTAAAGGTATTTCTAAAGACATTTTTATTTCTACATTTACTTTTAAAGAACACTTAACAAGCTAACAGAAAATGGAAAAAATAGCCTAGCACTCTTTGCAGTAAGATTTTTCCCTTTAGTTTTTAAAAAAATTGCAGTGGTGCATCACAAGCTCTTCATTGCAATATATTAAACACATATGTGCACACACACAGATTCCTTAAACAGAGAGAGAGAATCACCACTGGAATAAGTAGTTTCCACGGTAAAAGTTAATATCCTTTAAACAAGGTAGGCCTGTATCTAAGGATTGCTAAGCAGTTGTTCTCAAATGCATTAACTGAAAAAAAACCCCAAAACTTATAAAATACTACTTTAACTATTTAATCAATTTCTTATAAATTATTAAAACTAATGTCACTACTTACCTAATCAATCATTTATACTGAAAAGCTGAAAATTTTCCATGGTAGAAATTAATACAGGTATTTCTTCAATTAAATGCAAAATCCTTATGCTGAATAGCAACTATCAACAGATAGTTAACACCTAGTTCAAATGTTTTATTGAAACCAATTGCATGAGCAAAAATGTTAGAAGAATTCTGTTTTAGAAAAGTATGTATAGTTTTAAACATATCACCAAACTCTGAACATGACACTAACTTTTTTCCCTACTATTATCCCCTGTAAGTTTTTTGTACTTAATCCTATACTTCAAAAAATTATCATTTTGATTTGTTTTACGACTTTACTAATCAATGAACAAACATATTTAAAATTTATTATGCTGTATTTAACTATAGTTACCTATAATTTTCCTTCTCCAGTAACATTCAGCATGAAATGGTATACATTCAAAATCAGGCATCTAGATGAGACTAACTCATAAAGGCATAAGATAATTGTGATGGTATTAGTTGAAGTTGCAATTATATTTAATCTGAATTAAGTCTTAAAAGAAAAAAAACCTCTTTTCACTTTGCACTTGCAATCTAAAGTAAAACCCACATTATTCAAAAGAATGTCAGTCTCAGGATTTGACTCTTTGAAATGCCACTACAATGAGAAAAGCCTGACTGTTCCTCCAACAAATTCAGAAGTCACAAGGTATCAAAATCACTACACTTGTAAAAAGAAAGCTTATTCTAATAACACAATTAAGGATAAAAGGTAATTGCCCTCCCCACCACGATTTTAATTAATATTTTGAAAGGATTAAAAAAAATAAACATGCCACTAGGCCTTCATCTTCCATATTCTGTTTGTAAACTAGTAAATTTGTTAAGTACTAATTTGCTAAAAAGATAGCTATAGCAGTCTTTTGTCAAACTAAATATCTAAACGGGTATCTTTTATCTGTCTAGACTTGCAAGGTGTGTCTATAGTTTCACTGGAGAGCTTTAACTATAGAGGACCTGTATCCATAACAGCTATTTAAGTCTGTTCACTGGTGGAAGAAACTTCTGGAGCCTTACAACCTTCTCAAAGTCAGCAACCAAATCATCTGCAGGCCTCAAAACTGTTTTGAATTTGCTATGTGGAGATCAATTTGTTGTATAAACCAATATTCTGATTATCACAGACAAAAGGGACGTTCTTCTAAAGCAATTTCTTTCTGGATTATCCACCCCTGTGTGACATCTATAATCTGCTTCCCCTTAACATGAATTACTTTCTAAAGCTAACAGACAACTTTCATCTATTCAACTGCAATAGTCCCACAGTCCAAATGATCTTCTAACTTCATAAAAACACATCAAGCTCTTACTCAGTCACCATGTGGGAGCAGAGCTTACTATACAAACAAATTCAAGCATTAAAGCAACATATTTTCCTTGAAGTGTCTCCCTGTAGAGATGCCAATATATTTAAACATACTAGTTTTTAGTAGCTTTTCAATACAACTATGGAATTACATTTCAGTTTCCTGTAATACCTTCCTATATCTCTTCAAATTTGTGTTGTTATACAGTAGTTTAGACTATCCTCAGGATAAAAGGCTTAAGCAATAATTTCATAGAAGGAAGAACTATCACTTTGACAAACTGCACACTTCCGCCAAACCACACACAGAAAGATGGCTGGAGGGAGTGTGCAGGAAACTGAGGGGTTAAGAGGTGAGAGGATCACTATGCACTGCTACCCTGGTACCTTTTGTATCACTCAAGACAAAGGTTAAGCATGGAATGATATTTCCCTTCTGGCAGATAAGGGCAGTTAATAACATGGAGTGGGGATTGACTAGGGTCCAAAAACAGCACAAAGGCAGCAATATGATAAAGCTAATTACAAGACTTTCAGTGTATTAATTTACATATAAAGAAGTTAAACTTTGCCCTCTCCACAAAAAACTACCAGGGAAGAGCTCTATGAGAGGACTCCCAAAAGAGGTCCTTCCCCTGTCGACTCAGCCAGAGAGAAGATAGATCACTGCAGCAAGATCTTTACAGACCAGGAACAGGAACAAAACTGGAACAGAACATAGTTTCAAGTACTTATACAAACAGCATGGAACTACTATAGAAATATACATCTGTCTTATGGAAATGTCTGTTTTCTGACTTTATTAAGTAAATACCTCAAAAGCTATATACTATTTATAGTTTTTAGCTGCTAAAGGGGGTGTTAGAAAATTAATTTTCTGATTTTCTTCTCATTAGTAATTAATAAATTCTGAGAAAAGAAACCATCCTTCCTTAAAGTTAATGTTTCTGATAAAATTCTCATAGCAAATTAGTTCATTATGAGCTTAATTTGTACAGTTCTTGATCTTATGCCACTCCTAATCAACTTGTGCCTCAGGAATAAGTCAAATAAGTCAGTGTACAGGTTTTTGTTTCTTTCTTTTTTTTTTACTGAATGAGCAAATCAACCACACATCAGTGTTGTAAATTTATGTGCAAAAGCATTGAAGTGCTTTACTACAAATTACAACGTAGAAACACGTTAACTAAACAATTAAATTCATACAATCAGATTTAGGTATATAACAACACAAAGAAGAAACAGAATTACAGTACATTTACAACACAAGACAAATACATGGAATTCATTAGAAAATATCGTAATAAATAATTCATGAATTATAGTGCAATTGATTTATGCATAAATATAACTAATTGCCTAAAAATCAGTTGTTAACAAAAATCTGTCAAAAATCAAGGCAGCCACAGAGTTTTACTAAATTACTGCGACAATGGAAATACTGCAATTAAAAAACAAATACAAGTATTTGTACTGTAAACAACTAAAAAAATCAGTCTCACTAAAGTTAATATACAATTTAATATAAAATTGTCATTAGCTACCAGAAATGGTTTAAACAACTTTACTGAGCAGTAGTTCTAAAAACAGAGGCACTGTTTTTTAATATAAAATACTTGAGAAACATTCAAATAAGTAGAAAGCATGTCGGGCTTGCTTTCGCCTTCATTTAAAATTCTGCTGAAACAGGAATTTTCAGAAATTGTCAATTACTAAGTAGTGACTGGTAACTGAATTTATAAAACAGTTCAAAATGTAGAATTTAAATGACATTAATGAAATACACAGGGGTTGGGGGAGGAGAATTTACACATTTCCCTGCCTTTCCTTAGTTGTGTAATTAAACATTAGCCTAATAATTAAAAACAAATAATTCTGTTCTTTAAACACTTACAGGTTGTGTATCATCTATAAACTATCAAAAAATATTTTAATTACTATTTCTGACCAAAAAATAAATACAAGTACTAAAATGTTGAAAATTAATTATAATATTACATACAAAATTACTGAGTAGTGTTAAGTCAATAGTAAAATGATCCCTGATTTTATGAATCCTGTTAAATTTTTGGTCAGGTCATCTTTTAAATGATATAAAAAGAGTACTGTCACTTGCCTTCAATATAAAGTTCTGACTCAAATTTCTAACAAGGTCTGAGGAGTAGAAAACATCAGTATGGTACAAATATTAGGCAATGTATTGAAGCCTCAGATTTTTGCAAGTAAAAATCTGTATAAAGACAGATGTTGAAACTTTAAAGGTTTTTTCAGCTGTATTTTCCAGTGGGGATATATTCACAAATTAATCCTTCTGGCCCTCACAAAATATGGCTTAATTCTTTTAAAATGAAAGATGACCCTGACACCTGCTGTTCTGCGAACTCCTTATCAGGTACATTTCTGCTCAAAATCATAGAATCACAGATTAAGCTGAGTTGGAAGGGACCCACCAGGATCACTGAGTCCAACTCTGACCCTGCACAAGACACCCCAAGAATCATCATGTGCCTGAGAGATTCATTCTGTAATATGCAAGTAAACCTTAATGACTGAAGAAGATTCAGTAAAAAACTGAGAGACCAAAGAACTGAGATACTGGCTGTGCAGTTTCAAAGGATTATTCTGTTTTAAAGTGAAAGTTGTCATTTTTTAGTAGTGTTAATAGATATGGGCTAGATTTTGCCACCAGTATAGTGGTATGCTAACCACTGAATTTAATGGCAAATTTATCTATAAATGAAATTACCTGATGAGGCCCATATGTATCTAATGTCCCATTTAATTTCTATAATTAACCCATGCACATGCAAATTTAAGTGGGGAAAATATGTGTGCATGTGTACCATGCACATAAAAGTTGGAATAAGTCTTCTTTTATGCCAAATTAGATGCATACAGAAAAATTACATGTTGAGAGGAAAAGGGCATTGATGTTCAGTAGTGAATGTATGAAGCAAGCCCCCATTCATATGTAGACATATACTTTTGATATTACATAAAAAATTAAGTGTGATAAAAAGTCCAATGTGAATACTTTGAAATTCGTGTAAAAACTGCAATATGAAGGTAATTGGTCTCCCTTAAATTCTATTAAAAGTTACATATTTAAAATGAACTGCCTAACTTCTAACTACCAAATTTATAAAGAATTTTTATTATTGAAAGTTCAAAACAGCTTCACTGTTTCATATTTGTATTTCTATCAAGACCCTGAACTGCAAATTTGGTTATTAGCAAGATGATAATGTAACTTGGTATTCATTCCGATAAACTGAAAATGTTTTGAAATGTCACAGCAGCAAATACATTACAGTTACAGTGAGGTTTTTCAATAGGAGTGTGACACAATCCTTAAATAAATTTTAAGTAGTCATAACATCAACTAACCAGCACGTTTAAACAAAAAAACAAACAAATCCAAACCATTCTCAAGCTCATTCTGTGCACATTATGAACATGCTCTAAGTTGCATTCCAACTTTCTTTTTAAACCTTACACGTTACCTTAATTGTCAAACTAAAAAGGAAAATTATGTTAAAGTTTAAATTATTTTATGTTCTTAGTATTCCATCTTATTTCATATTTAATAATTCTATAACTACAGTAATTTCTCAGATTTCGTAAGTGTACACTTTGTAAACACCAATTTCTTTCTAAACCAACAACAGAATTTTCTTAAAATGATAAAAAAATGCAGTTTATGCCTGCTAAACACACATTTTTGTAATGAAATGTTTTTCTTACTTGTATTGGATATTTAAATAACAAACTTTCTTTCTTTCACAGAATGTACTATATCCTACAAATACTTCACAAATCCACTTCCTCGTGAGGAACTATCTTGTTTTTTAAAATCCCTTGCTGTGTATAATCTGAGTTACTTACAATTTATTGCAAGTATTCTGTGAACTGTAGAAGTCTGCTAACCCTTGGTTGTGTATTTCCGTAATAAGATGGATAATTGAATGGGTAGTGGTTCTTCACCAATTAAAAATTATGCTTCACATGACAAATACTTGTTTTCTCAAAACATCTTTATGCTAGTGACTACTAAATAAAACCTGAATCTTTTCACCTATTTATACAAGGATTATATTAAATACACACTATCAGAATTAAGTGAGCAACTCTATAATTCTGTCCACAGTGAAAACCCTGAATAAAACTATTTTTCAAAAGGCATGTATGTGGTTTTTGAACTGTATAATTTCATGTCTTCTGTCAGAGTGAGCATATGTATTTCTCACATAGTGTGTGTATACGGACATACATACACACACACAAAACAATTTGCTAACAATTATTCTACACAGGCTTGCTACTATTTTTGCAGCTGCCAGTCCCTGAATCTGTCATATTAAATAAGCCAGTATCTGGTAATCGGAGTTTCTTCTTCGGTGGAGTCTTCAATGTTCCAGATCTTTCTTTTACTTTATATTCTAAAGTGCTGTGGGGTACCCCATAAATTCCTTGTGCTTTGGAAACACTCATTTTCCCACTCATTACCATTGCAATTGCTTCTTCCATGATTTCATGGTCATACTGCCGATAGCGGCCACGCTTTTTCCTTGGTTGCTTATTATCTTTACGATCCAAACTATCTTCTGTATTTTCTGAGGTTCCATCTACTGTCCCATTCTTAGCATTAAGACACAAAGGAGAGAGGTCCCCATGCAGAAAGTAGGAGTCAACACTTGAGTGAGTTACAGGTCCAGAACATTCAATTTTGTTCTGTTTAGGGAGGATATTTTTCAATTTTTGAAGAGCTGATCCTTCTAAGACAGAGGAGGTTTTAGAAACGTGGTACATAACATCCAGAAGACCAGCTGTGTCAGACTGTGGTTTGGACACAGAACTTATTCTTAGCTGAGGAATTTTTAATTGTACAGTGGGACTTGAAGTTTCATATTGTAGATTTTCACTTTTTTCTTTAAACTGAGTGACCATTCTCTGTAGAGTTAACTGGTGGAGGTAACTGGAAGCTGTTGGGAATTTTAATTCTGAGGTTTCAAGTAGACTGAGTTTACTTTTTTCTGTGCGCTCTGCTTGAGCTCTTGCCCACAAGGCTACTTTTTGTAGGACTGCACAAGTTTCTTTACTGTCTTTAAATGAATAACTATCATTGAAATCTCGAGTTTTATTTTTAAAAGGTGCAGGCTTTCCTGCTGGTAAGGCTTCTAAGTGGAGAAGTAAAGTTTTTTGAGGTATGCCATAAAGTATGCCTGCTTTATTTATGTCCAGTGCTCCAGACTGAATGTCTTTCAAAGCTTTTGAGAGCAAACCATCTGCAAACTCAGCACTTCTTTCCACATAGTCCTCTCTGTTTCTGTGTAGTCTCCTGGATGGATGGAATGAAACGATGGTAAACTGATGTATGAGAGACTCTCACACAGCTATGGAAGGGAAGGGTCCACTCCTTTATTATACTCCTTGCTTCGGTAACATCACTGCTTCTGATACTTTTTAGCCTTTGAGATGTGGTAGTTAAATGATTATCCTAGCAAAATGTTACAGTTCTGGTAGGACAGTGTGGCAAAAATCATACTGTGGCTTCTACAGCAGCCCTTCCAAGAACTTTATATCCTAGCTCAGTATTTGGTAATAGTCTCATGTGCTTGCTATATTCCCCTTGTTCACATGCTTGCAGAGCAACACTGTTATAATTTTAATTATACAATTAATGTTCCGTTAAATACCCAAATCCTGAAGGAGTTTTTGTTAGTAGAAACGTGACGTTACCGCTAAACAAGTAATAAAAGAGTCAACCCCCTCATAGAAAATTTGCAGCAGTAAGTACATAACTACACACAAACATCCCAGACTTACACAAAACTAGGCTTTCTACAACGAGAAGATAAAGTGCTGTAGTTAACAATCAAGTCCATTTTTCGCAAAATAAGACACACTTTAAAAAAAGTTCTACTCACTATTTACAGTTCACTAATTACAAAGCCATTCATTTTCAAACTTTGTCATGTCAGCAAATTAATAAAATGCACTTTTACATCATTCAACAACTGCTGCTACTGTAGTCCTATTTGTAGTAAGTTATTTGTAAGACGTACAGGTGACAAAAAGGGTCCTGCTATGGCTAGTGGATGGGAGGATGCCAAGATCGTAAAATCCAACAAAACAATGCAATTCACTACTTTTGTGGTAGCTTTCAGCAGATGCAATGAAGTTTTCCTTGCTGAATAAAGAAATTTAACCATTTGCCACCACACACCATAGTCAGAACCATGATGCAAGTATAAGTATAATGATTAAGAGCTCTCTCTCACACGCTTGCTCTCTCTATTAAAGAATATTATAGATAATAGTCATTTAACTTGTTCATGTTAGTTGAAGATTTTACATCTAATTATGAACATGGTCATTTTTGTCCAAACTTGAAGCTCCCTCAATAAATTCTAAAAGAATTATTTGCGTTTTCTTCTACTAGTCTCTTCCTTTTAATGTGTTATGTAATCAATTTTCACATAATTTTTAGTAACATGAACTAAAGTTTGGTGATTGTTCTGATAACTTTTCTTTAAACAGAAAAAAAAAGGAAAAAGACAAATGAAACGTATGATATATACATAGACACACACTTATGAGTGACAAAAATTCTTCTGAAAGCAAAATAGGAACCACACGTGTGTGCCAGTATATACAGATATGTTATGAACATAAACCCTGGCCAGAGAAAAGAAACCTGGATTGTCTTTTGATAAGCCAAAGAGAGTCCTAAACATTGCTTACCCAGACACTGAGTTTTCAGAACACAATGGATCATATTTTGGTTCTTCCAACCTTGCGCTTTTCTTTGTAGAGAGATCTAGCACTCCATCCCCTGCAAAGAATGAGTAGTGATGATAACAGTGGTTTTAAGGAAGACCTCAGATTTTGTCAGCAAATGTATTTTCACCTATGACACTATTTTCAAGCAGCTTTACTTTATTCTGTAAAATTTTTACTTTATCCTGTAAAATTTCCGACGCCTTATTTCATTAACAGTATTCAGCCATCAGCAAATGATTTTGTATATTTGATTTGTAACCAAACTTTTTTAAAATTGAGAAAAAATAAAAAGTAAACCCATTCAGAAATAATAAAATTTAGAAAAACCTGTATTAACCAAACATGACTGCTTTCCTAAAAATCATGTGTCTATGTTGCACTTTTTACTTTCAAAGCAACTGAAACAATGCACTTGATATTACAATTATTATTTATATTTACCTACTGTAAACAAGCACACAATTCTGATGCTGAAGTTAAACTTGACATAACTAAATCCTAGGCTTACAAGATAATTGAAGCTAATAAGGATCTCAGGAGATCTCCAGACTAACCTCCTGCTCAGAGCAGGGTCAGCAATGACACCAGACCAGGTTACTGGCTGAGCAGGTACCAGTAACTGAGTAACTTCCCAGTAACCAGTAACTTCCCTTAACTGGGAAAAGAGCTTGAGCCCAACACAGAGTTCTAACACTTGAACTATACATAATCCTCCTGCTGCCTCCACATACATGCAGTAATATTATAAATTAGAAAAACAAAAGACCTAAAGTGGGGTGGGAGTTCACTCTGTCAAGTCACTGGTAAATGCTAAATTTGAGATTTATACTCTGCTGTTAAAGTCTAAGAAGTATTGAAATAGAAAAACATACTTTTAAAAAAATCAGTATTTAAAAACATTTACAGTTGAAATACTAATTTTAATTTTTTTCTTAAAAAAAAATCAATTACATTTAAATTATAATTAAATCCCCTAAATATATTTAATTTCATACCTTTCTTCCTTGGTTCTCTGTTTCAAACTTGGGCTGTTTTGTGTGCCTGAGCTCTGCGAATTCAATTTTGAGTTTCAACATGTAGCTCAACATTCAATTCTATAATCACCCTTATACTACCCCTTACTGCACTTACAGTATCATTTTCATGTTACTGCCAATTATTTCTAAAACATCAATCAATTGAACATATTTTCCCACAGCCTCAGATGCAGACAATGAAGCATTGGTTGAAGGATCCAAATGCCAACAGTCAAATAAGAAGTCAAGAAAATTGTTTGGGTAGCTCTCCTTTACACCAATAATGCAAAGAAATAGAGTCCTGTGTAATAATCATATCCATATTTTTGGTTTTGGACTGCTCTTTGACTGTTCTTCTCCAACTATTTTGTACTATTTGGAGGAGGTCGAAGAGAGAAAAATTAACATCATAACTCAGCATTAGGTGATGAATATATATAAATATGCCAACTTGGCAAGGGTGTGCCTTTTCACCCGAATACATTCCTTCCAAAATCTTTCTTAAGAAAGGCAGAGGAAGGACTAATGCTAATCAACCTTCCTGATACATTCATATTACAGAAGAAAAAGCCAATTAAGAACGCTACAGAAAAATTCTACATGGACTTTTTGGCCTACCCAGGAATACCCCAAGCTCAGCCCCAAGTCCCTGAGTCATGTGCAACAGACAGATTTCATCTGTTGTGTTCTGTCAGTCGCACAAACTGTATCTCCCTTTCTTAAGTGCTTGTGTGCTCCCTTTCGCAACACTTTCTCCATCTTCAGTTGATAGTCATAGATATCATAAAAAAGTTTAGAAGACATCACTGGAAAAAAACCTACTTCAAAGTTTTTAGTAAAAGAAAAGGCCCCAACAAATACACACAATCCAAAGGTTTTTGTAAGATTCCATAATGAAAATAATTTTCATTCCCAATCTTTCAGAATTGGCTTTGACACCAGACTAGTAATCAGTAAAAAAATAACTAAAGAACATAGCACTGAAAATTCAGCCTCCCGAAAGAAAAAACTAGACATATTTTCAGCCTCTAAAGGATATGCAGAACTGAGGTAATTTGAGGTTCAAAACATTTGGTTCTTCCAACACAGCAAATGCACACTCACTGAGTACATGGCATCTCCCTGAAGACAGTGCTTTATGGGAAGATGATACTCAGTAAAAAAGAATCATATAAGAAATTTGATATATATGCAAAATACTAGATAGAGTCACTGGACTACAGATTTTTTTTTTGTAATTTAATTTCAATTAAAAAAAAAAAAAAAACCAATCAAAACAATCCAAAAAAACAACAAAACACCCCACCAAAACCAACAAGAAACAACCCTCACAAAAACCCACCTCAACCTGGTAGGAAAATGAGAGCATTTGCTGTAAAGCTCTAAGACAGTGAAACCCTACCTAATGAAATGAATTTATGCATATATACACAGTCAAGATGTTCACTTTGGTACATTAGGTGAAAACATTTGCAGAGGTAGCCTACAGGTGGACTACAAATCCTGGAAGCTTGTTACTTGCAAGGTAGGAATAGTCTTCTCTAAACTGAGCCAGAACTTTCTATTATTTCTTACAAATCAATCAGAACAGGTATTACAGCAAGAATTCTGGACAGGAACTGAATTATATCAGGAATAGAAAAACCACTCTGTAAGGTGGTTTTAATAGAAGATAAGAAATTACTTCCACTCTTTAGGTGAAGCCATGATTACTAAGAAGTGAATCTTCATAAAAAAAAGTATGTAACACTGGATAATACAGAAAAATATATTAGATGTTTTTTTGGGTTTGCTACTCATGGTCTTCTAATGCAGCTACTTTTATGCAAATTAAATTATTCTTATCTTCAAAGAAATGGCTCAACCTCTGGCCTTTGATTCTCAGCACAAGATCATCAGGTGCACCAATACCAAGATGAAACTAAATGTGATCAAAGTTCATTTTCAAAATAATCAGGACCATAATCACTTGAAACTCCTCCAGACTAGTGATGTTAGAGAAGCAGGGAGGGGGAGGGGAAGCAACAGAAACCAGGTCAGGCTTGAATTCCTACAACTGGTATTCCTACATTGATTTCTGAACTGAGTTTTTTTCCTGAGTTTCAGGAAACCTCTCATTAGCTATTATGAACTGGTCTTAGATAGATCAGATCTAAGATCTGATCAGATGACCTACTCTTCTCAGCCTCCAGGCAGGGGGTGCACTTCACTCCTAGTGTGGAAGAGCACATCAGCCAGGCTACGACCTGCAGCTCTTTGCTCCTCTGCTCTCCTAGTAGCTACTATCATTTGCTTAGGGATCTAAGCAAAGAGATTTATCTCTGCCTACTCTAGCTTTAGTCTGGCTTTGGTTCTGTTATCTGTGAAGTCTAAGACCCTTTGTGAACCCAGGGACCCATGACCTCCTGTCACAGCAGTTCCGATGTTTAAGAACTGTTGAGCAAAACCTGCCCCTTACCAGTTTCTTCCTCTAAGAATTTTCAGAAAGCCCTACCTAGTTTTAACGTAGTGAGATTTAGTAAGTAACTCTACCATATCCATCTACAGGATAAGGGGTTTTGTAGCAAAAAAACAACAGTCTTGTCTTCAGTACTTTTTCTGATGCTGCCTTGCCTTTTGCTGGCTATTTTCTGTGCTTCTGAACACAGAGTTTTCAGGGAACTGTCAGCAGGAACACCAAAGCCTTTTTCTTAATTCTTAACTACCACTTTGAGTAGCCCCTTTTGACTTGAAGTGCTATTTTGTAACATGAAAAAAATGCCAGATGGAAAGTGTATGGCCATACATTGGGTGATCATGGCACAGTCCTGCCAGTATCTGTGAGGACAGGCCAGGGGCTGGTTCCCAGACCTACTGCTGGGCACAGCTCAGTCCAGCAGCCACTTGGGCAAAAACTCTGGCAAACTGTATTTAAGAAAGGGGGGAAAGCACCAGATGGACACAAAAAATGGGAACAAAAATAGTGAGAAAATGACAAAGATAAGTCCAGCAGCAGTCCATTAGGTGCAGCCGGTGGACAGCCCACACCCAATCCCCTTGCAATTCAGGGGTGGCGGTGATAAGTGCAAGGGAACCTGGAAAAGGAGGGAGGAAAGGCAGTGTTTTAATGACTCTCTTTGTTTCCACTGCCTGAATTAACAGTGAAATATTTATATTAATAAGCAATAATTAGAATTATTTTTCCCAAGCAAAGTCTGTTTAGCCCATGATGGCAAGTGGTAGTAAACAATGACCATGTCCTTATCCCAACTCATAAGCTCTCCTTTCTGCTCTTCCCATTTTCTCCCCTGTGCCATTGTGAGAGAAGCAAGCAAGCATCTGACAAGGAGCTTGGCTGCTAGCCACCATGGCTGCCAGGGAAGAAAAACACCTACTTCCCCTCAAAAATGTAGCTTTTTAGGGTGACTTTTTAATGCAAAAGTATTAAACTGTTTCTTGAATATATTTACAGCTCATACAATTTATCTTGGGAATTATAGCATGTATATCTTCAAAATGCATAGTATTTTCACCAATAAATATAATGAAAAAAGGATTTTAAGAAAAAGAAGCTTATTTTCAGTAAAGTTTGGAATTATTTCAATACACTGCCAGCTATCTTTTGATGTCTTCCAGTCTATAATGGCTCAATGAAACACTGAACAATTTTCAATGAAAATTATGAAAGTTTTCTTGTGTACTTTGGCTATGTTTACACACTATCAGTGTGGTTACAGATACTCTGGTTCCAGAAGATCCAGGAACAAGAATAAGCTTGTGCAGCTAAAGCTGCAGATTATATATTTGTACTGCTTCTACTTCTGACTCTTAAAGTCACTTTGCTTAGAAGCTTGAGAACTATCAACCCTCCTGTATCGACCAAGTAAAAGAAGCCTCTGCATCAAACTTTGCTGCTGCTAGGAACATTCCCGAAAGAACTCAGCCCCATGACTGCACAAGGAAATAAGTTACTGCAGGATATTCCAACACTGTTCCTTACTCACCATTTCATTCTGCAAGGATGCTGCTTTTTCACTGGTTTAGTTTAGAGGAAAAGCAATACTGCAAAAGCACACAGTAATACCTCACTTTTGTCAGATGCAGTGCATGGAAAACAGGTTTTGTTTCAAAATACAGAGTATTCGTTTTCAAGGCCTGGACACTCTTAAGAGTAATATGGATTAGAAAAAGGAGCAAAATACAGGTATTTTTGGAGATAATTGCTGCTAATTGACTGACAGTGAAATGACTGCCTGCAAGGTACACAGTAATTAAAGCACCCTGCTAAATTACCACACTTCTACCCACAGAGGAAAGTAGAGCATGCTCTGGGACTCCACTACCAGGCAGGTGTCAGCTGGACATACCTGGATGCCATTGCCTAAACAGTCATACTCAGTACTAAATGCTGCAGTTCCAGAGATGCAATGGGTTTACCTCAGCCAGTAGCTAGAACCCAACTCAGCCCCTCTACCACTCCCTGTCATCAATGGGGGCAGGAAGAAATAAGATGAAGATTACCAAGATTAATACAGGGAAATCACTTGCCAATTACCATTATAGGCAAAATGGACTCAGGGAAAATCAATATACTGCAATTTAAAATAGATTTGGATAATGAGAAAAAGATAAAAATTAAAGCACTTTTCCACCCCTACCTTCTCCCAGGCTCTCAACTTCACTCCTAGCCCCTCTATTTTCTCCCATTCCCAGAGACCAAAAGCAAGATAAAGAATGGGGGCTAAGGTCAGTACAATTCTTCTTTACAGCTCCTTGTCAAGAGGCCACAGATCCTTCAGGAAACACGCAGATGCTCCAATGTGGAGCCTTCCACAGGCTGCAGTGTGAATGAGTATGTGCTCCACAAGCTGTAGTGGAACACATCTGCCATCATGGTCTTCTCCATGTGCTCCACGGAAATACCTATTCTGGTGCCTGGAGCACCTCCCTTCCCCTTTCCCTCACCTCATTGCTCCCAGTGCTGTTTCTCACCCCTCTGCCTGTACATCATTTTTGCAGTTTCTTAAACATGCTTCCACAGCAGCACCACAAGCCCGACTCCTGTGCTCCACTTCAGCCTGGTGTGGGCCTGCGGCAGAGCTGGGCTGAGCCTGGCACAGGGGAGCTGCAATGGCTTCTCACAGTTTCTCTCACTCTACAGCCCTCCCCAGTTACCAAAACCTTGCCATGTAAGCCCAAAAATCAGGGCTGTCAGCTCTGGAGGTATCAGACCTGAGGGTTTTTTGGCTTCAGAGATGGCCTCCAGACACTGGAGGAAATTAAGAAGCTTTTTTAAATGGAGAATTTCAGTGGCAGAATCTCTTTTCAGTGCTGAGCTAGCACTTAGCTTGGATCTACCCACTGCTCCTAGTAACCTGGAAAATAAAGTTTATTCCTGCCTCTCAAGCCCAAGAACCACTCTCACAGTAAAGGAGCAAAATCGTCTATTTAACTAGTTATATAGTTGATTTCAAAGATAACTATTGTAAATACAAAGCAGCTGCCTAATCAGAAAGTGAACCTGAATAATTTATACTTAGATCATTATCTGCTTAACAGGATCTGAATGAAAGATTTCAACTTTGAGGATCCATCAAAGTAATGTACGAATTTGAACTTCCTCCTCTGTTACTGCCACTTCATTTGGAAATTGTAACAGGAATTACAAATAGCAAATACTGAAGAGAGTTGCATGACAGTCAAAAAAGCATAACTACAAATGGAACCATGGTACAGATTTCACAATTCTCCAGAGCAAAGAAATATACTGTGTTAGAGAATTATACATTTTAAAAAATAATCCAATTAAAAAACCTTCATAATTCCCTACCACAAGCATATGACACTTTATTATAACCAAGCTGTCTTCAGGAAAAGTACAGAACTACACAGTCCCTGACAAAAGCTAATTGACTTTTTCATGAATCTCTGCACTTAGAACACAATGCAAATAAAAAGAGCAGGCTGACATTTTTCATCTTGAACTTATTTGCTTGTGTTGCCATCACTACAGAGAAAAGCTAAAATAGCTCAAAATTAACACATTCATGGAAAACAGAAAGCACAATACAATTTCCTTGGTAGATAAGATGTCCAAGCCAACTTTCACCAACTACAGTCGTATTCCACTATTATTTCTCATTTCAGCATCTCCAAATTTCACAACAAGATGTTACCTTTAACATCTAAAAAGCACTCCAGCAAACATGGCAGTCTAAGTCATGAGACACTGCAGTGTCTTACATAGTTTAATATGTAACTTGTACACTGTGTGTGCCGAGCAACTATTTTAGATTTAGGTGTTTCACCAAAGGTCCAATTCTAAACTTGTTCTTTAGCCTTACTCTAAGAAAAAAATCCAGTAACACAAAAAGATTATTTAAATAACTCAATTTCTCTACATTTTAAATTTTTTTTAGACAAAAGATCAATGGATTTTCAGAAAAGGGTGCAGCATAACTTTCTTCCTGTCACTCCCCACCTTCTGCCTTCCCTTTTATTCCATAAAGATTTATTTGGGCTCAGCAACGACCAGAACGTGCCTTTGGAGACACTGCTCCTCCATGAACACATAAGACTACTTATTTACAATCAGCTGTTGAAGAAAGCAATATGCTATGGTCCTGATATCAGGAAAATATCTTTTATTGATCTTGCAAAAGAAATGTGCTAAACCTGGCCAATTATAAAACTCTAAAACCTGTAGTTTTTCTGTGGATGAAGTACATCCAAGCACAACAGGTATTTCCTCAGGATTTAAACCACTAAGTATTTACTAAACCCTGGCATGAACTGGCCTGACCATACAGAATAGAAGCAAGAATTCCAGTATTTCGTAATGTTCTTTCTGTCAAAGAGAAAGGATGCTTGAAATTTAACCTAGACCAGGTCTATTTATCATGTGGAATCCATCAGAGCTCCCTGCCCCCAAGGATCTCCAATTAAAGACTGCATCATTGGGTACACATATACCAAATCTGCTCATGTATATTAAAATAAACAGACAAGCAAAAAAACCCCAAAAAACTTAGTTCTTCTTTCAACTTTTTTAGTGTGGTACATGACATACAGGTCAACTTTCCCCTAGGGGAAAGTATTATAGTATGCAGTATTATAGGATTACCACAGACCCTGCTATCTGTATGAGACAAAAGCAGCTTTTGCCACTGCTTTCAGTTGCACATGACAGTCACAACCCCTCCTGAAAACTGCTGCTAATCCAAATCTAGTTCAAAGTCCAAAACACTCTTGTGATTATACTGTTATCAGTCTTGGATAGCAACATTCCTTGAGGCAAAGAAATTACTTCCTTTTTGTAAACGATAGTGAGACAGACTTTATTTTTCTAGCTTTAATCTCAGTTAAGAAAGCTGCACTGATCTGTAATGATTAAGGTATGAATTATGGAATTTTTTTCCCAGCTTAATCTTCTTTTTCCATCATTCTAACCAGCCTGTATTTAAAGAACCAAAGTGTTCAAGATCTGACAAAGACTGAGTGACATTTGCTCTCTGAAATCTCAGCATCTTTTTTCTCAGGCTTTTTGACAGCCATTTCTTCAACAAAATTTTGAACTACTGTTACCTGTGACAGCACAGGTGAGAGGACTTAGATTCAGTATTCCAAAGCTGAAAAATTGCAATACCACTTATTTAACACAGGCACTCAAAAATCAGAATGCTTATCTGCTAACACACAATATAAAATATATTTCTATTTGACATGGACATTTATTTTTTAAGGGACTTAGACAGCATAAAATAAATAAATGACAGCAAAACAGTATCAGATATAGAAATTTACCTTGCTGAGTATTCTGTTCTTGAGTTCGATTCACAGTGAGGTCTAGAGGGCTATCCTGTTCTTCCTGAAGGGAGTTTTCTGTTTGGTTCATTTGGATACTTTTACACATCAGACTTGGTTCAAATGATGAACCATTTCTGTTCTCTTGAATTTTGCTACTTTTTGAAATGTACTCAATCGCAAACTGACGGATCATTTTTTTCATTAATTCCTGAGCAACTAGGGGAATGTTAGGATCACAGTTCTGAGGAAGATCTAGAAATAAAAAACACAGGCAACAGATATATTAAGAACCAAACTTAATAACTTTTCTTATAAGAAATACTTCCTCTAAGCACACAAATGTGTTAAATAAGTACATGTGTAAAGAACATACAAATTCAAATATCTATCAAGTTTGTTTAATGAGCATTCCTAACTGGAAGTCACTTGGAAGAACATTTAGCACAGATCATTAATTTTTACCTTACTCCTCTATCACAGCTTGTAAGTAAGAGTATGTGGGGTTGCATTACTTAGGGGATTCAGAATAGAATCTGTATTGTTGGCAAGTGAGTTGAATTTTCATTTGCAGACTGTTCATTTTCAGTTTTGAAAACAAAGAATTTTGAAACAAACCATGAAAGTAAAATAAGATACGGATTAATAGAGAAAGCAGCTACTTTCAAAGAACAACCATAACAAAAATGATTTTCAAGTGTAGTTCTTAAGATTAGTCCTCCTCATAACATGGAACAGTTGGACTTTTGAGGAACTGATCTTAAAAAGAAAATATAGCAAAAAGACATGTGTTCCACTCTGAGATTATAATCCCCATTGTAGGTTCAGTATTGAAATGTCAAAACTGATATGATGCTACTTGAAATGTCCCATACAATTTGTAGTAATAGAAGCAATTGAATCCAAATGAAGTCTTAAATGTTTATTGTAAAATCTTACAGGATTTTCAGCACATTTTCAAAGTGCTAGCAATAAAACCACTTGAAAGAAAAGCTTTATTTCCTATTCTAAACTGAGTATTTCCTTTTTTTGTTTGTATATGTAACATTTCAATTGAAAGAAGGATCTCATTTTAGAAACAAAAAAATAAAGGATCAAACATGATACATATGACTCTATTTTAATGTTATCTATCAGCTACAAAAAAGTTAAACTTCTTATTACAAAACACAACTGAAACTGCAACTGTGAATCACCAAAAAGAATCCTAATAGAAGCAACAGAAAAAACAAAACGTAAGTGTAACTTAGCATAAGTAATGTAATTAAGAAACTCAAAGTAAGTTGTACTACTGCATTGATGACTGCAACACACCATTTCACAAGGTAAGTACAACTGACCATACTCAGACTTCCCTTAAACTGGCAGCAGTAGTAACTTATTTCACTATCCCACTCTTCCTTCTTCCCTTCAACTCTACACCCCTCCTCACATAAATATCCTTTTCAATACTTTAACCACTGCCCATCCTTGAGTTCATAGGCCATGAGTGAAAGAGTTTTCAAACGAGAAGGGAGAGGGATTTAAAGCACGTGCGAAAGCAATGAAGAAGAATTAGCTTTTAGGTGAGCCCTGATTGCCTGGAGGAAATAACCAAAGGACACGGTTCTGTAGTTACTGGCATAATAACGTTGATCTGAAACAGATAAAGCAGATGATAAACTGAGGGTTTTTTTCGTGGAAGCGAAGAAACTGAAAGGGCTGGGCTGGGTAGATGTTTGCATGGAGACGTTTCCTAATAGGAAATTTGGAGGATCACACAGCATATTTGCTCCAGCATTTTACGCCAACAAAGCTTTATCCATCCGCTATCAAGAGAGTGACTGCCAGTACTGATTGATGAATGCTGCTCAGGTTTAGGAAGGAATGCACAGAAGATCTTTTGCTTGTTTGTTTCCGGTTTATTTCAAACATATTCCATTTTGAGAATTCATTTTCACCAACAGAGCATTGCAAGGAATTACAAACCTGCACCTATGATATCTGCTGTCTATAGTACACGAGAGGGCAGCTGACTCACTGCTCAGATGCTTCCTGTCAAGACCTTTTGGTCAGCCTCTTCATAGTGCTTGATGAGGTACAGTGGAGCTCCAGCATTTTTAAAACATCTTGGTTTCAAGAGAACTTACCCAAGGCATGACAAAACAAACCTACTCATGGTTAAAGCTCTATCTTTCAACAATCTTTCAACCAGATCTCTACCAAAATATTTAAAATTGATAGGTGTTTCTTGAAGACAGGTATCAGATAAAATTCTAAATGATGGAGGATACCTACAAAGAGAAAGATCTCTCCCCACCATGTAACCTCCAGGCACAGCAATTTAAACAGAGCATACCTATTTCCTGATTCTTAAATAATGAACTAAATAAATGTTCAACTGGAATTTACCATCCTAGAGACATACTTAGCAGTAAAGAAATGAATTTCAACAACAGATGCTTCAGCAGTAAAGTAATAGGTGTAAAGTACTGATGCACATGCAAAATACAAGAAAAGAACAAGAAAAGGTAAGAGATGAAATCAAATAACTGAATTATCTAGGAACAAAAGTGTTTGCATGACAGGGAAATGGTAGTTACAGACAATGAAATCTACTGAGCAACAGCTTAGCTTGAAAACCCAAAAATTTGACTGCCTGTAATCAGAAAGTCATACAAAATGAATTATACAAAACATTAACAAGACTGGGTAGAGTCTGGAATGACCCTACTTACACAGAGCAATTAGTTTGTTGCATGCACACAAGAAAAACTTCTTTGACAACTTCTGGATAATAGATGATCATCAGTGCAAATGGGAGAATCATTTTACTTCCTGGTGTGATCTGTACCTTTAAGAGTACAGGGGACCTACCATTAGCAGGAAAACACAACAGCCTGGAACACATTTCTCTTTATTAACCACCATTCCCTGCATCAATTATTATAAAACTGCAAGACAAAACTAATTCAGAACTGTCAAGTTTTTATTGCCTTTTTATTCCACTTTAGACTATTAATAGCCAAGCATTTAAACACTTGCAGGAGAAGTCACCTTTTTCCTTAGGAGCAGAGTCATCTTTTACCTGGTTAGAATAATAAAGGATTTATTTTTGTTCTTATAATAATTTCTTTAGTATTAGTTTAATTTTTTTGTAATGATTTCCAAATACTCCCTATGAAGAATAAATGTAGCAGAATTTCTCATATATTCAACTGCTACAGTTTGCAGTTTACAGATTTTAAGTTGATTTACTCTAAAAAGATAATATGATGAGGGGGTGGTGTGTTTGTATCTAAGAGCATATACTCTGAAAGATGTGCACCCGGGTTGCATCTGAAGTGCTCTTGCTGCTAAATGCATACTCAATCAACAGGGTTAGACTCAGGCAGTCTAAACTTATCTGCCATAAATGCAAATACTGTTGCTATCACATTGACTGTTCAGTAATGTAAACCATTAACTGGTAAATCACGGTGGAAGTACTGTGGGAGGTCTCTAGTAAAACTGGTTATTCAAAGTAGTCATTTTTGAGGTCAAAGCAATGTGGATTTTACCTAGTTAGGTGAAGAATACTTCCATGAATGGGAGACTCTACAATCTCTGGGTGGCATGTTCCACTGCTTGCCTGTCCTCATTTTTCCTTACATTAAAAAGACCCTCTCAACTTGTTTACAATCTGTCATTATCCTGCTATGCACCACTGTAAAGACTGACCCTGTCTTAAAATCATAGAATATCCTGAGTTGAAAGGGACCCACAAAGATCAAAGTCCAGCTCCTGGCCCTGGACTGGACAAGCACAGGACAGCACAGGACAGCTCCAAGAATCACACCATGTGCCTGAGATTATTGTCCAAATCCTTCCTGAACTCTGTCAGGCTTGGTGCCATGACCACTTCCCTGGGGAGCCTGTTCCAGTGGCCAGTCACCCTCTGGGTGAAGAATGCTTTCCAACCATCCAACCTAAACTTCCCCTGGCACAGCTTTGGGACTGAAGATGGCCTCAGGTCTTGTCATTGGTCACTACAGAGAAGAGATCAGTGCCTGCTCTTCCACCTTCCCTCAAGAGAAAGTTGTAACTGCAATGAGGTCTCCTCTCAGTCTCCTCCAGGCTGAAAAAGCCAAGTGACTTGAGCCACTCTTTGTGCAGCCTCCCCTTAAAACCCTTCACTTTCTTTGTTGCTGTCCTCTGGACACTATCTAATGTTTAATGTCTTTCTTGTACTGTGGCACCCAAAACTGCCACCAGGACTTGAAATGAGGCTGCCCCAGCTCAGAGCAGAGCAGGACAATCCCCTCCCTTGCCTGGCTGGTGATGCTGGGCCTGATGTACCCCAGAACATGGCTGGCCCTCCTGGCTGCCAGGGCACTGCTGGCTCATGTTCAATTTTCCACCGACCAAGGCCCCCAGTTCCCTTTCTGTAGTGCTGCTCTCCAGTATCTCATTGCCCAGTCTGTTCCACCCAGCATGGGGAAGAACTTCACCCATATTGTGATTCATGGTGGTAATTTTCCACTACACATGAGAAATTTGTAACTGGTCATGTAAAATTTTTAAACACAATGAAACATATTTTGGGCAAGAAAGGTATTAGAACTCTGAACTTAGTATCACTACCAAATATTTCTTAATTGCTATCAGCAGATGGCACCAGATATACTTGGTATGATCTGAATAGGTTTTTTTTTTCTAAGATGCTTTATTAGGGGTTGTGACTATAGGTAAAACTTGCAAAGTTTTAAATTTACATGCCTACATCTGTTTAAACTTCCATTTTTCACAGTTGTTATAAAATACAAGGCACCTGTATTTAGTCCATGGATCATGTATGTACCTACCTCCTGCTTTAGACCAAGTAGAACAGCCTCTAAAGGTTTAGATTAAAAGTTAGCCCTAATGTTCCCCTAGTTTGTCTCAGATCACTGCAGACCTGACGTTATTAGGATAAAAGGAGACTGAATTTGTATGACGTGATCTGATATTTTCTGCTTGTGATTGTCAAGGTAACAGTTTGAATGCAAGAGAAGAGAGTAATAAACATCATGTAATTATGACTAATTGCAATGTTTTATTCTAATTCATAGCTCATGTTTAGGATTAATACTTCCTCAGTTTTTGTGCTGCACAAGCTTGTAACTACTCAAATCTTTACTATTAACTATTCTGGACATTAACATTATGTGTGATCACTAGACTGCAGTGCCTGTGGTGACAGATTTGACTGTTTAGCAGGACAATGAACCATGAGTTAAAAGCTCCCACAATACTGTTTCACAACAGTATTCCATTTATCGAAAACCAGTACTTTTTCACTAAAAAAGTCAACCTAATGACTTAATTTGTTTTCTGATACAATGCCAAAAGGCAGTGAGAAGCAGCAGGGAATCACAATACCCTTTGTACCTGCAATCCAGATGTGTGAGAAGCAGGACTAAGAACAAGATTGCTTCTCAGCGTGCTTCATCTCTCCCCTTTTCACAAGAAAGCCAAGTTTTCTTTTAACAACCCCACTTCAATAGCTACCAAACTGTCCCAGTGACGTTCTTAGTTCTACCTGTAAAATCATTCAGGTCACTGTCAGGTCATCAGCATGTTAAAACAGGAATACAACTATTTAATCTGAGCCATGTATCATGATTAGTTCAGTTAACTTGACCAATCAACAAACAGAAGGAGTACATTCACTCTTCTGTTCTCATAAACATTCCACCTTTTTTCCTCCTCTACTCAGGTTGCAGTTTTCACTACTCTACATTCAGTCATATTTCTATGAATCCTCATAAATGTAGCTGAAATGACCAAGAAATGCAGGGTCAGTGGCAAGCAGGTGGTCACCACAAAAAGTATGCTTTATCTCCTTAACAAAGCAGTGAAACCCCACTAAACATTCTTTCCTGAAGTTTAAGAGGGACAGCAAAGCTGTTACAGAAGTTTATTGCACAAACTTGGTCAGAGCTCCCAGTGATTACAGAAAACCTTCCAGATTTTGAAAGGACAAATGAAATTTCTTAATATTATTAATCAAAAGAAACAGCAGGTTTTGGACGAAGTAGTGTGTGCAACTCAAAACTACACCTCAAAAAGTAACACTTTTTTAGTTGGAGATAATGTGTGCACGATCACAATGTCATATTAAATATACATTGTCCAAGAAGCATAACTTGTGTCCAAGAAGCATAGCTTGTGACAGCTACGCAACTCAAAGAAAACCACAAAAACAACAGGAGAACTCAAAGTTAAATTCAGGTATATGGGATGGTTAAGAAAGCTGTATTTATGTTCTAAAATATTTCCATTCGTAACAGGGATATCTAGAAATACTAAAGAGCTTTAAAAACCTTACAGGAAAATTACTTTGGGATGGGAAAAATGGCATTGAAGACACTTGACAGAGCAGCCCAAAGAATCTAGAAAGATTCAAGTAATCTCAAATATTCTCCCTATAATTTTGTGCCCAAATTCCTTAACTTCTACAAGAGCTTCTCATGTCTCAGTCGTCTCTTGGTGGATCATCTATCTTGAAGATAGAACTTGATTCACAACTGATTTTCTTCGCTTTTTTTAAAAAAGTCACATTAATATTGCATGGAAAAATGAGCTTCTAAGAACACACAACGTATATACTAGAAATACAGAAAATTAATAGTCCATGAACAAAATGTCTGATCAAGCTTTTAAACAACTGTGATTCTGCAATGTAACTATGATCACATGTCACATTCTATAATACTCACAGTAAAAAAAGACTTAATAGGTATTTTTTAAAGCACACTGTGTTTTTCCCTTAACAGAACAGAACTTCAGCACTATGTAAGTGGAAAAGCACCACAGTCTGCTTACACCACCAAAAGGGTAAAGAGAGATGTCATACTTGGGAAGGAAGCATTTGGGTTTCAGACACATTGGTTAATGGCAACAATCGGTGTTTGATGACAAGAAGGATTTTGGATTTGCTGACGTGTCTGCTGAGCACAGGACTTTCCCACAGACAACTGACTACAAAACTGGTCTTTCACTAATACATAGTGAAGTTGGGTTCCTAATAGGAAGATTTAGTTGTTTACAGCGTTTCAAGAGTTCACCCATTTTGGCAGGAGTTTTATCATCTTTTGTCCAGATTCTACAAATTGTCATACAATAATGTCTGAAGGCTGGCTGCTCCAGACAACAACATGGCTGTATGTTTTGAGATCTTCTGAACAAGTTTCCTGATGCCAAAAAAAACCCCAAACCCACAACCAAATCCTCTCAAACTAGTCTGCAAATTAAAAAAGCCATATATTAATTTCTTCAAAATAAAAGATTAATGGGACCAACAAATGAACTCTCGAATTTGCTCACTAGTCTTAGAAGTTGTTCATAGAGGCCTAAAATTAACTACAACAGCAAGAGAGTAGATCATCTTGATGAGTTTACAATCCAAACAAGTGTTACTCCATTTTAAAGACAGCCAGCCAAGAATCCTACAATTTTCTAACAACGAAAGAACATCTCATTTTGGACCAGGTATAAGAACTATTTCTTAGCTAAACAATTACTGGAAATTTTTTGATACCTTTTTTCTTAAGTTGATACGTGAACTCAAAAACCTACAAAAATTCAGAAAGCAGACTTGGGATTTTCTTAGTAAAACTCTTCATCTTCTTCCTAAAATCCAAAACAGTTACTTGAATACCTCATAAATTGGTTTCACATGCTCTTTACTATTTTCTTCTTTTTCACTTCCCGTAATTTGAACAACTTTAAAGACTCTGCTAAAACCTGAACTGAAGCAATATTCTTAGTAAATTCTTACCCAAGAATACAGAAGTACTTCAGAGAATCACAAAAACAACTGGTTGTTTTTCAACAGACAAAACCTCTTTAACCTAGCGCTACTGATCTGGCAGATTAACCTAAAGGTGCTAAAAGCCAAATGTTCTTTGTGAAAAACTTCACTTAGAAGTCATTCACTCTACTAAGGGAGGTCATGCCAAGTTTCACTTCTCCCATGACAGAAGTTCCTCTCAAGGAGTATCAAAAGAGATCAACTGCAGCAGGAGTATAAAGCAGGCAAACACCGAAAAACACTGTACACATCAAGACCAAGAAGAGATCTGACAAAATAGAAATTTGAAGGAATTAAAATATCTGCCTAGGGAGATGCCACACAATTGGGCCAGTGATGAGAATATAGTAAGACTTTAAGAACTAATGAGGTGCCAACTTCACTAGACATTTTAGTTCAAAAGGAAAATAGCTGGTTTGAAAGAAAGCCCAAATGATGTACTCAAAACGCTGTTGCACTCCATTCCCAGTTCTTTAAAATGCAAAAAAAGCAAAATGTAGACTGAGGAGACACAGTCTGTACAGAAAAAGATTCTACATACCCCAGGTTCAAAGGCATAATAATGTCTCCTGCTACAGCAATGTAAAAGGGAGAAAATTAACCTTGCTTTTTTCTCCCACCTATGTGAAGAAGAGACGGTGTCTAACTCTGTTAAAAGCAAGAGAGCTGTCACCCTAGCAAAAAAAAAAAAAAGCAAGCAAGAATATCTGTCACTCTGCTATTCTAACATCCACATCCTAAACCCAAGAAAAATCTATGAAAATTGTAGTTACTGCATTCGCAGTAACTTCATTCACATTTCTTCATTCACATGAATTTAAGGAAGAAAAGGAGTATTTTTGCTTTTGTAGGCAGTGAGTAACCAAGTAACTTTCACAAACGAAGCTGACTTGTCATTCACTCATGTACTGCTCTATCTTGGTAAGTGTCAAAAAACAAGAACAGTCAAAGAATTAATGACCGACTTAAATACTATATTTTGACAAGAAATTTAACCTCCAACTTGGATGTATTTGAAGCAGCAGCTTGCACGCAAGAAGATCCCAAATTCTATTTTGCAATCTGCAAAGCACATTCTCTCGCCTAAATGTTTTTGCCATTGAAAACCAGAAGTGAGAATTTAGGAACAGAACATGTTTAAATGCTTAGAATTCCAGAGAATGACACCTGAGGTTGGCATGAAAACAACAGAGCAGCTCATGGTAAAAAGAAAAATCCCACACAATTTATGAACAGGGATTCAAAAGAGTAATACACGTAATTCAGGAGGACAAAGAGGAATGGCAAGTAGGAAGGGCTGTACTTCATTTGGTGATTCAAGTAAGAAAAAGATTAAGGAAAACCAAAGGAAAAAAAAAGAGAAACAGTACAAAAATTAAAAAAAAAATAATTAGGAAACAAAATTAATCTTGAGTAAGTCACAGCTTTTCTAGATTTTTTTGTCATATTTCATGACACACCAGACATGCTTTTATTACCTTTCTTTCGAAAGAGTGCATTTAGATAGTTTTCTGCTTGGCATTCAATCTTATCAGTGTTTGACTGGCCCTGAGATGACAGTTCCTCTGTAGGCGTTGACTGTGAAGAACCAAAAACTGATGCACGATCCTAGAAAACATATAAAGATCATAACACCTTCCAGAAGTTAGTCTGCTGGTAGTAAAACATGCAATTAAATTACTGAGCTATCGAATGAAATATAACCACTAAAATCAAACTACCTTGAGTCAAAATGCAGAATTAACTTATTTGCAAAATTCAATTCTCTGACTCTTATTTTCATACCAAGAAATGAGTACTAGGGAGTAATGCTTAATGCTTATAATGCTCATACTTACACTGGCTGTTTCTTTGTGTAAATTACAAAAGGAACATTTCTCATCCATAGACCAGTCAGTTAGCTCTTCTGGTTCACAGTCTTAAAGGAAGAAAAGAAAGCTAGATGTTTTAAACAAGCAAACATTGATTTTGAGAACAAAATACACTTCCTAAAATTCTCTTGATAAATCCCATCACTAATATGACATATATTTATTGGTACGATGCATTCAGCCATATTCAGTTCTTCATATATTTTCAAATTATTGTCTGGCTCGTACAACTCAACTTACAAATTGCAGAGAGTGCCTTCCTTAAAAGAAGAGGTAAACCCATGCAATTCAATTGATTATCTGTCATGATTACTGGAGGCATCTGAATACTGCAAAGAAAGCTCTGAATTGCAGACATCATTCTTTTTAACTGAAGTTGTAAACTTGTAGTAAACTAAGCTAAGAATTAGGATATGGACTCCTCAACATGTGAGCTACATGCATTATACTTGATAGCATTTTAAATGATCATCACTGTAGGTAAATCCAAGCCTTATACTCATTTGTAGCACTTGATTTATCTAGAAAAGTACCTTTATATGTTTTATCAGAAAATGTACTTTGGTCTAGAGAGAATGCAGGACTTAAATTTACATTGCCTCTATCAAGCCCAGTCTTCTACTAATGGAGACACAATCTACTTTCTTTAAACAAGTTACTAAGCTCCATTTCAAAAATTAAGAGTTTTCAGCCAGTACCTTTCTCTTCACGAACACCAGTTACTTTAAAACTTTTCCCAAACCAACTGTGCAAATAGTTAAAATTAAGCTTCTAATTTCTTGCTTAAAATTGCACGTGGCAACTTATTCCAGTTTGCTTTTGTGGCAATTTTATTCTTGTACCCATGAATAATAGGTATTTAGCATCTTGATGCATTTAGAGAAGACTTTCATTATCCCCTTTACATTTCATTTTGTGCCTAATCTAGTCCACCTGGTTTTCCTCACAGGATTCAACTCCATCTCCTCTGCTCAAGTCTCACTTGAACACCTGTTTCCTGAACATGGGGACCAAGATCTCAAGATGATGTCTTTTACCTTTACACCAGACTTCCTTACACTGCACGCAGTAGTTTTCCTACAGTTTCCTAGTTATGCAACAGCCTTTATTACAGCTGCAGTGTTTTGGCAGGTGAATCCAAACATGATTAACAAGGTCTTCTCCATCATGTTCATTTCCACTTCATGCGCTTACAACCGAAACAACTTTTTCACTCCCATTATTAATTACCAGGTGTGTTTCCTCCTTTTCTCCATACCACTAAATTACAGTCAATTCTGTTTGGGAGGTTCTTGAGATTATTTGCCTCCAATAGCACATGACGGTAGCCTGATCTTGCCTGGCTGCCAACCCCCCAATCCACTGATGCTCTCACTGCCCCTCTTCCATAGGGCAGAGGTGAGGTAGTAAGATGGTAGGGGAGAAAATCACAGGGAGAATCTTGTGGGTGAACATAAAGGCAGGGAGATCACTTACCAATTACTGTCACAGGGAAGTCAGACTCAACTTAGGGAGAATCAATTTCATTTATAGCCAATAAGAACAGATATGCATAATAAGAAAGGGAAAACACTAAACCACCTTATCACCACCCCTTCTTCCCAGGCTTCAGTTTCACTCCTTCATTCCTGATTCTTCCCCCTCCCCCCCAGCCCAAACAGTGTAAGGAATATGGGAAATGGGCTGCTCTCAGTTCATAACAGCTCCTCTCTGCCAATTCCTTCTTTTTTCCCTGGTTCCAGCTTGGGGTCTTTCCCATGGGCTATAGGCCTTCACAAATTGCTCCAGCGTTCTTCCCACCACCACAGCTCTTCATGAACTGCTCTAGTACGTGTCTTTTCCACAGGGCACAGTCCTTCAGGAAGAGACCACTGCACAGACCCACAGCTCCTGCCAGAAAACCTGCTCCTGCATGGGCTCCTCTCTACGGGCTGCAATTCCTGACAGAGGCCTGCTCCAGCATGGGATCTCCATGGGCTGTAGTTTCTTCAGGACATCTCCACCTGCTCCAGTGCATCCTCTGAGGGCTGCAGTGTGGATATCTGTTCCAACACGGTCCTCCATGGGCTGCAGGTTCAACGTGCTTCACCATGGTCTTCTCCAAAGGCTGCATGGGAATCCCTGCTCCAGAGACTGGAGCACCTCTCTCCTCTTCCTTCTCTGACCTGGCTGTCTGCAGGGCTGTTTCCCACTGCCCACTGTCCTCCACCCTCTTTCCACAACTGCTGAGCTTTTACTTCTTCTCAAAGATATTACTAAAAAGGCAAAATCAGACTAAAATTACTCCGAAAAATAAAAGGTTCTTCAGTTGAGCGCAAACATAATGTAAAGTAACTCCATATCATTACTTAAATCTAGTTTGCTCAGCACTAAAATACTAATTTAGAACAGAATTCTGTATTATTGTATTATATGCTTTCAGAGATGCAAACCAGCAATTTTTACAGGTTGGACAGCTGATGATTAAAAACAGACATGGTATTTTTTTTTGCTGGACAGTAACAAGAGACAGAGTCATTTTTGCTGAATTAATCTACCTGTCCCAGCCCATTAGAGCTATTCCTTTTGGATGTCCACAGCATAAAAACAACACTACTCCTTCATAACAAGTTTGCTGTTTATCTTGCAACCACGAAAACTATTTATGAACCTTGGGATTCTGCACCTAACTCTAGGACAGGTGTTATACTTTCAGAGAAGTTCTCTGCCTTGGAATCCTGAATTTCCACTTGTAAAAGTCAAACTAGTGAGCAATATTTATGTACTTCCAAAATAGCAAACCTTGAGAAACATTAGCTCTACATAACACTAAACCCTTTATTCAAAATAGTATAAATCATGTACAAGACATTAAATCTGCCAGTGAGCTAAGCAAAACTGACATCAGATGTATACAAGATATATCAAATGCCAGCTAACAGTCTCAGGTCACCACCACAGGAAGCATCCTGAGATCAGTATAAAGTTTTTAACTACAGATTACAGACAGCCATACTCAGAAAAATCAGAGACACAGACAGCATTTCAAGCCAAACTTTCCTCAGCTGCATTGAATTTAGCATGAGGATCATCTTCCCTCTCCATTTTATCTTGCTTGGGGTCAGATGACAACAAATTTGCAGACCTATAATGCTTGCCAGCCCATGAGAAAAAGTCGCTAAGACTGTGCAAACAGGATTTTAATAATAAACACAGTACAGATTATTACTTGAAACCAAAACCCTTTAGTACAAAGCTGTTACACTTACTTCCATTTATTATGAATAAAATGGTGAACTTTGACAAAAAAGAATTCGTTTCCATTTCTTAAGAGGCTCATATCTTTCTTTCCCCAAAACACTTTTCCCAAGTAGTAATGCCAAATTAAGTAAATTAATTCAGACATCTGTAGTACTGAACAGTTTTCATGTTTATATCTTAAAATGTGAAATAATTGTCTAGTAAATCTAAATACAAAATAGCTTAAAAAATTCAACTCTTACTTACCAGTATTTTTTCATTATGACCTTCCAAAAGATTTTCCAGCTATTTGTGACAATTTTGAACATATCACCCCCTTTCTTTTTATACAGCACTACTGCTTCCTAGTAAGTATATTAAAATATCTGAAATATTTATCAAGTCCTTCATATTTTTAATTTCATAAAAACTCCAATTCCATTAGATTTGTATTTCTAATATAATTTTTCATTACTATAAATACTCCAAAACAACATAAGGAAAAATAAAAACTTTCATCCTGAATAAAGATGATTTTTTCCTGGCAGAGAAAGAGCACTGAGAGCTGCTTTTCTCCAACAAGACACAGCTTTTTCTCAGTGCTTAAGAGAACAGAACCCCAGCATAATCCCCCCAAAATAATCCTCCCATAGAATAATCTCTCCAAAAAGGAAGTACACACATACCACCTGATTAGAGGAAAAGCTTTTTAACAGTTTAGCTAACTATCCATAAGTAGAATGTAAAGAATAACGATTTATGTGTGTATCTACTTAGCTGAAAATGGCTATAAGGAAAGCATTAGAAAGCCCTAAAGATTCAAAGACATAAAAAGCCTCAGTTCAGAGCTTGAACCGAGGTCAGAGGCCAAGATACAGAACTTGACCCCTTTGCAACAAGAAGCTGCAGAATTCAGGCAATCAGGAAAACAAACTGGTGCTGAATAATGGTGACAAGAACCACTTTAGCAAGTCCAAAATAAATCCTACATATAAAAGAATTTCAAGACACAAAAAAAGGTTCAAAAGATGTTTTCCTGGAAAAGTGTCATAGTCTAGTAAAACTGAAGTGTACCTTTGACTATTTTAATCTATAGATCAAATACTATTTCAAGACAGAACTAAGGAGGAAATATAGCAATCATATTACATTTTATGCACATTATTGATTTTTTCATGTCACAATGGATAAAGCCAACAACATAAGAGAAAAAATGCTCTTGTATCTAAGCAGCATATATTTCAGCCAGTTCTTACATATTTCTGCACAAGAAAGCCACATAATTTCTTGAGGCATGTTTGAGGAAACACACTTGATGCTAATGAGCCATAATATTATATGCTGACTGTCAACTGTCCCCTAGCTTAGTGGTTATGATGAGGAAAATGAACAGCCTAAAAGATACAGTAATTCAGGCACATTGCTTAGAGTCTAAAAACGTGAGTTCTAATTCTACCAGCCATATCTTATAACTAAGGCAAATTATTTACTTTGTATCTTGGTTTCATTATCTATAAAGTGAAAAGTGGCACTTAGGACAGTAGAAAGATTTTTATTTTACTTGGGAGTTGTGTATTAATCTTTACAACAAAATTCAAATTTCAAATCAGAAATGGCCCTGCATACTATACTAATGATAAATCTGACCTCTACTGTGCCAGTGTAAACAATTTCAGGCGGCATTACTGAAGTTACAGATACTGTATCTATAAAAATGAACCAAAAAGAGAGTAAGGTAAGGTGGGCATCCCAACCTACCATGCCACCTCTCTTCTGCCGTTGGCTCCAGAACTAAAATCAATCTTATAGATGCATCAGACATGGAAATAGGCTTTAATTGTTGAAGAACTCTTGCACATTACTGACAAAAAAATTCAGAAATTGGAAAAAAAATAGCTCTGAAACGCTGCATTTTAGATAAACATGAATTTAATTTGCAAGACAAAGTCACAAGGTCATCAAATAGCAACGATATGCAAGCAATGGAAATACTGGATTTTAAATAGGTAAGAAATTTTCAACAGCATGAGGCAAATAAGTTCAAAGTTAAAGTTAAAACTTTACTCCTAAGACAACCCAAATACCTGCACACATGAACCCTAAAGGAGCAATATAAATTTTACTGTATAGTGTATCATGCCCCTTTAACTGTAGCTTAGACTTTGGCCACTACCTCATTATCTCAGTACTTTCTACCTTCTTATTCAAAAGCAAAAAAGATACAAAAAAGAAAGCTTTAGCTACTAATCAGTGTAAAGCCCAATACATACAACATATTGGAATTACAACCAGGAAAAAAATATGAAGGAGATACTGAACACTTATAACAGCATCCTGTTTCCTTTCCAAATGTTTCCTTGCTTATCACAGCAGATGAGAATGCTAGTCATGAAAACAAACTTTAATCCAACTGTACATATTTCTTAAATGTTTTTATGTCTTATTAGTGGCAGGCCTAGCTTGAGACAGGAAAAAACACTCTGAAAGCATCAGCAAAGTAGTATTCCAAGTTCCTCCCCTTCCCCATGAAAATACTGTGTTATGCTTATGATACAGGCCAAAGAACTTGCACATTATGAAGGGGACTAAACCACAACCATATTAAAGCAACTGCTCCAAAAGTATTCTAAGCAGAGATGTACAGTACATACCACTCTGCCTTATGTACTAGCACTTAATAAGTGATATGCTTTACAAATTACACTATCAGACAAAGAATCATAAAGAAATGAGATGGAACATTTTTAAGGTTTGATAATAGAAAGAACATTTTTAAAAATCATAAAATTAACTTGGCAAAGCAATTCTTTCAACACTCCAAAGCCATTTTTTCCGGTATAAGCCCCATGTTTTCAAAGACAGATAAATCATTCCATACTTAACTAAGGACTTAAGTGTTATTGACAGCTATTCCAGCAAAACCAAGCCCACTTGGATTAATATTAGGTCTTATAAGGGTAATGGAGAAAGTGTGTGTATATATATATACACGCACACACTTAAACATACAACTATATATATACAGTATTGTAAAAATTAAAAGCTTGGTGTGTAGATAATAAAGATGTAAAAAAGTATGAATTTATAAAAAGCATAAACTTTTTTGACCACTACAACACCAAACTAGCATCTGCTACCTTCCTTTTACCAATTAATGTCAATAGGACGCTGAACAGCTTGTCTGCCCTTTCTAAAAAGTGTTCAAAAACAAAGCAGAAGATGCACTATTCCAGAAGAGTAAGTCTTTCTCATGAGAGCTTCGCAGAAAAGCTTAGCTAATCCAAATTCCCTTGTATGGGAACAAAACCTAGATATCATTCTACCTCATGTTTTGCTCATGCACAGCAATGACAAGCAAAAGAATAAATGCATATTAGAAAGAAAAGCATTGGAAGATTTCCTTTTCCAAATTCAAGATATATACTTGAAACTACTCTTAGCTGAAAGAAAACCCAGTAAGTTAAGGTCATTGCACTAAAAGCTGGCTCATTTACCTTCAAATAAACTGAGGTCTCTTCGTAGCCTTGGTCCATAAAGCCCTTCTAAAATACTTTCAAAACCTGGAGACAAAAGAAACATTTAAAACAGTAAATCAAAAGTTTCTTAAAGGAAATCAAATTCCAGAGACCTGGTAACAAGTATCCTCAAAATCTAAGAGCAATTCCAAAAATTGTCACATTTATCAAACAAATATTTACTTCTTCCACTATAGTACTACTCAACAGCATTAGAAGATAAAAATAAGACAAGGCAACTGCCATCTGCCCACAATCACCCTATTAAGCCATGCCCCAACAACCTCATTAGACTTAAAATAACTACCACAGAATCCTAAAGGTGGGAGGATTAGCCTCATAGCTCTAAGCAAGTGAAGGAGTTTCTCTTAGGCTGAGAATCAAAGTCATGCACAGAGAGAAGAAAAAATGAAAAGGAAAAAAAATTGAAAACTTTAAGATTAGGAACTTCTCATGACCTCCCACATAACCTGAGCAGGCTAATATTACAACAAATACAAAAAAAGCAAGCTTCTTTTGCTTCTGATACCCTGACAGTGCTCGCTAGTCCTCTGTATCCATACAAAAATGTTTTGAAACTGAGGATTAAAGAAATCCAATTATTTTACAGATTTACCAGCTCGTATGTTTAGGTATTCACTGAAAATTAAATACATCAATAAGGGTGATGAGACACAGAGGAAATCAAATGACTGATAAATAAATAAATAAATAAATAAACCCCAAACCCACAAAAAAAGAGCATGACACCTGATGAAATATGGTGACAATTTACAGCATCAATATAACAGCTTTGTTCAATACAGAAACAGTTTCCACGTGCCCCCCCTTTCTCCTTCCAAATAATAGGCTTATTTGAAAATAAGAGGATAATTCAAAGCAGCACTTGAAGGTTCTCATTCTTTATACCAAAGGCCTGTCCATAGCTATTTTGCTAGACCAGAACTTTGCAAGTCTATTTTATCATCACACCACATAAAAATACCAAAATATCCAGGAAACAACTGCCATCAACAAAGAACACTCAGAGTCACAAAATTTGCTCATCATATGATGTCTTTAAAAACAACAGAACATCCTGCTCTCTCACCAGAAGTTGTATTTACTTTTTGGTTTAGACTGTATGTACACTAGTATAAGGAGGAATAAATATGTACCATATTTGAAGCAGACATGGGAAGCTATCTTAACACATAGGAGCTGTTCAGTTTGATAAATCAGATTTTGTTAAAATTTGCATTGCAAAGTAATTTTAATATATGGACCATACTGTGAGTCAATTATAATCTCTACAAATCTGCTGTTTGAGCTATAAATGGATTTATATCCTTATATCTTGAACTATATGAATTTCGTTTTCCACTTTTCTTTGTAACAAATATAGTACCATGAGACAACACAAATTAAATGACAAAACCACTGTCCTCTAACAAATATATGTACACACATCTTTTAAACAGCCTACAGGAACTAGAAAGCAAAAAACCCAAAGCCCAGGCACACACTAATTTACCTTAAAGCATTCATTCAGCCACTCTTAGATTCAATGTAATATAAATTCACATCATATTAGCATTGCACAAATTCCCTGCTCTTCTGGCTTCAAAGGGTTACAGACAAAAAAGGCAAGAGAGATGAAGCCTGAAATTAAGATAGCAATCCTCTAAACATAACACAGTGGAAATGCAAAACACACCATGTGTATTGCCATTAATGTTACAGACTGTAAGCCATTTTAGGTCATCAGCTAGTTATGTTCTGCCAAGTTATTGTCGCTGGGTAAAGAAATGAATGAAGCAGTTCTTGGAGACAACTCTGCTTATTTCGAAAGAGCAAATAGCAACTCCTGTTTTTCAGGACTTCATCAATCAAACAACAGGAAGCTTATTTACCATCCCAATCAGCACCCAAAAGCTCCCTGGTCTTTGGACACATACCACCCTTCCAACCTTGTGGAGGGTAGTACTTATTTCTGTCTTTACTTTTGTCCTTTTCTCTCTGCCCTACTACCTGCTCCTGCCTGTGTAAAACCACAGTGCAGAAACCCCAGCTCTGTAACCAGCAGTTTGTCAAGGAAGAATGCAACCTCCAAACAGACTTCCATACAGCTTGTATTAAAGATGGCAATAAGCACACAGTGGGAGTTGTTAGGGTTCTTTTGTTGTTGTTGGGTTCCCCCCCCTTTTTTTTTACCCTGAGGAGAGAATATACCAGCCCGCTTCTTTGCTAATTCACCAAACTTAATTCCATCCTACCCATCCAAAGGGCTGCTTCTCTTCCTGAAGTATTACAGAATTTCCCCAAGGAACCACAACAGACAGCCTGCCCAATCATTTGCTTCCTCACCTTTGGATACTGGATGCCTTCTTTTAAAAGAACACTTACTTGTACAACCTAAGAACATCAAGAGAATCTTTTTTCAGACCTTAGGCTAAAATTTTCTCAGAAGGCACCTGTGTTACTTCCATGCTCCACAAACTACTATTGCCTTTCAGCAGAATTGATACAATTTTAGTTTAACCTAAACATGAAGATATATCTTAGTTTCTAGTACTGATGAATGAATGCTGGCACTGTTTCCTAAAATGTAACCATCTGGACACAAGCAGTTCAATATATCTTTGTTTTCTTCTTGAGTCAGTATGCATAAGCAAATAGTAGCAGCAGCTTTGGAACTCTCCAGAACCTGAAGAGCCTACAGAAACCAGTCAGAAATACAAATTGCTTTTATTTTTCATGATTCACTAATGGAAAATATTTGCTTCAAAATGGTTTTACAGAATTTGCTGTCTCATGGTGGTTGATTGCCTCTGACTCCAAACTGTCTTCCAAAACTGTTACTCGAGATCTGACGCTTTAGCTCCAAACTGAAAAGCAACACTTGGCTCTAGCAACTTACAATACACCGATTTTTCAAACTCCTTCTTTCTCTAATAAATTTGTTATATCTTCATGTAGAAAGAAACAGCTTTCTTTAGTATCTGACACCCTTTAAAATCCAAGCTAGGTTCCTCCAACAGTCTTCATAAGTAGACATTTGTGACAGAGCTAGTCTCTTAAGCCAGTTACAAGTTTCCATAGTTAGTATTTCTGAATAAAGCTGTGAACGTTTTTTTTTTTCCCTATATAAGCTCTCCCTCCTGCCTTTCCCTGACCAACAACACCACTTTCCTCACTTGGGGCTGGGATGGGACCGGAACTTCCCACCAGGAGTGAGGCTGAAGCTGTGACCTCCAGCAACAGGAAGGCGGCTCTCATTTTCCATCAGTAGCTATTTGGCTACCAAAAAGGCAAACAGCCCAGGAAAAAGTTCTATCAGGTTTGGCATACAAGCCAAGGCCACCAAAAGGAAGCAATAGGTGACAGTAACTGCAGACTGCCGTGGGGCTTCTGCCCAGCAGCTAGACTGGCTGTCCTCAAAGTTCAGCTGTCGCCTCTGGTCCAAACTCACAATGTTATAGAGAAACTCTTATGGCTCATCTGGCTGTTGAAAATATCATGCTACCCATCTCCTTGGCCACCATGATACTGCCAAATGTGATTTTCAGCAGACCAGAGCTAACTACGGGAGCACAGGTGTCAATGTAATAAATACCAGAGCCCAGGTGTTGATCAGGGTGAAGGCTTTCCTAGGGCAAACAAACATCCTCTGTGATGCACATCTGACTACATGGCTGCAGGCAGGACTTCAGCTCTTATGACATTAGGATCCTTTGAGAGACAGAGTGCTCGAGAAAGACAGGATCTATTTGATAATGCAAATCATCATTGCCAACGGCCTTGCCTCATAATTGGTCTTAAAACTAGGTTTGTCAGGGAAGTGGAGACTGAAGCCTAGAAAGGAAGAGAATGGCAGAAATGCACACAAAGAAGTCCTCACAGTCCCCCTGAACAAGTGGCATCAGCAGGGACACACCTTAAGTAGCTGTATATGAACACATTCAGAACAGGAAGCAACCAGGGATTATAAACCAGAGCACATAACGACCTTACTGGTGAGGCAGTTCACACAACTGCTCAACTGCAGTGGATGGATCCTGGCTTTTATGAAAGGGGAAGTGACAAAGTCAAGGACAGTGCTTAGATTTTAGCTTAACACAATGGAGCCTTAGTGGCTCCAGGATGGCCTACAGGACAGTTAAAAATTTACAAGTCAGGATTCAACCAGGTGAACATCATAGTGAACATCAATGTTACACTGTACAGACTGCCAATCAAGGGTAGGTAGATGAAGTCTTAAAAAACAAAAACACCCCCCAAACCCCACCACCATTACAAAAAAACCCACCCCAAAACCCAAAAAAACTCAAAACCAAAAAAACCTCAAATCCCAAAA
>JBBMKD010000170.1:55905633-55927831 GCA_037834095.1 Argya squamiceps | reverse complement strand
AAAGACCCCCCAAAAAAGACCCAAACCAACTCCCCCCCAAAACAAAACAAATAAACAAAAAAGTAACCAAAAAATCCCCCAAAAAACCCCAACAACAACAAAAACTGCACAATCACCAAGACATGCTAGAAATGCAACATGCCAGAGCACAAGCAACCCAGGGGATACTGTGGTGTCCAGAGGACAAACCTGCCTGAGGTGGTGGACAAGCTCAATATGGGAGGGCACCATCTAGCTGCTACTTATTATTAAGTAAGAGATAATCAGTGATGTGACAGTTAACAATGGTCTTGGCCACAGCAGCCATGAGATGGAATGCAGGATCCCAAGGGAAGTGAGGAACTTGAATAGCTGAGTAATTTTCTGTGGGCTTAGTAGTCACTGATTTGCACCCCTCCCCAAGACAGGAGGGGTAGCACAGTAGAACTAGAAGTGGGATGCTGTACTGTCTTGTCTAAACCAGAGAAGTCTCATATAGGCCAAGGGTCTATGGCAAGGTTTTTATTGAGTTATCCTACTAACTATTTTATAATAGTCGCAAGGTGAAGAGCAATTACCACTATTGAGTGATTCAAAAAATTAATTAATTAAATTAATTAAATAAATTAATTAAACTTGTAGAGACACTTAAAACAGTGGAATTAATTCCACTGTGTTAAGTGTCTCTACAAGTTTACTCAGATTTAAAACAGGGTTATTAAGTGCAAAGGAAGCCTTTAGACTGTCTTCGCAACTTTTTACTTAAAACCTTAAAGAGAAGCTACCTTTCATCTGCTCACAAAGCTTAAATCATAGTTTTCCACAGTATTTTATCACTGCAAACTGTTTAGTGTGTGAAACATCTTAAAGCCTATCTATATTACACATTAACAGTGCAGGCTGTAAAAGTCTTTGTCATGAATAAAACAGTAATAATTAAATGCCTATACTCCATGGAAGCATCCAACACAAGATTTACAGAAATTTTAATGCATTTGGTCTAAAATTGGTCTAGGTTAACTTTGGACAGATATAGTAATTGAACAGTCATACAATACAAATTGAGGTCAGACAGATTTAGCTATACATTGGCTATTGTTTTTCCAAAAGCTTTATCTCCATAACGTTTCTGAGAGGAAACAGTAACTTTAGTTTCACAGTTGATTTCAACACCCATCTCCTCCTTCCCTCGCCCATCTCCTTCCCTCCCCACATCCTCTAAGTGAATGGAGGCTGCAAGTATGTTTTCAAAAAATTTGAATGACTCAGACTATGTGTTAGAAGAATAGCCTAAAAAAGAATAAATATGTAATAAATGGAAGCTGACATTTGACTACCACTTTCAAATGAACCACTTAGTAGGTCTGAAGATAGGAGTACTTACTGTGTAGATGGGAAAGGGAATAGCAATATATGCACAGGTTCTACTAAAAAGTTTTTGATAGCTGTAATGCACCCTACATCACATTAGTTTCTTGATTCCCCTAACCTTGTATATGGCCATATTAACTCCTGAATTTGTATGCTCTTTTCAAATGAAAGTCCATTTCATAAAAGCAGATATATTTCCTTTCCTCTTTGACTTCTTTGTTTACTAGTCTTTTTTCTCTTCCTCTTCACGTTTCTGTTTCAGAATTCAATTCTACAGCTTTAGCTACAAGGCTTTTTTTTTAAAGCCTATATTTAGGACATTTCACTAAAACATAACCATTTTTAGCTAAAAAATTTTAACAAAGCACTTTTCATTTGTTCTTTTACTCAGTGCTAAAACACAACAATACTAAATCTGAAGAGATGCCTCACAAAACTTGGACAAACTATAATAATGACATCAATGACCTCACAGTAAGCTGCCCAAAAAAACCTTTTGCTTATACTTGCTTTCCCCTCCTCTGATCTGCTGCAGCTTTTTTCCAGTTTAGGAAAGTATAAGCCTTTTATCAGTTCATCTGCTCAAAGATAAAAGTGCAAATACTTCTAACTAAATTCACTTCTGGTTTGATATTTTTCTAAGCCATAAAGACTATTTTATTTGTACCTCTGGAAGAATACCAGAAACAGTAGATGAATGCTCCTCACAGGGATAGAAAAAATTTAAATGAAAGAGGGAGATGCTTATCAAGATTGCTCATCTGATTCATAGGTACTGCTCTACTTTCCATCTGATGTAAAAGGTTACCCTTTAGATGAGATCCTATTGTCCTCTCTATGTTGCTCTATGTGTTGAGGAATTTGGAAGATTCTGAGGGCATGCAAATTAAGTTCTTCCCTATTTTTCCAGCACATCATCAGCTAGGCACAGGGTAAGACTGCTGCACACTGCTTCAAAGGACAGGGCATGCATGTGTATTTTTACTACAACGAAACGAGACTTTAAGCTTTAAGCACTATGGCCTCTGGAGGTATTGTAGGAAAAAAAGAACCTTGAGGCTCTGTTAACACACCTAACAAAATTAGCAGCAGTGTATGCTGAAATCTTCACAACTTCTGTGAGCCTAAAGGTCTACTTCTTCCATCACCCTTCACTTTGTAGCTTAGTACACCAAGAATCATGTCTGAATTATGGTAGTTCAAGCTGTTTTATTGAAGTCCAAAACACTTTGTTATTTAGCTTCTTACATAAAATCACGCCTCACCCCTACTCCTACTTAAGATCTTATTAAGTAACAACCATCAGCAAGGAAGATTCACGTATTCTTTTGATTTTTTGAATTTAATATTCTTGGCAGAGAAAACAATTAAATGTTGAAGAAAAAAAATTGCACACTTTAAGCAGCGTGGAGTTTAGCCCATTAATGTTGCTTTTAAAATCAAAACTAATGTGAAAGTAGATTCAGAACTGCTGATTTCAATTCTTAAAAGGTTGTAAAATTTACTAAATGGTCTTTAAAATGTAATTAGGAAAATCCAAAGTATAAGATTACATTTAATGAGATTGAACACCGTACTGCCAGACACAGCATTAAAATTAAACTACCTTCTTTTACTTTTTGGTGTGGTAACAGCGACTGTTACTTTACCCAGTTGTTAAATAGACTTGATAACAACTAAAAGAGTTCAATTTCTGTTTCTGCATTTGCCTCTAAACACTTATCTAGCTGACATATGAATTCTGTCCCCATTCTGAAGTCATACAACCTATATCTTGAGTTGGTATTTCTTGATCTATGAGGACTATTACATAATTTGTATGAGGAGTCTCAGAATCTAAAATCACATTGGAAAGAAATTATGGACAAATAGGGACTGAAAGACACATTTGGCACACTGGTTTATGCCCCAACCAACAAGCCAACCTCCTCCATTACCTGCCCCCTTCACCCCATACACACTTAAATTAAAGTAGCAGTTAACTTCATGCCAAGGTATAGCACACAAACATGAAGTTCTGAGCTAAAACTCACTGACATAACCATGAGAAAAATGAATTTGATTTCCCCCTACTATCTTTATAACTTTGCCCTGTTTCACACACCTGAAAAGTGATTCCTTTGGAAAACAGCATGTAATCCAAAATAGTACTATATCTAAATAAAAAACTTCAATTCTCCTTCTCCACATTCTGTACATTCTCATGACTGCATTATTTGACTTGGCCCAGTACAGGAGTATATCTGGAGTAAGTTCTGTGGTTTGCCTTACAAAGACAGACACCTTGGATTAAAACAATCATATCGCAGACAGAATTTAGTTTCATTGGTTTTGTCAAGTATTAGAACTGCCTTTAATTTTTTTTAATGTACCCCAGGCAGACAAAACACCAGTTGCTGTTTCCCTGAAAGAAAACCTTTCACTTTTCTTCAAATTCTCTCTCAATAGTGCTTTGATATTTACTGATAAATATTATTTATCATTAATACGCGTGCAAGAGTAGGAAGCAGTATTTTGTTTTGACTTACTTAAAAAAGTCACCTGCCTTTCTTACAAGTCATCCCTTTCATAGGAAAGGGACTTGGAGCTCATGTTCAGTCATCTTTTAGCTTCTAACCATGTTAACTTACAGCCTTCTGAAGTACACACCTATATTTTCCAGGTGCAACTTGCACTCTGTTGCCCACCATTATTTGCCCCAGAAAGGAAGTGGCTACCTGAAAAATGGTTATCTGTTCCAAACTTTTGCACCTTTTTTGTCTCCAACTGACAGGAAAATAAAATTAATTATATCAGGAACTCAAAGCCCTTGAGAGTATGTGTTTATTACTCAGCCACCACCAAGTTCCTTGATAAATCAGAACACTCTCAATTATTTAGAAAATATTTTATGAGCTTTCTGTAGCCCTAATTCAAAATTTTGAAAAAACATAAAATAATTACATCCATTTCTTTTATTTTACCTAGTTACCTTTATCCCATCATTAGCATATAAGCAGAAATTCCCTTAGAACTTGTTAAAGGAGAATACCCTGTAGAGAAGAGAGTTATTTCAATATTTTATGGGAGCGGAGCAGTGTGTTTAACAGAGAGACTTAAATTAAGCATTAACATCTGTGTCTGTTTCTTTTGCCTCTCCCATCCTTCCACAGGTCAGCAGCTGTCTGCCCACTGCCCCTCCTAACCATAGAAGGATTAAAATTTTTAGTCTTGCTTATATATTGACATAAATCTCAAAGTCACAGGGTTTTTGCTGTTGATGGTGGCTTGTTTTAGTTTGGTTCTACTTATATATTTGTTTTTAAATCTATTACTACAACAATCTGGAAAGGATTGACTATAGTATGATACAACTGAAGCACTGAGATTAAAAAAAAGAAAAACAAAGGCCAAAAAAACCCCAAAAATACAAACACACAAACCAGTAATCAAACAATCACTTTTTTGCCATTTATACAAATGGCAAGAAAAAAAAGAAAAAGTAACTTGCTACACAATACTCAAGACATAAAACATGACAACGGAAGCCAAAATTATTATCTTTATTCAAACATTTTATTTTTCCTGTTTGCAACGTCACTACAGAATATCTATGATTAAAATACATTATTTGATAAACTGTTGGCCAGATTATCAGGTAAAAAGCAACCCCTTTTTCCTGCAGAAAAATGCTTGAGACTTAATTTAGGACAGATTTTGCATAGGAATGGAGCAGGGAGGGGGCTTCTGTTGAGTATGTTGTCTCGTTTGAATCCATTTCTTGCTTACAGCACCAAAAAAGTTCTCTTATAATAGAAAGTTCTACACATTTAACTTAAAATGCTCATTTTCTTTACCATATTGATTCAGTTCCCTGAGCAAACAGGAACCAACATACCAGAGATTCCAAAATGAAAGGGAGGAAATCCTCTATTTAGACTCCAATACAAATTCCAAACCATAGCTAAAATGATGCTTTTCCTTCTCTGCAAATCATGACTCCAAGAACTAATGCAGCTGAGGACACTGCTGCTGCCAGCAAGACAGGGTGACGAAAACTTGAAATGAGCCTACAGAACCGTGTCAGTTCGAACTGCTTACTTTTCACCTAGATAAAAATCCTTGGTTTCAACTCTCTATGCTGGGCTTTATTGTGGGATGAAGACAGTGATGAAATAGTTTCAGAAAAATACTATGTACATCAAAAACACTAGCTGTACATGAAGCAGTTACAAGCATTAAGCTGAATACAAAGAGGGAGACTGACATTGGCCATACCTCAGAGGCAGAACAAAAAGAGGAAGTGTTGTGCCTCCCCCCCAATTGTTCACAATTTTAAAGAAAAGGGTGGCAGCCAATGGGGGTGGGAGGGGGAAGTTTTGGTAGGTTAAATAAAGACTGCAATTAGCATCAACTCTTAGCTCAGGTATTTATAAATCACAGCAAGAAAAATGAGGTTCAATAAAAAGGGAAGCAGCTCCATTCTCCAAAGTAATCTTGCCAATGTGTCCTTCCAGATTTGTAAACAGGAGAATTCAACATGACACCTTTTACTGTACCTTCACACATTGCCAAAATTAAAAGTAGATTTAATTTCTAATGTAGCAGCCAGATATCCTGAGCAAGATACTCTGTTATTTACAATTTAAAAGGCATAAGGAAGACACTTCAGAAGTGACTATGCTGCTCTGTGGATAGGGAGAGAGAAAAATGTTTCCAAGTGATGGTTACTAAAACTTCATTTCTGTTCACTCTAAAAACTCTCTTTGAACAATAATCTAACCCCAGCTGCTGCACTGGGACATTTAAATATGCAATTGGTGTGAATATTGATGTTCTTCAGACTGAACCTTATCCTGCCTTTCTTTTTCCAAAACTTTACATCTAGAGCTAGATAGATACCAACTGTTACTCAGAATAGCGCTGGCAATAATTTGATCAGTTCATAGTTTGTATCCTTAGAGAAGGAAATTCAGAGGGAGGAAGAAAAGATTATTACATCCAGCTTGGAAAAATGCTCACAACTTCCTCATTTGGTATAAATTAAAGTGTTTTACCACATGAGGAGAATAATGCCCAAGAATAAGACATAGAATCAACTGTCACTTTCAGAAAACCACATGCCTAAAGCATGTGACTGTTTCTTAATTATCATTTTAAGATTTGCAAAAGGACTAAAAAGTTTGGCTATTTTACCTAAAAAGTTTAGAATTGCTAGACAAATTATTTTCTTCTACATGGAGGCCAAGTCAGATATTCACCAAACCACAGAAAAGTCAAGTCCACAGTGAGTCTGTAACAGTGAATAGGTGACAACACTGTTTTACTACTATGCACTATCACACATTCAACCAGCATCTGGGAGAGAGTCTAGGAGTCAACAAACAAATACTAACAAATAAACAGGTCTTGCACACTTCCTGGATGATCAGAATCAAAGAACACTTGGCTTTCCATTAAAAGCTGTTAGGAAAAAACCAGTTACCAGAAAACACTGGTTCATTGAGAAAGAAAAAAAATCAAAACATCCCTACCCTGATGGGCTTGTGAGAAAGTGAAGCTTAGGAGTCTGTATTACACCGTGTGCCTACTGCAAGCTAATGAAGTTACAAACCTTCAGAGCATTCCATGGAACTGACGCCTGACACTAAGTTTTACAAGGAAGAGGAATTTCAGAAGACAATCAATTTCAAGGGAATTTTCAGGTTTCTTTTCAATTATAATTTCTGTGTCACTCAAACAACCTGTCTATTCCCCACAAACAGCTTTGAAACTATGAACTGGAGAAAAGTCATTCATCTCTCCCAGCAGATCCATCTTTCTCCTACTCACAAAGTATTTGTTATTGAGAAATTATTTATTGGTTTCTATTATTCAGAAAGTTTGAAATTGACTGAAATCCAGCAACTAGACTGCACTGAAATCAATTGACACTCTTCTTACCTGCAAAGCTCCAGAAGGAATGGCATCTTGTATCAAGCTACCAAACTATAACACAGTGAATGAACCATCAGCTCTATGAATCTGAGTCGAATATTTATTTTCAAATGTATCATTAACACAAATCAGAAACCAGACCATTAAAAAACATTTTAGTAATCCTAGAAGTACTACAATGTTAGCATGAAATGAGGGGAACATTTCTTTTTAACAGTAGTTAATTTCCTAAATTTGTCGTAAGTTCACTTTTCTGCATTTTATAATACCTATGCCATGTATTTTTCACCTTTAATTCACAGCTGAATTTTATGTATACCTAGTTTTAAAAACATAAACCAGCAAGAACCCCCCTCCCGAAGCCCACCTAACAGCCATTGTTTTTTAATCCAGGCAGAATCTGGCTTTGCAAATTAGACAAAATTTAGAGCCAACAACATGCTAACAGGTAACCAACTCATATCTATTTAAAAACTTCACTTCAAATAAAAAAAATTTAACTATGCCTACTTTCTCTAAAAAATATTTTCTGGTGCCCAAGGCTAAAATTCCAAGCACCTCAGATGCTCCTGTTAGATTGATAGAACTCAGCTAAACTGTGATTTCAAACCAGTTCTTAAATATGCTCAGTGAAGAAAAGACCACATAGCTCAAGGCACGCAGTCAGTGTATCCCAGCTTACAGGTCATGGACAACCAACCTGGAATCTGCATCATTTAAGTCAACATCTGCTGAACTTGCGGAATACACTGAAATGAACAGATGAAAGTTTTCAACTGTTTAACTTTTGATTAAGAAGGCTGAATCCTTTCATTTCCCCCTGGAGATCAGAAAAGCAGAAATACAGAAAGGAAGACTTAAACCACAAATTTTAGCTTCACATTGGGCATCTTCATCAGATACAAGGTGTCACATATAAGAACAGAACAGGAAAAAGACTCTGGGATTTGCTTTTAGTATTTGACACAATTCAAAAGATTAAGCAGGTGTGATTGGGGTTTAGTTTTTTTTAGTTTTTATTTTTTGGTCTGGCTTTTTTTTCTTTAAGCAATTAGCATGCATCTGTAAAAATTTTTAATAAACTTCCAATCATTAAATGGCACAAGATAAAGCAGAAAATTGTAAGCTTCAAAGTGCGGGACTTAACTCACCCGCAGTAGAAAAGAATTCATACAGCACTCAAATTCAACCATATACTAGATATGAGAATCATTGGGAGATTTTTGTAACAGTTTTTATTGAATTTCTGATTAGACTCTATAAAATTCACATTACTAACAACTTTCCAACCAGAGTTGGGGAGCAGGGAGAACATCACAAAGGAAAACCAGATACATTTTTTAAGTACCTAGTGGCAAGATTCTGAATACATGAATCATGCTGGGAACAGACAAGAGTTCTTACACAAGGCAGATGGGTTTAAACAGTAGCTATCCTGTCTCAGAAACACTCTGTTCCTTCTGTATTCCAGCACTGTCTCTTCCTTAGCAAAAGCAAATATTCAGTATTTCCACAGACAGTAATTCTCACTTCTAAATTTGTTAGTCAGCTTTAAAAACAAAGAAATACCTCTTCAATTTATACTATGCAAAAAAGGGAAAAAATGCATGTCCCTATTTTATTCCTTAAAACAACTCAGCACAAAATCTGCACTAAGATCAAGCAGCTGAAAAAAAAAGGATTTGAATCAATTGTTTTGGGATTCATTTCTTTTTCTCCATAAGAACCACAAATTAGAAGATAAATAGAAAAGGCAGAATCTTTAGCAGAGTTCATTATTCCACTCAGAGTTTAGTGAGTTTCTTTGACCCAAGACAGCCATAACCCAGCTTCCCACAAGTCTCAAGCAAGACAAAACAAGAAACTTCAGTACTTTGAGCTGATCTAGGAGTACTTTTTCCTCTTAATGAAACAATTTGGAAGGACAATTGCAACCATTAAGGAAGCTAAGTGAACTGCAAGGTCAAAAATACATTAATATTATTTCTTAAATGAAAAGTGTGATTACAGTCTGCATTTCCAGGAAGAGGGAAACTTCTGCAGGAATCAGATCAATCTCAGTACCAGCATTCTGGAAAACTTAGTATAAAGTTACTTATCTGATATCAGATTTCTTAAATCAGTCTCACAGGTCAAGATCACCCATCTCTCTCACAAAAAGAGCAAAAAACCATTTATTACTTACCAGAAAGGCTGAGAATGAAAGAGGAGAAAATGCCTGGTTGTCACTTGAGATGCTGAATGCGTGAAGCTGTCAAGTATCCAGTTTGCAACTACCCTGAAAGCCACTTAATCAGGTCAGTTAAGGGCAGGTGGAGAAGGGCAGCCCGACACAGAGCAAAGGAGAGTTAACAGCTCTTCAAACACATCATCCAAATCACTACCAAGTAACTGCTCTCACAGACAACAGTACAAGGGGCTGTTTTGGCTCTTCCTAGTTTATGATGTTGGTGCCTGAATGAGGCAGACAAGGCGAATGATTCAATTCCTCAGTCCAGAAAGATGTCAGGATCTCCTCAGACAACATGAAAGAGTGAGAAATTACTTCAAGTTACATCAAATAGCAGCTGTCAAACTACTACTGAGTGTGAAACCTGGTGTAAAGGTCTTATACAGCCAGGTGTGGGCAGCAAAACCACTTCCTGAACCACTGGACAAGTATTCTTAAAGTCATCAACTAAGAGACAGGTGCATCAAGTAACATCACAGACTTCAGTAACCTTAATTCATCATGCAAGTTTCCTCAGGTCACACTACCGTGTGTTTCTCTCATAGTTTTTTCTCCTGCAGTGTAATTGCAGAAAGCATTGACTACCTAAATAAGAAATCCATGATACATTAAATTTTCATTTCACTCTTTGAAGGTTTGTGGGACAAGGAGTGCTTGCCAGAGATGACAACAGCAATTTAGACATTTGACTGATTTACAGAAAAACACTTGTTCAAAAACTCTGCTATTTTGAGATTTACTAAGCAGTTTAATATGAATTCTCCAGTGAAACTCATGTTTTGTGGAGAGGCTTTAGCTTTAAGAAAAAGCTCTGTTCTGTGCAAGCCACATAATGAGGTACTAAGGACCCAGGGCTCATCTACTATTGCTTCTGAGGGCTGTGCACAAAGTTGATCTCGGGTCAGTGCTGAAGTGCAGTTTTTCACATCAGCACTAAGCTCAGAGCCCTTTGGACACTTCCTGTGTTTCAAGATAATAACAAATGCGACAAGTTCCAAACGGACCATTTCTTATTAAATCCTATTTCACTCGGGTAGAAGACATTTGTTCAGGAGTCAGTAGACTTCCACAAGGATGCAGATGGAAAATAAAGGTACTTTCCAATATATCCTAACCAGTCTGACGGTCTTGAAGAAATTCTTTCTGAGAAGGTGTAACATCTGGCATTTCAAAAGAATGGCCAATATGAGTTTAAGGGAGGGTTTGTTGTTGCTGTTTCACAAGCAGTAAGGTATTAAGGCAAAGTGCAGTAAAGCACCTATGAAAAACAAGAAAGGCCAAAAATCAAGAGCCACCTCAAACTTCTGAGGTCTTTAGATAGCTGTGAGGGTTTGGTGACATGGAACAGGAGTGCATGTTTTTGGATATCACTAGAGCAGACTGGTATGAAGTGCTTATGGCATATACATCAGTTAGAATGAGGACAGATGTGTTGTCATGGCTAAACCAATTTAAACACCAAGTGGCATCTCAAGACAAAACTTCATCAAGTCTGCAGGGAATTGTGCACGCAAAACAGGCACAGAACTGACAAAAAATGAGGAAGACAAGAACAAATAATGCTGAGGGAGATGGTCTAGCCTCAAGAAGACAATTTCTTTAAGAGTAAGTTTCACCTTGCTAAATACATTTAACCAACAATTAAAAAAAGCAATAAAGTACATCGGAAGTTCTCACTCATTGCATCGGCAGAGAGTATGATGGAGGCCTCAAAGATAAACACATGACATTTCATTTCACATCTAATTAAATGATGTGCAGGAACATACCTGTAATGAAATAATATGAGATGCAATTGAAATTACTTTGACCAAAGGATCTCACTTCCTGATAGATCACAGGACAAGTATAACTGAACAAGATTTGGGCATCGACAGAAAGAGGCGTGGCAGGACTTCAATCAGGAGAGCTTTGAAACTCTAAATACCACAGGAAGATCTCTGACCTCAAAAGCCACAACAGACTGGAACACACAACAGGTGGCAAAATTCCCAAGTAAAAAGGGATCATAGAAGAGCTTGGCTTGGACGGGACTGTGAGGTTTTTATCTTCTTTTCTTCATCTCAGAGCTGGGATTAATACACAGGAGTCGCAGTTCCGTGTTCAGACTCCGAGTTTATTAGTTCTTATCTATATTACACTCTCACGAGTTGTGAGCTCTAACTAGCAAGGTAGAAAATGGAGATGTCTCTAACTCTTTCCAAGGTTATTTAAGCATAAACTATTTAATAACAAGAAGACACCTATACTATTTATACTTTTAACCCAATAATTGACCACATAAGGTCTGCAATGTGGGCCTTTTCCACGCAATTAGAAAAAAACACCAGAAACCAAGAAGGTGAAGAAGGACTGAGACAGCGCCTTAAATCCTCCATATTGCCCCATATATATTACCATATGCTAAAACCCCAAATTCTAAGTTTTTCACCCTATGAGATCACACAATACTATACAAACTACACACCCACAACCCCAGTGCTATCACTCAATTCTGGAAGCCTGCACCACGGCCTCAAGTCAAATGTAGTGCTTGCTTGAGGGTCAGAGCCTTTTAGTACAGAAAGCCCAAAATTCTCAGTTTCCAGAATTCCAACAAGGGAACTTAAAGCTTCTCTAGTTCCAGCCCCCTGCTGTGGGCAGGGACACCACTCAAAATTGCAGCAGTGAGTTTATAAAACTTATTTCCCCAACAGCCATTGTACTGTATCACTTTCAAGCTTGTTTTTAGTCAAATACTACCCAAGACAGTTGAAGGATGAAGAGAAGGACAGAGATGGTTCAAGAAGAACAAGAAAACTGAAGGAGCACATACTAGAATCACAGGTAACTCCACAATCACTGCATTATTTAGCTGATAGCACAGCAAACTTTTGCAACAGTTTGTCACAACTAGCACTCAAACCCATACACAGAACAGTCTATACCAGCAGTAAAACTCAAACAGATTCAATTTTTCTTCCCCCTCAACAGTAGCTAACACCAGAATGACCTACATCTGAACTAAGGTCACAAAACAGTAACCATTTGATTCTCCTCCCCCATTTGCAGATTAGGGGGCTTAATAGTTACACTTAAGTGAATTCAGATCTTCGCATTTAGCTGGGCCTTGCTGAGGCACGCTCTGTTCTGTGAGCCAAACTGCTAGCTGCAATCACAAGCAGGGCTCCTTTAAAGCAGTCTTCTATAATCTACATTATATATGGCAGCAATACTAATTAATCAAAAGATGTCCATAAGTTTTACACCAGTAGCATTTTAACCTGGCATTCCTGAATCATGCAGTGCTTTTAGAATGGAAAATAAAACTTTTAAATAATATATACAAGGCTTTTTGACAATAGTTATGAAAAGGAGGAGCATATTCAACCCTAGATTAATTATGGTCCTCTGACTTCTTAGTGGATCATCAGACTAGAAATGCACTAAAACTAGTTTATAAAGCTAAATATTCCATAAAATTCCATGGAAGTGGAATTATGACAGTGAGAACTATTGTTCACATGTAAGACTAACTTTAATTAACATGATTTGAAGAAGCTGAGAAGGAGGAAGATAAATACTTAAAATCTGCAATTTTAGCATTATAAAAATAAACTAACACATTTTACAAAAAACCACACTGAAAACTAGTAGTTTTTCCCACTGAACAGCACTTTGAACATCAATCCCCAGGTGCCACAAAAGCTAGGATGTCAAACAGGATATCAGGACACTACTAGGTTATAGAGAAGTCAAAAGCAAGGAACATAGTTGAAGAGGTCACAAATTCAGTGAGCTTTCATCTACCAACAAATTTAAAAAAAACCCTAAAAACAGGGAAAAAATTACATCCAGTGACATTTACCCAACTCACACCCTTGGCAATACAACACATGCTGCTATGGAAATACAAACCTGAATGGATGTTGATAACCAAACACAAGAGCAGTAACTGAGATGCCAGAAGAATTTTGCCAAGAATAGCACATTTATCTAAGAAGGGGTTAATCCAGCTTCTCAAGATACTACACAGGAACCTGAACTGTGCCAGAAGTGGAAACAAAAAAACCCCTGACACGTGGCTCTTTGATCTGCAGAGTGACATAGTCTTGAACACGCCCCATAAAAAGGAATTCAGCCTCCACAGTGGAGTTCAATGCATTTCTGCATGTTCAGAGTTCTCTGTTTTTTGCAGCATATGTTCTGTGCTCTTACATACTCAAACAGATGAGCCACTATCATCCATCTTCCCTACTCTCCCATCATTTTTTCCTGGCTTCTTTATGCCTCTAGTGAGAGGACAGATAAGGTGGTAGATTAGCAGTGGAAAAAGAAGAGATGTATCTATCACTTAACAACTTTATACCCCCAAACAAGGTTGTGTTTGATTCCGGTTTTGTTTGGTTTCATGCTCTGTGGTTTTTTTCCTAATGCATGGTAGCCAAATTTAGAATGTCATCTAACTTTTCAGAAGTTTGATACTATATACGTGAACCACACTAATTCAGTTCTGTTCCAACCTCTATTAATGTTCCAACTCATCAAAGTTCCCACCAAGCACATTAAAGAGAGCAAAGTTCAAGAATAACATAAAAGACAGTAGTTCTAACTGGAACGAAGAATTTTAAGTTAGTGAAGTCTATAAAGCTCTGCCTGACCTCTACACTTTACATAAACACACTGAAGTCTAAAGGTTAGAACAACACTTTGTTTGAAGCTCTGATACTTGAGTCATCTTCAAGAAAAAGGGATCCATTATAACCCTCTACTCAAAAGAACCATATAATGTGGCTGAAAAATAAAAGGCAAGGGTGGAAAAGGGAAAGAGGTACTAATTCTTCCCATTTTAGCTGTAGGCAGTACAAGCCCTAGCTCCTCAACAGCATACACTGATCTGATAAACCGACCAGCATAACACATACATAACACATAGCCAGGCAGCTCAGGAGACTCAACCAACAGAAAAACAACCCAGAGCAACAACAAAAATTTACAGTAGATCTCCCAGACTTACTTAAAACAGAAGGGCAGTTCACTGTTACACCAGACAAGTTCTACTACCAAGGGAGAACAAGTGCAAAGATCTTATTTTTAGTGGTACTGTATTCTCTCTCATCAAAAGTCTTGTCGGTTAGGACACTCTCCAGCTGACTCACACACTTCAAACACCAAAAAGTGTTGTTAAAATAAGCAGTTGCTAAAAATCAGAAGCCTCGTTCACCCCAGTAAAGCTACTTACACTTGACTCAGGGGAAAAAACACGTACATTGTAAACCTGATTGGAAAACTGATCCAAGTTAAACTATATCTGACCTTTTCTTTCCTCTTCTTCCTCCTGCCACGTTTCCCCTCCTGTTTTCTAGGTTAGTGTTAAGCTAGATTAGTTTTACAGTCTAGTTTGTTGAACTGTTTAATAAATGAATGCTCATACAGGTCAACATAAATCTTGAAGGCAGGTACAGTGAGTTCAGAAGGAAAAACAACAATACTGTGTTATGCATCAACAACAACAACAAAAAGTCCGTCCCCTGAATGTTACCAACTTCAAGCATTAGAGTACACAGTTACTAAATGCCAAATCAAGGGAATAACTGAGAAGGAGTTGCAATGACTTTATTTGCACTCCATGGTTTTGGTTTACACAAGTTCCAGCTTAGGAAATTCTCAGTGCCTATAATACAGAAAGATTATCAGAGTTTAAATTTCTCTGTTCTCTATCAGCACACAAAAAGTAAACAGCTACCATATAAGAACATACAATAAGAAAGTTCAAGCCATGCCTAGAAACACTGACAACGATTACAGTAGTTCCTGGAACACTTAAAAATTGAACTGCTTCCACATACCAATATCTGGACATAGGGAGCACCAAAAATAATCACCGGTTTTATCAACACTACTGAAGATATGTGTATCTGCTTGCATGCCCAGCAACACATTTCTGTTCCATGTGCAAAGAATTCAAACCAAGCACTGCATGCATGCCACACAATCCATGGATTAGTCTATGTAGCAGGTACAGTTTCATCTTTCATAAAAATTATGCTCCACAAATCCTTACAATTGCAGGTTCTCAAGGGATCAGTGAACTAGCACTGCATCTGCAGCTAAATAGAGAGATCTTCCTCCCTCTGCCTTTTCAAATAAAGCTCTGGGTGTCATTAATCTAACTTTTCTGACACTGTTTTCACCACATAGAAATTTCTCTCAAGAGTTAATCATAAGATAGGCCTTCAAAAACATATGAGAGCAGTGGGCAATTACTTCTTTCTGAGAGAAAAGCTGATGAGTTGAAATGGATTGTGAGAGGATACAGAAAAGAAGCTGATTTAACACTACGTATTTGAAACAAAGGTAGTCCAACACAAAAGAAACCCCATGTGTTTTCTCTTACTTCAGTCTAAAGACAGTTAATGCAATACATAGACCACAGCAACTTACAGTGACCCATATACACACACTGACCACTTTTCCCACTTTTGTTAACCTGTTTCGTTCAGGGGCAACTGAGATGCTACGTTTAGGACTGTGCTCCATTCCTGTCAGCTAAACCAATCCAGTGGTTCCTTTCTCCTATTACCCATTCTGCTTCTGTTGCAAACATCCATTTCTATCCTTGTGCTAGCAGCAGGAGGCATCATATTTTTTTTTTCTCCAAGCCCATAACTCCTCAACAGCCAGTCGACCAGATAGTGAGTTAAAGCAGATCAGATAAGGGCCCAACGAGCGCTGATGCAAGCATCCAAGAGGCATGAACATGCAGTCAGAATTGCAATTACTCCATTCTAGTAACAGTTCCATAGGACTTTGCAATGCAAAACAGCACTTTATTGCATTCTTACACGGTGGTTCACAGTAAGTTTTCAATACTAATGCCCACCTGCACACCTGACTCTATAATACTACTTTGAGCTACTCCCTTACATGATACCATCTTCCTTCATTGCATCAAAAACTGCCTGTGAACCTGTGCTGTGATTGATATCTAGATTTAATTCCTGTTCTTTTTCCAACATTTGCAGTAACACTGAAATTACTTCCTTGATCTGCTTCTCGCTGGAATCACACCAAGGGTTTCAAAGCACAAGAGATCCACAGGAACACCTTACACCAAGTGTTACTGCCCAGCATATTGGATGATGGCACTATGGCCATAGCAGGCTTGCTGGCTGGAGTGCCAAGGAAAAGAGTTCAAGGCAGGTATCATACTGAAGTCACTATTGCATGCAGTCTGTTTCTGGCCTGACAGGTGACAGAGCACTGAGCCACCATAGCAATCATTAGTAGATACAAGAACATTACAGATGTGTAGTAAAATACCTGATTCTCCCACTACTACAGTGGCAACCATAGAAAGTCACCTAAAGCCATGGTGGTATTACAAAAAAAAGTGACATTAACCAAGCTGCACAGTACTTACAGCCACCTGCAAGAGAGAACACTGCTGCATGTTGTGAGAATAAAGATATGAGGTATTTAATGCAGGAGTTGCAAGTGCGGAGATACCACCAAATGAAGCAGCTATAAATCTTTTGTTTGGGGGCAGTTCCTCTCCTTGGAAAGTGCACTTTTGAGACAGCTTGTTCAAAAATAGTAACCGGGAGCAGAAGTTCAAATACTAAAAAAAATGAAAAATTGAAAGTGTAGATCTATCAAAACAGAATTAGATGCACTAATATCCTATTTTTGAAGGAAAAAAAGTCTAAAAAATTTAACAAGAGCAAGGGAGTATTTGTATTTTAGATTTCACAAGCATAAAAAAATGGATTTTCACTTTGATCCAATTTCAGTTTTCATAAGAAAGCAATACCAAGGCTATTTCCTGTCAAACGTGTGCCCTTGAGCTGCAGCAGAGGAACATTAGAACTTCCACCCTTCCCCCTAACAGTAATGTATTTTTTTAAAGAAAAAGTAGCAATAATGTTTTAATATTTCACTGAAAATGAAAAAAAATTTACTTAGACACTGTTATATTTTCACCACACACTGCAGGGTCCTAGCAAGATTCCAACATTCATGGTTGTAATTACCTGGCACTTTCCATTAAAAAGCCTCATATTACTGCTCCAAACCTCACCCACAGGCTACTGTGATAACACAGCAAAAAGCCCAACCCTGTCCTTGAAGCTTTCTTGCATCCCAGCCATTACTTGGTCTCTCCTCTGTGCCTATTCATGAAAGTAAGGGGAACTCAACATACTTGCCAACACTCTACCTGTGAGGTTCAAATGAAATTCGGCAGTGGGATCAATTTCTGCTTGAAAAAACCTGCATAAATCCTATTTTTTAAGGCTGATCACAAAGCTAGACTTACAGCTCCATACTGCCAAAGCCTCTCAATCCAATGGAACAGAATTTATCAGTTCACATTACAAAGTTCTAATAAAAAGCACCAGAGAGCACTTTTAAATCCTTCTGATATTCACCTCTATAAAATACCTTGAAGTTTAATCACCACAGAACTTAGTTACTGACCAACTCAGGTACTTCAATTCTCAGCTTTCTGGCGCTTTTCTATAAATACACGATTTAGAATTAGAGTATTTTCTGTTAGTTATGTCACAAAGACTGTACCTGGGACAAAACATCCCACTGAGCACTGCTGGTAAGTATAGGCAGCACTTGTTAGCACATACTGTACAGCTGTAAGGACACCAACAGAACTGAGATCTCCAGGTGCTTCTTAAGAGCATCTAGCTTTGAACTCTGATCAAGTCATGCAAGAGTTAGGAACACCCAATAAGCACAAGTCTAAGCATCTTAGGAATGTCAGTGCTCAACACAACACACATAAGGATTTCCAGCTGAACAGACATTTTGTACAGAACACCTATTTCAAATTTCTGTTAATATATTCCATTCATTTACCATGTGGAGTCTTTTGTACCTTCAAATATGTTTAGATACCAAATAAACAGATTTTCAGTAATGTCAGTGAAATTTTATCACTGTTTTTCTTTTCAAATTCTTTAAGTGTTTGAACATTTTGACATGAGACTTTAAACCATATTCCACAGGTCACAAATTAATGTATTAGGCTGGCAAACCCCAAGCTTTTACAAATATGCAAGGGCTTTACAGCTAAGCCTGCAACCAGGCTTTGATCAAGGAAGAATTCAGCAACTGAGCCCTTCAAGCAGAAGTCCCTAACCATCACTAGCACTCTACTGAGTATTATTTCAGTCTCATTGTTGTAAATACAAACGGGGTTCACTGTGTGCCTCAACCACTGTCTTGGAGGTGTTATCTCTGGCTCAGTTTACCACTTCCATAAAGAAAGGAGATGAGGAATCCTTGACAGATCAAGGATTTCAAAGTGTTCAATTAATTCTACTACAGAAATTACAATATTGAATTTAGTATCAATACAGTAAATGACACAAGACATCAAAATAAAATTGTTCATCCAAAAAGTTCAAGAATTGAGGGACTACTGCCTTACCATATTATCATTTCTCGCTTTACTACACCATATGATTCTTGAGAAGAGCGCCAAATCCATCATACTCACCACTCCTTCCTCCACCATGCTGCTATTTCAGCCATCAACCCAGCCATTCAGACCTTCCAGTTAACACTAACTTTGTTAGACTCTTCAAATCCTTAGGAATACTTTGGCAAGTAAGTGAGAACAATGAACGATTCTTACTTTAGAAGTTATTTTTAGCTATTGTAGGAGGTTATTTTACAGAATTTAATGCAACAGAATTTCAAAGGCATAAAGGGAAGAAAATCCCACAAACAAAAATCCCCAGCCCAAACCTGTTAAGCGTACTCTACCTCCATTATCCTGACTACTCACTTTCTTGCCACTTTGTTTACACTCTCTCTCTGATAAGGGCTGCTTAACAGGCCTGCCAGGTAACAGTTCTTAACCAAGATAGCTCTTGACTAACTATTAAACCATAACCTATGTCCTTTCTCCTTAGCAGCTGCTAATAACTTCAGGGCTCCTTTCTATTAACTGAATTTCATGTCATGAATATACAAAGAGATCATACCCTTAACTTTTATTCCAAATAACATAAAGCTGAATGTGAAGCACCACCACAGTGCAATCAGTGTAAAATGTAAGTAATTACATGACAGTTTTGCACTTTGCAATTCTCAGTGAAAGGCCAACCTAAAAAGCAACTCTGAAGAAGTTCCCTAAACCCAGGAGATCTGCCCAGCAGAGGACTTATTATATTTCTTTACACTCTTTCTCAGTGTGGGTCGTGCTGTGCAACTGTTTCTCAAACACATCGGACAGTATACAATTACTACCCGAAGGTTCCTTCAGTCATCCACTGACAAGCAGACTTCTGTGGGATTTTAAACTTTTAAGTGAAATGCCACGAAAGACCAGGCAACCACAGAAAGTGCCACTTGTGAGAGATATCCATCCTCAAATTTAGCACCTTATCACAGCATCTAAGCCAATAAACTGGCTCTCCTATATATATTCTAATTAGATTGTGTTCTATTAGAAGCGTTATATAGTGTAGTAGTGTTTAGACAACACTATTTTCTAAACAGTACAATAACTCAGAGGAGTAAAAAGACACTGCAGGCATACACAGGCATGTTAACATACACACAGGTGTTATAACAGGTGTTTACAAGTGCTATTGGGGCAACATAGCAAGATCAAGAAGCTTGTTCCTATGAAGCAGTTCTCAGGTTACTGAAAAATTTAAAAAATTCACTAACTCGGACAGCGCTAATTGCCTGTAAATACAGGTACACCAGTTCGTTAGGTACTGACTTCTTACTTCGCTCTTGTCTCAAGCGCCCGCAGAAACACTGAATGAAGCGCTGCTCACCCTCCCAGCCACATTAGACGTGTTTCCCCGCTCAGCCATCGGGAGAATCGGCACTGACTCTAACACTCTACTTGAAGATCAAGGATTCTATTTCCCCAAGAAAGAAAACGTCTGTTGAAACAATAGCGATAAGCAGTTCCCGGCCTCAGTGTTCACACCCCACCTTCCCAAAACAAATAAACAAACAAACAAAACCCCGAAGCGCCCGCCGCCCCGAGTCGGCACACGTCCCGAATGCCAGCGCTCACAGGGACAGGGGCCGGGGCCGAGAGGGGAGGCTGCATTTGCCCGGGCGGAGCGCAGCGGGAGCAGCCCCGGTCCCGGGGCTCCTCCAGGCGGGAACGCCGCCGGTGCCCGCGCGCCCCCGCCAGCCGGACACGCGCAGGGGAGTCACGTGACCCGGGAAACCTCCCGGCACGAGAGCCACCGGGGCAGCCCCGGGAGCGGGGGGGAGAGCTGCCGTCGCCATGACAACTTCCAGGGGGAGGGAAAACTTCAAATCCCAACCGTCAGTGCAGGAGCGGCTCCCTCTTAAAGGCGCACGCACACACAGACACATACACAGAGGCGGGCTCCCTTCCCCCCTCCGCCCCCCAGGCAGTGGCGATGGAGGAGGAGAGGAGGGGGGCAGCCACCGGCGCTCACCGCGCGAACGACGAGGAACCGAGACAAAAGGACCCGAGCCGAGAAAGGGTCTCGGTCGGCGGTAACGGGAGGGACCCAGCGGTCCCAGGCAAAGCCGTAACACCCACCCTCTGCTGCCCGGAGGCGGCTTAGGACCTTCGCTCTCCCTTACAGACCCAGTCTCCTCTCCCGCCCTCCAAGAAAGCCGCTGGAGCCGCTCCTCCATCCCCGTTCCCCCCTCTCCGCCCTCCCGACAGACCTTGGCTCGGAGAGCCTCGCCCGCCCGCTGCCCGTTCCCCTCTCACACCCCACTCGCCGCCCTGTCCCTCGCCCCTCGGTCCCCCCCGCTGCAAGCCGGGACACGCCGCCGCCCCCTCTCTTACCCACACAGTGCATGAGCCGGTGCCGCCAGGAGTCGAGTTCTCGGCGGACTCCCCTGCGCTCCGCCGTGCAGCGGGGGCTCCGGCACTGGGAGGCGGCGGCAGGAGGAGCGGGAGCCGCGGCGGGAGCGCCTGCGGGGACATCCCCGGTGTCCCCCGCCGTGGTGGCCGCGTCGCCCGGAGCCGCCGCCACGCAGGGGTTGTGGGTTCAGGCGGCTCCCGGGGGGGCCCTGAGGGTCCGGTGGCCTCCGGCTCCTCCCGGGGCGTCGCTGAGGTTGAGCTGGCTCCGGCCCGGGGGGGGAGCCGTGACCGAGACCTTGGTGCGGGGGGAGCGCGGGGAGTACGTGGTGCGGGCGCTGCAGCCCCGCGCTCCGTACCGGGTTTGTCTGGCGGCTCTGGAACCTCCCGCCGCCCCCCCGCTCTGCGCTCAGGCTCGGGCGGGGGCCGGGGACCCCCCCCAGGCCGGTTCTCCCGGAGCTCCGGTGCCTCGGTGGCTGTGGCGGCTCACCGGGGCCGGAGCTCGCTCCGGTTGCCGGGACTTCTCCCTCCCTTCGGGCTGAGGCTGCCGCGTGTCCCCGGTGTCCCGGCCGAGCACCGGCGGCTTCTCCGGCCTCCGAGCCGCGCTCGCCCCTCTGGGACAGGGGAGGAAACTTCCCGGGACGGAGGACGAGGGGCTTCCCTGGCCTCCCCACGGCCTCCCCACCGCCCTCCAGCCCCGCCACCTGCCTGGTGCCCGGTGCCCCGTTCCCGATGCCCGCCTCGCTCCCGGCAAAATCCCCCACCCCGGCAGCCCCCCTGCCCCGGTACCTCCGGCCGCCTGCAGCATTCCCAGCTCCAGCCCCTGGAAGGTTTTACTGGCGAGTTCCTCCAGCGCCCAGAGCGGCGAGGCCGGGGCGCAGCCGCCGCCGCCG
>JBBMKD010000170.1:55870145-55905533 GCA_037834095.1 Argya squamiceps | reverse complement strand
CGGGGCGACTGACGCGCGTCCCCGCTCCCCGCGGTTCCCCCGCCCCTCCGTGCCCGGGTCCCGGTTCTCCCTCACAGACCGCGGGCCGGGCCGAGAACCAGGCCAAGAACCGACAACCTTTCCCTGCCCGCCACTGCCCCGCTGCCCATCTATTTCCCCCGGCCTACAGCTCCCGCAGGGCAGCGCGCCACCTGCTCTGGCCCGGCCAGGGCAGGCGGCAGCAAGGCACGCCGGGAGCTGTAGTTCTTGGGGAGGGGAGCGGCACCGCCCCCGAGGTTTCTCCTCGGGTGGGCAGCGCAGGGGGCCGTGTTAGCGGCCCTAGCGCCCCGCGCCTCAGAGTTCCGGGCTCAGAGCACCTCAAAAACCGGCGCGGGTCTCGCCTTCATCCCGCGGTCTGTCCTGGACGCTCCTTGGAGCGGGGCTCCTGGCTCGGTGCCCCGCCGCCTCTTCCAGCCCCTTGCCCACACCTGCCCCGGGGCGGCCGCCAGCTCGCTCCCCCTCCGCCGCCGCCGCCGCCGCATGGACGCGGCTGTCACACAGCGCTGTGCCTTCCGAGCCGGCTCTCCAGGTTCACCCCGTAGGGAGATTTTCAAAGTTTTCTTAACTGCTGCCCGGTTCACCAGTCTGTTTTCAACGGCTTTGCTTTCAGTCCAGTTTTTTATGGGGAGGTTTGCTGGGGACTGCCGTCACACCGCGTTATCTCCCGTCCCCCCTTTGGAAAAAACTGGCGTGAAAATTAGGAGCCAAATCACTTCAGTTCAGTATCTGGAAGCACGCCTGAGAGGGCTTACTATCAACCTACAAACTGAAGTCAGATTAAGGTAACTCCAGGAAAGTTAACACACAAACGTCAGATTGGATTACTTGGAGCACTTGACAACCACTTGGACGGGCGGTTGTGTTGCTCTGCACGGTCACCCTCGTGTTGTGCCTCCAGCACAAGACACATATCCCTCCGCACCAGTCTAATGTGACAATCGCTATCCATGTCTTGCAAGAGAGCAATTAGCAGTCTTTAATTCTCTAGACAGAAGAATCAAGATCTACAGTTTTCTCAGATCCTGGTGTGTCTTGGACTGCCTTCTCCTCCCCCATGCTCTCCTTCTCATCTTTGTAAGCAGTGTCACTTCAGCAAGAAATTACATTTTCTATGCTTATTTAGAGATTGTAATAAAAAACAGGATTTAATAAAAGACAAAACACCATAGAAAAGACAAGGCACCATTGCTTCTCCCCTTACTCCCCTATATGGATTGAAAGTGCAAGGCTGGAAAGAACCAAATCACTCTATCTATACCTATTTTTCTTCTTGTTCTAGAGTATGACCAGAGTAACAGAAGCAATACTGTGTCAAAACTGCAGAAGAGCTTCAAATCTAAACAATGATGAGGAAGTTATTCCCCACTCATTCATCCCTCTGTGTATCTGTGTAGACTGTGAGAAGCAAGGCTAGGTAGGAGTTGAGCCCTTACCACCTTTTTAGTGGAGCCTTTCAGGAGAATGGTAAGACTGGAAGTGCAGGTGTAAAGGCAGCCTGTTGCTTCCTCTAACTTTTCATCATGGCAGCCAGCAATAAATAAGCAGCAACTTATCAGTCTCCTTCTTCACCTCATACCTGTTGCAAGTACCTTGGGTCTCACAGTGCCCTTCCAAACAGCAATGGAAATTTTCAGTCTTACCTCACAGAAATGGCAAAACCCAAGGTAACTCAGAGAAGACAAACCCCACACAAATTAAAATGTAACCTTTTTTAGACAATACATCGGTTTCAAACCAATAGTACCTTTCCTGTATTTTTTTTTTCCATAAGACTGGTTAAAAACAAATCTGTAATGAATTGGCTTCTACTGCAAACCTTATCTGATGGATATTTCCTTCTGAACTTCATAAAATGTTCTTTTTTTATGGGTGAAGAACACATTCAGGGATTGCTTGTAGAGGTCCCTGAAGTTCAGTTCTGCTTCTACTGGAACAAACAAAACTTTGGAAATAGATAGCAGATCACATAATTTTTTTTGTAAAGAAATTTTATAAAAATAAGCTTTGTCACTTCTGTAAAACAGCTAATTGAGCTTAATGAATTCAACAGAAAAATTTAAATGAATGGCGTTTAACTGAATCCCTGGGCTAATGTAACGTAAATCAGTTTCATGAGGACAAATGTCCCACATCTGAAGAGTTTTATTTTCAGATTTCTATGATTAGATAAAGAGTAGGGAAGGAACTACACCCCCTCTCTCATTTTGTGAAATTACCATAATTTTTGTTGCAGTTTCAAGGTTTCTCCAGTTTGAGAGACTTCTCCAGGCATGAAAGGAAAAAGTAACAAAACTAAAAACCTTGGTGGACAGATTTCAGAGAGAAGGAGGAGAAAAGGAGAAAGAAAGCATTTCTGACTGAATTTTTTTAATTGTCTAGGTTTTGAACTTTCAGTCCTTCCGAAAAGACTGTCTAGACATCAGACATGCTGTAGAGACTAGTTTTGCATTGTTGCAAAACTGTTTTATTTTTCCAAATGAAACTGAACCAGGTAAGCCAAGGATCCTGCTTCATCAAACCTTCAGGGATGTTATTTTTACAGTAATGGTACTGGTTTTTCTTCTCTATGAAAATGACTTTCCAGCCAAGAGATTACTACTTATGTGGATTTGTGCCTGATTTTATAGAAACATTTCCAGTTTTCTGAACAGGGGTTGGATCAAAACTCTTAGGCTGATTGAGGGCAGAAGCTGAAGCAGTGAGAGGTAGTTTCAATTTGGTTAATTTTAGCTGCCTGTCCTAGCTAATATTTATGGGATCAGAGTGCCAGTTACTTAGAAATGGCTCTGGAGACAAAGTCCAGTAAAATATTTTTGAAGCTACAAGAATTATTACTGCTGTTCTTCCTGTATGTTTCATCTCATATTAATTTGGGGGTAAAGAGAAATTAGAACACTCCGAGATGCTTACAGTTGGATACCACAGCCCCATCAAAATCTGGCATTTTGAATTAATTTCTGAATTGATTTTTTTAACACATTGGGGAGATTTATCTATCTCGCTGAAACATTGCAAAATTGTTCATCACCGAACCTCTTTATAATTAGTCCCCAAAGGAGAAATTCACTCCTGTACAGAGAGCTTTGCATGGGTCTTTGTCACATAAGTTTATGGAAACTGGGGGCAATGATGAAGTGTAATTAAAACAGTCTAAGTCAAAACCTTGTAGCAAGCCTTCTGCAGATGCAATCAGTGGTGAGCTACTCTCTCACATGAATGTAATTTGTAAACCTTGAAATTGGCAGTGTCTTGGTAAAACAAAAAGGGTTAAATGATGAATTGTGTGATAGTTTTATGAATGAATTTTGCACATAGTTGTTGATACTTGAAAGATATACTGCAACAGAAAATAGAAGAGTGGAAATAATGACACTAGAGGGTATTTCACCATAAACACTAACTTGATCGTTCTTTTTTCTTCAGTAGAGGCAGCTGGACCAGCAGCAAGAGCTGTGCAGCAAGAATGCTGTGAGAGAAGGGCCAGCCCATTATCTGTCACTTCCGTGTCTGTGGTGGCAAGCAGCACAGCCCAGGTGAAAAGATTATCACTAATCTAGTAGTTTAGACTTTGGATTTGACTTCAATCAGTGTGAAGATAACAAAAAAATATGTTCATAATGCAGATGTTGCTGATATTTGGGTTGGGGGCCTTGTGAGTCTTGAAGGTTAAACTCCAAACATTTCTTTGCATTATCATCAGTTCTAAATGAAAAAGAAGGGAAATAAAGGGAAAATGAAAGAACAAACTCTAATAGGAGCAATTGGAAAAGTTTCCATTTCACACACAAGTGGAAGAATGAGCTTTTTAACAAAGCAGAAAAGTCAGGCAACTTCAGGTCTCCTCATCGACTTTTGGATCACCAGGAAGAAGTATGATTTGTAAGCATTCCAGGTTTACATCTTTTATATCTCTATGCTCATATAAAATTCAAAATAGTTTCAAAATTCAAAATGATGATGGGTGGAGAGACTATAATTTAATATCAAGTATCTTACAGATGAAGAAACAAATTATCTGTTTATGTCTAAAATTTCAGGGTATGTTGAATATTGTGAGTTGGAAGGGATCCATATGGATCATTGTGTCCAGCTCTTGGCCCTGCACAGGAAAACCCCCCAAATCACATCATACATATCAATTATATCTCAGGATATATATTTAGTGTTCAATGACTATGTATTTCAGTAGGGTATACAATTAAAAATACTGCTGTCTCCTAATTACAAGGTCTGCTTTTGTGATTCTCATTGGCATTAGCTGATTCCAGTGTCTATATTTCTGTTCCTGTTATTGACCTAATTCTAAGTACATTAAACATGATTATTTCAGGCAGATGACCATTTTTTACAAACATCTTTTTGCTTTGTATAGGAAGGTAAAAAATGGGAATATGATTCTTGTGTTCTAGCAGCAGTGCTCTTCAATCTTGGAGCATCTAACTAGGTGAAACAAAGTTTGTATCTGAGCGGATGTGCTCTTATCACATCATCAAATTAGTTTAGGGAAAAGCACTAAGCTTTTCAAGAACACCAATATTCTTCATGTCCTGTCTACTTACAGTTTAGTTAAATAGAGATGTCACTTCCATATATCAAACTAGCCTTGTTTGTAGCAAGCATAATGAAACTCTACAGTAAATGTTTATATAATAGATGCACTTGGTTTTATGTGGGTAACTAAAACATGAATAGAGCTCTCCATTATATACCATTTTAGAATACACAGTGAAATTTTCATAGGTTATTTTCAGGTCTTTGCTTATTGTTACTGTTTGGAGACTAATGATCTTGTGATACTGGGGCCAAAGGGCCATGGTCTCATCACATGCATGCTCTGCTACACAAGAGAATGCATGTGTGGAGGCTGCATTGTATTTAGACAAACTCTTAGAGCTAGAAAAACAATCACACAACTTTTATAGTGAGCTGAGAAGCTTGATCATAGTAAAATCATGTTACTTTATAGAATCCTTCCTTATAGGAGAGCTATGTTTCAGTAAAGTTGAAAAAAAATGGGACTTCAAAGAAAACAGGCTTGTAAGGTGAAATAAAATATTAATATGCAACTATATGAAAAACTCCATGGTGTTATATTATAAAAATTAGTAGAAGAGAAACTTTTGTTTGGTACTAATTTAAAACATTTATTATTCTCAAAGTGTTCTTATGAGGATGATATATCTTGTTTCAATACTAGTCTGGCAGAAAAAGGTGTGTTAGTGTAAGCAGTCAGCTTGAAATGCCAGAAAATCACAAATTACTCTGCTGTAGATTAGACTGCTGTTTTAACATGTAATTATTTGACTATTAAAATCAAATTTGGAGGGAAGGTAAAATCCAACATATACTCCTAAGTGATATCTCTATAGCACTACTGTCAAATATGGCTGTTTTTCCTTCCATTTAAGCCGCTCTTCTATGTTCCACACAGCCAAGTAATGTCACTCACTCTCTCTAAAGTTTCCCATGTGGCCAAGTAATTTAAGTATGCCATCACCAGAACAACTCTGCAGCTGAAAATATACTGTATTAAATCCAGAGAGAATAGATCACTAATTGCAGTTTAATATTAGAGATGGACATGAAATACTGAGCCAGCCATCAGAGAATGCACTGGTAATCCAAACTTGTGTTGTAATTGAAAAGACAAAGAACTGTTTATGTCTTCAGGAACTTTTACAATTACGGTAGCTAAGAACTTGCTGAAGCTAAGTAAGACAAGGATTGCTACTTCTGTTACAGACTACAGCTTAATTATTATTTAAGCTAAGAAATAAGTTTTTTTCCCCAAAACCTACCCTTCCTTGTATGGAATGTCACACTGGGTAGGTTTCCCAGTATGAAAGTTGAACCAACAGAGCATCTGACAAGATACAGCATGTGTGGAGCATCACAGGAGCTGGTTCCTTCTCCCTGAAGGACTGCAATATAAATGAAGGATTGTATAAGCAATCTCAAGCTGGCTGCTCCCCGCAAGAGCCAGGAAGCAGAGCATAGGGTAGCACCTCCTACATCTCTACCGTTTCCCCAGGAGTGTGAGTCAGTGACAAAGAAGGTGTGTGCATGTAGCAGGTTTTTGGGTTTACTGCAGAAATTCATGATTTGGAATCCTTTGCACCTCTTTCCAGCTGCAGTTTCCAGAATAGGCTGCAATTTTATAACCAACCTAACCAGCATCCACCATGCATGTAGTCACTTGGGTAAGGCAGTTTATTTCCTGTAACATCACTTGCAGAATTATTGTCTCTTGAAGTAGAACTATTCATGGATTGACTTAGAACAACTATTTTTATTACATCTTTAGGCTTCATCTTATCAATTTTATGTATAACCTTTCTTTTAGCTGACTTGCATGTGGTTTAGGTTATGTTTTGAATCCCACACTGATCTCCCCTTTCTCTCTTTTCCTACCAATTCCGTATCTTCATTTTCAAGCTAAACTTCTTGAATTGAAAAAAAGTAAAAGAAAAGAAAAAATATTGTGTATGAAACTCACCATCCTTTTAGCAAAACAGCAAGAGTAACATGATTTCTCAAACTCAAAATAAGTTGGAAAAAAAAGAACCTGGTTATTAAAATGCAACGCTTTCTGTTGCTAGATCAGTCTTGTGGTGTTTGGTTTGCAGTGACCTTAGATTTCCTCACATAACTGCATTCTTGAAATATTTGGATTTTTGTCTGCTGGTTCTCAATAAGTATCTTTTCATGTTGTTATAATCAATCTCAGTAGTGCTGCAAATGTACTGAAAATAACATTTCTATTTTGTAAAGGCAGTTAATTCAATATAACAAAGATGTTATCTTATTTTCCCTTTTTTCATACTGAGATTTTAAAATCAAACATGCAAAATTTTTTGTTCATACTATTTCTCAAGGAGTTTAGGTTTTTTGATTTATTATTTTATTACATTTACCATTTTCACATTAATTTTAAAGACTGTTTTTGTATTAGACTAATTCAAACAAAGTAACAGAACAAGTATAGATTCATATTAAGTATTCATTTTTAATTCCTTTCCTACATTAGTTAATCCCCTCAGCTAATAAAAAAATGAAGTCACAGTAGGCTGAATATGACAAACTGAACAGCTCATTGGATTCCTGCTGAGAAAAGTAGACAGCAGAGATGATCTACTGCAGATCATCATGAGAAAAAGTGTGATATTTCTGTTGTCCTTTCCCATAATTTGATCATCCTTAAAAAAGCCTTTTTCATTTCAAATATTCATGGATTGAGATACAAAGAGAAATAATCCTTTCCTTCTCTATCTTAGGCAAGGCAACTTCCCCATAAAATCCAAGCACTTTGGGGGTATCTTCCTTTTCCTCCTCATGTTTAAAATCTAAGTGTTTAATTTCTCACCATTTGCCATGAAGGATGTTTTCACAGCTAGATATCTATATTCCCTGGCAATACCTCCCCACAGTGCAGAACAAGTTGACTAAGAAGCTGGTGTGCAGCACTTCAAAGCAATGCTGGGATCCCTCTCCTTCAAGTTTGCGCCCAGTGCCACAGTGATTCAGATCTGTTCCTTCTCCATCCATTCTCTATAGTCTGTTATATTCCATTTTGCATTTTCTTCTTGCCTTTCTGCTTAGGGTTGAATCAAGGTATGTTTTCAACCTTTTCTGCACTGTAATGTTTACAGTTTCTTTCAAAAGAAAGCCAAGAGGCCTCTGTTTTCTGGTTCTAGAGTCTCGGGCTTAAAGAAACAACAAAATTTTTAATGCTAGTGTTAGAGCTGACAATGGTTTGTTCTTTAAGGTAGAAACTCTATCCTAACTGTAGTGCTTTACTGTTAAAAATTAATCACTTAAATATTGCACAAATATTTTTACAAGGCTGTACCATCACTTCATCAGATTTGGCTGACAAGGTTTCATGGTGAGTACTTTTCATACCCTTGTAATAAGCCTTTCCTATTTAGATTATAGTCTTAGCCTTTTATGCATTCTCACAATCAGCTTTTTCTCAGCATTTATCAGTCAGGTGTCACTGCCTTAATATAGCTTCCAGTGAGATACTCCATCAAACTGGAGAGTCAAAGTAAGTGCTCAGAATGCCTTGAGCCAACAGCATTTGTTGCTGATAATGTAAGTGGGCTCTGGTCTTTCATTATTGCATCTACAGGTATATGAAACTGGAAGAGATTTAAGAAAAAACTCATTGTAGAAACTGCACAAGCTTTTAAAATCCAAAGCAATTTTGATCTCAAATTCTGTGCCCAGTGAAAGGATAACAGTAACAAGTTTCCTACCTCAGTGCTGTTACAAAATGTTTCTTAGATATAACTAAACATGCCAGTTCTCATCTTGCTGTTTCTTGTCTCTGCAGAGCTAGATACAATCACAGCATTCTGAAGCTTGGGGCTTTTTCCCTAGGACAACACTCTCCGGTTACATTCAGATTCATAAAGCATTTGATTAGAACAGCCATACTTGCTCTTGTTAAAGATATCTAAGAGGACTGTGATTAATGTTTAAAGAGCTCCATGTGTACCCAATTATGAAACCAATTAATTTAGTCAAAGACTAGATTAACTGCCATCTGTGGCCTGATTGTTTCTTAAATTTGAGTACTTCTGATCAAAGTTGTCATAAACAGTCTTACACAGCATGTGACAAATCAATGTCATCCAAGGATGTCTCGATATGAAGAGAGCTCATCATTAAGTGTTCAATATTATTACACAACTTTTATCACCATTCTTTACAGCATATATTATTTGGGATTTTATTTGTTTCACTAGAAATGAAACCTTGGAGCTTGCTAATAAAACAATGCCATTGTTACTTATGTAATAGATAATACAGAAACCATGTTGAGGATGAGATGATAAACATAAATGCTATAGAGGACAAAAGCCAAGGGGAAGGCATGAAAAAAGCAATCTGGAGAAAAAAATGAAGCTGAAACTTGAACTCAGATTGGCCCTCATGATAAGACCTTGAATGGATATACAGCTGGTCACCAAACAGGCCATGCACCTATACAGCTGTTTGATTTTGCGTTTCTCTTTTACACGTCACAGTGACCCTTCATACAGTATATGATGTTCAGCTGTTCTATCCAACATGGGAACTGGCTATACCATCCACAGCTAGAATTTACTCTGGGAAGCACATCTGTGCTCTGACTAGAGCAGAGAAAATGAGGTAGTAGGTTTATCTAAAGATAAAAATTTAAACAGTGGTAGAGGCTGTAGACATGGGAAAATGGTGACACTTTTGATCATCTGGAAAGATATTTCCTCTTAGTTACAGATGTATTCAGTCAAGCAATAACATGCCATGGAGCAGACAAATGCACGTAAAACAAATCCTTCTGAACCAGTATGCATCCTTAAAATGCCAGTTTGTAACATTGAAAACAACAAAAACACCTTAAAGATGAAGAAACAGTACAATTCCATGCAGAATCCAGATCACCTGAAACAGATTTTTCTCTCTCAGAAACAAAGCCACATATATATATATATATATATATATATATATACATAAACATCTGTATGTACACATACAAAACCCAGTAGCAATTCCTTGTCATGGAAACAAATCTCCGGATGAAAATCAAAGTCAAAAGAAAGGAATGTTGAAACATATTCTTACATATTTTTCTTCCTTCAAATAACAAAGACAAAAATTAGACAAGAGTGAGTGGGGTTTACCAGTGCAGCAGAAGTATGCAAAGAATACATTATGACAGTTTTTCCTATTGCCTATTGAGAAGAAATACAACGTCTTTGTATAAGTGATAGGCAAGAGTAGCTAGAGAAAGAAGTTGTAAGGAAATCCTCTTGGTACAAGGTATACAAAGGTATACAAACCTCTAAGCTCCACAAGCTTCTTGAAGTTTCATTTTAGAGATCTTTCTTTTAATTTTGGTATAGCTTGCTTAAGAAATAATGACTTAGAAATCTTTCCTCAAAATATTAAGTGATCTGGTAGTACTCCTGCATCTTTCACTGAGGAGGAGTGAGGATCCTGGAGTTTATGGAAAGGTTATTTGAAGATCTGCTTGCTTGCCTCTAACATTACTACTACTCCTATCTCCAGCACATACTGTGGGCTTTTAGAGAGTATCAGTAGATTTACTATTAAAAGAACCTCCAACAAACAACAAAACAATGAAGCAAACCCAAAACAAAATAAAAACCTCCCCCCCTGTAATATGCCATCTTCAAAATGATGAGACCAAAGCAAAATATATTCAAAAATTACCCAGTACGAGAGCTGAGAAATAGAAAACACAAGCTCATCACTCCCTAAATTAGGGCTTGTGGTGGTTTCACCCCAGCCAGCAACCAGTGACAAAAACATCTCTACATTATCCACCCTGTGCTCAGAAAAAAATCCAAAACCTACCCCCATACCCCCAAAAAATTACCCCAGATGAAACCAACACAGATATAATCATAATCTATTTCCTTTTCTTTCCTTTCTTCTAAAAGAGATGCATTTCAGATTAGAAAATAGAACACAGAGGCTATTTTTAGCTAACCTGATTACCCAAGCTTAGAGCTATAGCCAGGCCTATTATGATACTCAATTGAACTTTTTGTACATAGCTTACTCTGTGTTATGCTTTGTTAATGTATCTATGACTGGGTACAGAAAGAACAGCTACCTCTCTCTACTCCTCTGGCTCTTGCACTTTGCTCAGCTCTATAGGCAGAAGGGGGAAATTCCTCTGGGACCAGTTAACCACATTCACCTGGGAAAAGGTGTCAGTGTGAAATAATAGGATTATTGCAATAAGTGAATTCTTAACTACTTGATGAGAAATGCTCTTGCCTTTTTAGGAGGGTGAGAAAGAGTCTGAGGAAGAGGACATGGAATTTCTACAGGAAACAAATTTGTAAAAGAGGGTAAAGTTGCAATAACATTAATACTTAAATAGTCAAGCCTTAGAGGGAATAGAAAGAATTTTTCTTTGTTGAGGTGTTTGTACTTAGTTTGGGGAATTTCTGAGTAAGAAAAATTAACTTCAAGGAAAGCTGTAGCCTCCAGGGGCTTAGTAGGTAGGGGAGAGATTTGTTCTCAGACTATTTTTTGAAGTCTCAATATTTCTGGTTTTGCACTTGTTACAGACATAGCTTGTTCTACTTTTTAGGGGTTATAAATCTGTCATATCTTTGGGTGACTTTATCTTTAAGAAAAGGGAAAATTGAGCTAATATTAAGCTTCTGGCTGAATTTGGGTTCTTTTTTTTTTGTATAACTTGATGCCTTGGCCCTGCCAGAATGTTTATGCGGGTAAGTGTTTTCTTTTCTGTTGATTCCATCCTAACTTACTTGACTGTAGGTAAAAAATAAATATCTTTGTGTTCTTATTTCATTGCTCAGCTCTATATTGTTTATTTTGTCATCCTTTAGCCATTTTTGTCACTTTTTCTAAGGTGAATATTTAGTAAAGCTTTGTTTAAACTATGCAAGACTGAGGCTATGTATGGTATCTTTTTTTCTGGAGAAAAGCGTGATAACAAACTTGAACTACAACAGGCACAGGGATAGCTCCCTACCCCTGAAATGAAATGCAGTGAGTACTTAACAACCTGAACTACAACTTTTAGAGAGCAAAGATTAAACTATGGATTAATAGGTGCCCTTGCTGATGCTGTCACTGTTGTAACTGCATCTGTCTCAGTTCTGGTGTCAGCAGAAAAAATGACATATATGGAAACCTGGGAGTTTTTCAGAACAGCTAACAATGTTGTTTACACTTTTAATGACATTTTGGAGAATGTTTAGTAAACATATATGTGTGGAAGTGTTTTTGTATGAATCCAGCAAACATAAACCATTCCATGCTGAATGATCATTTTGAGAAATAAATGCCCAGTTGCTTACAATGAGCAATTGGATTATGCTAATTCTAGCTCGTGTTTTCTTATTTATTGTGTTTTTTAAAATATGCTGTAATAATATTAACTGTATGCATTTACAGTTCTTTAAAATTAACATTTTAATTAAACTGCACTGAAATTATGTCCTTGTAAATATTTACTCAGCTTCTCACTGGGATGAGGGACAGGAAACATATAAACTGAACAATTATGGTTGGAATTACTGCAAACCTAACAACCGTATCTGTTTAGCAATAGAGGTAAGAAATGGTACAAATTGTTATAATATGAAGGAAAACAAAAAGCAGAAGGGAAATGAAATGCTTTTGTATAAGTAAGTCATTGCTTAGAAACATATCAATTTCAAATTACAAAAATCAAACAGATTTCTAAATAAAGTTCAAACTGGTGTGACAGCATTGAAAAAAGCTAACAAAATTAGCATGAATAGAATTTACTCAGCTTCATTTCACTTCCTTTAACCTGCATACTTTCTTTCCATGCTTCTGTGTAGAATTATAAAATGGAGTCTATGTAAAGATATAGTTATCAGTTATACCAGTGTATGGCTCTAATTCAGGAAAGCACTTAAGCAGGTGATTAACTTCAAGCATCCACTTACCCACTTTCCTAATTATGAACTTAAGTGCATACCAAAAGTTCTTTTCTGCACTGGTTTCATGCTATGCCTGCTGACCGCAGAGAGCACAGCGCTGTCTGAGCCAGTCTGAAAGGACCGTGCCCAGGGGCTGGAAATGGTCTGTAGGCACAGCTGGGTGAGTTCACTGGCTGGCTTCCAGTGCTCAGCCTCTCTTGGTAAAGCCTAATGTGTTATGTAGCTTGCAGTATATATGCTTCCTTCTGTTCATCTCCTCTATTTTTCCAATATACTGCTATTCCTTTTGGAGGGAGAGTACTACTAGACCTCAAAATCAGAGGAATTGCATAGTAGCTCAAATAAAGGGCTTATGAAGCCTAAAGTATGATCCCAGAAGACCTTACTCAGTAGCTGTTTTATTCTAGATGCAATCGAGTTCCTTTGCTTCTTTTCCTTTTAATGTGCATATGTGTCCAGACACTTGTTTTCTGCATGTCCTGCTTGCAGTTTTCCTATGTTCTGCCTTAGTCTGGCAGCAATCTGGGAACCATTTCTCTACCAAATCCTCTAAGCAGCTTCATCTGGGAGGTATTCTCAGAGCATACCTAATACTTACTACAGGATTAGGCCCCTGACAAAATCCAGTTGCAATGTTTTCTAAATCAGTTCTAGGAATCACTTTCTGTGGTGGCAGCTACACCAACCTGTAGACTGTTATTGAGTATTCCTGTCTTTAACAGAAATGTCTCAATCAATAAGTTACAGTTGGGTTCTCTCTTTCCCATCCATTTTATGACAAATTCCTTTCTGCATGATTTCACAGTGTCCATAGTATATAGAGAGGGCACATTCTCCCCCAAATTACCCAGAGGTTCATGGTTACAGATATTTTTTGAGGGAGAGAGGTTTAAATCCCTGCAGATGGAATCAAGAGTGGAGTCTGGATCACCTTGTTGAGTTTTTTATTTAAGAGGTGAAGATGCATTATCAAGAAGGATTTGTCAGACATAACCTGGGAAGCTTAAGTCTCAAGGATAGCTTATCACTAGATATTTTGGGAAACTCATAGAGTTACAAGGTGAGCCATTGGCAAGGGAGCACTTGCTGTTCCGCTAAATTATTATATACCTCATAAGAAGAGAGAAACTTCCTGACATCTGTTTCATTCACCATAGTTTTTATAACTTCTCGTAAAAATCTTGGGTTTAAGTGATTTGTACATTTAAACATCAAAACTCCTATAGCATTTTTCTGGACTGAAGGACTATGTTTGTATGAGCAAGAGGTTTTCCTCATTGAACCTGTAGCATTTTGTACTGGTGGTTGTGTCTTATGTTCCTCTTATTTATATTTTTTTGAGGTTTTCTTTGGACTTGCAGTAATCTGTCCCCTGACCCAGATGTCCAGCCAGGAGTGGACACTATTACATGTGCTTCTGGTATATACCTTCTACTTCAGTTTTATATGAGAGGAATTTTGGACTCTAAACCAGTTCCATGATGTGTAGTGGACCATAGTAGGTGGCAATGTGTGGGAAACATGCTTGAGAACAGTGATCTTTGAACTAAAATGCTAATGTAGTATAATATTCCTTCAGTAAAGATAATCCAATTTATTAATAGCAATACTTTGCTGATAGTGTTGAAACATGAGCATTATTTTACTGAAGGTTTTGATGTACGTGGAAGAACTATGGAGAGTAAATACCTTACAGTAACTCCATACTATCTCAGAACAAGTAATGAATTCAATGACTAGAGCAATAAGGTGTTTTTGTTAAATGGGTGATTATTTTCTAAGTGAGGAGATAATCTTTTAGTGTCTTTCAGCATATAAGCACAAAAATATTTAGTAGATATTCCTACAATAAAAAAAATGCCATAAAACTTTTAGAAAATATTTTCAAAGTCTTGCATCTGGTATTTAACAACACTTTTGCTCTGCTGGCCGTACTGCTTTTGATGCAGCCCAGGATGCTCTTGACTTTCTGGGCTGTGAGTGGACATTTCCGGGTCATGTAGAGCTTCTCATCAGCCAACACCCCCAAGTGTTCTGCCTCAGGCTGCTCTCAGTCCTTTCACCTGCCAGCCTGTATTTGTTTTTGGGATTACCCTTACCCAGGTGCAGGACCTTGAACTTGGTCTCATTGAATTTCATGGTCTTATAATGTATTGAAAAGCGATTCAATAATAGACTAAAATAAGACCAGTGGTGATCTGCTCCTGGCTATAAATGCAAACACAGGTTTTGTGAGCTTAATTTTAACCATGTTATTTTTGTCCCGAATTTCTTGGTTCCATATCTTTGCAAGTTTCACTTAAGTTAACAGGATATTTGCTCAGATATCCTGTTGGTGCAAACCCTATGGCTTTTAAACCCCACATCTGCTGTTTGGAATTGTAATTAACTCGTTGAAATCGTTTTAAAGACGTATAAAAATGATGATATGATTTGAACAGAAAAAGACTCAAGTCTGTATAGAAGCCTGATGTGTGGACAGTATGTCAGCATTAAATGCCAGCTGGGTTATTGAAGACTTTAATCATATAATTATGATTGTTTCAGTGAATTTTATTGTAGTAAGTACATTAGGCCATGCTCAAGTCAATATGAATCATCAGAAAGACAGAAAGTAAATAAGTACTCACCTGAGTAAAGCAATAACTCAGAAGAGACAGGTAATTCTATACATAAAAGTAACATCTTTCCTCCAAATTTGTCCCCTGGTTGTATCTCCATTATCTCTCTCTCCAGGTTTTCACTAAAGTTACAATGGACATTAATTTTGCACACATTGTGCTCAGTAATACTGCCATCTTCATCACTTATATCAGATAATTGACTTGATTTAGAAGATTTTTTTACTGTATTCTGCCTAAGAAACAGAAAGAACTTCACTTCCTATATTGTTGCTGTCAAATTGATGCCAACATGGTATAGTGCTCTTTACAGTTGCTTCCTCACTTCTAGTTTTTGTTCTGGTTTTCTACTGATGGTTTGTCTTTCCACACAAACTTTTGTTTGCTTTCTGTATCTGGCATCATGCTGTGGTCAGTAATTACTCAGCCCTTACAATGCTTGCATTTTGTGTTATTTTGAGGTGTATTATCTTGCTTCTGGCTCTATATTCGTATTATTCACTGGTCAGGTTGTTGAAGCTGATATCTGGCTTTTTACACACATCTTGCATGGACCTTGGTCATTCAGTAGCCCAATATATTTTTAGTAAAAGCATACATAATTACATTTAAAACTTGTGGAGTGTTACTTCAGTGTTACAGAGATGCATTTCTTTTAAAACTGTATCAGGAAAATACAGGCAATCTTTTGAAATTTAAATGATTAATCTCATACACTAGCTAAATTTGCAGTTAAGATAAAAAGAAATAATTATTTTGTCCTTAAAATGTGAGAATATGAACTGAGGGTTTCATTTGAGTTTTTGGGGTATCAATGGTAAGTATGAATGAAACATTAGGTATTTATTAAAACATTGACTCATGCAATTTGTGTCTTTAGAGCCATTCTCTCACGTGTGTAAGATAAGTGGCAGGTTATGCCTGGTTTTCCAGTGTGACTATAGTGTAATTTAATACAGTGCTGTGCAGAAGGCAGCATATGAGAGGTTAGGGACCAGGTGCAAGCTGGAGATTGCCAGTGCACAGTACCCCCCTCCCTCAGTCTCCCTTCCCTGAGACTTCCCTTTCTATCCCTGATGAGATTACATGTTTTTGTAGCAGTATTGGTAGAGACAGAGGGGCTGGACTGAAGGGCTGTGTCGAGCTGATTTATTTTTTGGCTTTGTGGTTCCCATAACCTCTCCTATGTAGTCCCAGCACATACCAGGAAGCTTCTAGACTATTTGCAAAACAGGGCTGAAAACAACAGGACAGGGTAATGGCTGTTTGTTGTGTAAATTTATCTTATCCTTAAGGATTCTTGCCCATTGTTAGAAACTAATTCACAACATTTTATTTTACGTATGTCATTCTCATTGTTTAACCCATTAAATAATTAATGTTTGTAGAATTGAGGTCTAATCTGAAAGCCAAACCATTTTATGTTATGTCATGAACTATTATTTTGTGGCAAGTAAAATAATTTTTGAAGATGTACAGTATTTCACAGCTATTGTGAAAGAAGAATCAGAAAAAATATTCATTTTATTCTTTAAAATATTTGCGTGATATTATGCTGTGAAAATTCACCAAAAATTAAGCTTTGTAGATAGGATTTTTTATGTAACATTCTTTGATAGCTACTTTTTTAAAAAGGAAAATAAAATACAAATTAATGTGGTATTTTGAGCTCCACAGTTGTTCATTATATGCTAATAACATTTTAAATTTTTAAAGATGAAAACTGACATAAGATATAAGCTGTTAAGCACTTTAATTTTATCTGCATTTTTTGTGTCAAAAATAATTTTAATATTAAAGGACAACTGTAGACTCCTAATGACTTGAATACAGTTTGACTGTTTTCATGAAGTGCTCTGTGGGATGTCAGAATATTTAATTCAGGATGTTAAAAACATCCCAAAATGTCACAATAATTATATCACAGCAGGCAATTAAAACACTGGAAAATGCCAACTGACTAAGTGTGTTCTCTGTTATTTAGGAACCTAATGAGTGAGTGACACATAAGGCAGAAAATACAAATTATAGACACAAAATCCAATATACATTATAATTTATTTTAATATAAATGTGTATTAAAATAAAGCAACCTGTGTTAACAAAAACAAATAAATATTTATTTAAAGCTGCTATTTCAGCTCTAAGCTCTATAATTCCCCAGGCATTAGAAACTGTTTTTGTTTCCCCTTCATTATTTAGTTAATTAGTAATATATTTGTGTTATGACACTGTAATATGGGCTTGTTCATGAAGCCCTTACTAACTACAGTGGCTCCATTCACTGCACTGCAATAATCTCTGCCAAATTCTCCATGTGTCTTCAAATTAGTCTAAGGGCAGCTAGGGGAGAGCTGTGTGCTTGTGGGGTGGAAAATACAACTCCTTTCACAGCAGGTCAGAGAAACTGTAAAATCTGTATGGACTTGGGGAAGTTACAGCACAAGGAAGGCTGCTGATTCCCAGACACAAAAGGAATAGAGGCTTGGAGATCTTCTAGCACAGTTCCTGCATTTGAAGGCAATGGGTTAATTGAAGCGGCAATTCAATAAGAGAGATGCTTTTGATTTAATTTGTACAGGGATTTAATCTATAATTATTAAACCAACATCCTATGTTAGCAGACACTATGGAAATAAACTCATCCTATTCAACTTGCGGGAAAGAAGTACTGTAAGAAGCAGAACTATTCAAAATCAAAGAAAAAGGAGGGATTTAATAAAAATTACAATAGGCAATTATTCTCATTAGTTAATGATGCTCAAATGACTATTATTACTGCAGCTGAATTTCTTAAATAATGGAAAAATATATGAAGTGCCAGGCAGAAAAAGAAACTGTGGGAGATAACTGAGGAATCACTGTCATTGCTCCCCTGCAAGACTACAGTAGGCAACAGTCTCTTTGCTCCATTTTTAGGGTTTCCCCATTACCTGCGAGTCCAACAGCAGTCAGCAGAGTTTTAGTTGTTTGTTCTTGTCCCTTCCCTTGAGCAGACCTGAACATTCGTCAAAGTGCAAGCTGAATTAGATCTAGCAATGATCTGGTTAAAAACTAAACCCCTAATTGTAATTTTCATGGACATGAGATCTAGGTTTGTTGCACCATGTGTTTTCCTGAGTGCTAGTGCTAGCACCAGAGAGGGAACAGGAACAGGGGAAGACAGGCCCAACCCCCTCAGCACTAGTGTGGATTTATACTGAATTAAACTAATTAGGGAATCATGACATAAAGCATTGTGTTATACTCATAACAGCAAAAGTTCAGACAGAATGAATTATTGCTACATTGACTTGGGCACTGGAAAGTCAGCATTTAGCACTCTTTAAAAATTACTACTCTGTTCAGTTCCTTCCAGTTCCTTGACATGAAATAATCCTCAGATTTCTGTAACAGAGCTGAATGCACTGAATGCCTCAAAGGCATCTAAAAAAAAGAGGAACAGTTACTCTGGTGTTTTGTTTTTATTTTTTGGGGGGGAGTTTGTGCTGTTTGTTGGTGGATTTTTTTGTAGATCCCATTGCTTGTATTTAAAACTTAAGCAGTATTTTGCACTTGTTTGGTTGTTTTCACATGTACAGTTTTAGCTCTGCTTGTGGATGGTCCATTTGTCACTGAGTTTCCTTTCTGTATCTGGCATCATGCTGTGGTCAGTAATTACTCAGCCCTTACAAAGCTTGCATTTTGTGTTATTTTGAGGTGTATTATCTTGCTTCTGGCTCTATATTCGTATTATTCATTGGTCAGGTTGTTGAAGCTGGTATCTGGCTTATTACACAGCCTTTGAGCACTACTTATTGCAGGTAGAGCTTAAAAAGAAATAATTTTCAGTAAACTGATTACCTGTGTTACTATTTCTGGGGAAAAAGAAGTGCAAAAGCCCTTCTCTTCTGTGTAGTTTTGAGTCGGACTGAAGGAAAAACATTGAAATCTTTCCTCATTTGGTTGCTGTTGAACAACTGTGCATATCATACTCACCTGAAGGGTGATTCCGATTTCAGAGAAGTCCAACTTAGTGCCATGAGAGAGACCCTGGTATCCTGGGGATCTAAAATCTGATGAGGAATAAAAAATTATTTTCTTCCATGTCTTGACACACTTGCAGGCCATCTTGCAATGATGCCTGCTGTACCTTTCAAACAGGTTTATTTTTTTCTCATTTCCTTTGACAGGATGAACCTTGCAGAGTACCTTTAAACAAGAGAGTTAGAGAAAACAATTTAACAAGTAGAAATTACCAAATTGTGATTTACTTGAAAATCTAGACAAAGATTATACTCATTTCTAGGAAGCTCTTTTCAGTTACAAAGGCATTAGAAAAGATATTTATGGCTGACGTTTGAAGATTCAGAATTCCTTTCAGTAGAGAACTATAGAATTTTGTACTAAATATTCCATTAGATTCTTATAAAAAGTATGTGTCATTGTAAACTATAAAATAAGCTCTAAAACACTAAGATTATTGAAGAAATATATCACAGTATATGAAAAATTTCTGTTGCTTAAAAAGTTCCTCTGATAATGTTTTTAGTCCATATAAGGTAGAAGGTAAAATATTACAAATAAATACATGTCTATCATATATTTCTGAGCTTGAACTATGTACTTTTACATGAAAAATTTCTTCCTGTTACCCTGAGGGAAGTAATTTTTTCCATTTCTTACAAAAGTATGGCTTCAAAGGTTTGAAAAAAGGATGGAAGCAGAAAACTGTAAAATAATCATTGTTTCTGAATAACTGCAAAACCAAAACCCTCTTTGGTTTAAAAAACACTGTGAAAGACTCCTTTGTCAAAGGTGAACTTTCTTTTATGTGTGTTTCATATTCTTCCCAAGTTGAACCTGCTTTTCTAAAAGCAGCACGTTGCAGGCTGCTGTTCTGCAAATACATATGAACAGCTGTGCTCACAGTAACTAACCCCCTTTTAGTATGAGCTGGTTACTCAACATAGACAAAATTACAGTTATTAGACTGTGTAATATTTTATCAATATCCCACATACATTTACCTCACTGTCTAGGTTAAAAAAAAAAACAAAAACCCACAAATATTACATTAGATTTACCAGATGCCTTGGGAAGTTTCACTGTCTTAGTGATTGGTACATTACTATCTTTTTAGGTATAGTAATCTTCTGTGGTATAAAGAAATAATTTTTAAAAGCATTAGAACATTTATAGTAATGTGTTCATTTCCTGGTAATTATTTGAATGTTACCAAAAGTATTTCCAGATATTTTAACTATATTTTATGACAAAATATCTATCACAGAGAAAATGGACAAACAATGGCTCCAGCTCTTGAAAGAAATGCACTTCCTTAGCAGCCCTGAAACTGAAAGTTGCAATGAAGTCACCAGCCCCTTTCCTGTTCTCTGTGTGGCCAGAACACTGCAGAACACAGCATCTTTATTTTAAAGTTACTGATTAAATACAAAAATTGTGTGTCTGATTCTGTAATTTTCTGAAGAATCATTATTTTCAAATAATGATTGTGAAATTGTGAAATTGTGAAGCCTAGCATATTTAATCTAGCTGAAGGTGTAGCAGACCATACAGTCTTAGCCATGGAGCTGCCCAACGTCTGTATTTTTACCTTCTTTTTCATCATCTGGAATTGGTGAAATTTCATCATCATCATAGTATTTTCCAAATGAAAAAAAAATTTCTTTCATTGAAATTAGTAACTTTTTCATCTACAAATTTATTTACATTTTTGAGGTGATTTTCTTTGCTTGTTTGTTTTTGGTTTTGTTTTGCCTAGGGAATTTTAAAAGAAATATAACAAATGACAGAATAGCATTTTGGAAATATTTTTTATTTCCAATATTAATGGCTTTCTGAAAGGGAATTTCGAAGGCAAGAACAAACAAGTAAAAATTAAATTCTGTGAAATTATAAAAATGATAATACAGATGCTGTTATTTTGTGGTGGTGAGGAGCACACAGCTCTACTAGAAAACTGCATGAGTGTAAAGCTTGGGACCGTTGGTTGAACTTGCCCTGTGTGTTTGTGGGGTCATAACTGAAAACCACAAAATCCAGTTAGCTCTTTAATGCTGAGGAACAATCAACATATTCTTTAAAACAGGATTGCAGCAGTGTATACACAAAGTGGGACTGGGAAGACATCTGCATGTTCTTTGAGAGACTTGACCCTCCTGCTGCTTTTATATCTCTTTCAGTCCAGATACAGTTTTTAATGATGACTAAACTGTTCATCTCAAAAAAAGGGATTATTCATTACCTTAAGGTAATGTGTTTATTAGAAGCAAGCATGAAAAGGCATGATAATTGCCTTTAGGCACTGTGTACATGGATCAATGCAGCTGGTGGCCTGTTTTACAGTTAGGCCAAGGTCAGAAGACGCAGATCCTCAGAATCAAGGCCTTGTTACTGGTGTCAGTTATCTCTCTTTGAATCTTCCTAAAATCTGAAGTTTATCTACTCAATCTCTTTCATGCAGCTTTTACCCCAGTTTATTAACATTTAATTAGAAGTGTGCAAATAATGACTACTTCATTTTGGGAGCTATACTGAAAAATTTAAGGGGCAAAAAAAGTCACAGGGATGGCACTAGTGGAAACAAGCTTTCAACCTATCAGTGTCTTAATTCTCTCTCTCTCATCTTACAGAACATGCTGATATGCTATTACTCCAGTCCTCTCCCCCTCTTTTTCTTCTAACTCCTAAATCACTTCCATGTTTGGCTGGGCATGTAGCAGCTCATGCAGAGGCTGGCTTAGTCCATGTATGCACTGCCTGTAAAACAGGAAACTGCTGGAGTTATACTGTCCTGCTTTAAATAGGGACATGCAATTTAGTCTGCCTTCTTCAAACAGCTCTCAATTAGCAAACACATTTGTAGAAATTCGTATCTTTAAATTTGTATTTTAATGTAGTCATGGGATGAAAAGCAGATATCAGAAGACCTAGAGAACAGATGTCCATTGACAGTACTGTTACCTAAGCCTAATTTACTTAGAAAATCAGAGTAAAATTAATGTGGGAGGACTCAGGTTGGAAATTGGGACACATGAAAAGTTTCTTAAGGGAAAAGGTGCAAAATTCAATTAGCTTGAAAAGTATTCTTTTATGTTGTTCAGGTCAAGTGAAATAGTTGAAATGAAACAAAATGTATAGTTTCTGGGTTTATAAGATGGTTTCACATCCTATAATTGTTTCTGTTTCCAAACAAATATATAGTCCTTAAACAAAAATAACAATAATTCTTGTAACAAATGTCTGAAGTACTCGATTTCCCTGCTAATTTCTGATATTTCTTTTTCTTTCAAGGTCTACTATTTATTTAATTTCCTTGTTTTACTTCTTGTAGCATTTAGATTTGAAATATAAGTGGTTTATAATTTCAGGCATGACATTAAGCTGGCATAGAACATTTACATGAACACTTTTTGGTATTTATGGGACATACTATATTTGTGATAATAATGTCTTTGGACTTCATCCTAATAAGAATAATTGTCTGCTTATTTTGGGAGTAGGTCTCTGAAATCTTCCAGTCTCTTGCTTGTAATGATTTGTCTTGATCTGTCCTCTTAACCCAACCTGCCTCTTCTGTTCTTCCACTGCTCATCTATTTGTTGGCAGAGACAGAGATATGAAAGGCAAGAAGATCGAATTAGCCATGACCATGGAAAGTAGGTCAGAAAGCAGTGATAGATTTCCAGTGTTCTTTGGTCTGAAAGTTATCCAACTGTAAAAACCTTTTAATATTAGTTTTTGGGCTAATTAATTTTTTAGTCAAAAATCAACCTCCTAGTTTAATTACTGATTCTTTCACATCTTGATTTTCATTTGTTTCCTCTGACTTGGGGAAATCAGTAAAGCTGTACATAAACAGGGAAAAATACATATAGCTGGGATTTCCCCTCCTGTGCACCAACGACGTTATTCCCAATGATTGTTGCGAGTTCTTTACCTGTTAAACCAAATCCCTTTCTGTCTTTTCTCCTTAAGCAATTTTAAATATAAAAGAGTAATATATTTTTTCTGTCCCTGAACTCCTATTACAAGAGATGATTATACAAAATTGAAAAGCACTTATTTAATGTGGAAAGGTGAAGATATTAATCTAGTCTTGAGTGGTTTCAATAACCCTTTTCTTTCTTAATGTCCTCTCCTTTTGCACTGAAAGACTTCAGCCAGTTTCGATAGCCCCTTGCTTATGCATGATCTTCCGGTAGGGAATTAGCAGGGTTGCTTAGGAAAACAGCACAAGTAAATAACTCTCACAGTTGGAAGATGAGTAACACACAGGGAATAATCATTAGAAAAAAATCTAATGCATCAAGTTAATAACTGCTAGAAACAAAGACACTTTAATCCGTAACTTCTGGTTATTCGAAAGGACTGGTATCCCAAACTTTCCAGCAAATCTATATAGGACTGGGCATCTAAAACTTTAATCAAGCACTGAAATAAGTTCCATGATTTGCCGTGTTAGAAGAAGTAGCTCAGGTTTTCTGTGCTGAATTACCAGTTCAGGCTTGATTTGTTTCCACTGTCACAAGCAATATTTCCTTGGCACTGCAAACTGTAAAACGGGTAAATTGCTGTCATTAAGTAATTATACTCCCCTGGTGACCAAGGCAGCCAGTTTCTAACCTTCTCCACTCCTGTGCCCACTCCCAGCTCCGTGTGACCCGCCCTGCCAGGTTCAGTGATGGGAGATTTGTCTGCTAGAATTTGAAAAAAACCCATCACTTGCTTTGCTTGGGATAAATAATCATTGATCTGCCCAGGATTCAAAAGGAGAGTGCACACACAGAGCAATTTCTGCCTCTTTCAAGCTGCCTTTTGAGACAGTGGATGCTTGTGAGATATTTTAAAATGACAGACCGGCAAAAGAGTGGAAAGGATCCTGGGTTGTTCCTGGCAGGTTTGTGCTCCATTTCTGAGTCTGTGTCCTCATCACCCAGGGAAGCAAGCACAAGGAGTCTCTGCTGGGCACCTGCTTGGACTGTCAGGTTGTTAGCAGAATTTTGGGTGCTTTCTTTTACAGTCATTGGAAAGTTCCATTGTGTATTTATTTATTTATTTTTAATTTTTGAAGTAATTAAAGGATTCTCCTTTGAAACAGTTTATGTTTGAAGAGTATTTTTTAGAGTGTGGTTAGAGAAGATGGGCATGTGTTTTGGGTTGGGGCAGTCACTGCAAGTGCTCTAAAGTACGTCAAATGTTTCCCAAATGGTGCAAAAAAATTTAAATCAAAATGCAAAAAATAGCAATGTAGAAGTAACTGCAGTCTTTAATCCACCTGTTGTTGTGGAACGTACAGAAATATTTCTTATATTTACAATCTTATATGAATCTTTGAGAAAAAACAATAGTCTCTGTTGTAGGGAGGGTTTTGTTGGGCTGGCTTTGTGTGACTTGAGTGCCCTTTGCTTGTGGCACTTGCTCTGCAGCCATTATTAATATTTACAGAAGGTGGCACATACAACGTTTAGACTTTATAGGAGGCAAAGTCTTTGTCTCAAATTTATGAGCCACCTCAGAGGAATTCACCAGTATCACACATAATCTAATAGTGTAACTAAGAAATCCTGTTTCGGCTTTTTCCAGCTTTGTTAATTTTTAGCACTAGGTAGCACTTTTGTCTTAGTTTATGAAAATATAGTATTTTATCAATGTAATAAACAACAGAATATATATACTGGAATTAACACAGTGGATCAAACCCACAGCCAGATATTTGCCAACAGCCAGTGACAGGTAGTATAGACTGAAGAACACAGTTCAAAAAACTTCAACAACCAGCTGCAGTAATTTTTTTTCCCCCTCACATTAAATGCCATGCTGACTTTTTATGAACAGGAAGTGGTTGGACCCAAAAGTCAATTTTTTGCCTAGATCTTTCAGTTAAATGCCTTGGAGTATCTTTAATTGATATATGCCAGAAACACTATCCCTCAATATCTAATCCTTTTTAGGATTTTGTGAAGTTGCTGCTGTTGTAATAAGCTCCTTGGAAATGCCTGACAGTATCCTGTCAGTTTTGGTTTTGTCATTTTTCTGATCAAGAAACCCCCTTTTAATTTTGTGACTTTTATTTCCTCTTGGAGTAGGGGTGGTGGGGAGACAAAGAAAAAAGCACTTAACCTGTAAATCTGAAGTACTTTGTGAAAGAGAAACCACGGTTTATTATTACAGAGGAAGATAATATGTGACAGTTAGAAATCTGCTTGCCTGCTTGACCCAAGAAATCCCTACAAATTCTGCAGCACAGTTTGGCTGTTTATATTCTGCCTTACTAGATCATCCTGTGATCTCTGTTGTGAAATGCAAGGCTTCAAAATAGACTAAAAATTATCTCTAAAAATGCTTGTTTTGATTATATGACTGATGACTCTCTAGCTGGGAAGTTTATTGCAAATTGTTTAAAAGTTTTGGGAGAGACTGGAATCCTTGTAGTCTAAAATAATAATCTGCAAGTTTCCAGTCATGATCTTTTACAAGACAGTATGTTTAGAACAGCTTGACTTAGCATTGAATCTTGCCATACTGACCTAAAATATTTTGAAACTGGTTTTTCTTATACCTAAAAAAAGGGTAGGATAAAGAAGGAATTTACATATGTTTATATATGTATAGGAATCTGTGAAAAGCCTCACACAGATACAGAATAGTGAATAAACTAGGTGAATGACAAACAGGCTCCAAATCTGAAAATGTAATTATGTTTGTTTTTCCAACAGATAGCATAAAAAATTGTGCCTGTGTGCGTGTGGATGGGAAAGGGTGAGAAAGCAGAGGAATAAAGATTTTATTGTCCCTTCTAAGAATGAGTTACGTAACTTCTTTGTGAGGAACACACTTTTCCCAGAATCATGGTTATAAAACCTTTTATTATTACTTGTCCTGTACCTGTTTGGTGATCTTTTCATGCCACTCTTTAGTTGCATAAAATAGAAAAAGGTGGATGCAAAATGGGATGATGTAGCTGTTATACAAGTTAATAGTTATCCACTAGTTATACAAGCTCTAGATTAACAGTTTTATATAATTCATTGCTGGACCCTGATTTGGCTTCCAAGAAAAGTCAGTCTCAAATCATCCTACAATGTATCCCTTCAGAAGAGCAACTGACAACTTGCCAGCTTAGTTGAAGAGCTAAGAAAACTCAAACCAACTTTGGCCAATACTTTTCAAAGGAATATGAATGGACAAGGAAGTCCCCATATGCCTCGCCCTACAGAGCTAGTTTTTGGAAAGTGAATTTGGGGCTTCCCAAAAATCAAAAATACTTGATTGATTTCAAGTTGGGCTCCTGAAGATAAAGTACAATCAATCGGCTTTTGAACTTGATTTTTTTTTTCTGAATTTTCTTTTCATTTTCTAAGTGTCTAAGATTTGTCCTGTTTGCTCTACCTATTGCCTTTTAGGCAGGATGAAAAAGGTGTGTTCTACATGTGTCAAAGCTGTTATTTTTGCACTAGTGGATTCCGCATTGCTGAGCAGAAGGATTAATCAGTATTCCAAATATCTATTAACATTTTGACTTTGAATTGCCATATGTTTAAGGTGTTGATTGTTAGTTTATAGAAAGTATAGTTTATAAGGTATCAGATGTTCATTCTGGATTTCCAAATACTCTTCCCTGCTCTGAACACAGTTTTGGAGAAAACACTATGCTTCATAAGGGTGTTAGCACACTTAACAGAAGCATGAACTTGGAATGACTATAAAAATTTTTCTGGTTCAATGTTTACCGAGTAACAAAAGTTTTCTGAGAGGTCATTGTCTATTCAAGGTGTTGTAAAGTCTTACTAGAGACAACTGGAAGCCAAAAAGTGACATGTTTATTATGGAATGTAGTAGTGACAACTTTTCTTCTATCCTCTTTTTCTATGAGCAAAACAGCCAGACTTTTCCACCTGGCCCAAACTTTTAGAAATAAAGCATAGAACTGGTAATGGGATAGGTTTGCAAGGTTATGCAGGCTAGGTCTGAAAAGATGTGATTGGGCAACATCTGGGCAGGGTAGGAGTTTCAGTGAAAATGCTTCACACAGGGAACATCTAAGCTGAATCAAGATGATCTGTTTACTGCACATGGGATTCTAACCTTTCATGAGTTTGTAACACTTCTGATGTCAGACTAAGGGTATGAAAGAGATGATTCCTTTCCTGCAGTGAACAGAGATGAGGTGTCCTTAAATATTATGTTAGTGCTTTGTTGGGGTTTAGCATGTCGGATTCACAGATGTTCTCTTCTGTTACTGACACTCTCTGGGACTCATTGGAGGGTTCTGCTGAACTTATCACACAGTATGTTCAGTTTCCAGTGACCATGGAAAAAGTTACCTTTTCATGTGCAGAGCAGTCTGTGCTTATGTGTTCACTTTTGTGCCTGGCCTAAAAGTGTTTGCATGCACAGAGGTTATGAGCAAAAGTCTTATCCCAAACATTGGAAAGCATGTTTCCCTTAACCTGCTTCCAGAACACCCCATTTTCTTTTAGAAATAGGTAATAAGGAAGCCATAATTCTAATTCTATTTGAGAAGATGCAATCTGTAAGGACCAAATATAGGCAGGCTAGGAATTTAAGCAATGGCTTTTGTGTTTTCATAATGTGCTGATTAATAGGAAGTAACATTTTCTGTGAGTAGTTGGCCATACCTTATTCTTCATAAGAACCTTTACAGATATACAGTCTAAGTATACCATCTAAAATTTAGATGTGCCATCTAAAAGTGCCATCTAATGTCTAAATATACATTAAGTAACTAAAAATAGAAATTAAACATCTACATAAAGCAGTACACCACTTTTGAAAAAAATTAGTGCCATTAGCAGCTGGAATTTGCACAGAATTTTTGAAGCCTAGAACCACTTTTGCTGCACTCAGAAACTATATCATGGTAGAGCACAAAATCAGGCTACATTTAGTGCTGTATTACAGGTGTAAAAACAAATTTTACATGAAAGAGAAGGGACTTTTTCTTGATACCATAACCTGAAATTTTTGGTTTTTTTAGAAGTGAAATGCTTGCAAATTTGTCTTTTGACTAGTAAATATTTCACAAGCAGAGAAAGCCTGGGGTGGTCCAGAGCTCAAGTTTTGCCTACAGGTTTAACTATGTTGTTACTAAAGGTAGTTCAAAAGTTCTGCATTACCAAAAGCATTAAATGGCCCTTGTAAGTATAATAGAAGAAAGGAAGCAAATTTTAAAAATTGTAACTTTTAAAAAAATTTGTGGTAGCATGGCTTAAATGTATAATTCAGTAGGTAAATACTGTGGAAAATCCATTTAATAAAAAAGAGTAGGCATGGAATCATTTCTCTTCCTTACCTGGGACAAAATCCTATCTTGTAGCTGACTTGAATGGAATGTGCTGGTTCCTTCTAGACACTGGACTTGGTGGACTTAGTCTGAACAGTAAGGAATTCCTTATTTTAGGGCTGGATCAAAGTGCTATTAAGAATTCAGACCAAAGTTTTTTCTAGTAAGGGACAGAAAAAGATGTTCAGGTATATGACATCGGCACCAGGGTAGGCAGGTCTGTAGGTAAGTGGTCTACATTTTGGTTTTTAAACCCACAAGGTATGGCCAAATCATGCATTCAAGAATATGCTTGCAGCTATGACACCCTGAAATCCATATTTAGATTACATGAAAGCTGAAAGTCTCATTTCATGACATGAGTTTGAGAGCTAAGGCCTTACGAAATTCTTTTGTACTGAAAGTTTGCAACTTGTGGCAAAATTGACTGTGAGATTGTCAGCAATTAAGCTCCTGTGCAAGCAGTGTGTTGTGATTTGTTAGCAGTGGGATGACAGGGTTTTTTCATTTGTTTTTTCAGATAGTCTTGAATAGAGTTCTTCAACTGAGAGGGAAAATTCTGCTAGCCTGAGAAGTAGTACCTCTTAGTTTCTTTGGGAATTGGTGTCCATTTGCAATGTGCAGGTTTGGGCACTCTATTGATTCTGAAAACTGTGAAAAATAAAGGCTCCAACACCCCAAAACATGCAAAAAGGTTTTTCTTATAGAAATTCCATGTGTTTGGTGAAGGCTGTGTGGTTACCCTGACCTGCAAGGTGTTACAGGGCTCATGGGCTCTTCCAGAGGGTACTTCTCACTGTCCTGGTGTCTGCTTTGAATCCTAACTTTCACAGGAACCAGATTTGCTCAACCTTGCCCAACCACAAAGACTGACTCAAGCAGCTCCTGGTTCACCCCCTGGGTTTCTTAATTAAGGCTGTACAGCCACTGAAAAGCACTGAGTGCTCTACTGCTTAATTATCACCAGCATCAGTGTCTCTTGTCCAGGAACTTGAATCAAGCTTACACCTCTCCTTCATTGATGTCTAATCAGTACCTTAAACAAAACCCTATATATATATATATAATTTCCCCATGTGCCTTTAAAAATGGTTAATTAATTTATTAACGGGCAAAACACGTACACAAAATGTTGTTATTAGTAGCACCACGTGTTCAGTACAAGCTATATATGTTTGAGAGCTATTTCTGGCATTTTCCAGGCTGCATGCACACAGTGCCACAAGCAGACTTTCACTTGTCCTTCAACAGACTATGGACATCTTTCCTGCCAGTCCTTCAGTTGCATAGCCATGATAATTAGACTTTGAATTTTTCATATCTTCATATCATTGTGTTTATGACCTTTGCCCTGTGTCACTTGAGTATTGATCTGGTCAACATGACTCTTTCTCTGCATTGCATGCAGGCTGGTGGAGATAGGCACCTTTTGTTATTTATGTGTACAGTGCTTATCACAGTCTTCATGCTGGAGCCACCAGAACTCTACTCCTGAAGCATTTCAAAGCATCTGAAACTGGCAACAGAATTTAGCACTCCCACTTTGTATCCAGTTGGCATTATCAATCTGTTTCAATATGTGCCTGAGTGCTGTTTAAAGATCTGTAGTAATCAACAAATTTCTATCATTAGAGAGCTGAGACTGTGGCATTTAATTTCAAAATAGTAGCACGAACACACAATTTAAACAGGAATCACTTAGAAATAAGGACATGGTCTCTGATTCCTTTTCTAGAATATGCTCAATATTATTATTTGCATTTAAAATAAATTATTTGTAAGCTGTGGATTCTTTAAATTATAACATCTGTTAGTGTAATGTATTCACTGTGTGCACTTAAAAGTTAGGGTGACATAAGATCCCCAGAAGTAAACACTAGAAATAAATAAAAAGTCCAGTTTTACACAAAAAATTACTTAGTCCTGCACTGCAAGTCACACAACACCTTGCTTTTGCAAATTTGGCATTTCTCTGTTTGTACATCATGGTGAAAATCAGGTCCTAATGACAACTAATTATTATTGTATGTACTATGATTAAATTATAGACAGCTTCCATTTTCTACTTGACTGTCACTGCACATGGGAATAGAGATGTATTTAATAATTCAAGCATCAGTTTTTGAAAAATGAATGCCCTGCTCCTCGTTTTTTTCTATTATTGCAAAAAGAGCTCAGGTCACAAAATGATCTGTAGTTAAAAAAAAAAGTCAAAGCAGGAAAAAGTCCAAGACAATGCATATGGCTGAATAAGGATGTCTCTAATAATGTATCTGGAAGGAGTGTAATTTATGATGTACATATGGGAGGAAAAAGGAGAGGAAAAATGTAAAAAAAATATACTATAGCAATGAATTGCAGCATTTAAACACAGTCCTATTTACTAAAATATCTTACAAACTTGACAGTATTCAGGACATGAGAATGAACTCTGCAGTGATTTAAAAAGGCAGTATTTTTAAGAAAGATACATTTATTGGTCCAACCACAGTATGTTAGAAAGAAGAGAGCCTTCAGGTGCATATCTTTTCTATAAGACTATCAACACCTTTCTCTGTTTCAAAGCATTATTTCCCAAAAGAGTTAAATCTTTTCCATCAATTTGTCAACATATTCCAGAGGACAAATGATCTGACTTTTTGAAGAGCTATGTATTTTTCATAAAATCAAGTTCTACTAATGTTCAATCTACAATTGGATTTAATTTGGATCAACTCATATCACAAGAATATAAAAAATATACAAATCTTTATATATCATAGACTATCCTGAGTTGGAAGGGATCTACAAGGATCATCAAAGTCCAATTCAGCCCTGCACAGGACAGCTCCAAGAATCACACCATGTGCATTGCCCAAATGCTTCTTGAACGCTTGTCAGGATTGGTGCTGTGACCACTTCCCTGTTCCAGCCACCCTCTGAGTGAAAAATTTTGTAACATCTAACTTAAACATTTCCCAGCGCAGCTCCGTGCCTTCCCCTTTGGTCGTGTTACCACAGCAAGAGATCAGTGTCTGCCCCTCCTCTTCCCCTCAGGAGGAAGTTGCAGACTGTAATGAGGGCTCCCATCAGTCTCCTCCTCCAGGCTTGGAACAAACTGAGAGCATTTTGTTATTACCTCCAAAGGTAAAACAAGATGCTTTCCTTATGACAGAAAATGCTCTTTCATATTTAAATTTAGTCATGTTTTTGAACCAAACTCTGTGTTGGGTTTTCTTGACAAAGTGCCTCTGTGAGGAGGACACAACCCATCCAATGTCTGCAACAGGCTCATAGCAGCCCACACTTGAGTCCCTTAGCCATGAATAGGAAGTCCCTAGATAAACATATTTAAGAAAGATGGGGTGGTTGTTTAAATTTTTGTCTTTGTTTCTCTAACCAAGTCTATTTTAATTGGTATTAAAATAAATTAATTTTTCCCAAGTCAAGTCCTTTTTTGCCCATGTTGCAAACTGTTAAGCAATGTCCCTGTCTTTCTGCTAGACCAGGAATACTTCTGTCTTATTTTCAACCTGGACTGCTGAAAAGAAGAGAGACAGAGCTGCTGGGTGGGAGTTTGATCTGTGGCCAAGGGTATTCCACTACAAAAACATTTATTTTCCTGAAGATAAATTCACTGTAATTCAATTTTCCAGAAACTAGAATAGAAGTATATATATAATTCCTAATTTTCTGGTTTTCTACATTTTTGCCTTTCAGTAAGAAAAATCTGTCATAAGGTATATTGTTACTGTATTTTATGTTTTCTTCTATAGTAGGAGCTCAGAAAGAGCTGAGCATGTCTTCGTTGCCTTCACGTTGAGTCATCCAGCTCTTAAAAATGTTTCCATCCTAGTCCTGTTTTTTTTCTGTTTGCTGCACTGCAGAGTTCAGTTTCTGAGCGTAAACAGAATATTCGATCTACCCTTTTTATTTATTATCTATCATTATTTTATTAACATTCTGGTTTTCAAAGAACCAAACTAGAAATAATAGGGAAAAAAAAAAAAAAACAAACCCCAAAAAGCCAAAACTATATTCTGAGGATTGCAAACATCTGCAAGATGGCACAGCTATTTTCTGAAGAGCAATTAGCCAGTATCAAAGACTCATCATGGTCAATGCAAGAAGATACCTTCCTTGCTTCTTAATTGCTAAAAGTCTTTAAAAGGCTTTCCCTTTCCACCTTTTTCATTATTATAACCACTGCTAAATGTGATTACTTTGAATAAATACGTGGCTCCTCAGCAGCATTTTGAATAGGAGCGTGGGCGGATCCAGTGCCCGGTGCAGGCTCCGTCCCCTGCCTGCCGCGGGCTGTGGAGAGTGAGGCACGTCCAGCGTGCATCGCTCTCCAAAACCCCACTTGGCTGCTTTCCCAGAGCGCCCTCCATTCACTTCTGAGTTCTGAATGGTGTTCAATTAATGTAACAAGACTAATTAACTGTATAAGAGTAGGGGTTTTCATAGCGTTACGGACAATGCATCTATTTAATAGTACCTTAGAAATTCAGTGCTTCTCATTCTAAAAGAAAAGTACACAAAGCCAGTGGGTTGCTGGGGGTCAAAATAAGGAACATGAATTTCTCTCTTTGCCTCTGAATCTGAACAAAGTACAAAGCTACTAGAAAAAAGTAATCTAATCAGAATGAGACACCTTTTTAACTGATTCTCCAACAATCTTACCAGACAGCCTCTGCTGAAAGTGGGGTCATGCAGCCTTGCTGTTTTAATTCCATAGCTGAAGATTATCCCTGTACTTGTACCTAGCACTAAAAAATAACTGTTAAAAGTACCAATCATGTATAAAAACCCACTATCCCTTAAGCTCTTTTTCCTTGCAATGTAATATCTTTATGATCAAGTTTCAATACCAGACAGTGTTAATGAAAAGTTTCCTCTATCATTTTACCTAAACTCTGTTTTGGGGTAGCACCCTATATGTTCAGAGATCATTTAAGCCTCTGGCACTCAAGCCTTATGTTGAGGTTGTCACCCAGTGTGCCAGTTAATGTCTCTATTGTGATGGGGAGATACCTCACTTGCAGCAAGAAAGTGAAGTGTGATCTGGATTATATGAGCTATTAAACAGATGGAAACAATATGATAATAATACATGACGTTGTAATGAGTATGTGATCCAATTAATGACTTCTTACTATCATATTTATGCATGCTGCTGGGTTAGAAGAGACTTATTTTTATTATGATAGCTGATTGCTAATAAGTGAATTGAGCTTCAGTGATTTTTTGTCTATTGTAGGAATGTTCATTATTTTTTTAATACTAAACTAGAATGCAGTAGTAAAAGAAGGAATGAAAAGATGAAAGAAAACATTTGTTTGATGAACAAACAAACACTTGTTTGTTTCCTCTTATTGAATATTAAACACCAACATCTTGAAGGGACCCACTTTACTAAGAAGAAAATTTATTAATATAAAATAATATGTGTCTTTATAAAAATATTAGTCTTAACTGTAGCACCAATGTGTTATACTACTATTTTATGGTGGAATAATTCTACTTAGCACATGAGGATTTTCAGGCTGCAAACCAAGAATGATACCCAAATTATAAACTATAATAGCTGACACATACAAGCTACAGTCCTTCCTGTAAGTTTTTTGCTTTGGGTTTTGATTTTTTTTCAGTTGAGCTGAATCTTAAATTTTGTGGTCAGCAGCTAAGAAGTAAAGTGTGGCAATGGTATTTTCAATTGTTTCTTTGTTATTATGCAGTCTCCTCTTGACAGTTTTCTACTTTTTGAAAACAGCATTAGAAGTCACTAGGGAGTCACTTCAGCCTCTTAGAAGAGAAAGATATCTTTGACTCTAATATAAAACCAGGGCTATTCAGGATCTGATCTGAAGTTTATGAAATTAAATAGAAAGATTCCCTCAGATTTTACTGAGGTTTGTCAGACCTTTAAGTGGTGCTCTGTAATCCCATGTGCTTTTAGTGGTATTTATCTGAAGCAAAAGGCCCTGACTGTTTCTTGATGGGAATAATAGGTACAAAACAAGCACAAAACATTACTGTTCTGGTTCTCCTCTTTGTGCTGAAGTCAGTATTCTGCAAGATCCACGGCAATGAAATGCTGAACAAAGATGGGATCAGACATAGTTTGAGGACAATAAACTGGCCAATAGCTACCAAAGGGCAGAGCTCCTACTGATAATCAATAATCAGTCAAAGCCAATCAATAAATCACCTCTGAAGTGTAGCAAATAGCTCATTAGGAGCAAATTAATGAAACTGGTTATCTGATTCAAGATGCATATGCAATGTATTGTACATAGAATAAGGCTGTTAGTGATGCTTCTTCCACAAACAATATATAAAAGCTTCAGTTTCCTTTCAAAGAACTCGTAGAAAAAACTTAAACTATTCATTGCTGATCTATGTAATTGTTTTTTAATTTCTGTTTTAGAAAATCAGTTAGACAAATATCAACAAATGTATTTTGCAATCTGTTACTATAAGTTAAAAAACATTGTCACAGGAGCCAAAAATTAGAAAAGTAGTAACAGCAGCTTTTCCATAACTTCCTTCAAAAACACAGCAAGCCATCAACAGCACAAAGGAATGACAGTTTAGGGACAAGAATGGAAAATATGAACAAAATAATGATAAATATTTATGCTCTTGTCTTTCTAAAACGTTTCCATTTTCCATGTCACTCTTGTCTATGTACTTGTTTTCTATCTTTCTCCCATATAAAATGAAATCCTTCCAAGTCTAGGTTCAGATTTTGCTAAATTTCCCAAATCCCTATGATGTAAAATCCTATAATTACCAAACTTGTTTTTAGGACATTTGATCTACTTAATACCAATGCTATAGTTACTATAATATATGTATTCCCTTCCTCCCTCCCTCCCTCCCTCCCTCCCTTCCTTCCTCCCTCCCTCCCTCCCTCCCTTCCTTCCTTCCTTCCTTCCTTCCTTCCTTCCTTCCTTCCTTCCTTCCTTCCTTC
>JBBMKD010000170.1:55821698-55870045 GCA_037834095.1 Argya squamiceps | reverse complement strand
TCTTTCCTGCAGCTCCCTCAGGCCCTGCAAGGCCACACTGAGCTCACCCCAAAGCTTCTCCTGTCCAGGTGAACAATTCCAATTCCATACACATTATGATATACAGAGGCTCTTTAAAAACCTTGGGGCAGAGGATTTTTTCCTCCACACTTGTGGATATTTTGATTTCCTTTTGAGCAGATCTTCTGTTATCTCTCCTCTTGCCTGAATTGACCACAGCTATTTGGGGTAGTCAGAAATGAATAGGAAATACACTTTTTCTTTGATCACAGGGATTTAGTGGGGGTTGATACTTGTGTGATACTACTCAGTGACTATGATGGTGGTTTTATCCCTGGAAAGAACCGTTTTAAAAAATACCTTTAAACACCCTTGAAAAAGAATCATCAAAATTTTATACTCAGATGTACCTTAAAAGTTGAAGTCTAGGTGCAGCAGAAGCTAAAGCAGGTTTTCCAGGCAGGGTTGCTGTCCAGTTGCCATGAATGCATGCACAAATTGGGCATTTGGATGTGGGAGTGGACAACCCCTTAACAGACAGGTGACATTTCCAAATCAGGCATGCAAATGTGCTCATGAGCTCATCCATTTGAAATCCTTTATGATGGGATACTTTGTCCTCTTTTCTTACCAAAGGAGCCCAGGAGCCAAGATACTCATAAGGAACCAGAACCATGTTTAAAGGGATTATCTGCTTGAGCTCTGTCCTGACCTGTGACCTGGGAAAAGCAGTTTGGTTTTGGCCCAGGGTCAAAATCAGGCCTGTAATCCCACTCCAGATATAAAAAAAGGATGTGGCTAATGGGCAGAGTGCAACTGGAAAGGTTACGAGCCACTGATACAAGGTGTCATTTCAAATTTACCAATCTTGTTCCATCAGCAGAGCTACAAATGTCCATATTCTTTGGAAAAGGTTAAAAATGTTTTATACTTTGGACAATTTTTAGAGTAAAATAACCTTCATGTTAGAAGAAAAAGAAGAGCTACTTGGATTTGTCCTAAAAAATTCTTAAAATAAAAATAGCACGACGTCCAGTTAGGTCATTAGGTCATTTACAGGACAGCAGCTTTGCAAAGAGCTTTTGATTTTTTTTCTTTTTTTTCCTTTTTTTTTTTTTTTTTCCTTTCTTTTCTTTTTTTTTTCTTTTTTTTTTCCTTTTTGCTACCTTCTTGTCTGGTATTTTTGAAAACAGGAGATCAGAACACAAGGGCTGGAATGAGACAAGATGGAACTGAAAGGGGAACAACAGGGAGCTATGGGGACTGAGGAAGGGAGGATAAAGGAAACAGCATGGAGATGGGAAAAACAAGAGCCAGGGAGGGAGTGGAGTCACCAGAGTGAGCTGAAGGGAGCAGAAGAACAAGAAGAAACTTTGGTCTTTCTGATCTATGAAGCTGTCTTTTACACTTGCTGTTAAATATAGATGGCAACACACATCCTACAAGAGAAAAATAAAGGAAAGCAGAAAAAACCAAATGCCGAGAATAAGTCTTTGGGTTATTCTAAAAAGCATCAGAGGCTTTCAAGTTACTGGTCTTTTGATTTATGATGATGTTGCTGGGATTGAGCAGTGTCTGTGCTGCTCCACATCTCAGATTTATGAACCCATGCAGTAAACATGATTTCAATTATCTCTGAAGAATGTTTTGATTTTATTCACAGGGAAGCTGCTCTCACAAGGAGGGCAATGCTTGCCCCGCTGTCCCAGTTAGTCTTGGTGTGACCTCCTCACCTGATCCCTGCCCCTCTTGGTGGAATTTGCTGCTGCTGATGGGGAAGAGCTGCTCTGTGCCACATCCCAGCTGGCTGGAGAGAAAGGGTTTCCTGGGTGGAAATAGCTCGGGGGGTGTAGGATCTTTAGTTTAGATGCTAATTAAATCTAATGTACCAGCTCTGCTTTTACTGCTCTTAATGCCAGGAGTTTTGCCCAGCTCCAATTAATGTTAATGTGAGGAAAAAGGAAGAAAAAGGCGTTTTTGACAAGCTTAAAGAAGATTCTGCTTGAATGTCTTTGTGTTTCCTCTACTCATTATGTGTTGATATAAATGTAAATGCCTGTGAGAAATGGAGAAAGGAAATGTAAAGCAATCCATGCTTATTTTTGGCTGGGAGCAGCAGTACTTGTGAGTCAATTTAGGCTCTCTAGCCAAGTGGGCTTGGCAACTCTGGCCCTGCCAGCATTTGCACAGGCTTTTATCCACTTGCTGCTAGGGGCTGATCCTGCAGAATCCAGTAGTCTTGGGTTATGGTAAAGTAAATTTAATGTAAGATTGAATGGGAGGCAATAAACTCACAAAAAGCAGGCAGCATGACCTGTTGCTTAATAGCTTTCTCCCAGATGCAGGCACCTGATTCCAATCCATGCCTGCTCCTCTAGCAGGCATTCTCTTTTTGCAATCAGTTACACAGGCTGCAGCCAGGAATTAATGAAGGGAAAAGAAAAGAAAAATCTGAATTTCTATTGGAATTTCTCATTTTCTAATTTCACTTTTTAAAATTGGCTTTCAGATTGATAATTTCAGCTTAGGAGAGGAGGGAAGGTCTGTAAGGAAGGTAAGTAAGAGGAAGGAATTCCTGTATCTGAGCCTCAATGCATGTGAGCAGACTTTGTGGACTCATAATATTCCAAAATGGGTTTGTACTGAAAACTGATATTCCTAAAGCAGTAAAGAATGGCTGAAAGGGATTCTCTTTTTAAGAAACGGCCCAAAAGGAAGGCAGCCTAATTAAACTGAACCTTTTTGTCTTTGCCATTGGACAGGTGGGTTTATATGAAAGTCACACTTAGGACTTGAAGGCATTTTTAGACTACAAGAGGGTGTTCAGATGGAAGGGGAATATTTTGGTGGCTGAAGTGGTCCTGCACATCAGCAGACCAGCAAAATGCATCATGGTGGTTCTGGGAGAGAGGAACTATAAGAATGGCTTGAAAATAATCGAATAAAAAATAACCTGGTGCTCCAAGTTATCACAAGGTTGGGCCATTTACAGCAAAATCAGCATCCAGCCCTTTCCTTTTCTCAAGACTGGTCCCTCTATTCTTAATCAGTGGCTCTTAGAGCACACCTTGGGCTGGATTTCAGCTTCAGGCAATTCTGAATTCTTGGTGGTCCAGTAATCCATCCTTCCTTCCTTCCTTCCTTCCTTCCTCCCTCCCTCCCTTCCTTCCTTCCTTCCTTCCTTCCTTCCTTCCTTCCTTCCTTCCTTCCTTCCTTCCTTCCTTTTTTCTCTTTTTATACCCTCAAAGTCATTTATACTTAAAGTTCTCAAATACTATATTTATTAAATAAATATTTAGAAAAATATTAAATTTGTGAAACAGCATGTGCTTCCTTACATAAACCGCTGACTTTTTCTAGATCTCTCAGTAATATGCATTTAGGCAGTTCCCCAGTCATTACACACTTCAGAGAATCTTGCAGTCACAGAAGATCAGAAATTGGAAAGGACTTCTGGAGGTCTAATGCAACTCCCTTCCTCAGAGCAGATTGTCCCACTCTGAGGCCAATTGAGTTTGGAATATCTCCAAGAATGGAAACCCTGCAGCCTCTGGGCAACCTGTTCCCCATTTCAACCACTCTCATAGTAAAAATGTGTTTTCTTATATTCATTATTTATCCTGCTTAGCTAAGACCTGCCTTACTTCAGTGTCTGCACAGCTTCCAAACACAGAAGGGCTCTTCAAGAGTGAGAGCAATAGAACAAATCTACTGAGAAATTTTAGGACAGATGTACAATAATAAAGATCACTGAAGGCTACTAGTAAAAAGTAGTGTTCTTTAAACATAAATAAATTTCTATATTTAAATAGAAATTTAAATTCTCAAGTATTTAAGTACCATATCTAGTATTTCAGACTAAGAAAAAAACAAGATCAGGCTATTAGCTCGTAAACCATATTGTTTTTGTATTTAGTGTCTATTGCATGAAGTGTGGAGGAAATGCTGTACAAAATATTTCTGGTTGTATTCTTATTAAAGGATTTGCATTATACTTCCACAAAGATACTAACACGTAAGTCTTACTGGCCTTGTTTTTGTTTGCTAACATTATGTCTCAAGTGGGTAACTGCTTTCTTTGTAACCACCATGCAACAAAACTGTAGAAAGGAATCATCCTTGCAAGTGACAGTTCATAATTCCAAATTCCTGTCCCAGTAACAGTAACTGCATTTCTTCTGTTCAGATTCCAGGTTTACCCTGAAGATCTCTCTGACTTGAGAACAAACTTATCCTTTCACCACATCATGATTTAAATCATACCTGGTCATAGTTATTTCACTTGATTTCCAGTGAGACTTTGCTTGGTTTATGTTTTGTTTTCTTTTGTTGGTTGAGGAGAAAAATTGGAATTTTTTAACTCTAAATTTGAGAGGTTTGTATTCCATCTTAGACCCCCTCACACTCTTGCCTACTGACACAAACACATGAATGCTTTCAAAAGGGTTACTAAGGAAACCAGAAACTATGGTAACCTAGACTAGAAGCACTCTTATTTGTCCAAGGAGATGGAAAGGAAAATTCAGGCAATGCACACTCTAATCACACTGAAGGTCCTGATCTTTCTTTTTCTGTTCAGCTGCTGCAGACCTTCTGTTTCTCATATTTCCCTTCCAGCAAGACTATCAAACCAGAATTTTGGCTTCGATAAAAGGAGAGAAAAATCACTACAGTAATGTCGATGAGTATAAATGGGGGTAAATGGATTTAGGCAGTATTACTACACCAAACTGGTAATGTATTTAGCTTTTCCTTTTACCATTAGGTCAAAAATCCCTCTAACTTCAATCATTTTTGTATTATTAACGTAGCAGCTTGGTCAGCAGTCCACCACATTGCCTGCCTTTGCTCTGAGGAGCAAGGTGTTGTGTTAGCAATACTCTTCACAGAACCTCTTGTCAAAGCTGTCACTCTGCAGATGCTTATATTCACTTTTAGTTCTGCTGTCATAAATATTCTCATGGAGTAGGAGCTATTGAGGGCTAGCAAATGCTCCATGATTGCTAAGTAATGGTGCTTCATTAGAAGTGAAAGGAGCTTAGAAGAGCATGGAACTGGTCTGGAGATATTTCCTTTGTGCCTTGTAAAAACAATCCTTTTTTACTGGTGAACTAAGCAACAAAACATTCTCTAATTTTAGGGCATGCAACAAAAATTAGTAATGGACAATGGAAAATAAGAGATGTCATTATAAAGAGATTAATCTTGAGCATGTTCATTCCTTTAAAGTTTTGAGGAAAGTAAGTGCTGTTTATACTGCAGGATGAGCCCATTTATTTAGAAACAGGGAAATGCAAGTTGCCTAGGCTGAATACATTTGTCTATCTTTGCTAATGATCTGATTCAGCGAGCTCACAGGATATTGAACAGCACAAACGCAAGTAGATTAACTGAAATTAGTGATATTATTCCTGTGAAGCGATTTGAATCAGGGTTAGAGGACTGGACCAGGATTGAACCCCATGCTAGCAAAAAATATAAATTCTGTCAGAAAAAACTGGCTACAATGTTCAACATAAATGCTTAATGTATTGGTCCAAGAGATTGCTGGTCACAAGTATTTTTCTAAGTGAAGCATCCAGAGAAGAACATGCCTTTTTTATTTAAACAAGAACAGCAAGTGGATTTGTAAATGTTCATGCTCTTTATATATTTATTAAGAATGTCTGTCTATACCATACATCATGAAACAGACTAATTATGTTATTGATATATTTTTGTTACTGCATAGATGTGGTCATCAATAGCAAACTGATAAATATCACATGCAAAATGGTTGCTGAAAAACACCTGAGCAGAACTGTGACATTTTGTGCATGTGAGCTACAAAGACAAGAGATGATGTAAAATCTCTCCATTTAGCATATTCACTTCAGAGGTAGCCAGGATTTTGTTGCTATGAGAGAGGGAGGAAGCCAACCCGGCTGAATGGTACACAGAGCTTTTTAGTCACACAAGCAAAAGCACGGAGCTAGGGGAAAAAAGTCTGATATTAATAGTTTAAAGGAGTTAATTAAATGGAGACATCACATCATAAAATGGCTCGAAGTCCTCTTTGCTATTTGCATGAGTTATGACCTGAGGCTGGTAGTACATGTTTTGTTAGATTAGCAAATATTTACAAAGTAAATATCTAGGGGATGTGAAATGCGTAAATTAAATATTAAAAACACACCTGAAATTTTACTGCTATCATTTCCTAATTAATATTTTAATAGAAAGGTTGACCATGTCAGATGTGAAACTATTTTCCGTAATCACAATTTAGATGAATGGTATTTTTCCTTTGACAAATACTTTGTTTTTAGAAAAAAGAAAAAAAGAAAAAGAAAAAGGTATATAGTGGCTAGGATGAATGATTTTATGCTAGGTCTATTTGTACATATTACCATATGTAATACAAATCCATATGCTAATATGGATCATTTGAATCAACAGGATCACCCCACTTGCATTTGCAGGTTTAAACTCTTATTGATGCAAAGATATTGCTTTTGTTTTGGGGTGGTAGCACTACAGAAACCCCACAGAAACACCACAAAGCCCATGGGTCTTAATGGAAGCAACATTAAAGTCAGAGAGCAGAAAGTGGAGAATGAAAATTAAAAGGAGGGGTAATTCTGTCCTTCAGAATCCACATATACCAAAGAAGAAAGGAAGTCTTTTTTGAGAGTGCCAGAGAGATAGAAAGCCTCCTTTGACATGCAGCAAATCTGAGAGGGAGAGATATGAGGAATGGAAGCACAGGGGGAAATAAAGTGCCCTTTCCCTGCCTGCTCACAAATCCATGGACAAAGCTGTGGAAAAGTGGCTAATGGTCTTCTTGGGGACTTGTCAGGCTGAACTTACTTCTCTGTCCTCTTCCCTGTAAGTGGAAGGGAAGAAACAAGATATAGATACAGATACAGATACTTGGGCTTCCTTATGTCTTCCTTCTTTATTGACCCCCTACACTGTTATACTCTATATCTTCTGCAGCAGCATGACAAGACCTCCAAGTTTTTTGGCCTCAGTTTTTTTACTGATTATGACCAATGTTAACTAAACCTCCTGGTTCTGTTGCTCTCAGAGTTTATCCTACTTTTGCTTTTACTCTGTCATATGCAATGGTTGTATTTCTCAGGGCAATCTGTTAGAATAGCTAATCAGAAAAACAGAGGGACCATAATTTACTGCTGGAGGGTTCCCTTTGTTGCCTTGTGACTAACTCAGTACTCTAAACTTTCAGGAGCACTGGAGAATGATTACTTGTAGGGACACACTATGTCCTTGGAAAGAAAGGCATTGCTCTTTTGATCTAATCCAGCCTATTATTATGCCATCACCATATTTTCACAAAACAATTTTGCCTCTATGAGCAGAAATAAATCCATGCCAAGAACCCCCCCAAAATATTTGATTTCTTATTTTGACTGCATCAGTCCAGTTTAATTCCATGTCCTTTGATGTCTGATTAATTTATATCAATATTTTAAATCAGGTTTATTCCCCAACTAATTGACTTAATTTAGGTAGCCCATTGCAGTTTTTCAATGCATGGATTTCATCTTCTAAATTTAGCCTTTTGATTTTCAATATGAAACTCCAAATAAAAAGTGATGTTGAGGATGTTTACAGCTTTTCTATTTCTAGCATAAAGAAAATCTCATCTCTTTCCTGACAAAAAACTAGGAAGATTTAAAAGATGACTGTTAGAAGGACTTTTGATAACTATTGATATTCATGTGTCCAAACACATTTTTAATTTTAAATTCTCTTTTGCATCTGGTTTCAACTACAGTCTGCTGGGCAGTCAACTGTGGATAACTCCAATTTCTACAGCATCTAAAATTTTTACCTATTTTCAGGCAGATTAATTCTTCTTAATATGCCTACTATACAGAATAAAGCTTATCTGTTGAATTAGATTATCTCTTGAATATCTGCTGTTAGTGATCTAGTGGTCTGTGAAATTCCTTCTAGGAACACTCATTCTTCATCTCAGCCCAGGAATCCATCCCAGCTGGGTCAAGTCTGTGTCTGTTCCTGTAAGCAGAAAATATGCACGTCAGAGTGTTCAGCAGATCTGCTTGCCAAGGAATTCCATTTAATCAACTAGTGTGACTTTCTGTATGTCAAAGGCTGTTGTGTCACATACTTATCTCCCCTATAATCCAAATACTTCAGTTAGTGAAAATCATTCCAAATGTTGGGAGACTAATCAGTGGCATGTGGGTTGTCCTGGCTGATCTGTTGCAAACAGTACCAGAAGTTTACACTTTCCAAATCTAGTGATACAGATATAATCCTTTGAGCTGAATACTTCTTTCATACTTGGTAAGAAAGTGTGCTGTACAGCAGCAAAGAAAGCTGATTGACCTGTCCTGTTGACCTCTCTAGGTAAACTTCTCTGTTGACCAATATCCTAAATCCTAAAAAAACAATCTGTCCTTCTGAATGAATCTCTCAGCTCTGTGTTGCTGAGAAAAAGAAGGTTTTTTTTCTTAATGTATTTAAGGAACTCACTGAATCCCTGAGCACGAGTTTTGATAAATTAAATACTACATAAATGCCAGAACAGCATTACTGCTCTCCAGTCCTTTTTAAAATTGTCTGGTGAAGATTTACCAGGGGCTAAAGTGGCCCCAACCGTTCATTCAGGTCATTCTCCCTCCTGATTGTTCTCATCACAGGTCCATGCAGAATGCTTTGAGGGGCAGTCCGTACTGTAAACCCCTGCTCACACATTTCTGAAAATGGGAGCCCTTCTGTGCCACAGGGGATGATTGGCAGCCTGCAATCCCTGATTCACCCTTTAGCTTGCTCACGTCTGACATTAGAAGAGTATCCTAGTCCTTAGAATAACCCTAGACTATCCCAGTGAGCTTTTCAGCTAGTTGCTGTGGGGGTCTCAGATATAAGATGCTACTTTAACTGTAATCATTAATTTTAGCAAATTCTCCTTCACATCTTTCTTTGTCAACAGATGGTAAATTTTACTGCATCCTTAACATCATATGGGATGTAACATCTCCTTCTGCTTCATTATAACTACAGAATAGAAATAAATAGTGACAGTTTTGGCAAATACACATCACTACTTGTAACTTTAATATATGTATTTAGCAACAAACATAGTAATGGACTTTGCTTTTTTTGCATTTTGGCCATTGTCAATTCTGGATTATTCTGGAAAATTGTGTCTGGGAAGTTTTAGGCTAGTGTAGAAAAATTTCAGTGTTGTGAGTATTATGAATCTGACAAGAAAATTTTTTTTCGTAGTTACTTTGAACATGCTTTGGTCTCTATGAATCTTGTTAAACTCCAAAAGTCAACACTGGCTTTTCCAGGTACTTTGGATGTTTTTTGATCATATCCCTGGGTAACTTGGGTGCTGGGCTTAAACCTGCTCACATCCTGCCATTCACACACTGCTGAGCCCATCTAAAGCTCTCCTGGAACTGGGGTGCATCAAAATGCAATCCTGAGGCACTGGGATTATTCTCCAGGAGCAAATTAGGGTTGCTGAGTTTTCATCCTTAGTCTTTGTATCACACGAAAGAAGTTGTATTGTGTCTGGATGTGTTTTCCTGGGATCAGTGTATCTCTCTTTTGTTGTTTCTGAGATTAAGCCAGCAAGCAAGAAAGTTCTGCATCAATAGCAATAACAATTCACAATCTGTGTAAATGTCAGCTGACTGTGTGCTTAAATAAGTAGTTCCATGAGCAGGGGTACTACAGAAGTCTGGTTTGTTATGCTTTTGTATCTCGCAGTCAATTGGCATTTTAACCATATTTTACTAAACCACAGCATGGATCTCACCCTCCTCTGACATCAAATGACATAAGTAGAATTTGTATAATAATTATTACAATGTGAAGTACGGAAGTTTATAATTGTTGGTAATTCTCAGTATGAAGTCAGCCTTTTTCAACAGCTGCAATCTTTATTATGCTTACAAGGATCTGTAATCAAAGACTGAGAAAATGTCCAGAATATGACAACAAAACTAATCTTTCTTGTTACCCACATCCTCATAGCAATAGAGTTTGGAATGGGAATGATTAAAAGAGTTTGCAGATGGAGGAAAGCACACCATAATTAAGCTTAGATTTTGTTTCCCTGATTGCCTGGTGTGAGAGGAGAATACACGCCATTTATTTATAAATCTAAATAACTAATTGAAATAAAATAGTCTGCAAGAGCACAGAAGCATTAGAACAAGATCATACAGTTTAATTGTGTGTTACACTTGCCAAAGTCATGCTGTTCCTTTGAGATCTAATTGATAGCTGGAATCAAGCAGGTGAAAACAAACGTGTGGGGCCTTCACCATACCTTCTATTAGGTCATTCAGTTTTTATTAAACATGTAAGAAAAAAACTGTGTACAATGTCCACTCTTATTAAACAAGAAATAATTGACTTTACATGAGATTATAATTTTTGGCATAGGCCAAAAGGTGAAAAAAGAATAAAAGTCTGTACTGTCCTGCAAGTGATGAACAAGTTCTTACCTCAGTAGGAGCTCTCAGAAAGATGCCTTAAAAATTGAAACGAGAAATAAAATTATAATGAACATCAGTATATTGTGATGTTCGGTATATTCTGTTAACAGAGTGTCTAATTCTCCTTACACTTGTTGTAGATTAGTTTTGTAGCCTGTCAAGTGACACCAAATTTTTTTTCTTGCTTTTCTCTGGCTAAGAAGGAGCATAGTTCTTGTGAGTTACTGTTCTGCACAAATTATGTTATTTCAGTTGTATTTAAAATTAATGAAAAATAACCATCGGATAGATGCAAGCTGTGATAAAGCTTCCTCAAGTGTACTGAAAATGTATTTTAAAATATGGAATAACTATCTCCACACCACAGATGTAAGGAAGGGGCATTACCCGACTAAAACCATATTTACTTCATTTCTCAGTACAGATATTTTTCTCCTTAAAATTTCTTCAGCACTCCATAGAAGTAAATTCTCCCTCCATTAAGGAAGAGAAGTCATTACAGCTGAGGTCAAAACCTGCCAAAGTCAATGCTTTTGAGAAGGATGTGGGACCATGTGTGGGATGATGTGGGATTTTCAGTCCATCAAAATTATGAATTTTAATTTTCACTTGGAAAACAACATGAAATATTTACAAGCCTATGTCATATTTTAGAGTCTTGAAGTGAATGTCTTAATAATGCTACCTTAAAATTTTTATTATAATATTTTAAAAAAACCAAGCATAACTCATATTCAGACACCTGAAAAAATAAACCCCTCTGCTACTTATCAGTCTCCAAGAAAATCATCTTGTTGCTGTGTGGAATATTTTACATCCCTTATTCTGATGCTGAATTTTAGTCATCCGTGTCTGAAAGCTGTGGTATCATAACAGAACTTTTAGTAATAGACACTTTTGAGAGTGTCTACTGAGTTCAGCACACAACTCTTTTCCTCTGTTTGCCACTTGAATTACTGCTTAAAGTCACATAAGCCACTCTTGTACCTCTAGCACAGTTTAGAGAACTCCATGTAAGCACTAACAAATACAGGCACACAAGGGAATCTATTAAAGACCATTTAATAAAAATGGAAAACATCTGACTATAAAGTGTGTAGGGGAAAAACTTTAATTACTTGTTAAAGCAAATGTAAGAGAACATGTGGAGCAAGAAACTCTAAGCACTGATAGAGGTTTTAAAATCAAATGCAGTAGCATGAATTCACTGTGGAACAACAATATTTTGAACATTATTATAGTGGATAAATGACTAAACTTGATGTTTAATAATTTGGCTTCTTTAAGGAAAGAATTATTCAAAAATAAGAATTTTGAATAAATCTAGAGAATTTTCAGAAAATTTTCAGAGTTTTGATTCTGTATCAGGTAAGAGACTTACTTTCTTAGAAGCCCATCCTTTATCAGTGATGTAATGGAGAGAACAGAAATAGAGAAACAGTCTGTGAAATCCAAGAAAAGCAAAGGAGAGAGAAAAATGAGCTTCAATCTTCAGCATAGAAAATTGTTACTAAAATAGGAATTGCAGAAAAGCCATGTCTGCCAGTAAAAAGGCTAATAGAAATTTAGTTTTTTCAAAATTACTTTGGGAACAAAGGAGATTCTACTAGTAGGGTGGGCCATTATGAAATTGGAGATAGCTAAAATGAAGATAATGTCTCAGGAAGTGTTCAACAGCTATTCCTATCCCCTGTTTGGAAAGGCTGATGTATAGGAGTTACATAAGAACTAAGAAGAACTTTCTAGCCTGCTCGTAGAAAAAGAGCTGATACCACTGCTGATGTTCATAACTTGAGTACAGAGTTTGAATAGAGCTGGCTAAGGTATCTGGTCTGCTAGTGGTGAACTTATTAAACATTTGGATAACGAGGATGTTCCACAGAGTTGAAAACCAGCCCCATTTGTATCAATAATTCAAAAGGGTAAAAGATGTTGAAGCTATCCTGAAAACAAAAGTGAAATGATGTAAAAAGTGCTATCTGATAAAACCATTGAAAAATAAGAATGTAATTTATCATTATTAATATGACTTAAAGGAAATAGATAATTTCAAACAGGCCTGACAGATATGAGGTCCTTGCCAATGGTGAATCATCACCACATGGTGGGTTTCCTAGGGAGGTACTGCTCAGATTTGTATTAGGCTCAATTTTTTTTTTCAGCATTTCATCAATGATGTGAGGAAGCAAATATGAAATTTGAGATGATAAAATGTGCAGATGGAAATGGAAATGTAAATAATCCTGGAGATTCGGTCATCATTTGGAGAAATCTGAATTGCTTGATTAGCTGGAACTATTCAAGGAATGCTCCTATTCAGGTGTACTGTTTGGAATAATGTTCATCAGGGAACTGAGACTTTAGGCAGGACTTTAGGAGACTTAAGCCTATAAGTGGTGAATATAGGTGATAGTTTCAGTCTTGTGTCTTTTGCTGTGTGAGTTTTGACCCTAACACTGTCTACATATTTTTAAGTTTAGCCCAATTGTTGTCCATTTCATAGATGTTCAAATCTTTTGGCCATGCTTTTCTTTCACTTTCATGCATGCAAATGCTTCTTGTAAGGATCTTAGAGACATCTCTATGATGAAATGTACATGCATACACACACATGTGAATGTCTCTCAAAATTTAAGTGTGTGGACTGTGGAATGTAATGGGAATAGCAATGCCAGAGTCACCCAAAAGGTGAATTGAGCATACACAGGTGCACATGGTATTTTTTGAAGGGTGGCTGTGAGCTTATATGCAATGTATTTCTTACATTAGGAAAAGTTAACCTTACTCTTCTCTCAGAAAATATCCCAGATTTGCATATTTTATATTCAACGTAAACATGACATCATCTGTTCTTTGATTCCCAAAGTGATGAACTTCTTCCGATATTCATCCTTTCCCTTGGAAGAAGGTGAAAATTTGGGCTCCATTACCTATATTCCAGAATAGAATGAAAAAAATTTCCACCTAGAAAGTCATCTCAAACTGTTCCTCAGTTGTTTTAGCTTCCTTTTCCTTCAGTAGATATACTTGCTCATTTCAATATATACAAATAGATACTTTCCCCTGCAGTACTGCTGTAAATTCCATCCTTTTCAATTTATTTTCTCTCAGATTAGGTTCACAATTTTTGCTAACCTGGACTGTATTTTAATTACCCGAAATGATATCAATATAAATTTTAAATTATGAGGCTTTTTTTTTTTTAAATGATTTAACTGCCTTTGACACCACACTGCCAAGACAGTGATTGAGAAGCAACACAAGGCTCTTTGTGTTTGCTACTGCAGTTCTGTGCCTTGTGCCTATGAAGTGATCTTTGAGCTAAGGGGTTTTCTTCTCTTTGCCTTTACCACCTTACATATTCTTTCAAGTATTGGATCATGATTTGGTTTGTATTGTTTTGATGAAGTAGATTTAATGCAGCTCTTGAAGGCTCATTTGAAGTGTCTGTCTGCTTCCATGTTCATTGCTTGCAGGAAATTGTGTTCTCCATAGCATAAGGATATCATCTAGCTTTCATAAACCTTATTTTTGTTTAGGTGACTTTGATTGGCAAGTTCTAATTACTATTTTAGGATAACTCTCATTCCACAGATTTTACTTCCCAGATCACAATTATGATTTTTTTTTCTTTTTTTTTTTTTTCACTGTAGCAGAAGCTCAATCTCCCACAATTGCAATATTAGATTTTCAGGCTTATATCAGTAATAAAAAGAAAAGTTACCTTATTCTTTGAGCTATTACATAAAACATACAAATCGTATTTTATTTTTAATTTGATAGTGCAGAACTTCTCACATTTCAAAATCACAACATTATAGTTATCCTCCTCTGCCTCAAATAACTGAAATCTGTTAAAAACAAGTACATCAAAAAAATGGCACATCAAATTACAGCTGCTCCCAATTATTCGTGTTAGCTGGTCATTGTCTAATATTTTAAAAGTTTTTGGAAAAACACTATGTTAGTTTAAGACATGCTCAGAAGGTAATTGAGGTTATTTCCTTAGAATTCTGTAGCAGAAAATGTGAACTACAAGAAAATCTGAACTACAAGAAGTGTGACCCTTATATTTATAAATATCATATATGTGCAAGTAAAGGCAAATTAAAAAAACCCAATGGTGGACAATTCAAATACTGAAAGATGAATGACTCAATTTTTCTGAATGTTGAATGGTAGGAGCAACTTAACATGAGATCCATGCTCATAAAGACAAACTTTTTATCAGGTTACAGAAAACAATGTTTCCATAGATTTATAATAAACACATAATCTCAGTTTTAATTGAAAAGTAATCTGTGTTTTTTAAAGCCTGGGGTTTTGTTTTCAACTGTATCAGTAGATGTAAAAGAAGATACATCCTTGCTTGACTTCAGTTGACCACATCCTCCATGTTGACTATTGAAAACATTTCTGTGTTAGAAGGGACTGTGGCAGAAGCTGGCACTGAGACATTGTGCAGGTTTTGAGAGACAAATGGATGTTACAGGCTGGGGCAGGGTAGGGCAGGGTAGTGTGTTCCCTGTGGTTTTCTTTCTTGCTACAAGAGATTCTCAGCTGCAGGAAGGATGGTTAGTGAGGGTATGCATCTCTGAAGGATTCCCCACATGGGCCTAAAGCCTTGATAATTTCCAGTGAGGGAGGACAACCAGGAAATAATAGCATGGATACAGTAGGGTGGCTTTTGCCTTCTGTGATGTTTTTAGATGACTGAAAAGTAAGACATTGCTCTGCTGCAGATTATGTATACAATCACTGTTATTAATTGTTCAGAGTTTCTGGGGATTCAGTGCAGACGAACTTGTGTGTTCCACCTTGAAATACTGCCAGATTCATCTCTGAGTTCACAGTAATTGTAATGTTGCCCAAGGCTCATATGGGAATGTGATCTGTGTGTCAGGCTATCTAATTAGTGGTATTATCACTTCAGTAAGTCTTTATGTGGGTAGTGTTCCACAAACTACGAGGTGGAGGTAAAAAATGGAAAGAATTAATGAATTCTTATCTGTGATAAGACTGACCTAATCCTGCAGTGAAGCTGTGGAGAAAATGCTTCATGAGAAAAGACTTCATGTTGAGGACATTGTCTGATACATTTTACAAAACAGTAGCTGCAGATCTCAGGGAATGAAGGATGCTGCCTAATGTTTCTTTATGATCCTGGGATGGAAAAGTTACAAAATATTCATTTATGAATGTCATTTATGAAAAACATTTTCTGAAAATTTCAGATTCATAAGATGGAGACAAAAAAGATTTTCAGCTCCAAATACTACATCTTTGTCGCTATAGGACAGGAAAAGAACGACATGCACACAGTCAGTCATTAGGGCAAAAAAGAGGGAGGCGTTCATTTTTCGATCTTAATTTATATAGATTTTGGACAATGGTTACATATTGGACAAACAAGGTTGACACCTCTCCAACCACACTAGAAGTCCATCAATTGTCCCTCCTCAAGAGAGAAATCATAAGCAGAAGAACAGTTTACAATAACATTACTTTTGTTTACATGAAAATCTGTGAGAAACTCCACTACAAAAATGCAAACATCAGAAGGCTGAGAAAGATCAGGACGACATGTCTTGGTCTGCAATACAGCTGCAAGCATGTGCCTGTAACCCTTCACCACATGGACTTCAGACAATTGGGAAAATCATTGCTCAAAGAATTATTCAGAGCTGTGCATCTCTGGTGTCTAAACTAATCTCAATTAATTGTCTAAAGTCAGAGTAGGTGGAATAAAGCAATTTTTGATATATATTTTTATTAGGAGGAGTTCAAAATCTACTGAACATTAATTAACTTATGGAGTTACCAGTGGAAAAAATCTAAAAATAATTAGGTCAAAGTGGGCATAATGATGAGAGACCAGGACACAACTGCCTCTGGATGAATGGTAAAGGTGATGATTTCTTTGGATCTGTAGTATAGTACTTAATGACTAATTTTATTAAAAACTGTGCTTGTGGTAAAAATGAGTAGGCAAAGGTGTGAAGAGATATGTAATTTCTGTAAAAGACAAGTAGGAGGAGAAAGAGAAAAAAATTATATGGAGCTTAACAGGGAAGGTGAGAGAATGTAATTAAACAGTGGTGTTTTCTGAAGTTAGTAAGTTTGTTCAAAGCTTTTATAGTTGTTAAAAGAAAATTCCCAGGAAGTAATTTTCCACCTCAATCAGGACAGTTGTTTTAATTTGTTGCTATATATTCATGTCTGCAGAAATAATGACTTTTGTGAACACTTGACTAAAAAGAATGTGACTGTTTCAGGATTCTTTGGAAATCAGCTTTGTGTGAAGGACTTTCAAGGTATTGACTTTTGAAGAATTTGGCTTAAAAGTTAAAAAAAGAAAAATAAACGTATTATATTAGATGTTTTTACAGTTGCATTTTAAGGAACATTTAAAACCAAGCTATTGAGTGTCTGTATTATGAGACATATTTTATCAAAAGTCATTTGCAAGTGAAGATTTCTGGAACTATCCAGTTATTGCTGTCATTTCAGTTAGAGAGGATGGATTCCTCTGTTCTCAAGGATTACACAAATTTATCCAGAGGACTTTTCCCTTTAAACGCATTATAATTTTTATGACATTTGCTTATACTTATTTTCCCCTTATATATTTTATGTTATAATTGAGCCAAACATGAGACTTGCAATAACAAATTCCACATATTTCTGTCAAAAGTAGTTCTTTTAAGGATGACATGAATTATTTGCAAAGATATTTCGTAGGTAAGAAGCAATTTCCATCTTTAAGGAATCTAATAATACTGTTTATACTAGAAACTTTACATGGTGATATAAATCTTTGGGAATACACCAAACCAAATATCCTGCCTGACATTGATAACGTTTGCTCTAGTCATGCATATATACCATTTACTAATTTCTGATCAGCACTCTAATGTATTTCCTACACTTTCAAGCAAACTGCAAAACATGTAGTTCAAACAAATTTGGGTTAAGGGGTCAAAAAAGATGGAACCTCTCTGGCAGGGTGTTTTCTCTAGGATGTAGCAGAAGCTTTCTTTGTATAGAGGTAGCACTTTTTTCATTTGAGGGACGGAAGAGATTGTGTGTCCTGGAAGAAGGGGTACATCACCAAAGGCTTCCCTGGAATGTCATAACATTTTCCCTTATACTTGCATATTCTATACAAAAACCTTACCAAGTAATCCTGTGTTGGACAGTTCCCATCTGTATTTAGGGAAGGTGTTACAAAGTGAAAAGAATTAGAAATGAATTGTTAAAATACCATTTGACCAGTAGTTTTCTATTTTGCTAAGAATTAGGTGAAAGAGATACGTATGTAGCAGGTAAATATGCTTCACACATTTATACATGTGATATATGTATATATAATGTATTTATGTGTGTATATATACATATACATGTTGTATTTATATACATGCTATTTTAAATAGATTTTTTCCTTCATTTCCAGAAGATTGAAAATTTGAAAAAAACAGAAGACATGATTTAATAGGGTTCAGGATATAGGAAAACCAGTAGGTCTTGAATTCCAAGGCTGAGATTTAATTGTTTAAGCAAATAATTTTTTTCTTTCTTTCATTCCATTAATCCACCAGATTAGTGGTTGGTTTGCCATGATCAACTAAAGATTTATAGATCAGTACCTAAATGAGTGCTACAGGCTTTTATCATGCAACAAGCTTATTCTCACTAGATTATGTAGCTCTCACTAAAGTAAATTAACCATAGTTTATATTCATACACGAAGTAAAGCTTTCTTTGAAGTCTGTAATTATTAATATGTTTGAGGTTAAGCAGTTATTTATATAAATTGCTAGATAAGGGCTAGCCTTTTCAACATTTTGGAGAATCAAATTTGAATGTCCTGAATCAACTGCTGCTGATTCAATTTTCATGGCTGTGAAATCTGCCCCTGTGGACTGCAGGAAAAAGAAAAAAAAATGTAGCAGCAGCTCTGATAGTAGTAATGAAGACCTCCTTTGCTGATGAATGCTTTAGCCCTAAAGCTGAGTACTGTATGAGGAGCCACCTCTTCCACAAAAGTAAGACATGTGAGAATGTACAGAACAAGAGAGAAAGTGCACAAGAATATAGGTCTGGAAATAGTCTCCTGCATCATCAGATATAATTATTTGTAATTCTCAGCAATCACATCAAGTTTGAAAGTTCCACAGTATCATCTGTGCCACACACAATTTATACATCTCATGGGGCATAAAATATTTCTGCATTCCATTAAAAACATAAGCTCTGTAATTAAAGTCTTAGCTAAAATTTTCCACAGGAAGAGATCAAAAGACACTGTGGCCATTGTCAGTGTGCTAGCAGGATGTTTATTAAATAACCTTTCCAGATCATCCCAGAAAAAAACACTCCATATGAAGAAATATCCAGTGACTCTTGACTCTCTGATAAAAGAAAACTCTTCCTCAGTACTACTTCTAGTGATCTTTCTAAGATTAACAATAACTGTAAATGCTGCATTTATTATTTTGGATTAACTTCACAAAGTGTGTTCAAGGCACTTGCAGTATCACGTATACGTTGATGGATGTATTTTTATCTCAGTGAGCCTGTTGTTTTGCTCATGTAATGCTTATCCTTACTTAGCATCTTCATTAGCATGTTCACAAGCCAAATACATTAATCATCAGAAGGATGGGGTACACTGAGGTACTCACACAGGTGATATATGTACTAGTCAATTGTACTTCTAAGCCTTGGCATATTGCATTTACTTCAGCAAGCTGCATCCTTTCAGAAAGAACTAGCTGATCAATTGTTTCCAGAGCTGTGGAGCAGCAAGGTCAGGCCTTTTTCTCAGCATTTTGTTAAAAAAAAAAAATAGTTATTGTAACCTTTGTTGACTGAAGAATACTCAAAGCATAAAAATAGTATTCTTTATAATTGCTTTTGTAAAGTAGTCATACAAAGAAACTGGAGAGCTTTACATGGTGTAGGCAGAACAATGCGAGACAGGGAAAGCTGAACTGTTCAGAACACTGCAGTACAATGGAGCTTCCTGGAGTGTTTTGGTAGTCCTTCACCAGGCCAAGGAGACACAGCTACAAGATTGTTCTCTAGAGTATGGATTTTCATTCAGAGTAGAAAGGAATTTTTCTGGGTGCAATTTTTGGAGTGTGAAATGTTTTTATTCAAGGAAGGAATGCAATATGAAAATCTTAAAGAGTCTTCACAACCGAAAATGAGGAAAATAGCTCAAGTCAATTGAAATGCTTTATTTAATATCTTCAAATATTTCTTCTCTACTTGACTGTGGGTTTTTTAAAACATTTTATTTTGTTATTACCTAAACTTATTTTTAGTTCAGGAAAAATAATTTTAAAATTTCAAAGCACCATGATGAAATGTTTTGATATTTTCTGAACTTTTTTGCATGTCATTTTACAGGTTTTCCAAGGTCAGTTCTTTCCTGATTCAAATGAACAGGCATTTTCTGATTAAATAAAACTTTATAACTGAAAGATTACAATTAGTACTTTTTAAAAGTTCTTTTTACAACAAGGCCAAAACTATAACTATTTGATACATATATTGCTTGTATTCTAGTATCTGTAAATAAAGCAGAATATTTTTGTCATCAGTTGAATTTTGGGACCTTCTAAAGAATGTATTTTGTTTCTTGGAAAGCTTCATTTTGTTATCATGTTTCTAGAAGGATTTAGTATAGGAGTCTGTGTTTTCTGCAGACCACTAATGCAACCACTGGCTATGAATTTAGTGTCTACAGTGTTTTCAATATAGAATAAAAGAAACATATAAGAAAAAATCCTTAAAACTGCTTAGCCAGTGGTCTGTTATTAAGGTGTTTCAGAGCCACTGTTGCTGATACTTGCTGATACTTGTGTTCTTTTATTCTTAGGAAGGAGCCACAGTTCAGTAGCAGACAGGCTGAGAGTAAATTATTCCATCATTTAAGTGTTTTAGGCATTACAGCAGCTAAATGCATCCCATTGCTGCTCTGGCATCCCGAAGCAGTTCTGCTGTGACTCACAGAGTTACTAACAAGATTATTTGGGTGCTTTGCTGATGAGTGACTGTCCCTGCGAGTCACCGCCAGTTCCTGCCCTGCGGGACCCCAGCCCCTGCAGCTTCCAGGGTGATGTCCAGCTGAGGCAGGGCAGCTGGGGACAATGCAAATGTGAGCCAGCACTCGCAGCACAGTGCCTTCAGGTTTACCTTCCTGTGTCTGAGAAGAGGTTTTGGCTCAGATTCCCCAGGATAATATATTAGGGTGACAGATGAAGGCAGAGCAAAAGTGAAATGCCAGCAGAGCTTGCAGAGCACTGAGACTTACGCCTGGGTGCCTCACTGCACATTCTGTGATGTGCGTGGGAATATGTGATCAGAAGAAAGGGAGGAATTGGCAATGAAATACAACAGGAACAGTGAGGTAGCTCTATTTTTTATATTCTCAGTTAATACAGAGAGTTAATGTAGCAAAGTGGAGGAATTTATTTTAAGTGAAAACAGCACAAATTCAGATCTCAGAGAGTTGTGATGATATCTACGGAAGTTCTTAATAAAATATGAGAAAATGCTTCAGTTTTGAAACCCAATGAATCCTGGTGAAGGAAGTCCTATTTGAGTAAAAGAAATACAGCTTGAAAGAGTGCAAATGTTATCATCCCTAAATAAAATTTTTAATGCTCAGGTCAGCTAACAGATCTTGGTGAGATTTTTCAGGCAGTGTAGCAAAGGACAAGTTCTGGTAATAATCATATCATGTCCTCAAACTGAGGCTGTATTCTCAATGAGTTTAAGTACAGCTAGCTGACATGGTGCTGAACATGGCTTGTCCTTTGTATATCAGTTGCAGAATCAGCATTATATTTGCAACTGTTAAAAATGGAATAGGTTGAAAATGTTCTGTGTAAGCAGGACTCTTGAGCTATGGTGTAAATAAAGACCTTTTATTACTACTTTTATTACTACTTTACTCTCACACATAATGGAAAAACTCTTACAATATCCATATTTAGCTCACATTTCTAAAATAATTTTGAAAAATCATGTGAAAGATGTTAACAATTCTGCTTTCGGCTTTGCTCTTCAATGAAAGAATATATCATAAAATGACCAAAAAATTATAACCCCTTGGTCCATTTCTTAAGCAATATTCTGTCAGATTTTCCTGTCCCACCCATAAAGACTCAAAGAACAAACACATTCATAGGGCTGAGTCTTTCATATTCACACTTCACTAACTTCTACATTAAAAAAATAGCTTCCTCCTTCTTTGTGAATATTTAATAACAACCACTATACAGCAGTTAAATTTTAGATTGTGAAGAAATAAATTGAGCATGAAAAACGTTTTAGAGGTAATTTAATGAAAGAATATTAAGACGCTAACTATGAACTCAAACAAATTTATGGGTTTTTTTTCTTCTAAATGCTAATGAAATGGTTTGGGAAATATTTATGTAATTTTTGAAGTATGATAAAATACTTTAAGTTGGTTCCAGTACACTAAGCAATGGAAATTCATTAATAGCAGTGAGATCTCCTCCAAATAAAATTGAACAACACTCATTTTAATCTATGATAACATATCATAAAATCCATAAAAATGAAAATTCAGACTTGGTTTTTAAAATACTTAGTAAGTTTTAGTGACCCAATTTCTAATGACATCAGAAAAGCCCATCAAGAAGTACTTGCTTTACAAGATCAGAATAAACATTTCAGCCCACTAAAATCTGTTCAAGACCATAAGAATCACAGCATTTACACCGTAATCAGAAAGCTGGCTCAGGAATTTTTTCCCTTTTTGATTCTCACACTCTTTAAGCTGCAGCTGTCTTTACTTTTCCTCCTCTTCTCCTCCTCCCAAATGGGCAGAACCATAGCTGCTCATTCTTTCTTATATGTGAAGACCTTCATACTGCTCCATCATCTCTCAGCAGCCTTTTTGTCTTTTTGTTGTCTTCTCCCAGTCTCAAAATAGGACTGGTCTAACTCTTCTAGTGCTGCTCTCAGTACAGAGATAACTCTACATATGACTTTTTTTACATCTCAGCTCAAGAATTCCCCCTTTTTTTTTTTTTTTTGGTCCATGTCTGATCTTCCAGTTCTGTATTTGTGATCTCTGTTTAGTCCCTTTGAATAGATGCAAATAGCTGGTTATGGTTGCTCATGCTTCAAAAGCAGAACAGCAGCATGAAAGCAGCTCATTTGCCTGTATACATCATTACTGACACCCCATCAGTCGTGCTTTAGCCTAGAGAGATGGTATCTTAATGTATTCTATGGGTTTCTGCTCCTCAAGCAGCTATTCAGGCTCTTTGTGAAGTTCTTTTTTTAAGGGAGATGTCAGGGTATTTTACATGTGTGTTGGGATTAACTATGGCTCTGTGGATGTCCCACCTGATAGACACTTTTCCATGTTTCAGGGAAGAAGCATCTGTCAGAGGTCACAGGTGGTGGGCTTCCTTCTTGGCCAGGGAGCAGGGCAGGGATAACCCATGCAGAGCCTTGCACACTGTGACAACAAAGAAATGAGCTACTGCAGTACTTGATGTTTTGATGTTAAAGCAGTTGATCCCTGCCAGTTCCCCTGAGGAGTTCAGTGCCTCATTCCCCTTCCTGGGGCCAACCTCCTCTGTAGTGCTCGTGTCAGGCACTGATGCCCTAGGCACTGCCCGATCCCACTCATCACTTCCCCTGGAATTTGCCAACTTGCTCCCATTGTCTGTGTTCATACTGGGAGTCATAACCAGTCACTTTGAAGCCTTAGGTACAGTTGACTCTGCTAATGTATTGTGGTGACCCTGTTTTCTCCATCTCCTCTATGCCTCCACAAATGTAATCACTGTGCTGCTGCTTCATCTTCCCCCCAGCTTCCATAAAGCACCCTGAAGGTAGTGAGATCTCCAAGTCAGAATAAGTGTTAGGTGTTCTGAGTCTGAACCCTGTGACACACTTTTAAACAGAACAGCAGGTACTCGCAAGCAGGAGGAGGAAAGTTCACAAGAAAGGTACCTGCAGCTTAGTCAGGCTATCTGCCAATGTTAATATGCAAAAGCAAGGCTTAAACTGAAAGGTCCAAGGGTTGCTACTTTTCTTGTTCCAGGGTGTTATCCTTGTTCAAAACAAGACCTAAAAGTAAATTTAACCCTATTTCACAGGAGTCTGTACTCCAGATAACACCAGGTATTCAACAGTGAGCCTTATCTAGGTGTGTGTGAACACAAAGGAGCTTTTGTGTCACTCCTCTACACCACGTCATCTTTGAGGCTCTGTTCTTCCCTTGCACTCAGTGTTATGACTGAAGTCTTCCCAGCTTCAGCTTGATAATTCATAAGGTTTTTAGGGTTTCTGTTTCCTCTTTGGGATCATCTAGCGATAAGAGTGGATCTATCAAAGCTTAGCTAAGCAATAGGATTGAGCTAGGCTAAACTCAAGTGGGAGAGTGAGCACCCTTCAAAGCTACAGTGCTTCTTAAGCTGCATCTATCTTTAGCAGCCCCTCATCAGAACTAAGACAACTCCAAGAAAAGCAAGGGAGGATTTCAGATGTGTTCTTGTATCTCTAACTTTTGATGGGACTGATCCAGTGAATTTTTGAGAGGGTGATGCTCAGATGCTGTGAGATGGATGTGACAGGGTCTGCAGAATTCAGGAGATAATTCAGTATGAGGGTAGGTGCTGGGTGTAAGGCAGGCTCCTGCTCAGAGGCACATTCCTAGGTATCCTACAATAGTGAATGCGTTAATCATCAGTCAAGTGAAGATTCCCTTATAGATGGTGTTTTTCTTGACCCTGAGAGACACCAAAGGCCTGTAATTTGGTTGTGAGAGTGTGTGTATCTGTTGCCAGCTTTGCCACTCCCAAGTATGGACACAAGAAAATTAGCATCCTTGAGAAAGGCTTTTCCTTCAGCCTACCATGATCAACAGAAATGATGGGAAAGTTTAGTTCACTTGCTGGACCAGAGGAAAGGAAAGGTATAGCAGCTCTCTACTGCTCAGCATAATGTGGCCCAGCATGGATCTTCATGTTTAGGACTAGCTTGACTCTCTGAAGAAGTTGATTTGGGCTCAAAAAGAAGAATAATAAAGAAGATAAGGAGCAAGAACAGTGAATGACTTACTCTGATTCATTCATTTAGCTCATACCCACTGCTGTTTCCAGTCCTCTGCCTGCACAGGTGCAATTGGTTGTGAGAACTGGGTCAGACAGTGGCTTTAAGGCTCTGCAAGCCTGTGCTTTGCTATTCTGGTTTAAAGCTTAGCGATAAATAATTAATTATATTGATCAATTTAGTTAATTAATAAATCTATTTAATTCATCTTACTATATATTTCATAAGTATTGCTGGTTTGAAGTGGCTTATTTCTTAACCCTATACCTTAATCATAAACTATATCCTTCATAAGGACTGCCCCAAAATTTTGGTTTAAGTCTCCATTTTGCATACATATATTGAGAATTAGATGGTAGGAATAATTTTAACTTTGTTTTAAATATATAATTGTACTTAACTAATTTTAAAATAATTTATAAGGTACTTCTGAATTTAATTTTGTCTCCCTTTTAAAACATTTGTCTTGAAAGAAAATCACAGTATTCTCTTTAAGGTGGCCTTTTGTTGTTGTTGTTGTTTTATTTGGTGTGGGGGTGATTGACAGATACAACATTAGAAGTGTCTTAACAGTTTTATTGGCTGGGATCCCTGTCAGTGTATGCCCCTATATTGAGCATTTCATTTCAGAGCATTAATAATGTGCTTTCAAGAATTAAACATCATATTCAGACTTAATTTCATTCTTTTCTTATTGGTTTCCTTTGAACAAAAGGAACTGTTGTAATGGTCCAAGCTCAGAGTGATAGAGACCTCTGGACATTATTTTCCACCTTTGGATTACTTTTTGACAGCCTTTCTGTTTTTTTTCAGATTGTTCAATACATCATTTTCCTCACATGAGAGAAAGCAGTTATTAAGTTTTACTTGCCAATGGTGCAGAAAATGACACAGATGTTTTGCTTACTGAGCTTTCTTAAAGTTCTTCCCAAGCATTAGGCATCCATAAACACAAATTATTACTTTTGATTAATACTAAGAGTTTTTTTTTTCCATTAAAATGCATCTATTTTGGGTACAAATAATTTATAATAGTGTCATTAGTAAAATAGATGAGAGACACTATTGATCAGAGAGTCACATGCATTAAGCATTCTGGTGACAATAGGAGCCTAAGCTTGTTGCAAAGTCTTGTTGGCAAGCTCATTTTTAAAAAGTCATTATTGCAAATTGCTTCAACTAGTCAGATCATACAAAATCTACTCATACTGTAATATTCCAGATGCTTGATTACTGTTCTTCAGTGTAGTGAGTTGCCAATTTCTTCCTCCTGAGAATGTGTGACAGATTGCAGTACAATCTGTTGATGGTCTTGATTGTAGCTAAAGTACATCATTGTCACCCATGCTAAAAAGCTGGTACATTTACTGTAAATATATTATTTTGGGAAATGTATGCTAGTGTTTTGTGTTCCAGCAATTGCAAATGGTACATGACAATATACTTGATCTGGTGAGGGGAAAATCAGAGGCAGAGGAAAAAGAGCAGATAATTAGAACAGCAAAATGTAGTGGGTACACTAATTCTATGAATAATGTAGGTTGAATTGTCTTTGGTGTGTGTGCTGGTATTTGGGTGTTTGGGGAAAAGGAGAGAAAAAGAAAGAGGAAATTGTACTTGTGTCAGTCCTATTCTCCATTTTCTGCTCTGAAAAGTTTAGCGCAACAGCCATCCCAGCACAAGGTTGTAAATGGTAGATGTTACAGCCAGCTCTATGACTGACAATAAATCAGGAAATATGGATTGTATATTCCCTCTTTTCCCCTGTGGAGAAAGATCAGGGATAGAAAAGCGCTTTTTTTTTTTTTTTTTTTTTTTTTTTTTACTTCTGTTGACAGAATAATTTCTTTCTGCATCTTGCTCTCTCAACTTCCTTTCCCAGCCTAGCCTTTCTTCTTTGAAATTCACTAAGGTTGCAGCTCAGGGAACCATTTAAATGTTAGACATATTTTCACTCAGCAAATGGCCCAGATACTGAAAACACAGATGACTTGGTCTGGTTCTCTCACCCCCTCACAATTACATGTGGTGTTGTTTCTTCTCCAAGCACTTAGGTCATGAAGCTGGAGACCTAAACCTGTCCCAGCTTTAGGTACTGCCACTACATCATACCTGGTAGCACTTATATCTTAGCATAGGTTTCACATCCAAAGGGACTGGCTCTGAAAGCAGCAGTCCTTCTCCCCTGCCTGTCTTTGGCCCCTTCCCCTTGACTGGAAATTGCTGTTACACAGCTGCAGGTTGAGTTGGCTTCAGCTCATACATCAGAACACTGTCCTGCAAAGTCATGTCTTATTTTGATCGGCTTCATCACATGTGGCTGCACCGCCAAGATCCAAGAAAATTTTTAGGAACATACCCTGCAGACAGGCAGGTGTTTTGGGAGTGGGACTGCTTACTCCAGGATTGCCAGTTCAGATAGACTCCATTGAGCTGTAAAACAAAATTGTGCTATCAGATTTCCCAAGGGAGATGGTACTTTCTTCCTGCACACAGTCCTTCTGTGTTTGTGGATACATGACCCAAAGCCGTGAGATACTGATACAGTTAGTGAAGCCATTCAGCGGGAACAAGAGCCACCTTTAGGTAACTGTGTTGCTCAGGTCATGTTCTCCTATATTCTCTTGTGCTAAATAATACAACCTGCTCGGAAGCTAAGCATTTCCATGTTGGGAAACAAGTAAAACCAGTGATTGAAAGGTGGCAAAATTGGTAGGTTACTGTACTGGCAAATATTATTTACATTATATTTTCAGTCTTAGGAGGACTAGGAATGCTTTTAGTTTTAGGAGGATGGATATAACTTCCTGGTTAGTATTCTAGAATAGTACATAGTTAAATCAGTGATTAAAAATATTACTTATATTTCAGTAAATAGCTGTTTATTTACCACCAGCAAATATTCAAATACATCAACAAATTCACCAGCTTATGGGATTTCTACTTTTTAACAGGACATGAACAAGTCCTATTGGTGGACTGTTACCACAGATACCAAGAGAAACTATTTGCTGCATATGAAAATTGGAAAAAGTACAGATATATGATTTACTTTTTCTGGTACCAGATGGTGCTGAAAGAAGTTCAAAGAGGGCATTATAGGAAACTTTGGAGATCAAGAAACAGATTTATGTTTAAAGATAAGTAGTGTTCAGTAACATAAGACTCTTGCTTTAAGGTGACATATTGATGATAGTTTAAATATTATTTAGTTAACATTTTGTGGTGCCCAATACTCATGCATACAGGTAGGCCTGTTGATGTCAAAAGTTTTAGGTTAATGACCTTTGTCTATTTTTTGTTTTTAAAACAGCTATTTGCTTTGAATTCCTCACATGATGAGCTGGTGATGGTGTTATTAAGACTGCACAAGATGAAAAGAGAAAGCTGAGGGATAGTCAAACCATTTTCTTCAGTGTATCCATAAGGGGTTATCTCTAATACTCCAAGAAAATAGTGGAATAACTTTCCCTTGGATTTTTTTCAAAGCTTGGTCTGTTCTGACACCATGCTTAGATCCATCTGGCTTCTATGTATGCATTTCTGTTCAGACTGTGGGGAGTTTGGAGGCCCTGGCTGCTTTTAGCGGGGCGCAGCCCCTCCTTTGGCTGCATCTGCTCATGGGGTTTTCCTGTAAGAGAGCTCACACAACTCATGAATATATAAGATAATATCAGCATGCAAAAATTTTTAAGTGATCTGAACCGCCATGGGAAAATTTTAAGGAATTCTCTTAGCTGAATGCTGTTGAGCCAGGCCAACCCATTTCCCGGTTCCTTTTCTTGTAGGTTGCTAGCCTGTGATGGAATCATCTCTGTAACAATGTGGAACCAAGCCATGAAAATGGCTGCTTAGAAGGGGGATGGACCCTAAGAATTACAGTGGCAGAACTCCCACAATGATGATAAAATGTAATACTGAATAAAAGGTGTCTGCAGTTACCCTTTATTTGGTAAATGTAATATCCCTTACAAAATTGGAAAGGTTGCTTCTCTTGTATGAAACATTAATTTAAAACCCCTGTTATGATTTTTCATTATTTTCACATAAGGAAACAAAATTAATAATAACAGATTTTGTATATGTGCATATTCACGTGTATGAAGAATTTTCTGTAACATAAACCATATTTTACTATGTGTTAAAGTATGTCCATATTCTCTTATACCAAGACCATTCTTTTGTCCTCCAACAAATAGATGTTTTCCTTTAAAGGTTAAGAAGTGAGAACCATGGTAGTAGGTCATTGAGTAATATACACCTGCTATCACTTGTTTGAATTACATTTCCTCTTTACACTGTGGGTCAGCAGTATCAGGAGACTATTGTTCTCTGGGCTAATGCAATCTTTCCACGTGAAAAGCTCTTGATCTGTTTCTTTTCTACACTCCAGTTGCTGGCATCTGTTTGGTGCTAAAATGCACAGAAAGCAAATGCACATAGTTTCAGTGTTGAGGTATCCTTCCTCTAGAATCTTTAGCTTGGTTTATTTTCATTAAGCAAAGCTTTTCCTGTTAGCAATATACGTGCCCTCCTGTCCTTCACCAGAGAGAGAGGGAGAGTAAGAAATGAAGAAAGGGAAAGGGTCTATGCAGATTCAAAAGCAAATATGTTTGAAACCCTGCTGCCTTTCAAAGATCATAAGATTTACTTAGTGCATGTAAGCACATACAAAATTGATACATCTTTATTATTGCACTTTATTACACAGATGCATACACAATCACTCATTTCACTTGCAACATAACAGCTTTTAATAACGGTGTTATTATTCTTATTTAAGAATAGACCTGGTGCTGTTAGATGCTAAAACCTTTCTTCTGCTATTAGCACCAATGAAAGCCCATGTTGCAAATTAGCTAACAGAATTAGTTCAATTTCTTTTTTATTCTTGAGCTTTTATGAGGTTTTTATGGATGTTCATTTAAAAATGCACATCTGCATAATAGATTGATTTTTTTTTCAGAAAAGCAATGGCTTATGTGCTCTTATTAACCCAAACTGGTATGACTTGGGATCCAACATTTCTGAAAATCAGATTCACATCAATTATTACACTTTAACTTTTAGCATGACATTGTGAAGTCTGGATTACCTCTTAGATCTCACACAGGTAAAATCAAAGATTATTTTATGACTATTAAAAATAAAAATATTGTCAAAATATGTATTCTATTAAAACCAGATTTTGTCATATTTAAATTATTTTTCCCAGTAAAACTCTACAAATCTCTCCACATCAGAGATGATTAAAAAAATTTTAAAAATACAGAGGTGATGATCTGCCACATCACCTTAGCCATGCACATACAGAAACTATTCAATCAACGGATTATCAATAGAACAGAGAACTGTAAATCATAATGTTGAAAAATTTCAGTTACTTGCCACAAGAAATGTACTGTATCAATCAGAATAAAAAGAATGCAAGAAGATACAAAAAGTAATGTTCATAATTTACTGATCATGAGCTAAAAAAATTAAATGTTGTTGTATCAAATTAGAAGCTTTTATATGAATAATTTAATGAAAGAAAACTGGAGCTTATAAGAACACAATTTCAATACAATTATATGTCTGGGTTATTGTACGTCTCTTTTTATTTCAGATTCTTGTTAATGATAAATTGAAATGCTTTCAAGTACTGTCACATGTACTATTTAATTATCAATAATTTGTAATTTATCATCTTTGCATAGGCACTCGGTATTGGTATTACAGTTTCTTGTTTTTAATTAAAATTAATGCAAAATTTGGCATTTGTAAAAACCCTAGCATTTGTAAAAACCCTAGCATTATATAGAGATGATTATATTAAAAGCTAAGTTTCTCTTTACTGTGTGAGATAAAAGGGCCTTTAACAGTAGGAATGTTATCAGCCACTAGTGACCAACTGTCTTCTCCTCAATAATTAAAGCAGCAAGTAAATGTACCCAAATTTAGCCTTTTTAACCTCTGCAGTTATGCAGACTCTGTGCTGAGTGTAGACACTAGTGAAAGATACTGGCAATATGCCAGGGATATTTCTCTCAGTCTTAAATAAATATCATAGAATTATAATCAACATATTGTGTGAAGATCCTGCTGAGTGATATTGACTTTCATAATGAGCATTTTTAAGCATTTGAATAGAACTCAAAATTATAAATCGTTTTTATAAAGGATCAAAACCAACAGAAATAATCCAATATTTGCCTTTGAAGGTTTGCTTTTGTAAACAACTATGGTCAAAATGAGCTTTCAAGATAAAAATATTAATTCTTTCATTCTGCTGAATCTTCATGGAGTTTTGAATCAGTGGTCCAGTGACTAATGGTTCCAATTGCCTGAACTATTTCACTGTCTCTTTTATACTAGGAGACAGTCCTCGCAGCACCAGTCCCTGGGGAAGGGGCATGAACTCAGTTTTAGGCTTATTCTCTGAAGATGATTCCGATTTATTTATGTCTGGGTGGGGTTCGCATTTACAATTGCTCTGGAGCCCAGTGATGTACTAAGGCTGCAAGGAGGTTTGTGGGATTAAGGCTATTGTAGTGACTGTATGTCTTTATTTTCAAAACATGTCCTGTTTGTATAATTTTTGAAAGGTTGGTGACTATGCAGAACAACTTGAAATGAGACTAGCTGACCAGCTGGCCTAAAAGATTTATCACCAGGAGGTTCATTAGCATCTCCATTTCAGTATTGCATCCAGTTCCCTCATACTGCTGCAGCTACAAAAAACCCACAGCCCACTTGAGACTTAAGTCCTCAAACAGAGTTCACTGTGTGTGGTGTTAAGTGACCTTAGCAAGCACAGAGTCCAGATTTTTAAACAAATATATAGGTCTCAAGATAATGAAAAACTTCATGCTTTCTGGCACTCATTGGCAATTATCTGTGTAAGTGCTTTGGAATATTCTTTAAAACATGTATCTGTGTTGCAAAACAACAAAACACCTCTTCACTTAAATAAATAACTTATACCCAATGGTCTACTATAAACTCCTGAAAATTGAAGACAAAAGAAGCATTAAGGGCAGCATTTGAACAGGCTGCAAATTAGAGATGCCTCTGCAAATCCAAGGAGTATAGAGCTGAGATACTCAGCAGAAGAGATTAGAACATGGTGGCATAGTTTTATCTGGTATATCTCCCTGCTTTCATCAGCTCATGGCTCGCTGTTCTCCCTGGGGCAGACAGCTTGTCATCTCAATTTAGGAGACAGCAAGGAGTCAGTAAGATTTGGCTCGCTGAGACTTACCCTTGTCGATTCAGTTCTTGCTTTGGGGACTCTTATGTTTAAATGCTCATTAAGAAGATTTAACACATTTTTTTCTCCACTTCAGATCTATTACAAAATTACAATACTGTTTGGGATTTAGTTCACGAAGTTAGTTATCATTTGTGAAGCTCTCCCTCCCCCCACTCACACTTTCTTTCTACAGCTACTTAGACATGTCTTTTTCCTTCATTGGCAGCAGATATTCTGAGGTTAATTAATTAAATAACTTTTATTACTATTAATAAATCAATATTTAATTAATATTAATTAATATTCTTAATAAGAATATATTAATAATATTAATAATTAATATTATTAATAAATGAATATTAAATTAATATTAATTAAAGTCAATAGCTTTTAAAATGTTTTGTTATCTCACATATCTCTGTGAGTTTCTTTTAGTCAGTTGGCAGAATTGGTTAGAATTGGTTAAACCCTCGCTTCCTGATATCATGTTTATTGGGGGATAATGGTAGTAGTTGGTGGTTTTGAACAAAGGCTGCTGAAGTCAGAAGAATCTAATCCCTCTGAGAAAATGAATATTCAGAAAATGGTGTCTTACCAAAGATGTATCATTAATTCGTCAGAAGTGGAGTCAACATGCATTATCTGCTGTACGTAGGCCAAAACTGCTGTTTGAAATTTACCTGAGCAATAAAGGGAGGAAGATCTAGCTAGGAATGTAAATCATTGAAAGTATTAGAGTGCGAAGATTCCTACCCATCTAAGCTATCTAAATGTTTTTTTCCCTAAATAAACACATTGGAAATTTCCAGGAAAAACACTGAGTAGTTATTTCAATCATAGCAAGCTATGAAAACAGTGGTAAAAATTTATTCCACTTGCAAGTCAGCACCAGTACTTTCCTTTGTTTTGGGTGACACAGTGCTACAGTTGTTACCTGTAATAGACACTGTAAGAGACACTGTACAGTGTTGGCAAAGGAACCAAGCCCTTCCTTCAAGGGCTGTGATGAAAATGAGTTTGGACACTCTCTGCCGACTGACATGGTTTTTTGATCCAGTTATTCATATTTTAGACTGATGCCTCTGCCCAAAATAAGGTGCAAATGAGACCACATGCCAAAGTTAGTGGTATAGTTTTTATTTGACAGTAAATGAGAGAGAGAGAGAGACAGAAAGAGAAAGTAATAGAAAAGAGGTGAGGGGAGAGAGTAACAGAGAGATTATGTAGAAAATAACTCCACTCTATGGATCTCTGTGTTGTCCCATTGATTCTCTCCCATCTGGCCTTCTTACTGGCCAGAGAGCCCCTAAATATAGAGTCTCATGGATTAATCTATGTTCAAATCAGGTGGGAACACCCAGGTACCTCCACTGGAGTGGGTGCAAGTTTGACACAATCTCTCGCAAACCTCTGCATCTGTTGCATCACTGTGCATCACATGCAGTACTCTGGTGTAAGGTCTCAGGAATGAGTCTGGGGAGTGCTTTGGGGGTCTTTGATGCCCCTCAGCTGCCCCTCATAAGAATGTCCCATGGATGTGGCCTTTTGGGGATGGGTGCTCTACAGCTGAGCCAGTTTGTGTAATGGAGGATGGGAGTTTGTTACCTCTGAGCAGAGGTTGTGCCACACATCCAAAATTCTCCTTCTTCCCCCTTGGCTGGTGGACGGGGGAGCCTGTGGAAACCTGGCCTCAGCAGATGGGCTTTGGCCTCCCCCACGCTGAACCCATCCAAAGCTGATTTTCAGGACAGCTGTTGGGTTTGGCTTGTGGATACATTCTTTTCCTTTGTTTATTTATTCCTAGACTTGAGATAATTGAACAATGGTGTCCCCCCTTTATCTCAGGTTCCCTTCTCAGTCCAAATCTCTTTTCAGGGAAGGGTGAGTTTTGGTGGTTGCAGCTTCTATATACAGTTTTGCCACCATGGGCAGAAGGACCTTCAAAACATTGTTTAAGCAATTAACCATAATATTTCAGTCTCTGACATGCTGACAGCAGCACCAGCCACAGGGCACTGGTTCTGTTGAAGCTGGCTCTGTGGAGGAAGCCCATCTCTCTCCTTCTCCTTTGTATCTCACACCTGCCTATACACGCTCCTTTCCCTACCTCCACAGTGTGCCTGGACACAGAGACAACCCTTTATGCATGCTCCTCTTCAAATCCCTGTGGGTACTGATGGTGCAATGGTGTGTCACTCCTCTGTGTGCCACATGCCTCTGTCCCTTGGGTTAGGAGGGTGGAGTCAGGTAACTCATGGTACTTTTTGCCACTGCTGACACACAGCAGATGCTTTAAGTCCTATATGGGCAAAATCTGTCCCCTGCCTTGCCTTTGCCTTGGATGAGGTATCCATGGGGTTCACACTAGTCCTTTGCAAGTATCTGCACAAGAGCCATTTTCTTGGGGAAAAAAGGGATTGTGTGGGAGATGGAAGAATTTCTCAGGATGAATTTCACTTGTAGCAACATGTTGGTTCAATCCTGCCTAAGCAAACAATAAAAATCTGAATGAAAAGGAAGTGCAAAGCAATGGAACAACTTATTTCAAAGTTTGAAGTTCAGTCACTATTTAAATGTAGGTTTATTTTTCTTATGAAGATAACTGACTGCGGTATCATCTAATAAAAAAGTCACGTATTCTCCATTACCTATAGTTTCAAAATCAGGATTTGATGTCTTTCTAAAAAACTTTCCAGCTAAACCATAAATTACACAAACATTGAATCTATAATCAAATTTGGAAGACTATTACAAAACCTCTCTGTGGGGTTCTCAAAAACTACAAGTCTGTTATTTATGCAGTGTCGCAGAGACACAATTTTGAAGGAGAGAAAAAACTTCACTTTGAATACCAAGTCTGGCTCGTATCCTCAGTGCTAACCTACATATCCTGATGGATAGACACTTACATTTTACAACAGGACACCCTAAAAGGAATTACTAAAAGCCTTCTTGGAGGACAAGTTCTGTAAGTTAAACACATGGCCATGTACGCAAAAAAGCTTTTCATAGTACTGCATCTTTCCTATCCTAAAACTACCCGTTTGTGACAACATGCTCTGGTTTAATTTAGTAAAATAGGGGGGCATTTGTCAAAAATCCAAAAACATGTTTGTCTTTCTAGGTGAAAACAATGTTAAAAGCTTTTGCATTATGTATAGTATATATAGCACATTCTTTAGACCTCAGGAATAGAGAGGAGCAGCAGCTTTGTGTATGGGCACAAAAGCTGACATTCCACTCTCAGGTTTGCTCAAAATTGCTAATTTCTTCTAAATGTTGATGTTTCAGCTTGCTGAATATTATTTGGTTTTGTAAGTAATTTGTTGGAATTATGAGAACTCTCTGAAAAACAAAACAATATTCATTGTGAAAAGAACAGTATAAATAGGACTTTACTTTCTTCCAAAAACAAATTTTGAACTTTAGATCCCTAACCTTGATCTACTTAGCTATGATCTATCCCCAGATTCACTAGAGCTGTAGCATTTATGGCTGTTAAAGATTTGAAGCAGAATCTCTTAATTATTATTATTTAATGTCAAAATTATTTCAATTTTGGCATAATCAAACATCTCAATTCTATTGACCCTATTTGTCTTTCAATATAACTAAACTATCTTTTTTTTCCCTTCAGAATACTCACTGCTTCACTTTTTCAGAAATTCCCCAGGAGTAGCTGTTGGCAGTTGATATTCACACTGTTTTTCTGATGATTTTATGGCCAGTTTTATTGCTGTTGAGAACAAACCATCAGCTATATGCAGTTTGGCCAGGTCTCATCTCTTTTAAAAAGTCTCACTTTTACTGTAGTATTTACAAATCCAGGCTACCTATCACAGAGATGTGTTTAAAATGATTACATGGTAATTAGGTCTTCCATCATTTAAAATACTAATATTTATTTCATCTATTCATGTGATGCAGTCCCATATGAATTAGTTTAACTGAGATAATGTATAATTAGTGTTTTAGTGTTTCTCTTCATCCCCATGTTTTCTACCTTAACCAGATGGGAATTCTGCTTATACTTTATGTTCCAGAGAAATAAGAGATTATTAGTGTTTGAACTATTTTATTACTTTATGTATTCTTCAGAAATTCTACTCATTTAAAAATCAGAATTACAGAATCCCTTTTGTTTTTAAAATAATTAATTCATAACTTTTCCACACTCAAAAGTGTTTTGGCTTGTTTTGTATGTGCAAAATATAATAGTCTTTCCTAAGCATAGGATATCTTCCTGAAGCAGAACGCTTTCTTCCAGTAGTTGTGTAGTTTTGTGTTTCTAAGGCATTCAAGATGTGTTTCTAGTTCAAAGCTGGGATTTTGTCTGCCTAACAGTTTGCAAGGAGAAGAAAGCAAATAGCAGATATATTACTGAATTGTGTGTGCTGAGGGGATTTTCAAGCAAGGTAAATTCATTGCAAACATGAATTTATGCCTAGTGAACCTGCAACTTATTCTGTGGACCAAATCACTTGCAGATGAATTATAATCATCTGAAATACAGATAAATTATAATCTTCTCTGTAGGAACCTGTAGTGCTATTTTATAATTTTTTCAAATGAGCTTGATACCACAAAATGCTGGTTTGTTTTCAACATTTTGAAAGTTTTTAGCTTTTTAGCTATACTGTCCTCATACTGCCCCTGCATTCACAGCAGCTTGTTTTCCCTTAGGATGGGAGAGTGAGAGCTGGCTGTAATGACTGATCTTATTCCTTCTATCTTGTACTTCCTCTACCTCAAGCATCTAAACTTCTATCAACAATTAAAGGGAATTTGCAATTCCCTGGATAATATAAACATTTGTAGTTAGTAATTACAGAGACTTTTCACTCTCCTGGCCCTGAAGAAAATCAGCTGCTGAGGACTAATAAATACTGTTTCTACTGCCTTGTGGTATCCTTCCAACTGCCAATTCCCTTTTAACTGCTTTTCTGATACTTCCCTACAGTGACAATCTACAAAATATCAATAGTGTTAGGTGTCAGTGAAGTGAGGTCTCTCTGTCAAACAAATAATTCTCTCTTAATAAACAAAAGGAGCATAATTGTCAGAGCTGAGGGATTGTGACTTCCAACAGAGGGGAGGAGAAGTATTTGTTATTCCTGCCTTGGAATCCTTCAAGGGTCATTCTAAGTCCTTGTACACCTCAGAGTATCTTGCTCTAGACAAATTATCAGTCGGTGTAAGGAGCTTCAGTGCCTGAAGTAGCAGCTGAGCAAGACAAAAGCACTGCACTGAAGCCAGAGATAGGACCCATCATTCTTGGCATTGTGTCAAAACACAGAGCTCTAATTTATTCAGTGATTAATTCCCACCTCCAGGAGAAATCAAACTGCCGTAGCTGAGCAAGACCACTGGTTATTAGGGCAGACCAGCACACATTTCACATCTGAATACTCACATCAATGCCTTTAGAACTAAAAAAATTGTCCAAGTTCCCCCTTATAGGGCCACCATTATCTTGTCAGCAGGCATTGGAAAGTGAATTCCCAACACTTTGCATGGTCTCCTGTGCCACCCTTGGGACTCCAGAGGCAAAACTTCACTTAATACTGACTCCAGTGGTCCCTATCCCTAGAGGTAAATATGCTGCAGAGGGCAGAGTGGAAACCTTTTTGGCAGCTGATGAGAGATAGTGCTTATTGAAGCAATTGCTTTAAAATATTCCCAGATGGGAACATTCTCAGAGCTGCAACATACACCTGGTACGACCCCGGGCTGAAGGTGGGAAATCTTCTCTGGCCTCAGTTACAGGGGCTGTGTGACTATAAGGTTTTGCAGTGTATAGGGGTGAAAGACAATTATGATGATGGACAAAGGACCTGTGAGAAATCATCAAACTCCCAAAGGTAAAACTGCTATTACTTTTGAATATATGTAAACTGTTACATTCTTGAGAGTTTGAAAAGAGCTTAAAATTGTTGTTCTTTGATGTAGACTCCTCTGAACATCTCAAAATCTGTTATCACAGAAGTCAATCAATATTTTATTTGAAATTTAGATTTATTAAGTGGCTTATTGGAATTAGTTATACAATGTTTTTTCAGACTAGTTGCTGTGAATGGGGTTTTGGGATGGAGTATTCTGACTCACACCAGGGAAATAACCCTTTTATAATAAATTTTTATTTCATAATTTTTTCTTCAAAGTGAAGCAAAATCAGCAGGTATTTATTGCAGGGAGGTGAAAAAAAATCAAATTATGAAATGATGTGTTATTAAAGGCCTTTACTGTGGGAAGGGGGGGAAGTGGATCAGAACCTTGGTGAATTGCAAGGACCTGTGGGGAGTTTCAAGCCCCATTGCTTCAAAAGTAGTTAATTCAGTTATGACTGAACTTTTGTTCATATTGAGAACACTTCTAATTCCTTATTTTGATCACTGCTTCACTGAATTCTAGGATAATTACTTTTAATTGGTCCCTTCAAGGTTTTTAGCCTCATTAGTATGAAAAACTAGTTACTCGGAAGTTGCCCATCATCTGTGAGTATATCCATCCAAAAGTTCTGTTCTGCTTGGGACTTTATTTTTATTTTGCTACTTGATGTTGATAAAATTACTACTCTTTTGGTTTAATATAATTAATTTTTTTTAATTGCCCATTTATGCAGGTCAAGAACTCTAGGCGTATTACACAAATTTCAGTTTTAAGACATGGATTCATTAGCTCAGCTTGCTCTGAAAACATGCTACCTCATTGGTATACTTCAGATGTTGACCAGATATCACACTGGAATATTGACAGTTATTTACTCATTAAATCCAAAGAAAAGGAGAGGAAGCCTCTGACTGCTGGTCATCTCCTGCTAAACTATGACTGCATGTATTAATTTACAGACTCTGAATGCAGGCTTTTACCCAGCTAGACTATGACTGCAGACACAGACTAACCTCACAGAAGTGATTCTCTCTCCCTAGGATCCTTCTCCTTCATGATCTTCCATGATTATTCTCTCCTCACCAGCTAACCCACTCCCTTTTATCACACTTGTCTTTATTGGATATAGCTGTGACTCATCAGGGCTGAGGCTGTATTGTTAATTAACACAGCTGTTACTAATCAGGGGCAAGGACACCTGTATTCCCTTCTCCTACAGCTCAACAGAGCAAGTCCTCTGCAGGTTGCAGGTGCTGCAGGGGCACAGCTGCTTCACCATGGTCTTCACAGTGGGCTGCAGGGGAATCTCAGCTTGGGCACCTGGGCCATGTCCTCCCCTCTGTTCTTCTGCACTCACCTTGGTGTGTGCAGGGCCCTTCCCCTCACATGTTATCACTGCTTGCTGCAGCTGTGCAGTTGTTGCCCTCCTCCCCATTATCCTACTGGTGCTGCCCTCATTGCTGATAGAGTCAGCCTTGGCAGGCAGCAGATCTGTCTTGGAGGCTGATGGCACTGACTCTGTTGGACAGTGGGGCAGCTTCTGGCATCTCACAGAAGCCATCCAGCAGCACCACCTCTGCCTCTCTGGCCCCCTACCCACATCTGCATACCACTACCAAGACCTTGGCATGCAAGTGTGATACATGGGGGAAGAGTCAATAATAGGATGGGGATGTTTGGCCTGTTGAAAGGAGGACTATGGAGTGATGTGGTAACAAACTTCTATATGTAAGGGCTGTGTAAAGAAGGGGGTTTCTGTGCTTTGTCCCCATGGTGGCAGAAACAAGATGAATCTCAAGCAAGAGAGGTTCAGATGGGGTTAGAATAAACTTGCCAAGGCTCTGAAATACTAGAATGGAAGTAAGTATGAGTCTTTAGAAGATTTTAGGAGGAGACTGGACAAACCGGTCAGGTATGATAGATAATTGACTCTGGCTGAAGTCACAGACACTTTCTAAACATTTGAGACTTTTTCAACTGCATGATTAGATGCTTCTATCACAACTGATGTTGTACTGTTCCTTTCCTTGGGATTTCATACATGCAGGAAAAAATTACCTTAAGAGTCTACCCTGGTCTGGTCTGGGCTGCCTTTTCTACTTAGTAGCTGGTACAGTGATGTGTTTGTTGGATTTAGTAGGAGAATAATGTTGATAAACAGGGATGTTTTGGTTGTTGCTAAGAAGTGTTTACCCTTAGTCAAGGATTTTTGACTGTCTCTTGCTCCACTAGCGAGGAGCTGCACAGAAAGCTGGCACAGAGTGTGGCCAGGACAGGAGGTCCCAAATTGGCCAAGGGGATAATCCACACCACAGAGCATCACACCCAGTGTATGGGTGTTGGCTGGAAGAGGCTGATTGGTGTTCAAGGTTGGGCTGGGTCAGTGGGTGGTAGCTAACTGTGTTGTGTATCACTTGTTTCTGTTGGAGTCTGTTGCTCTCTCTCCCTCTCTTTATAATTACAGTCTTGCTAATTATAATAATATTGGTATATTATTATTAACAATAACAACAACATTTTGTTTCAATTAATAAATTGCTCTTATCTTAATCTATAAGGTTTACCTTTTCTTTCTAATTCTCCTCCCCATAAGGTTGGGGGAAGTAAGTGGCTGTGAGGTACTTAATTGCTTAATTTATTCCAGTGAACCTTTAAAACTAGGACTTACTTTATAGGTACTAAATGCCCAGCAATTAACCTTATTGGCTTTGGTGAAAATAAAACAGGGACATTTCTTAAAGAGAAATTAATATTAATAGAATATTAGCTACAGAATCTAAGTCAAAGCACTGTTTAGCCTCCTAATTAATTTAACTGCCTTACAGTAGGATCCTTTTTTTTCCAAGGCTCTCACGTTATTCTAATTCTTATGATAAATCCTCAATTACAATTGTAATTATAGGATAATTTACATTTCACTTAAGAAAATAATTTAAGAGTGATCAGTGTAAGCATAGGCAATTCAGAAGTTCAAGTAATTATTTAAGATGCCAGTGTGTTAAATAAGCATCTGTCTTGATTTGGACAGTATGTCAATTAAAATGTAGCCCAAGCATTACTAAGGAAAAGTTACAGCATTGGTTTTAATTCTGTCAGATGTGGTAAGTAAAGGGAGTAAGTTCACTTCTGCTTTAAGCTTTCAGAAACCTCAATGGCTCAGGAGTGGGGATATATGAATGGATCCTCCTTGGACTGAAAATAAAGATACCATTTCATGCTATGACTGAGGGAAGGGGTAGCAGTGGAAATGGAATCTGTCATCACAAGGGGATTTATTTCTCAGTGGAGCAGGAGACCTTCCTGGCCCACAGAACTGCCATTTTTATTTGCATCTGATTGAGCCAGCAAGGATGAAGCCAGCCAAAAATCACTAAAATATGTTTGCATAAGAAGAAAGAACTAAAAAGTGCTTCCAATACTTGAATGAAACCTTAAAACTACCAGTAATAGGCACTGTTTGTCTATTGCCATGGTAATACAATGACATTCCCAGCTCTGTGCTCTGATTTTCCATTATGGCAACTGTAACGTGACAAACACCCTTTCATTTTGCAGGCAAAATAGAAAAAGGAAAGGGAGTGAAATCTATAGCACTACTGTTCACATGCTTCAATGCTAGAGTGATGTGCAAAAATATGCATTGTCTTCATTTTGGCTTTGTCAATAAACTGTAAAGCTGTTCTTTATAAACAGAAAAATTTAAATAGGTGAAAAAATTATTGAAGAACAAGATATCTTGATCACTCCATCAAAAAAAAAAAAAAAAAAGAAAAATTAATAAAACACTCAGCTGCCTCTTGGCTCCTGTGGCCTATTTGAAGTACTGGAGTACAAGCTTCCTTGAAAATTCTCAGAAGTGCAGATGCTAGAGGTGGAAAAGACTTATGAGATCACCTAAAGCATTACCTCACCAGCACAAAAAAGGTGTTGTGTTGTCAGGATTTTTTCCTAGAGAAAGTTATGTTTATAGTTAGCTTTCTTCCTTCCTCAGGTTAGACCTAAAGTCAATCTCTAAACAGTTTATTTCCTTGAGATTCCTGTAGAGGACACCTTCTCTCCAAGACTAAGGTGTGTTCCAGACACTTCTTATAAAGATGATTTTCTGATCTCAGTAACTATATTTGAACAAAATTTCCTCTTGGGAACGGGTAGATTTTGGGGGACAATTTTTCTTTTTTATAGAGAAACAACATATAAAGAATTTTTTTAACCAATCATCACTTTAGCTGTTGTTTATAACCTTTTAATTCACTTATGCAAATTAATATGAGTTTACTAAACTCATTCAATCATTTTCTATCTGCAGCACTGGAATATGCTGGAAACTTCCTGTTTACTAAAAACATTCAATTACTTTTTTTTTTCCCAGTGGGCTTCCAGCAGCTTTCAAGTTGCTAGCCTAACAGAAAATGTATGGATGATAACTAAGGAGGTGATGCTTCTTCATCTGTTCTCATCCTCAGAGAATATCTCCTTCCCAAATGTTTTTGTTTCCTGTATGTAAAATGCAGATAATGGTAATCTTTTGTAAGGAGCTTTGAAATCTGTATTTAAATATGCTGTTCATAGCAATAGCCTGCAGGCTATTACTACCTTCAAATGGAGTGCCACCCTGATAGGGTAGAGGAGATGGTGTTTATCCTCAAGACTGTAGAGCAAGTCTTCATTCAGCCTTGGCTCCCCCAATCACCAGCCTTTCAGGAATGTGCAAAGGTCATCTCTTTTTTTCTTTGAGAAGGCATGGTCTGAGATACTGAGCAGTGAGAGGGCCAGTCTGGTTTTCAGTTTAGTGGTGCTAACAATAAATATTGTGATTGTTTAAAAATAATTGTACTGACCTTTAAGAAGGCTGCCAGAATCTGGGCTGGGCTTTTTAAATGAATGTATTCAATAAAGGACAGTACAAAAAAAAGGTTGCATTTCCTCTCTACCCACAACCTAAATATAAACTGATTATACATTAAAGACAAAATAATGTCATTTAGCATCAATGCAATCATACAATTACATTGTGCACTTGAAATAAATTTGCCCACTTTGACTGTAATTTTACTGTAATTGCCAAGAATATTCTGGCTCTTCTCTCTAAAAATCATTGTCTTTTCTTCTCTTGCTAATGTTTTTGAGGGAGGAATGCAGGGGGTCCTTAAGTCTGAGCAAGATATTGATGTTGTTCCATAAGCCTCTGAATAAACAGCAGTGATTCTTTGCTGCATGAGTGTTTACAACTTTTTTGATTTCTTTTTTTAAGTGGGAAAATTATTTAATCTGTCTCTGTAATTATTTAAGTTGAACACATCTGAGATTCCAGACTCTTTATGGTCCATTTGGATATCAGAAAAGCTGAAGGAAGAATTAAACATTCGCTTGGGTACCTTTTCTTTTGCCACTGTTATTCCCTGAGGACCACCTACTATACTGGCTGCCTGTGAGTTGCCATTTCAGAGGGTTATAATGGATTGAAACAGAATTACTTAGCTTTCCATAGACTTTCTCTTTTTTTATTGGTGATGGGATATTAGGGAGAGATTGCTGAAGAAATTGCTGTTTGAGTCTTTCTGCTTTTGATATTCCTTCCCTGCAAATTAGAACTGTGCAATAGTGCTGCAAGAAGAGGAGAATAGTGCCCAGTAGGCCTAATGTGAATTTAAAAGTATATATGAAAGCTTGAAATAGATCCTTCTCCCCTGCCCAGCCATCTCTGTTTTAATTGTGTTCTTTAAATGACTGGAGAACTGGTTACAGATGGAGAGAACTCTCCACATGCACAGTGATTGTGCACACAAGGGAAATGATGCTGCCTCTCAGATTTTCTAGGTTCTCCCTGGATGCCAGCAGTCACGGAAGACCTAATGTAATAGCAGAAAGCTGGTAGAGGTGGAATAGTATGAAATTCTTGAAAGCAGGGCTTGATTCTTCTCCTGCAGTTTTTGAAAAGGTTTATAAAACCTTCTCTGGCCTAGCCAAAATGTGAACTAGCAATGTACTTTGTTTCTGAGGTCTGGACTCACACTTTGTGACAGTTCAACACTTGCGACTATGCAATATAATTATTGGTCATAAAACCTGGTGGAAAACAGAAAAGGACTGCTTGCTATAAATACCTGTGTCACTTTCCATGTGCTGAGGTGTATTGATAAAATGCAGCTTAGGCTATTTTGTTTTCATTTATTCTCATCTCTGTGAGTTCTGTGAGTGCCATTCACTTTGTAGTTTATTTTTTTTTTTTCCGTCTTTCTTGTTTCTACTTCTGGCCTGCAGGTTTAGGAAAAGAAGCGCTCCTTGTATTGAATTTCATACCACAGCACTTTTCACTGGTGATTTATTTGAGACCAGTTTTTCAATTTGTGGTCCATATAGGATGTAAAAAACTATGTGTACAATGCTCATGTTTAGATAAAAACCACAAGTCCAAAAACACACTCATCTACAAAGTGGAGCAGAACTCTAAAAAAATTTGTCCTGAAATTTGCAGAGAGAAAAACTGGCTATATGTTATTTTATGCTGAAACTACCTTGAAACATTGTTTTCCTTTACTGGGAAGTAGGGCAGACAGGGTGAAAAGGTAATGTTGCTTAGTTTTTAATAAAAAACCATTTTTCTACTTTAAGATACATTTCTGAATATAAACATATGGAGTTGCACCATCTCTCATATTTCTATACCAAACTGTCAGGCAAAATTTATCAGAACAGAATGACATTTTGGAACTGAATTTTCCTTCTGCCTCCCGAGGCTGTATTTGTTTTCTATGAAATTACATGGAAAGAAAAAATCTTATAGAAAAATATTTCGTTTCAATTTTCAACATCATATAGTCAGTGGTGGAGACTTTGGGCTCCAATGTAATCCTGATCTTTTCTCTGAAATCTGTAAAAGTCATAGAGCTTTGAAAGGCAAAATCTGTAAGAGTGCTGTACATTTAAAATTAAGGGACTGAAAATATAAGGTTCTCATACTTTCATTTTGATGTTAAGGCCCACAAAGTTGATCAGAAGGCTGGAGCCTCTGATCTTTTTCTGTGAGACAGGCTGTGAGAGTTGGGATGTTCAATCTGGAGAAGAAAAGGCTCCAGGAAGACTTCATTGCCATCTTTCAAAACAAAAAGTAGACTTACTAAAGAGAAAGAGGAACCTTTTACATGGGCAGATGTTGGTACAACAAGGGGAATGTTTTTAAACTAAAAAAGGGTAGATTCAGGTTAGATATTTGGTAGAAATTCTTTACAGTGCAAGTGGTGAGGCACAGGCACAAGTTGCCCAGAGTAGCTGTGGATGCCCCATCCCTGGAATTGTTCAAGGCTTGAGCAACTTCATCTAGTGGAAGGTGTCCGTGCCCATGGTGGAGGCATTGGAACTAGGTAATCTTTAGGGTCCCTTCCAACCCAAGCCATTCTATTTTATGAAAAAAATTAAAAGAGTGGCTTTTTACTTAGCCCAAATTAATTTGTCATTCTGATCTCATGCACCCTTTTGTTAAATCAACCAGCTGTTTATTGAGTCAGACATCCTTTGTGTTCTAAATTATGTCCTATGGAGACCTTATTCAAATTTAGCTTATGCTCTCAGTGGAGAGCCAACAGTATTTCTTACAAAGTCTGAACACCAGGATGATCATTTACAGTTTGGGAGATTCTGATGTAACCCTTTTACATCTTGAGATGAAAAATACCAGCAATGTATCTACACAGAAACAAAAGGTCAGTCTTTCTGTGGACCTCACAATTTTGTAACAGAATAAATTACATAGGACTGGTTGCAAAGAAATTGAAAAAATGCATAAACTAGCAGTGATTTTAATGGGCTTCACCCCAGACTTTGTGTTTCAAATTTGGACTAAGTTTCTGTATATACATGTGTGCCTACATACACAAAATATTGTAAACACTAATTTTTTAGTGTTTCCTACAGAACTTATTATGCTTTTCAAAAGCAGAATGAAATATGGAAAAACATTTGCAGAACTGAGGAAATCACTCCCAATTCTGACACAAGTTAATTGATGTAACATGACAGTAGACAGTAGAGATGTTCTTTCCTATTAAGTAAAAATACAAGTTATGTCAATTAAATAATTGACCAGGTGCTTCTAACAAACAGGTATATATCAGGGGAAATGTCATGTCAAGAACATTCAGTTTGAATTAGTAAAAGCTTAGAAACAACTGAGGTAACAGAAAATGCAGTGATATTAAAATGAAGTTATTACAGCTCTAGAAAACACCTTTAATTGCTCAGATTCAATTTTATATTATCCAGGAGAAGAGCAGAAGAGCACATACTAATATTTATGAAGAGCTATGAGCACTGAACTGCTCATCCTAAAATAAAGTGCATTCAGATGTAAGATTTTGCATTAGTCATCTGTAAGGAGAGGATACAACCAGGACTTTCAGATCACAGCTTAGACTCTCTTCAAAACTGTAGTTCCTCTCTCATTCCTTCAGTCATAAGGCAGCTGTTTTTGAAAGAGAGATATGTTCTACTGCTAAATTTTATTTTTAATGTTACAGGCAAACCCTCTACATGAAATTTTTAATAATACATTAATTGTTCCTTTGTTTTCTGCTGGTCCTTCTGAATCAGATTCCTATTTACTTTCCTGAATAACTTACATTAATTTTCCAGGAATACAAATATTCAACAGAAGAAAGATAAATTGACTTATATTTTCCTCTAAGCAGGGTCATAATTAAAAAAAATAATTGCCAAACAGTCAATTGATTTCACCACGAGGCTATCCCAAGCCTGTTCAGAAATGTGGATTTTAAAATTTTAGACTTTACATCTGCAATCACATTAGATTATTGATCCTCTATCAGCTGGGATGCTTTGGCTGCCACTTCAAGTATTAAGCACAACTCTGCGTTGGAAACAAGCTAGGAAGTGACGCTTCAAGAATAGCCTGAACTTTTCTCTTTCTCTTTTATCTGAAACAAAACAAAACAAAAAACCAAAATACAGCACCACCACCACCAACAAAAACAAAACACACAAAAAAACCCCACAAAACCCCACATAAAACAAAAGAACCCCCCAAAACCAACCAACCAACCAAAAAAAACCCAAAGAAAGAAATAAAAAATCAACATTGTTTTGGAAAGTTCCTGCAGTTCTTACTCTGCTGAGACAGGCCTGGATAGATAATGAGACAGTCAAGTAGTTCATGGTTGGCTCTGACTTACTGAGTAATGACAAAGGGCAATCCATGTACCTCCTTATTGCAGCAGCACATTTCTGTTACACATCAGTCTGTCTTTAGCTTAACATCTGATGACAACTGGCAACAAGGCAATTAAGAAGAAGCTACTGCTGACTTGAATTATAGATACTCTATAAAATGCAAAAAATATTATGTTCCCCATTGAACTACCCTGTTGCTGCATTGTGCACTCAAAGCCAGGAAATATCCCTTTACTCTGCCCTCTGGTATATATGCATTACAATAGTCTTTAATTACATGATTTCAACAATTTCTCATATAATAGAATGCCAAAAATCCCAGTTTTGAATTTTAGCTACAAAAGCTTGCTGCAGTACTTCTTTTCTGCAGCTTGCTTCTTTTTCCTTCTTCTGTAGAAATTAAATGATCATGACATTTCTAATGCTCTAAATACTGTCGAAAAAACTTCAGTAGAAAAATATGATTAAAGCAAATATTTGTAGCAAATAGCACATATATATGTGAAATATATGTCTCAGCAGAGTAAATTCTCTTTTTGTAATTTATATTTTAAACAGCTTTTATTTAATTTTTAACCAACATGCTTAGGAATGGGAAGAAAGACCTTGTTTTCTTGAAGTGTCTCTCTATAAAAACATTGCAATAAAATCACAACAGAGGACTTTTTGAGCTTTGTTACCATTGTGTTAATTACTGTAATTACTGTATTTCCTAATGTCTATTTTTTTTTTACATTTTATATTCAGAACATCCATTAAACAAGGAGAGTCCTACTCTCCTTTTGTGAGGTGGAGAAATAAAGCACAAAGACATAGGTTCCTAAGTGTCTTTAGTACTCACACAGCCTTCTGCACCGCTGTTGCTGACATAGCTGGAGCTCAGGAACAGCTGTACAAGTTGCCTTTGAGAACCAGATATGGTGAGCAGTGGTAGTGGCAAAAGCAGCCTGGGCTGTGCAAGTTTTCAAGAAGAGTCCTCTCTCAGGTGCCAGTTCACACTGAAGTCACCACCACTGGGCCATGCTGAGTTGGTCAGGCTTTGCTCTCTGATAGCTCCTGCACTCCATGCTGCTGGAGAAACTCTAGGGGTGCCCACCTTGTCTAGTGGCTTGATCACTGAGCAGAGATTAATCTATTTTACCTGATGCAAGCTATTCAAAGCTCAGAAAAATCCTAAACTTTCAGGTCCACTTGCAGTCCGTTGGTATTACAGGCATCAGGTGCTGTGGTTTTCCCCTGGGAGCAGCTTACCGGCTCTGCTGCTTTTCCAGGCCACAGCGAGAGTTCGTGGGTACCTCAGTACTGCTAGCTGGAAGCGTGGTGAAGCCTTTGGAAATGAAAGAGCGGACCCCTTCCGTGGGTGGAAATGATGTTTATTGCTGGATCTTCATGTGGGAAAGGGCCGGGGCTGGCCTATGCATCGCTCTTAAGTACCTCAGAACATA
>JBBMKD010000170.1:55743116-55821598 GCA_037834095.1 Argya squamiceps | reverse complement strand
GGGGTTTGGGAAGGAACAGGCTAGGCACTTACAAACTTGATACATGTAACTGAAAGGTTTAAACATGCACTGCAACAATCAGGAGTACAAGGTCAGTTAATACCACTGCTGCCTCCCTTAGAAATCTCTTTTAGAACAAAATAAATCTCTCTGTGGAGATGTACAACTTTTTTTGCACTGTTGGGAAGGAATCTTGATATCTGATATAGACTGGATACTTTGCAGCATCTGAAGTTAAATAAGATCACTCTATTTCAAAGAGTCTTACCCAAAGTTATATTGTGAACCTACGGGTGATCAGGGTTATCTAATCCACACTGTTAAGCTTAGCAATGGGGCACTCTTCTTGCATGTGCTGCAAAGCTGAAACACTGAGCATTAAACGCTAAAAAAGCCAGCCTCATCCTTTGTGGCCTACTAGAAATCACTAGAATGGGAATTGTACAGTTCAATTCTTGTGCCCTTTTCAACTACATAAGATATGACTTAGTAACATCCAACTGAATTACCTATAATGCTAGCCAGCATGCTTGACTGGAAGTTAAAATGCATTGGCCAAGGATGTGAGATTATTGAAAAGATGAGACTGCATAAATCTTGCCCATAGAAATGTTCAACAGCTACTAAACTTGCATGTAGTCTTTGAATTATGAGATACCATTTTAGGGGCTACAATGGAATTTCAAAATTGAATTTCATATTTGCCATCCCTTAACTGACTGATTCTTTGTTATAGCTAGAAGATACTAAAATAAAAGGCTCAAAGAGTAGACAACTTATGTAAAGCTTGAAAAAGAATATGACATTGTTCATAAAGTTCCTGCAGAATTTTTCATTCCATATGTCTTCTTTACAATATTTACATGATTAGATGTCTTACTGAGGAGAACAAACTTGCTAAAGAAACTTGTATCACAGAAATGCATCAGAGTTGACTTGGAGTCAAAAAGAGATACTTTTACTTTTGTTGTCCTTTTAATTCTGTTGTGCTTTAGTAGTTTTATGCAATACTTTTTGATTTGCTGTCACAAAATGTCTTGAGTACTGAAGTATTCTGCTCTGTTGAGACAAAATTTCTCGTGCTTGTGATACAGCTTTCATTTTCTGGTAAAAATTAATTAAAATATATTTGGTGTGTTTACAGCCCTTGAGAATTCTGTTTAATTTTGCTTTTGCCATCTGTGTTAGTCACAACAGGAAAGTCTAGCTTATAGTGTTAATACAGCACACACAATGCTTTTGAATAGTGATGAAGTGAAATACAAAAAAATGAAAGGAAAACTAATTTTACCTCTGGAAACAAAAAGACATGCTAAAGGGCAAACTATTATTCTTATCTACTTGTTCTAATTCCAGCATGCTTCTGCTAAATTCATTTCCACCTAAGAAATCTTGGTCAAGGGTCACAATTCTAAATACAGACAAAACTCTATCTACTGCACTTCCTAGAGATTACTGAAAACCTTCTCCAGGCTCAATTTTGTGTTTACATCTCTTCCTGACTCTCTGGCTGCATAGATGATGTGTACAAATTAAATTATTAATGATGTGTACAAATCAAATAAATCTAGATCAACTACATATTTATCCTTTTAAAACATTGTCCTGGTGGAATTTTTAGGCTCTGTTGAGATTGGAATTGCAGAGCCAATGCTAAACCCAAGAAAATCAGTTTATTATGAAAAAAAAGATCATTTACATAATTTTCATTACTAAGAACTGAAAGAAAGTAGAAAACAAACATTTGCCTTTTTTTTAATGCCACAGGTTCTCATGTATATATAACAATACAAACCCAATATGCCATAAACATGTTGAAGCGTTGTGGCCTTTACAGTTTTCCCAGCCTGAGGTAACAAAATGAGTTATTTAATCATTTGGATCAGACTCATTAGGAAGGACTGTGACATGTCTTCCTTATTCACAAATGGCAAGCATAGACCTGATGTCTTGTTCCTCAACAGCTCTGATCTTTGTGTCATATTGTTTTCTCAGGATAATTTCTGCCTTGATTACTTGTGCAATGTCAAGCTTTTTTTCTTCTGAACACATACATTATTACCTTTACTTTCATTGGCTCATGTATACAGGATTAAACCACCTTTGAAGACCACTGAGCTTCTCATCATATAAAGTCAAACTGCCTGATATAGTTTTTTTGGTGACATACTTGATTTCTTTATTGAGAGGCTTAATAACAGTTTCCTTTGAATTAGTTAAGGTGTATCTTAATGGCAGGCTTTTCTCTTCAGTTTAGGATGATTAAATACAATCAATCATCCAATGTTCAGATCTTCAAATTATACAAAATTGTACCTTTCTCTCTGAAAAAGAATGATGTGAATCTTAGACTTTGGTTATTACAAAATAACCAAAGACAGACGTTGGTATTGAACAAGGTATCAGATAAAGTATCTTAAGAAACAAAACGTCACCTGCCTTTTAGAATGTGAGTTAATAACACAGATCAAATCCCTAGCAGTGATAGGTCTTGACATGCCTTTCCTGCCAATTTATTATCTCAGAAAAACTGTCAACATATACACCTCTAAACTGAAATTTTTAAGAAGAATGCCACTCAACTCTTTGGATAACTGGAGCACACACTTGCACATGTGCATGCATGTGTCCATTAAACTTAATACACACTGTGAAAATACCACAGGAAAATCAGTTTTGCTTCCCAAATTTATGATGAGTGTTAGCCAGATTTGTGGTTTGTTTTATTGGGGTAGATCATTGAGTAAATTATTACTCAGTGTGAGTAAGGATACCAGAAGGAGCCCCTAACTAATTATGCAGATGTATTACAATTAATAAATAATAACTGCAATTATTGAGGAATGGCTTAATCAATAAGGTCTTCAATAAATGTTTAATAGTTAAAATACACAATAAACAAAACCAGATGGCAATATAGCATGTTGCCAAGTCCCACTTGTGCAGCACAGGGTATACTGCCTTATTAGTTTTGAAGGCCCAAATGAAATATACCTCGAATATAAAGAAAAAGTAATTGGAATGTATTTTCATTCTTTGTGACTTTGTGTGACTATGTAGTACTCACACATCTCTAGACGAAAATTGGTTTTTTTGGTTTGGTTTTTTCATTGACTGGTTTGTTGAAATTATCCATATGCTTTAGTTAAGTTACTTTCCTTATTTCTTTTGTATGCTAGATTCAGAGTAAAAATAGCAGAACAGAAATGAATGTGGCTTATCCTTATACTGAACCTTTTAATCACACATATCTTTTAGATGAAGTCCATAGCTATCCTACTGCTCACTGCTCCTGTGCAAAACAGAAAGATCTATTTTATTTTCATTGGAGCTGTGATTAGTTTGGCCCTGTGCAGTTGATCTTGGTCTGGATTCCATGTTTTCAATGCACCACATGGAATGAGATTTGAGACATTTTCAAACGAGATACAGTCAATCCTTGGATCAACTTCTTGAGTCTCTAGTTGGTCATACTTAAAGTTGTGATCCATAAATGACTGTAATTAGTACGAGACTTTCCACTGACCAAGTGGCATTGAGGTTACCTTTCTCCCTTGGGTGTCCTGTGATCATGACATGGCTGATCACTGACAGCCTGGTAGCAGGGTTCTCTGTTCTCTCCAAGTTAACTTAATTAACTCCTTCACCAGGTCTTACTGACCTTATTTTCCCTTTGTTGTATTTGTTAGGTTCTGCCCATCATTTCTGTCAGTTATAAGGCTGGAATATAATCTATGAGAGTAATGTTTGACCTTTATGATAAAGGAATAAGGAGGGGTTCAGTTTTGTTCTGAGTATTGCCTGTCTTTTCCAATATAACATGTGAAAATAGACTTTTCCTTCTGAGGCAGCAAATAATTAGAATATATATGATTTAAAGAATATATATGCATTGATACAACTTCAGTAGCCCAGTTACTAGGGTCCTAAGCCCAAATTTCAGTATAACTACTGATTCACGTAAGCTAGATTTTGCCTTTGCTTTTAAGAAAACAGGAGAGGGGGTACCCTTACCTTGAATTTACTTTTAGCCAAGATCTGAATAAAACCAAAGCAGTCTTTAATTGTTATGTTTTAAAAACTTTGTGCTATAGACTGGCCTTGCTTCCTGCAAGCCAGCTCACCAAATAATAGAGGATTTGATGTTTATAAGTGAAAAATTTATCTTTCCAGCAAAAAAGAGAAATGGAGCAACTCAGGTCTGCTCTGTTTACCTCAGCAAAAACAAGGAACTTGATGTGACTCCAGCCAAAGCACATAAGGATCTTCTGAAGGAAGTAGCTGCTCTCACTTCAACCACTCAGGCTTCTTATACTGGGAGCTTTTAAACTATGCATAAAGGAATAACATCCTCCCTTTCTCCATTTTCCCCAGCCAATTCTCTTGCTTGCACCCATTTTAGCAATTACAACCAGCTGCAGTTTGGTGTTTCTTGCAGAGCTCATGCCCCTCATCTTAAGAGAAAGCCTGATCTTTTCTTAACAGCAGCAATAGACTCCTTTTCATCCTATGTTCCCTCATTTTAGCTTTCTTGCATTGGCAGTTTTGGACAAAATCCTGTCCTTCTGTCTAGGGGAAGATCAGAACCTATTCTCTTCACCGAATCCTGTATTAGCAAACTTTAGACTGGCCAAAGCCAAAAAAATATAATTTAACTCATGGCAGTGTTTAAGACTTCCCTGTTGTATTCTTGTTTTGGGCTAACTGGCATTTTTCTAAACAACTCCGAGGTTTGGCTTGGAAGCAAGTACAGGCAGAGGACCATTTCTAAAAATCAGCTTTTGAAGGACCTCTGTTTAAAAATACAAGCACAATTTGTTTTAGTCCATAAGTCTGCACTGCCAGACAATAGTTGCAAATTTATTCAGCTTCCTGACATGGACTGACATGGTGAGGACATAAACTTGGTTCTGCTTTTGTAAATAAAGATAAAAGTACTTCCACACATAACTCTTCCAGAAACTCAACAGAAAATGAGGATGATGAAGCACTTATTTATGAAGCTGCCCATAATGACATAAATATCCCAATTAGAGGCCACAAATGATATTTATATAACGGTATGGATTAGTATTGCTATGCAGAACATAGCATTGTAATAGAACAAAAAAGAAGGAACATATTCAGTAACAATAAAAAAGACTATAAAAATAAGTCTGATAGAAAATAGCTATTTGTATGGCATAAAATTAGCCCATGGAACTAATTATCAGAAGTTTAATTAAGACATTTTGCTCCGTACAATTCAAACATGATTAGGATTTAGATGAATAAATAACTAACTGGAACTAGGCTACCTTGGTTAAAATGTGGCTTTAAATCATCAAAGACTTAATAAGTAAGTTTATAAATAGTCCCTAAGGGCTTCTTACATCTTGTGCTACTGAATGTTTGCAGCTGATATGAGCATGAAGCGCCTTAGAAAGAGATGTGAACTCTCAAACTAGAAAACCCCCAAACAACAGAATATATTTTTGGATCTCTTAATCTTAGTACTTAACAGTAGCAAAAGGATGTAACCATTTTTGTACTGTCTTGTGGAAAACTGTGGAAGGCATGAAAATGCCTAATTCTGTTTACCTTTGAGTTGCAGGCAGAGTGGCTGAGAGGTGAAGAAGAATGAAATGGGAAAAGGGTGATGCAAATCCTCAGAGACCTGAGACCTGAGTTGCTTTGAAAATAATTTCCTGTATCACTAAATGCAGGGATTACCTACTGAATATTAATGATAAGTGCTATATATTAAAATTATGAGCTAATTTAAATAGAAAACTATTTGCATTTCCTTCCTAGCTAGAAATGAATGTATTTTTGTTCAATATTTTTAATGTATTTTGCAGAAAATTTTTATGATCTGAAGGAAATTTTTTCAAAGCAGGGCTTTTTAGTATGATTAGTGGTACTCTATTCTTTTTGCCAGCTTCCTAACTAAATGTAAAAAAAAATTTAAAAATCGGAATTAACTGAGACTGGAAGGGAATTTGTTTTCAGCAGCTAGAAGTCTGGCTAAATGTTTGACTAATAGAATTAAATAGAGAATACAGAACACATGGAAAATGACAGAAAATACATCTTCCCCTCTTTCTTAACTTGTGTTTTAATGTAATTTTCCAAATAGCTGTATTATCTTTTCCTTTTTTAAATCTAATTTTTCTCCTTCTTTTTTTTGATTTTTCCTCCTTTTATTTTGTCTGTCACAATCCTTATTTATGCTCACTGGTCCTCCCACACCTAACCCTTGCTCCTCTTACTCCCAGTCTGAATTTCTGTCGCTTTCTCTCTTTTTTTTCTAAATCTTCCCACTTCCCTCACGCAGAAGAAGAAGTTTTTCTGTGACTCCAAAATTTTCTTGCCTGGGGAGGTGACAGTGATGTATCACAGGCAGGACTGACCTGAGCAACTGACGTTTCTTCTGTGTAATTCCAGCCAGACTAATTGGGCACAGTGAGGTCCTTATGGGTTAAGGGAGAAGGTGATATCTCAGTCACTACACTAAGAGGATTTTGACTTGCAGAGCAGATGGCAGGTACAAGCGTCCTCTCTCACTTCCATATATGAGGCCCTGTGTGGAAGTGTGTGGAAATTTTTCTTTTGCTGCTTAGAGAAGCATTAAAATCTTGAGTGAAATGTCAGAGTAATAGAATGCTGCCCATGTATTATTTCTTTTCTGTAAAACGTTTATTATTCTAATGCTCAAGAGACAATGAAACTACAGTTCAAAAACATAGAGTCAAGCAGCAAATGCAAATCTTACAATTAAAATTGATTATAAATGTATTCAGATAAGTGCTCTAGAAAGATAATTCATGCTGTAACAGCTGGATTTAAACTGTCAGGATTTGTCCGAGATTTTTACAAACTATCCTGTATTTTACTAATGATACCAATTTATGCATTTGGAAATTACTTGCACCACATAATTGTAGAAACAGCAGCAAGAAACTAAAACCACAGGTAGATGTATTCATTCCTGTTGCCAATGTACTCTTTGTATTACATTGTGATTTTATGGAAGGCCTTCTGTTTTCTGAGAGCAGTTTGTTGTCACTATGTGACCTAAGGTGAAATCAATTAGTCTTACTGTCCTCACTACAAAGCTTTTATAATGTTGGCTATAGGATAATCCTTTCTGATAGGAGTTGAGAAATCTGTCAGAACCATTTTTATACTATTTCAGAACATTTAGAATGGGAAAAAAATTCCCAAAAAGCATTTAATTAAATATCCATACTGTGGCATTAAAACATTTTAAAATAAAATTTATGTATTTTTGTCAAATTTCTCCTTGTTTAGAATAAGAATGAAATGTAACTTCTCAAAACTTGATCTTCATGAAATTAAAAAACCCCAACAAGTAGATGTTCATTTCATAAGAAGCTGTCCTACCACTGTATCATATCAGTGGTCTGTGTTAGCAACAAACCTTTCATGGGTTTTGCATAAAGTGTCCTAGGCATGCAAAATACTGTATGAAAAAAAAAAAAATCATAAACACAGTCTCTACCCCAAATGGTTTATTCTAGTCATGACACAGCATGCCTAAAACTGGGAAAGATGATACAGAATCTAATTCTAAATCAGAGTACTATAAGTACCTTTTTTTCCTCAATCTTATTTTGAAAAAAACTCTAGTGTAAATGAAGGGATTTCTGGAGAGGTCTGGAGACGTCTGAGGAATAGATTTTAATAATTCCAGATGTGGGAGCAAAGTGGATGGTGGGCAGAGCCAAAGGCAGTTTGGCAAGAGTTGTGCCAACCTCCTGCCCTCCTTCCCTGTAGGCTGGAGTGTATTCCTTAACAAACTCCCCTGAAAGTGAAGTCACCCCTTTTCTGCACAACACTCTTCGGCTCTTCGGCTGCGTCTTTATGGAGATCAAAGTAACAGAGGCTTGAAGTAAAATCTGATATCACACCCACACACCCCCACCACACCCACGCCACACACACACCAGTTGTAAAAAGCAATATAGAGGCACAAACGTGTCTGCCATGGAGCCATCAAAAACAGCCTCTGTGTTTCAGTGTCTTTTATCTTTCACAGTGTTTCTGCATTAGTCCTGTTTTCAAGGTCACTGTGACATTTTTACAGCTGTCAGTCAAAGAAATAACACAGAAACTAGCTGTGGTTACAACAGCTATGGTAGCAATTCAGTTGCTTAAAAGAGCTAAAATAGCCAGAAAGTTCAATTGGTGAATTTATCCTGTGATTCAGACATCATTTGAAGATAATGTTTCCTGGAATTAATGCATATCTGTGTATGTGCTGAATCCAGGAGAGACCTTTTACCTTGAGTAAAAGGGCAATCAGCTAAGCACTTCAGTTTCTCTGTTCTGTTACCTTAGACACTAAGAGTTGGGAATTTTTTTGGGACGTAATTTTTAAAATGCAAAACATTCTGGGGAATAAAATAAGTTGGTTTTTTCATTCGTTTTCTTTCTGAAATCTTGTGAATTAAATAGCTGACATTCCATTTCTTGTCATTCATGAGACTTCACTTAGTAAGGACTTCTCCCTATAGTTTTACTTAGTGGAAGGTTTCTACATGCATAGTATTTAGTCATATGTAAATGTGCATATCATTAATAAACTTCAGCATCTTAGTTCCCAAAGCTGATGCAACACTTCACTGAAGCCAGTCAGTCCAGAGCAAAATGATGAAAACCTACACATGGTACAAATACTATCATGACACTATTTTAGATTCCCTTTATACTTCTGTGAATGATTTAATGAAGTGCAAAGAGAGAGGGGATCATTAATGAAATGGGAAATAGGTTTCCCCACCTGTAAAATGGGGATAATCATTCTTACTTTTCCTGGAGAGTATTAATAGCAGCTAGAAAAATGTGCTCTGGTTTTGTAATTATTACTACTAGAAGACAAGCAAAATGAAATGATTTATGATATGCTTTAAAATGGATGCCCAGACTATGGAACAAATACTTTTTAGTGCTGTCTGAGCATAATTTGCACATTAATTAACTGGATTAGAATCTAATTTAATTCAATTCTCTTTGTATGGAAAATGTCTTTGGGATGAATAATACTCTATTCATTTGTTTTTTTGGTGATTTTTATTTAGTGGTTAAACAAAACTGAGAAGAGGAATACTGAATTCAAAATAAGAATGCTTGTGGGAGGGATACATAAAATTAAATTAAATTGGTCTCTGAACCAATTCAAGCTGTAAAAACCAGGTCATCTAGATCTGTTACCCAGGTGTTAGCTGAACTGTGAATGTTTATGTGCATACACCCATGTAGAAAATAGAGTGGACTCCTCAGTCTAGGTTATGTCAATCTCTTCTATAAACCCTGAGCTGTTAAAATAGGGAAGATTTTGATCAGAATGAAGATCCTAATTTCAGTAAATTGTAGAGGATTGTTCAAATGCTGGGAAAAGCTAGAGGATTTATACATTAATCTTTATGCAATAAAATCTGTATTGGTCTACCTTGATCGTGCAAATAATGACTTTACTTGGCCTGTGCTTCAACACAGTGCAAGTTTGGAATCTGATTAACCGTGGTATCTTGATAGTATGCCAAAAAAAGCAACTCCCCTGAGAGGCAGAAGGTCTCATGTAGTTCAGATGTAGCTGCATCCCCTTGGACCTCTGAGGAAGCTGGTGGGCCACTTCTGCACTAGGCAACCCCACATCCACCTAACTTTTGACTCTTACTCCCTGGTAATGTTTAGATGAGGTGTGCTCATAAGTATTTCATGACCAAAAAAATGCAGTCCAACTCCTCATATTCATCATGGTATTTGCCACGTGTTATTTACAACCTACTGTTAAAAAGACAACCTGAGCATTTCTCAGGGTCTTAAAAGCTCTTCCAAAACATCTTAAAATGCTTCCAGTTTTCTCAGTTCCTTTCTAATATTTGAAGAAATTCTATACACAAAAAAGGGTGTGAATCTTCATTTTTCCTGACTGCAGCAGTCTTTGAAGTGTTCACATTCTCCTCTGATATGTGTAAGTTCCTTCCTCCACTGACTTCCCTTGCAGCTGAAAATACTCTGCATCTTCGTTGCCCTAAGACCTTATAGTTATAGCACCGGCTTATTCACTGTTTTTTGTCAGCTCAGGTATTTAGGTATCTTTAAAAAGTCTTGCATGAGTATGAATCTATGTGTACATGTATATATACATGCAGTCATGTTCTGTATTGCTTTCTTAATTTGGGATTTTGAAAAATATTCTTTAAATTGGTTTTTATATTGGACTCACCCAGAAAATAAAATTATAATGCATATGATATACAGAATTACAGGAGCATTTGGAAGAGCTGTTTTTACCATATAAGACCTATAATTTGTAGTGTTCTAATCACAAAGTGCATTTTCAAATTATAGAATACTTTAGGGGGAGATGAGAGGGATTTAAATAAAAATGAAGCTGCAAAAATACAGTGGTTTACTTAGTTTAGGTAATTTCCCTGTGTATTTGAAATATATAGTATTTTTCAAATCCAAATAGCATTTATGAATGATATTATGTATTAATTCACCTCATAGTTGTTTGTGTAATTATATTTACCAGCTTTGTAGTAAATTACATTTGGAGTAATCTTCCCAAAAATCACTGTTCATTAAGTTTAGTAAATACTCTGGATGTGCTGACTTCAACTGATTAACTAGTCACCTGTATCACAGGAGAAAGGACTTTTATTTGAAACTGCTTACAGAAGACTCATCTCCTGGTGTACTAACATTGACCCCTAAGAGACACCCATAGTAATACTTTAAAAAGGCATGAATAATAATAAAAAATCTTATATCATTTAGCTATAAGTAGAGATATTGCCCTTGCTTTATGTAAAAATACAATACTCTGAACATTATAATTTGTGCTATAGTGTTTTTTACTGCATGTTTTCATTTATAGACAACCAGCTGTGGCTGAGTTTGCCATCTGATAGTTGTACTGAATTAAGTGGAAATTCTGGTATTATGTAGTAGAGGTAAAAGGGGCAGGGTAACAGTGAATCTTAGTAAGGAAGAATATGGTACATCTGTATGGCTGTGGGCCCCTGCTGTAAGCGCAATGACCTGGTTCCAGCCTATTCTCATGAAAGATTGGACTTTCCTCTGGTTAGAGTCCTTGGGAATGTAATGCCTTGGGAAACCCAGGGACTCCAGGCAAGAGCTAAAAGGGTCCTGCTTGGACCTGGTCTTCTGAAGGTCTTGTGCTCAAAGCAAGATAGAAAAATCCTCCAGGAGACCTGGCACTGTGGAATGGTCAGAGTGACTGGGCTGGCTCAGTGCAACCACCTGCCATGGCAGCCTTCTGCTTTGAGTGGCCACATCTGTATGAGCAAAGGAAGCATAGTTGAGAACAGCCCTGCATACAGTGGCCAGGGGGAAAGCCTTCATCCCTGTAGATTAATGCCTCCACTATGCCACCTGGGAATGGCTCTGGGAAAGCTCTGTCTCTTGAACTCTGCTGAGAAACTATTTGAGAAATTGTTATCTGGCAAAGAAGTAGTATGCCAAGGACATTTATTAGTATTTATTTGCAATTTATTAGCACATGTAATTGTGTTCCTGTGACTGGGAAATGAGCTGACTAGCATAGGCACAGTTTACTTTCTTAGCAAGATGCTGCTTCCCAGCAGTTGCTAAGTAGAGAAAATGAGGTGCTTTTGCTCATTTTACGTTCCTGCACCTCAAATGCAAAGTCAATCATGAATATGTTTAATTAAGCTTTCTCGAACACTGTCTTTTGTGGGACTGTTTTCTGAGAACATAATTCAATTCTCAAAAACAGTGAAGGCATACTTACTGAGCCACTGGATCCAGGTTAATAAATTCTGCTTATTGGGAGCAATGCTATAAAATATGGAGATATTGAGGTAAAGAGCTTTACTGAAATTTGTCTCATGCTCATGGCAAAATTTTGGTCCCTCTGAAGCCATTTTAACTCCAATGGAAGTGGGGTTTGTCCCTGCCTCAATTTACTGTGATTAAACCTCTAATCTTCTACTGAAAGTGTTAAAGACAAAGGTTTTTATGTAAAGTGATGGGATTTTTTGTTTTGTTTGGTTTATTTTGTAACTATATTTTATTACTGTGAGGGTTCTACAATTCAATTTAAGCATGAACTACCTCAACCCTTTCTGAAATAGTAGTTTGTCTGCAGTTTAGCTCTGGAATCCCTGCAGATAAGGCTCCCATGAGAAAAGACCTGAAATATCTTGAGGAATGATTAAAAGCTTCAGTAATGTTCCATTAAACCTTGCAGCTTTTAAAATAAATGGACACTTCATTGCTGTAAGACATTTTACCTGTAGACATTCATTTGGTGTCTCATGTTTTTAAATGACTTTTCCCCCATATTGCCGTCAAACCTCAAGATATTACAGGAAAGAAGGATTAAGGAGAAATACCTATAATGACTGGTAGATTAGTAATGATAAGCAGAATGACTCAAGCTCAAATTTTAATTTCATATGATGCTTGAAGTGGTTTCAGGATGTTATTGTTGCTGCTCGTAGTATCAATTCATTAAAATAAGTAAATGTGGCCTGGAAACAAAAAAGATCCCACCTATGTCTTTCAGAGATGGTCAGATTAAAGTATGTGGTTTTTAAATAAGCACAAATGGATATGGGCTAAGTATTTTAATGGAAACCTGAAACCACAAGCCTTTTTCCTGCCTGTATGTTTTATAAGCAAACTAGGAGTTAGAATAGATTTAAAACTCTCAGATCTTTTGTTCTAACTTGAGTGCCGTTTAAATTCATATAGGGCTTTGACCTAGGAATAAATCTGCTACAGTAACCCACATTTTCATCAATATTTGTGATAATTATTAGCAGTGTGCCTGTATAAGAAGAGGTGGGAGCTGTACTCCACAAAATGTAAAAGTATGTTAGTTTGGCATTTTTAGTAGTATGGAAAATAAGTAAGATATTTCCATAAGTTATGGAAAATAAATTCCACTTCAGCTGTTGCTCTAAAGTTTGGACTTGTGTGATCCTGAGACTGAGACACAGAGATAATTGAAATCACAACAGAAATTTTTCAGATTATTATAGTGTACACATGTATGAATGACTGTGTAGGCTCTCTTACTCTCTTACAAAGGCTCATATGTTTGTGCCAGGGAATATTCAGGAGTAATATTTTTTTGCTTTCTCTATATTTCTGCTTCCACAGACAGTGAAGATTTTTTTTTATGCTTAATGTAACTTATTTTGGGAAATATTGAAGATATTATTATTTCTGAAAGCAGCTGAGGTTCTGTGTCTGCTTGAATTTTCTGTAGAAAGTATTTCTAAAATCTTACCTAGTATTCAAAAAAAATCTTGTCCTTGTTGTGGCAGTTTTGTGCCTGTCAACCACTGACTTGTGCTTCCAGTGGGAAGAAGCAGCTACAGGAATCAGGAGTCATGGACAGAGATGTGATCTCGGATTCTAAAGGTCAGTCCTGTGACAAGTCCAATTAATGGGATGGCACCATGCACTTGCATATTTTTAGTGGGGAAAAAGTGCAGAGATTGGAGCCATGCTGTGATATTCTCGTGGTGCCTCAGCTGGTGGGAAGTAGCACTTGCATCAAATGGAGGTTTCCCAAGAAAAACACAATTTCTTTCTTTGCTTACAAGTTGCAGGAATTCAGAACAAGAACCAAGTACTGAGTATTCACATCAGTGAAACTACTTCTAAAACTGACCAGCAAAGGGTTCTGGTCAGCCCACAAATGGGAAAGAGCCACGAGTTTGGATATCCAGTTACAAATGGACTTGAAAAGCTTTTAGGAGAAGTTCTTAATAGAGAGGGCCATTGTGCAGAATGTAGCTGGAACCAGGTGTTTTCCACTTTTTTAATTCTCTTTGCTGTTCTAGCTGCTAACCCCTGCTAGGCACTGAGGAACCTGAGACATGGCTCTGCTTGTACGTGATAAGAAATCTGCTGTCCACAGGTGGGTATGGACACTCACTGATAAGAGAAAAAAGTATTTTTGCTAGTTAAGAAGAACCTGCCTTCAGATACGTGGTGAAAGTTCAGAGGTGAATAACCAGTGTGAAAAACCATAATAGGAACAACTGATGGAGTCTGTCAGGGCCCTGTAGGTAGGTATTGTATCTAAAATTTTACACGTACCTGCCCTAATTTCTATTTTACTTTTATTTTCATTTTATCTTTATTTTTATCTTTATTTTTCTCCATTTTTATGTTTTATTTAGATTGGGATGTAAAATGGACTCAGAGTAACCTTTCCAAAGTCAGCCTTTCCTTTTCCTATGTTTTTCTTTTCTCCTGAAACTAAGACAAAATGTCAGAAGTGGTAATATTTATGAGAGCCATTTAGAAATATAAAAGAATTCAGCTGAAATGAGTTGTGATTGAATAGTCTTCACAATTGTTGTAGCAGGGAAACTTAATACAGAGTTGCCATGGAGACTGGTTCTTTGGCCACTGGTCTAACACATTAAAGCCTTTTAGTTCAGCAATATGCTATTTGCAGTTGATGCCACACATGATATTAACAAGTGGTTTGCCTCCATTAAGAGGAAGATAGCTCTAAAATTACTGCACTTCTCATTAAAACAGAAATATGCAAAACACCTTGAAGTTATTTGAATAATCAGTGACGCGATAGCAGTTCATGTAAGAGCAAAACATGTTTATTGCATCAAAACTTGGGCAGACATCCTTGTCAGAGCTATTGAAAAGTGAGTTTGAATGGAAGCTGTCAAGGTGAAAGAGGCAAACCAAGTGCACACTTTGGTCAGTTTCGAGGTGAGGTTACCTTTTCTCCCATTAGCCTTTTTCAAAGTAAGTCTCTTAAGAACAGAGGGTGTTTTGGCTACCAGACTTGCACTGTACCATGAAGACACCAGTTCCTTTCCCCTTGAAAGATTTATATTTATTACTATTTAATGACATCTTGTTTTTGTAAATGGCATGCTGTATTTTTACCATGTGGCTATTGCACAGAGTTCTGTAGAGTACATTTAATGGAATAAATGGAAGCACACATTAAACAGAATGCAGGAACTCAAGCAGAGGTAAACCACTTAATAGCAGTGCCTGTAATGAATTTCCTAACTAACTGGCCCATTTCATAAACTGATAACATAGAGAGAGACTCAGCTTTAAAGGCCCTTGATCAAGCCATGGACAGAAACAAAATGAGAGGCAGAGCTGTAGTTATCAAAATCCATTCTGGTCGGGAAGAGCCTGGGGCACTCCCTGTAATGGCCTGTTTGCTGGCTAAGTCAATATTTCATATGTGCAGTCCAGCTGGACTGGAATGCTAAAATACTGGTTTCTCAGTCCATCACTGCTGTGTCAAATAGAGCCTAAATGACATTGGAATCCTATAATTCTAGCAGATATTTAGCTTTCTGCAGAACAGCTGTCAGGCAAAGAGGTGATCCAGAGAGGCCAGAGGCTGGATCAGGACACCAAGTTTTGACACTCTGCCACCATTTCACCGCTATTTTGTACTGGCCAGTTCTGCCAGACTGAGACAGCATCCACACATCACACATAGTTTGTAATTTTTTTGTGTAACATCCATGCTTGTTTGTATTTTTTTGGGGGAAAGGATGATTTATCCCCCTTGCAGAAATTGGTGTCTAAATGCTACTATTTTGATATTTTTAGAAATTTCCTGTTGTTCCCAGCACAAATTTTGTGTTCAAAAGTTTGGGAAAACATGTCAGTATGATACTGACACTGATACTCATACTGATATGTCAGTATCAGTATGAAATTAATGTATATTCCAGTATCCACAGACCTTGCAACTGTTACAGGACAAAATTCATAATGCAGTAGATGATCCAGGTATATGCTCTAGTTTGATCAGTCACTTTATTAGGGTTGTGTTTGGCATAAGAAGTCTGTGGATTAAGGACGTAGAACAATGCCTTTGGAACTTCTCTTTGCAAAAGAACATCAATTTCCCTCTCTGGAGATATGTGGATCACCTCACTCTTCTTCCCACTATGCAGAGTGCCCCATTTTTGTTTCTATTTTTTCTGTATTTTTCTGAAGTTCCGTTAAAACTCAGCAAAATGATAAATCAAAATGTTCTTTTTAATTGGTCCTGCATTGCACTGATTAATAGAACTAGTTGATACATTTTCAGTTTATCAGAATATGTCATTTTTCTGAAGTCAAACATATATGGGAGTCTGAGACTGCCCTAAATGAGGTTAACAAATTAATAATGTGAGACACCTGTACTCAAATCTAGAGGTTAGGAGTGATGTGGGGTGTAAAAAATCTGATAAAAATTAAACATTGCATCTATGGATGTTTTAATAAATGTGAAAAACAGATTTTTTCCAGAAATCATTTTTTCTTACTATTGTCTGTTTTTGAAGAAAGGAAAAATTTCAAAATCTTTAAATCTGGGACAAAACCCCAGAGCTCTCACATTCTATTCCTCTCTAGTAATCAGATACGAATTCTTTTGCCATACTGATTTTTATTTTCCTGGTTGTATGAACTTAGAAATTCTCAGAAATTTTCCTTTAAATTCCATAATATAAACATAATTTATATCTACAGGAATATATTCCCAGTAAGTAAAATATGCTTCTACTCTGGGCCTTAAGTGGGGCCTCCAAATGTAGAAAGGGATAATTTTTTTCAGTGACTCCTGCTCCTAAAAACTTTCCAGAAAAATGATCTGTTACTGCTGTTGTGAGACACAAATAGCAAAAAAAGGACACTTTTCCTGATACCCTGATTCTTGTCTGAAGTCTTTGATTCTAATAAAGGTGATATACTCAGTTAAATATTCCTTCATTAGACACAATTTCTTAAAAAGAGATTATATTTTGTATTTGTTAGCCTGTTAGGGCTGTGCTCCAAAGCTTGCTGGATCAGCTAAGATTTTAGTAACCTGTGAAGATAAATGCAGTTTGTGATTGTAATTTGGCATAAAGTGAATGGAAAAGATGCCTGCATGATGGATGGGCAAGGTGAGAGAAAAACCAGAACCAATGTATTGCTGGTCCTGGGGAAGGGTGGCGAGACTCTGCCCTGACTGCAGAATTGCCCCAAATGTTCCCAGGGCCTCAGGGGAGAGAAGATTTTGTCTTATTGCTGAACACATGCAAACAGCAAAGGGAACTTCTGCTTCCCAGTGTCACCCCAACTGACACCTGAAAATGAGGGTGGGCTTCAAAACTGGTAATTAGCTTTGGCTGCTTCTTATACAGCACTTACTGCTGCCAGTATTGTAATAGCAAGGAGGAACATCTCTGGTATCTTAATCAAAGAGATGTAACACAAGCACCAACCCTTTGGATATTTGGGCTCAATCCTGCAAATTGCTGTGCACTTCCTTGGAAACACTCAGCGCTTCCCTGACAACTGGCATCAATGGCAGCCAGAACAGGTGGACCTCAGGAAGCCAAAGGACCTTGCTAGCCCCAGGAGGTGCTGAACTTCTGTCTGCATGGCTACCCCTGTCTGCAGGCCCAGGAGGGTATTGAACAGTTCGAACTACTGCAGGGAAGAACAAAACCTTCGGATGGAGTAGAAGAAATTATTCATCTGTGTAGGAAAAAAGACAACCTTGAATGATTAAGAACCGTGTGAGAGATATTAATAATCACATGACTGAGCATAGTATGCACTGCAATACATAATTCATGAACTCACAGCAAAGAATGATTCACATCGCCCTGAAAATTAATTAAGAAAGATGCCTGGTAATGCTAAGGATTCACCAAAGTTTATAATTCTGAAAAAGAATGAAAACAGGCCTGTGTTTGTATTCTACTAAAGCATTACAAAATTCTGACATAAAAGGGAATGAAACGTGATGTTTCAGATAACTATCAGACTTCTATGTAATTACCAGAAAATCAGTTTCCAAAAAATCTGAAATAAGCATCAAGCGAAATAATATTGCCATAAAGCAACACAGAAATCAGACAAGAAAAATTCACCACATTTTTATGAAATAAAACTTAGAATTTTTGTTTTTAAAAGGAGCTTCAGAATTTTCATTTCCTGTCAGGAATCATTGGCTAGTTCTGTGTTCTTTGTACTGAATTGCTTTGCCTCACCTCTGAAAGACAGGAAACTTGTTTCCTTAATAGGTTATAAAACAATACTAGAAAATTTGCAATTGTAATTAGTGGTGGCTGAGGTCAGCAGTGTGAAAAGCTAACTTCATGAGGTGGTGAAAGCATTTTGCAATCCACATGCCCCAATTTTTTTTTTTTTTTCTCAACAAAATTTATCTGTGAAAAATCTCTCCAGGTGCTGAATGAAATAACTAATTTGGAAATGTAAAGGATAAACCCCACCATTTTCCTTATTAGCTAAAACATTTCTCCTCTCCTGTATTTCAGTGTAAAGCACACACTATTTCAAGAAAGCAAAACATACCAGTACAATTCCATGGTGTTTGCAAGGGCCACACAAAAGAGAATTGTGCAGAAGAGTCTTCGTCTCTTTTCTTTGTAAACCATAATTGCTACCAGTGGGAATTCTGTGGCATTTTGCACCTGGTCAGTATTGTGTTACTTTGAAAACAGTGACTGTCTGTGCACCTCAGTGATGGCATTTCAAGCGGGACTGTGCTGGGAGTGCAGTAGTCACCATGTGTTGGATGGTGTTCTGAGAGGTACCTTTAAAGGCTTATATAAGCTGATAAAGTTAGTGTATGGGGGAGGTCCTTCCACAGCCAGTGAGTTGTCTCCCTACAGCTCTAGAGGCACTCTTGATAAGTGGCAAGAAATCTTTCATGTAATTAGCTCTTTTCTCACCAGTTACCATCACAGGAGACAGGAGATTAAATGCAGTGTATTCTTCGGGTAAGGGAGAGAATCATTTTACTTGCACGAAATTAAAATTTCCCACGGATTTTTTTTTGCTAATATTTGTTGCATTTAGGATTGTTTGTATGATTTTGTGCATGTGTGTTACTATTATTTCACAATAATCGTGGAGACTTGGTGATAGCACTCATCCAATTTATTTCATATAGTATCAGATTAAATAACGGTTTCATTAAGAATCAACAGATGAAGATCCCCTTATCAATATCATGCAGATGAGATACTTAGGTGCATATAGATAATACTCACAGAAGCATTATGCTAAAAGGCAGGTGTTTTTCTTCAAATTTATGGTTAATGAGAGATGTCAAACATATATTTGCCCTGCTAAGCATTATTTACCAAGAAAGAAAAGGTTTCTAAAAATTCACACATGCTGTAGCCTATCTGTGTGAACACACTGAAGTCAAGATTGTTGTTTTAACAAAAGAGCACATCTCTTCTGAAGAGCAAAGACCAGCTTTAGTACTGTATTTTTTTTTCTGATAATGGTAATTACTTTTGCTTTGTCCGCCACGCATTGCTTTTATGAATTAACTAGATGAAAGCCTCCAGCCAGTAATGATAGCCAGCTTTCCTTTGGATCTTTGCCAGCAACCTATAATTAAAGTGTTTTCTTGAGAGAAGACCACTGTATCGTACCTATTGTGCATGATGTCCTTGGGACTTGACTGCAGTAATTGAAAAAAAAAGTCTCTAATTTATATCATGGCATATTTCCATGGCACACAGGAAATAAAGAACTGATTGGTGATCATCAACATGGCTTCACTGAGAGCAAATTGTGCCTGACAAGTTTGGTGACCGTCTGTGATGATGAGAGAGAGAAGAGAGACTGATGTCATCTACTGGACTTGTGCAGAGCACTTGACACTGTTCTAAAAGGCATCATTCTCTCTAAACCAGAGAGACATGGTTTTGATGGATGGACCTCTTGCTGCATAAAGAACTGGCTGGATGTTTGCACTCACAAGAATTGTGGTCAGTGGCTCAATATCCAAGTAGGACCCAGTGGCAAGTGGAGTTCCTCTGGGTTTGGTATTGGGACTGGCACTATTTAACACCTTTATTGGTGACATGGACAGTGGGAGTGACTGCAGTCTTAGCAAGGTCACTCAACTGAGCCGAGCCGTGCTGTCAAAATGCTACAGGGAAGGGATGCCATCCAGAGGGACCTTGATGGGCTTGGGAGTTGGGCGCACACGAACCTCATGAAATCCAACAAGGCCAAGTGCAAAGTCCTGCATCTGGGTCAGGGCAATCCCAAGCATAAATAGGCTGGGCAGAGAATGCGCTGAGAGCAGCCTGAAGAAGAAGGACTTGGGGATGTTGGTCAACAACAAGCTCAGCATGACCTGACAATGTGCACTTGCAGGCCAGAAAGCCAACCATGACCTGGGCTAAATCAGAAGCAGAGTGGCCAGCAAGTTAAGGGAGGAGATCCTGCCCCTCTGCTCTGCTCTGGTGAGACCCCACCTGGAGTTGCTCTGTCTGACTCTGGGGTCACAGCACAAGAAAAACATGGACCTGTTGGAATGAGTCTAGAGAAGGGCCATGAAGATGATCAGAGGGATGGAGCATCTCTCCTATGAAGATGGGCTGAGAGAGTTGGGGCTATTCAGCCTGGGGATGAGAAGGTTCTGCGGAGGCCTTATAACAGCCTTCCAATATCCCAAAGCTGGCCTCCAAAAAGGCTGTAAAATGGCTTTTTACAAGGGCCTGTTGTGACAGGACAAGAGGTAAGGGCTTTAAACAGACAGAGGATAGGTTTAGATTAGAATTTTAAAATAAATTCTTTAGTGTTAGGGTGGTGAGACACTGGAAGTGGTTGATCAGACAAATTGCGGATTCCCCATTCCTGGAAGTGTTAAAGGCCAGGTTGAATGGGGTTTTGAGCAACCTGGTCTGGTGGAAGGTGTCCCTGCCCCTGGCAAGTGAGCTGGAACTACAATGGCCTTAATGTCCCTTCCAATCCACACCATTGTATGACCATATTACCTCTCTCTGTAGCTAGGGAACTGTTGCAAGTGAAACTGCATTTAATGGGAATGCAAAAACCACAGAATCACAGAATCAGAGAGTGATATGTACGTACCAAAAATGGATATAATAAAATAGATTAAAATGAATTAAGCTAATTAGAATGAAGGGACTGGCCCCAGAAGGTTATTGTTTGCAGACAGAAATATCAGGAGTACCTACTGAATTTAAGTACACACCAACACTACTCTTAAGTTTTCTGGCGTAGAGAAGATGTAAGTGTTCAAGTCTTGTTTGCCACATAAGCTAATATTGCTAAACAAAATTATTTTGTTGTGGCTTTAGCCAGAGACCTTTGAGAAGCTGCTTTATATGCTTACAGCCATCAGGCAGATGGAATGGCTTTTTGTTTATTGGGAGACGAATCACAAGAAACCATTACTGAAAGCCTGGGCCATTGTGGTAAAGATGGAAAGATTTCCACAGCTACATTGTGTGTAGGTTTTTGATGACCACTGTCTTCCACCTAAATGAGATAATAACTGGAAGTCAAGAACCAACCAGCAGAAATCATTATTATTTGCCCTTAAATAGAAAAAAACTAGTGCTTCTCAGGTACACTGGTTACAAAAAAAAGGTGAAAACTATGAATAAGAAAGTTGTCTTTTACATCAGCAGTTTAACTGTTGGTATTTTAAATTTTGCATATATGAAACAACACCGTTTGGGTAGTTTAAGGGTACATTGAATTGGTTTATGCTACTTGTGCCAAAGAAATACCTCTGTTATTTATAACAACATACAAGTTTGGATCCCTACTTGAAAAATTTTCAGCAAGTTCTGAACATTCTCTAAACTGCTGAGTTCAAGGGCCAAAAATATCTATAGAATATTGCTTCCCACTTGGTATGCCTCAGTAAAGATGCAATTATAATTACCTGCTACTGAAGCAGAAGCTACTAAATATTTCTGATTTAGTTATTTTCCTAATAAAAGCTGGGAAAATTGGTTATGACTTTGTTAAAAGATTTCAATTATTGTTATTGTTATTGTTGCTTGTTTTTTATTTAAAGGAAGAAACTTAAAACAAATCTAACAATTTACAGGATGTATGATTTAGATTTATGTTCGTATTATGTCAGTCAAATATCTATGGTAAAACAGGTTAAACACCTTGTTCCTGGTGGCTTTCTGATCTTCATATCAAAGGCACCTACAGAAATACGAAGTCAGACTATTCAGGAACTTCAAGGAAACAAATTACTTTTTAAATGGACAGGAGTATTCAGAAGCTTTCTAAACATTTTCTAAAGTCAGCAAGATTTTGAAAGAAGTGCATTTTGATAATGTTCTTGGAAAAAAATCTGGCTCAATTTGGATTAACAAAGTTCAGCTTTTTATATGTAATTTAAAAACTATTCCTTGCACTGTGTCTTGAAATGTTATTACTGAAAAGAACCTCAGTATACTGACCACCTACATAAAGTTTATACAATTAGTTGTTTGGGAATTTCTTAATATATACATAGAAACTGTGCTGTGAATACCGTGCTTGCTTAATTCTCTTTGGTTCTTTATTGTGTCACATTAAAATTCCAAATAATAGTGACATATGAATCTTAAACTCGGGGGACCTTTTATTCACATGGAAGCTGCTTTAAGAATTGATTATTCTCTTGAGTAAATCAAGATTTCAAGTGTCATTGTGCTGGAAACATCTGTTTATATATAGGATCTGCCAACATCCCATTTCTTTCCAGCAGCTATGCCAAATAATCATAAATAATGGCAGAATTCTTCAATCTATAAAGAAAAGAAAAAGTATCCAGAAATTAGTTTAAGACCTATGTAATTAATGTCTCCTGCATAATCCTCAGTAGGATGTTGTGCATTCCAGATTATGTGGTGATCTAAGGAATTGCTAGATCCAATAGTCTGGTTCCTTTGCCCAGAAGAAAAATGGATCCTGGAAACTAAAATCTTGGAAGGAAAGCAGGAGAGGAAAGACATATTGGAATCTGTTTTCAAAACCCCCAAAGACAAAGAACTTCAGTTGTTTATACAATTTGGAGTACATTATGAACTTATTCCTTCCATGTACCCAAACATATGGTAGATAACTTGCAGAGAGCTAGTCCTCTATATATGAGGCCTCTAAGATCAGTAAATTTAATTTTACAGGAGAGTATTCCTTGAGATTCTCCCCTTTGCCAATTAGAAATTCTGCAAGGCCAACCTGTCCAATACACCACAATCAGATGAGCTCACTGTCTTAACTTCCAACACTGTCCAAAACAGAGCAGACTGCTGCCAGGCACAGGCAAGTCTAAAAGAACTTTGCTCCATTGACAGGACTGGGGCCTCCTGGATGGTTTCTTTAAGTATAGATATTCATCTTCTTATGAAGTTCTATCCCCTTTATTATTACCTGTACAATGGGAGAGAAGACTAGAGATTTTCTACCCCAGCTGTAGATGAGTTGTTGGGGTTGAGAGGATCTTTCCCAGCTTTTTTGAAGACTGAAAAGTGGTGCCTTTCCCACTGGCTGAGCTAATGCTATTCAATTTTGTATTTTAACCAGCTGCTTATAGATTTCTGTTGTGGTTATCAATTTTAGACTTCTATCTTATGGTAACACAGAAGTTATTTCAGACAGATTTTTTGTGCGCTTTTTCTAGCTAATAACTACCTGTGTCCATTTCTTACTCACTTTTTCCCAGTGTTTGTTTTACAGTACATTTGATTGATTTTTTTTCTATGGTCCACAGTCAGGTGCAGTTTGGACTGCTTAACTAGGTTTTGCCCTCGGAAAAAAAAATCCAAACAATTTCCTGGCAGACACCAATACAAAGGTTTCTTTAACCCAGAGATATTAAGGACACATGAGTTAAAGTAAGCAAGTTTGGATGTCTTAAGATTCTTTCTGGAGATTACTATTTCAAAATTTTTCTAACTTCATATCACTGATCCATTGGAATTAAGAATTGAAGTTTTTAAATTCTTTGATTGTAGATTCAAATGAAAGTAATACAGGAATGAGACAACATTTGCAAAATCTAATTATGATCCAGTTCCAAGCAGAATATCTTGTGCTACAGGCGTGCCTCAATACTAATTGATTATTTCTTTAGCAGCAAAGCTATTTAGAAATGTTCCAAGATACAAAACTGACACTGCAACTGCCTGTATGGTATCAAGTTATATTGTGTTTTTGCTTCTTTCATCTTCCTAAAATTGAATATGGCCAGAAGGAGTGATACAGCTTCACTGAATCTTATGCTAATGCTTTCCCAGAAAATGTTTTCTTTTCTCCCTAAATTATTCATTGAGCTATTAGAGGTCTGAAATGAAACTTTAATTAGTTGTTAGAGGCTTCACAAAGTATGACCTGCTGGAACGTATGAATGGAGTTGAAAGAGAGCCATCTGACTACAGGAACTGCAGCCAGCGGAACAAGACATGGGCAGAAACTTAACATCTGTTGCAGATTTCTAGTGTTTTGGGCAATGTGATTTTTAGCTAAAAGCTGAATGATGGCTTTTAGTTGACTGCATTATGGAGTACAATAAAATATATAAAATGCTGTCTTAAATCACGTGTAGTGTCATTTTCAACTGGTAATTTCACACTGGAAGATACTTGCCTGTCCACAAGCTAAAATTCTTCAGTCTAAGGGCATATATCATGTTAAACAGTGAGAGAGTTAAACAGTCTCTACTCCTGAGACTGTTATTTTCAGATGCCCTCCACTCTGTATTCTGTAGCTTTTTGCTTGAGATAGAGAGAGAAAAGTGGACTGGAATTTTGAAAGCAGCAGAAGGAACTTATGTAGCTATTTGTCACTAAAAACACTCTTGTATATACTTGAAATAGAAAAAAAATCTTACCTATGTGAATTCAGATGACAGTGAGGCTCAATAATTCAATGATCTCTCTTCTTGATGTCTGCTTAGACAGAAATATCTCTTTTCCTTTCTTCTATTTAAGTTTATCATGGTTGCACACCCATCTCAAGCTGCAGCATTGTTCTGGTGACTTAATTTCAGGATAAAATAACGGACTTGAGTATCAGTATAAATGTTTCAGGAAAAATAACTTTCAACGAATTGGAAAATAGCAGTATTAGCATTTATCATTATTTTATTGAAGGATTTGCAAAGTTGAAGAAGGTTTATTAGCAATTCTGAAATCAGATATATTGTCATATCTAAAACATTCACCACATTATTATTGTCATTGGGACTTAATATTTCCTCAGGTAGGTACAGGGATTTAAAAAAAACAAACCTGTGAAATGCTGAGAGCCCAAAATACTGTGTAATAATAATAAACTTTATGACAAGTGGGTAAGGGCTTCTGTGACACTTCAGTAAAGGGTGGTGTGGGCTGCTTTGCTCTACAGGGAAAGGATGACATAAAAATAAAACAATCTTCACTGATGATCTTGCAGTCCTCTTCTGCCCAGTGAAATTGAGGTTAATTTACAAATTACACTACATCAACAAAGAATAAGGGCAGGAGGGAGTGGTTAAGGGACTAGGAAACTGCCTAATACAAAACTTCAAGAGCATTAAGGGGGTGAGGAAAGTCATCTTGAATAGAACAGGAAGATCCAAGGGAAGGAAAGAATAGGAATCAGACCATGGTGTCACCGCAATGTTTGGAAAAAAGCAGTTCTCCACAGCACTAGGACTGGCTGAATTACTGGCTTCACAGTTCACAGATTTGTAGACGTTTTTCTTTTTAATTTGGCTTAGTTTCAAATTGGAACAAATCCATTTTTTTAAGAAAAATTTCTTCAGAAAAAAAAATTCCAGGAAAATGTTTTGGAAACACTGACATACTGTGTTTCCAAAACCACACATTTCCCCCTGACCCTACAGCTGCCTAATGGAACTGGCATTCATAGAGCAGCTTCATGGGAAGGCGAAGTCTATGGCTTGACTTTGGGCTTTCTGTTTTCAGGTCAGCCACCATGGGTAAGCAACAAGTAATGGGTTTAAACTGAACTATGAGATGGTTTTTTTTACTGTTATATGTATTTCATATGTGTTTATATATCCATTGCATATGTATAAATTCATCTATTTTTCTGTAAAAGTGTCCAGAAGGAATTGTGGAATTGATTGTAAAAGGTTTGTGTTTTTTAATGTCTCTAGCCTTGGAACAGATTGTTTCATGATTTATGGTTTTTGACATTTTCACATCCTTACATAGCAAATCTAAGCATAATAACAGCTGATTTTCATTTCTTCTTTTGCTTTTCACAATCCATTTTAAAAGAAATCCATAGGTGATCAAAAGTTTTCAATCCTAAGATTAATAGAACTGAAGTAGATAATGAAGATCTGCAATCTCTCCCATTCATATTTATTACAATTATTTGAACTGCATGTCACATGCCAATGTAACCTGAAAAAAGATAACAGTTAATTTTCTTTATAATGTTCCCTGTATCCTATTTTTGTTCCCAATCTTTCTCTAAACACTTCCTTTTCCAAAAAGTCTGGCTTCTTCAAGCCAGTGCATTTTTATACTTTTAACATCCAAGAATAGAAACAAAAGCCTTTTTCGTTCTTTCCTGTGGCATAGCAACACAGTTTGAATTTTGAAATGTTAAGTGTCCAATGCTCACATTTTTGTGATCCACTTGTATAGAAAAACAAATCTCTCAAAATGGAGAAATGCAACTCGCAAAAACATGGTTATTTAAAAATGACAAATAAATTACAATATGTTGGTGCATACCAGCATGCAGCAGAAGTATGAATAGCTCATGTCACTTGCAATGAATCATCCACTCAACTAACAGTGAGGAAAAAAAAAAAGAGCAAAAGAATTGAGTAAGGAAACCACAGAAATCAGAAAAAATACAGAAGGCCTAGATTCTTGTCTAGATATGGAATTATTTAGAGCTCATATATATAGGCATGCTTATTTTCAATCAAAACCTTTCCTGTGATTAATATCTGAAAAACTATCTGAATGTCTTTTACATATCTAGCAAAGATCTTGTTGCACACAAAATTTAAGCAGTTCTTAGCCGATCTTAGTGTTTCCAGAACATCTCTTGACACTTTCACATCATATCCAAAGTATTTGTTTTGTGATCTGAAGTCTGAACTGCTAAAAAAATTGGGAATTACAAGAAGTTAAAATCTCATATGTCATGTCATGGTGCATTTAAGAAAACTTTACCAATTTTGTTGCTGTTTTCTATAATTACTAAGGTTCTTTCTGAGTATTCCACTGTTTAGATGAGTTAACTGAAGGAAGTTAATATCAACTTTTCCAATGAATTAGCTGTAACATACACTCTTGATAGTGACTGTGATGTTTCCCCTGACCAGTGATGTCTTTCATGGCAGTGGAGGTCCAAATGAATATGAAAGGTGCTTCAGAGTTCTCCCTGAAATGAGACAATTTTTTTTAAAAATTACCACATGAAGATGAATTCCAAATAACTACATTGTAAAAATTGCAAAATATTTGAACACACAATTGAACCCACATTTTGGATGCTTTCATTTAGATATTTATGGTTGTCTTTATGTTTAGAAGGAGAACTTATTCTAATAGAAATTTTCTAGATTTAAAAGGTTCCTGCAGACAAATTTCTGATGTGAACAAGAATGCCATTACACATAGGATTTGATCTCCTATTAAAAAAAAATGTGTGAATAGTCATTATTTATAATTGTGTTCTATATATATATATGCATATATATAGAGAGAGAGAGAGTGTATCTCGAGAGTTTCAGTAAGTGTGACTTACTGGTTGAAATTCAAGGTCTGTTTTTTCATTACAGGACTGCTCATGATAGTCACAATTTATGTCTTTAGATTTCTGGTGAGATAGATGCAAATCTTATAGTCCACTTTATGCTGAGTAAGTTTGTAGGAAAATAATGGTACGTTTATTTTATGCCTTTATGAATACATTGAATGAAAATTCACTATTCTTGAGCATTTACACTGAGAACTCATGGAAATTTTTGAAAGCAAACCCATAAGAAATTAAAATGTATTTGAGACAAATAATCTAAAACATCAGTTAAAAGATTCTTCTTCTTTTAGCAGCCAGCTGGTAACATAACTGAGAGCAGAACTCTGGTGATTTAACATGTTTATGCCAAGCTTAAATGAAGTTTAAATGAATACCTAATACCAACTACCAAATATAATTGTATTAAAATAACTTAGATGACCAGATTCAAGATTTCTTGTATTTCTGTTAATCTATAAAAATATGTAAATATATATATCAAGGAACAAAATATAGATTAGTTTTCAGTGTGTGATTCTACTTTTAACTCACCTTAATATTCACTTTATAATAGATGATTCTTCTCTATTTGGGGAACTCACTATAGTTTCAAGGTTTACAAACTCCTAGAATCACAGAGTTATAGAATGGTTTGGGTTGGAAGGGACCTTCAAAACCATCTCATTCCAACCCTCCTGATGTGAGCAAGAACACCTTTCACAAGACCAGGTTGCTCAGAGCTACATTCCAGCTTGAACACTTCCAGGGATGGGGCTTCTACAACTTCTCTGGACAATCTCTTCCAGGGCCCTACCATCATCACAGTAAAGAATCTCTACCTAATATCTAATCAAAATGGCTTCTCTTTCAGTTTGAAGCCATTTCCCCTTCTTGTGTCACTGGAGGCTCTTGTAAAGGCTCTTCTACAGCCCACTTTGCTCTGTATTCTGAGGGACATTTTTAGCAGTTGGCCCTTTGCAGTCTTTGCTTACTGAAATATAAAACTGAACAGTTAATCTTGTATAAATATTTGTTGATAATAGAACTGGCATATAATTGGATACTTTTCTCAATTTAAAGGAAAACGTTTCAGCCCTTGGTTATATTAATTGTGAGTAAGCTGGAAGTGTTCCCATTTTTTAAGGTGTCAGTTTACAGCTGCATTGTAACATAATCTTATCTGAACCCCGTACAATCTGTTCCAAGGCTAGAGACATTAAAAAACATAAAAAAAGAAAAGGACAAATGTGTTTTTAATCAATAGCTAATATATGTGTGCAAGGGAGATTATTTTAGTTTAAAATGTGTGTTGTTATATTTGGAAATACTTAGCTTAAAATGAAATTTTATAGTGTAAGAACATGCAAAGGTATCTCTTTATATTAAACAGAAATACTGTTCAAAGCTGTAATTTTCAGTGGTCACCTTTTCTGTATTTTCTCTCATCTTATTTTGAAAAGTCTCTTGGTAGTACCTATTGTAATAAGATGGATTTTTGAGAATGCATTCAGGAAATTCTAATTGGGTTTTTTTACCCTAATACCCCAAAATATTATGAAGTATAATAAACACCAGTGTGATTAGGAGATGGTTGTAGGGCTTGTGCTGTAATGCAGCTCAACAGTAATCTTACTGCTCTTTCCCTCCTCAGATATCCATGGCCTGGGACACAGTGATTAAAACCAGGGAAGGGCCTTCAACTTCAAATGATGGTTGAAATTCTGGGATACTTAACAGATAAAAAAAAAATCTCAGTTCTTTAATTTAGTTTTCTTAGTTTTAATTTTTAGGATGTCTTGTCTAGATGCCTACACATTTTGAAATATTTGATTTTCTTTTAAGTGCAATCTTAACTCAGATTTTCCTGGTATCAGCAAATAAATGTGGGGAAGCAACCTTCCATTTTATATAGACAGAGAAATAGATGTGCATCTCAAGTTTTGTACTGCATGGGTCTCAGAATGGTAATCCCTTTTAAAATCAATATTGATTTGGTAATATTAATGAAATATAATTCTCTTCATGCACTTTTGAGTTTCTGCTTTTATATACAGCTTTACAGTACTACCTCTACCGAGTTAAACAAATACCGAGGGCTAACCTTCCTTTCCCTCCTCAGCTCCTCCCAAGGCTTCAGGTAGCTAGCAGCTGATAAATCTGTTTCTAGGTTACCAGTGAACCAGATGGTAACACACAGAAAAAAAAAACAACAGAAAACCATGTTTTTTTCTCCACTTACTTAATTATGTTTTCATATAGTTCATTAGCTAAGTTAACTTGTGCTAAAACACATTTTGTTCCAGGAAAAAATGCTGCTTTTCAAAATGTGACTAAAATAACTAAGAGTTTTAAGTTCCTAACTGTTAAAACATGCTGTCATGCAATATAACAACATTTAATACATGCAACCATGTAATTATGCATAATAACTAGTGATCATTGTATATGCTGATAGGAAGGATAAGGAGGGGGCTGTTGTGTATTTAGTTGGTCCTCTGCACCTGCAGAAAGCAGACAACTCTTCTCACTGTGGAGGAAACAAGATAATGACAGCATGATATTAAATGCAAACATTAATTTTTTGCAATAAAATACTAGGAAGAAGTCTATCAATTAAGGTTTGTTATTGAGAACAGGAAAATTATGTTGTTTGTCAGCTTAAAGACAAATAAGACTTGTGGAATGAAATCCTTAATTCTGTTTACCGCATAGCTGCTGAATCCATTATTACTATTTTGAAGAAGATTTATATTGGCTGTTTAAGCTTCTGTTTGGGATAAGCTCTCCCTATACATATTAAACTCTACTTCAGTTCTGAAGTAAATAATGAAATCGTCAGCCCATGTGATCTGATATTTTACTAAAAGAAAAACAAGCTGCTGTGAAAACATAATTGTACTAATACTGGGGCTCTCAGCAGGCCTTATTAGCTCGGGCATAGCCCTGCATTAATGTAGCTAATGGCTTTTGGACAGGCGGTGGCTCGCTTCCAGATGGTTTGGAGTGCGGGTGTGGGGCCAGCCCACGGCTCTCTGCATCCAACAGCATAAGCACACACTGAGCTGAACAGTTATTTATAAAAAGCAACTTAAATGTGTTTGGGAAAGATTAAATTCTGCTGAAATATTTGTGCTAGCCTAGGAACGTGGCTACCTGCCATCTGGGGCTGATGAAAGTGGGTGAAACTGCTCCTGGAGATAAAACCCATTGCTTTCAGAGAGTGAAGCACCCCATAATGCTGAAGCTGTCAAACACCAAGTAGGTGTAATCATGTTTTCTCCACAACTTTCTGCAAGAAAGGTCTTTGTAAGAAGAGCAGTTGGAAACTGTTTTCTCTCATCAACAAGATTTATCAGATCTTTAAATTTCTAGGAGTATTGTGTCACATCCTTTGTATTCTGAGCCTTGGACTAGGATCTTAACTAGAACTGATTCAGCAGCACTGGTGGGTATGTTCCTTGTGGCATCTCAGAGGCCACTTCTGTTGACTTCACAAGTAGAGCTGTCACTTGGTGATATTAATATATAGCAGGTGCAAACATGAGATGGAGAAAGGCAATCTTCCTAGTTATAGTTCAGTCAGTCATGATTGCTAATCTTTTCTGTTGGAGGGAAACATCTAGCTGGTATGTGTTAGCAAATTAAGTACTCTCAGTAGTTAGTTTGGCTTCCTTATATACCAAAATTGTTTTTAAAGTAAAATGGAACCTGCACTGTAGTACTGGCAATGCACAGTGCTAGCAAGTATTTGCAGTGGTTGTTATGAGCATTGTCACCTGGCAGTTACAGAAACTATCTGAACAGTCTTTCATTTTGGCACAGTACAGATAAGGAGATGATGAACTTAAGTGCACAGGTTAAATACATGTTTTGAATGTAAGGTCAGATGAAATTGGCTCCAGAGAAACATTGATACTATTATGTTAGATTGGAGCAGAAGGTCTTACTGTAGTTACTGTTTAACTTTTAGTCTGCTGAACTTAAACCAATAAGTGCATCAATAAAGTAATTTTTGTTTGCTCTTCAGTTCTTGGAACATTCTTGCAAATCCAGAATTCCCCCACTGCAGCCAGCTACATTACATTGGATTTAAATCAGTAACTATGTGCAGAGCCTCAACAATGCAATCCTAACTCATTGTCATAGTCTGGATGGCAGTGACACAGTACAGACTGTGCAGGGACACAGTACTAAGATGCTTCTATTGAACAGCCCATCTGCTTCTAATAAAGAATATACTAACAATAATTAAATACAGTAGAATCAAGAGGGAGAACACAACTCGTTCATATCCTACTAGAATATTACTATATACTTAGTGCTAATGTGCAATAATCACATTCACCAACTGACAATTCCAGTCAGCACTGTAGAACTATACAATTAAAGCAGCAGCATAATTAAGAGCAAAGCTTCCTAATACCCCACATTACTAACAAATGATTATAAATTTGAATAACGTTCTCATCATTAAATTGGCCATTAATCAGATCATAATCAGCATTATTGCCAATCATAAAAGAAATGGATTATCTGGTTTAAGAACAAGACAGTGCCCTTCATCTAATCTACAGTTCCAGGTTGCATATGTATGTCCCATATTTTATCTTGAAATCCTTGTTTTCTGAGCTTCTGATTTCCTCTGTCTACAATTTTGTGAGTTTTGTGTGTAGTTCCAAGTAATACATGTCAGAATGGATAAATGGAAGTGAGAAACAAGTCCACCACTCTGAATTAATCAAAATGAAGAAAATGTAAAGAAGTAAAAATGAAGCCTATTAAGACTGCTTATTCCTTTCCTTTCGGGAAATCTCTATTCAACTGTGCAGGTTTCCATTATCATAAACAGAGTTATCTGTGAGATCAATTTCAAGCTTATTATTAACAGAGTATTTTTAAAAATATCTCGAGAGACATAAGTGTTAGAGTTGACTTCTAAGCCTGTATTACTCCTGAGATAAGTGTGGACACACTTGCCTACTTTTTCCTTGGCATTGCCTTCAGGAGTTTTGGTTTTGTTTTTTGATCTGACTGGAAGCTGATCTTAACAGCAAAATGTTTTCCTTTGGACACATCAGCTGAACTGGTTAATACCAGAATCATCACAGCTCAAGCAGTGCACCCAAACAGGGAGACAAGGTGGGGCCAGAGGTTTAGAGCAGTTTCAGCAAACCTGCAAACTTTGAAGATGAAACTTTGCACCAAAGCCTCAGAAAACAATGGGCTTTCAATGGAAATAAACACAGGTAGTTTCTCTGAGAGCCTTCAGTTCTGAGGATAAAAGAAGATTGTAATGCTTGCAAGTCCAAATCCTATTTTCTTACAAATAAATGAAATAACATTGATATAGTAATTATAATGATGACATACTTGACTACCTATTTATAACTAATAACCTAAAGACTTGTTAACAATCTGGAAACTAATTCTCTTAGCTTCAAACTGTGAATTAGTGCTTCTTTGTATTTATATATTAATATTATTGGGTTTATACTTGTGATAATAAAAAATGACATTAATTTTGTAGAACAATGGTAGGTCTTTATTAGACCCACTTGATGCAGCTGTAAGACTTTATTGGTCATGTAAATCTTTCTTCCAAGTCTGAATTTGAAGTAAAACTGCTCAAGCTAAATATAGTCTGAGAATAATTATATTAATTTAATGTAATTCCATTAAAGAATTAGACCATCTGAGAGAAAAGATGATTGGATTGGTACCTGTATGGCAAAGGGTTGTATTTTCAAGCAGAGAAGTGATAAGACTATTGGCTGAAATAGGACAATAACCTAATTGGTCAAGGTGATTATTATATTAGAGCTATTCTGAAGCCCTAAAAAAATCATTCCCTGGGAAAATCATGCAGCTATTGGAATTCAGTCCCAAGCACCTAAAGGGCACCTAAAGATGTAACCAAGAAACTCAACACAGATTTTCCAGGGCATATAATTCTTGACCAAGCTGATTGTCTTCTCTACTGATATGACTAGTTCTTTGCATGAGAGTGGTGAATGTGGTACAGCTTGACTTTCACTGGACATCATGTCCCTCAGCATTTTTCTTTATAAACTGAGAAGTGTAGTCTTGATAATGGGACTGTTAGAAGAATATTGGCTGGACCAACAAATTTGAAGCACAATAACCCATGGTTTGAGATCTGGTGGGTAGTCAGCAATGACTGTAATACCTTGGGCTTGATATCGGGACTCATTGTTCAATGACCTTCGGTGGTACAAATGGTGACACAGAGTGTACCCTCAGGGTGTCAGTAATGGGAAAGGAGGTGACTGAGGTTGCAACAGCATAGTCTGGAGACACTTGGATAAATCTGAGGATTGTGCCTGCAGAAATCTTGCAAGGTTCAACATGAAAAACTGGGAAGTTCATTTTCCCTATGCAGAATTACCCTGTGCAGACTGGGAAGTGACTGGATGAGAGATTTGCAGAATAGGGCTGGGATGTTACAGGTGATGTCAGGCTAAATGAGCAAACATGCTCTCACTGGGAATAAATCATGCAGTACCCTGGGCTGAATTTTGAGGAGATGGACCCCAGTCCAAAACACTTGCTATCCTCTTTACTTGTCACTGCCAAGGCCACTCAGGAAAAGTTCATTCAATTTAGGGCCCTGACATTCAAAACGTACATAAAGAAATAGAAGAGGATCCATCTGGGCTAGCAGGATGCTCTGGTGTTTGCAGAACATATCCAAAGAGAAGCTGAAGGAAGGCTTGTTACTCCGGTGGAAAGGAGAATGAGAGCTGATCTAACATCTGCTTACAACTATTTCAAGGGTAGCTGTGAAGATGACAGGGCTGGTTTCTTCATGGTAGGACAGATTATGTAGCAAGGGAAATGGCCACATATATTTCAGACATTATGAAGTTTTCACTAGCAGGGAGATGTAGGACTGGAACATGTTTACCAGACTAGTTATGGGATCTCCATCTCTGGATATATTTGAAGTTCTTCTACACCAAGCCTTGGCCTACCCGATCAAGTGCTAGCTGTAGTTCTGCTTGAAGCAGGATGTTGTATTAGATGACAATCAGAGTCCCTGCCCAAAAAGATAGTTCTGTGCTTCTCAGCTTTGAAGGCTGGTACTTCTATTTCACACTTAAGGAAGGAGTTATGAGTTGTAAAACTTTGTTTCTTAACCAGTCAGGTTTTATTTTTGATTACTGTCTTCTTTTGGGACCTCAAGTCAGTCAGAATGTTGTAAAGACATACAAAACTCCAGTGGTTTCCTCTGGTGGTTTATTCAGTTGCTTCTGGTTTATACTGATATAGATAATAACTAGAGATTTGCCCCATGTTGATGAGAACTCAGTGGATATAAAATCAGTACTAATTTGTCAACTGCGGCAAAGATTTCATGATCATGCTTTCTATGACATAGGATTACATGGTTATCATGAGGTCAGAATTCAAGATTTTTGCTTTCTATACTCTTGTGATGAAGACCAATGGCTATTTTAGGAATGCTGGTGGAAATAGTTTCCCTGTGTGAGCAATAGATGTATTTCTTCTTAAATTTGGACAGTCAATACATATTTAGAACTCTTGTTTGAAGGAGAAGATGAACTCTCACCCTGTGCATTGTTCTACTGAATACCTGTTCTACAATAAATTGTTTTGTAGAGACTGTATGTTATACATATGAGACATAATGTATGTTATGTTCAACAGGCAATCATTATAAGTGACAGAAATATACACTATAATAACACAAGGATGTATCTTATGGAAAAGAGAAAAGAGTATTTGAATGATCTCTTCTGTAAATTTTTTTTAAAAAGATATGTTTAATATAATTATGGAAAACAGCAAACTTTTTCCCCTTCCTAGTTAATTGTGTACTTCCATGGCAATAAAAGGAAGCATAATAAGAACATATGGAACATGGACTTTCAAAAAGAAACAGTTGGTGAAACTGTGCTTCAGACTGCTGTCAGAATATCAGCCTTTCGGCAAGCTTGGAGTAGAACAGATGGGAAAAGTCAAAACTGGTAATAGTTTTCCACAGTTAACACAGGAGAGCAAGTTAGCAGTCTAATTCATCCTTGGCATGATGTAATTGCCTTTTCATCTTTTATTTTAATGGTGTTTATGTCTAGAGTCTTATTCTCTCTATTTCTATGCTAAGGCCAAAGAGTCACTATAAGAATACACACACACATGTGCTGGGGCTGATGCACAAGATTGTGATGATTGAGGGATGACATGAAGTTCACCTGTCACTGGAGCACTGGGCTCCATTTCATCCACACTGCCTGAAATGAAAAGCCTTGTGATGAATGGCTGTGCCAGGTCCTGTTTCCACAGGATGCCTAGCTGTGACAGGCATCATTATAGCAATTTGGATTTCAGAAGTCTTTTTTCTCAGAACTTCAATGAAACTTCCTATGTACTTAAAGATTGCGCACATGCTTCCATTCCTTGGGGCTTGTGCATTGTTGGGATAAAGATGCATCTCTGTATTGAAGTGACTACAGGTTTTCAGCACTCTAGAAATACAACTTGAATAGATTTAATATTAAAAATGGTGATAATAGTACAGTTTCTACTTGCTGAGACATAGTTAATATATATGTATGTAGGACTAGGTTCTTGGTTCTTGGTGTAGGGGAAGAATCTATGCTTTTGCATAGATTATATATATATATAGCTAGATTATTAAATGCTAAAACAAAGGTCCACCTTTGCAGTGATGTCAATGGAAGCTTGGGATAATAAATATTATATAAAATTAGGTGTTCTTGAATAGATGGAAGCTTTCTGGAATAGAGATAGCTTGAGGATAGGGGGTATTACGGTAATCAATGAGCAACCAGGGTCATACTCTAACTTAATGGAAGAGAATGGTATGCTATGTAATTTTAACCATCAAAACATCTAATTTGAACCAGTAAGTAATAGGACAGTTCAATGCATAACATCTGCATTGCCTCTGCTTTTGTTCTTTTCTGAAATGTCTGTGGAATCAGCAGGCATGCTGTGGTTGCTATGAATATTGCGTTACAAGTTGGAAGAATAGAGAGCATATCTTCCTTCTCCACTTTTCTCTGGTGCTGTGCAACATGGCTTTTAAGGTTTTCCTATCACAGTGATGCTATGTTGCCATATATGAATGTACTTCCTAGGAAATAACAGTGGACTAGGTTTTATTTAAGTCTATATATTTTTCAGAGTAATTTCTCTAAAAAGGTTGAATTTAAAAAATTACATTTAGGAGGTAAATATTGGAAGATTTTTAGAGAAATCTGTGATTAAAACAAAAAATTGTAATGTCATCACAAATAGATAAGGCCATGTGGCAATATGTGAATTGGAGGATGAAACTCAGAAAATGATAGCTTCGTGAAATAACTAAGAACATATTACATATTATTGCTCTTAGGGAGGGTTCACAATCTGAGCTTGACCTTGAAAAAGTAATTAAAATTATTTCAACATTTCTAAAAGACATAAAAAAGAAATCACAGATCAGTAAAAGCCAAAATAGTCTTCAATATCTAAGTTTCTAATGCTATATTTATTTAATATTTTGCATTATGCTTTGTTCTTTTGGGAACTTTATTTACTGTTCTATTACTATGTAGACTATTTTTAAAATAATTTATTTAACTGAGAATCTCTTACAAAGTACATGAGGAATGATTTGCTAGACAGTCCCAGAAAAATAATTCTCAAAATGTTTCAGTGCCCAAAGTGCTGTTGCTGAAATGGATGCAGGAACAAATGTAATTCTCTGATTTTAGACATCAAAGGCATACTTGAGGTGTGGAAAAAGAATATGAATACTCTGCATGACTACTTAAATGATAGGAATTGTTTTTCCTTTTGCAGTCTAAAGATAAAAATACCTTTAATTTATACTGAAAGCAATTATAAAAGCAACTGTCCATATAGTCTAGTTCATACATTTATAACTTCCTATTACATTTCAAACTCTTGCATTTTAATTCAGTTTCTTGAACAAATTGAAATGAACAGATCTCAAAGGAAATGAAATATAAATGGAAAAAGTAGATCCCTGCCAAATCTGGTCAAACTGCAAAATTGGCTCAAGCAATGATCTGGAATGGTCAGCTGAGTCCAGACATTGGAACTGGGAGCTTTTTGTCTCTGCCATCAAGCAGTTCAGGGTAACTCCTTGATTTTTATTTGTTTGAGATAAAAGACCTGATGGGAGAAGGTGATGAGAGCAAGGAGCATAATGACACTGGAAGGAGAGCCAGAAATGAGAGCAAGCCTGAAAATCAATTAGCTGCCAGTGTGGGACTGAGGGCTGGAACAGTCTGGGGAGAAGAGAGAGTGACATAGTTTTCTGGTCCCCACAGCGTGGCGTGCTGAGGAAAGACTTGGGAGGAATAGTATATTATCAAGTACTTAGAACTCTCTATTAGTGCCTATTGAAAAGGGAGGTTTGAAATTATTTTTTTCAGATTAATCTAATTCTGCATTTTCTAGCTGTTTGCTCAATGAAACAGCTTTGTTTTTCTTTTAGCATATTTTATGTGCATATCTCATGTTAATTATTTTTCAATATGTGGAAAGGTTATTTTAAATTGTTTTAAATTCAAATTACTCCAGAGCTGGGTTGACTGTCTGGTTTCAATTGAAGGGGAGTAAAAGATAGTAAACAGATCAAATTTAAATATACATTTTAGTGGAATAGCTTTCCTAGTAAGGTTTATTTCACACATTACCATTCCCCTGAACTTTTTAAAATAGCATAAACAGACATGCCACATAGGAAGGGAATTTTGCCCTTAAAAATAAGCAAAAAATCTTTTCTCAGCAGGCTTGCAAAAACGGTGTTTAAAAACCTTAGTTCTTCCCTGTTATTTTAAAGGCTAAAACACTAGGCATGGATCTGATTCTGATAATTTATGAGCTAATTACTGCACTTTGTACTGAAATAGCTCTCTGGGATTCAAATTTCTGGTTGCAGCTGTGGAAAGAGAAATTCAGAATATTAATGAAGAAAAGATTTTTGTTATATTGAGTATTTTTATTCAGTTTTTTGTATTCTGTCCTTTTCCAGTTTAAACTGCAAGAGAAATATAAAATAACAACAAAAATTGAGAACTTTTATTTGATTATATTTAAACTTTCTTAACACAAATGAAGGAGAAAAATATATACATTATTTTTATTGCACATTAAATGCAACTTCACCAGTTTAATATCTTTGAAATAACTAGAAGATATGAGTGTGGAGCAGCAGAAGACAAAAACTCTGCAAAGTTGAGATGTACTTTCCATAAGGGGTATTTTGTCCTTTTTAAGTACAATATGTAATGCAAATTAAGCAAGTTATTAATTAATTTCCTTTTCTTCTCCAAATATTTCTTGTTTAACACTGCTTACCTAAAATCTCTGGAGCTCTGTATGTTTGCCGGGGGGTTTTTTTGTTTTTGGGGTTTTTTTGTGTGTGTGTGTGTGCCTGAGCAGGAACTTCAGGCTTCCAGTGCTAGACTTCAGCCTCAGCAGCCATCCACGTGCAAACTAGCCATCTGCCTTCAACTGGAAATAATGCTGCTGCTGCTAAGCATATTTTGATTAAAACTGGTGGAACCTGACTAAGCTACCTTGCAGGAAGAAGAAAATCTCTGAAATCTAGTATTTCCTCTTAACCTTATTCCTGTGACAGGAAATTCTTCCTCTCAGCACCATGACTTGTCCCTGAGGCATTTGATTTCCAGCTGATTTATGAATCTGCAGCTTATTACATGTGCAGTCTGAGCAGCCACTTCTCCAAGATGCTCCTCACATCCATGCAGGAGCAGACTCTCCTACCAGGGGCAAAAGGTTTTCCTGGGGCCTCCTCAGATGAGGGCAGGAGCAGGCTCTGGGTTGACAGAACTTGCTATGCTGCATCTTGCAGACAGCATTCCTGAAACATTTTTCCCTTAAAAGTGAAATGAAATTGACACTGGGATGCTTTTTATTTCTGTCACTTGACTTAAAAGAAAGCTTTCTGAAAACATACTTTTCAAAGGATAAAAATGAAAAGGAACAAACATTATTTCAAATTTGTGACTCAGTGTTATCAGCAGGAGACTTTGACTGTCAATAAATGGGCTGACAAAATAGTTCTGCATGTGCTGATAGTTGACAGAGCTGTAAAATATTCCATGAGTAAATAAACATATCTGAAAGGCAATTTTTTTTTCTCTTCAATTTTGTCTTTTAAAAAGAAAATGAAGAAATACCTAAGTGGCATTAACCATAATGGTTTTCCTTGGGAATCACAGCTTTTCCTGTAGGAAGAGGCTTCCATGAGGCACAGTGATTTGTATGCTGAAATGCAAGTAATTTCTCTGGATTTCTTTGGGTGTTTAATATTGACAGAAATGAGTTTGGTTGAACCAGGGCTGTGTTAATGGAATATTACAGAATATCATGACTAGCTTGCAAAAAGTGTAGTGGGCAGCTGGACCACATGGCTGCAGAAAGCTTCCTCATTGTGCACCAGCTGAGTGCTGCACATCAAAAGTTATAAAATAGAGGCCTTGTCTGTCCACACAGTTATTAGAAAAATCAGAGAAACAGTGTAAACAAAGCACTTGGTTCATGAATTAAGTGAAATTGTTTAAATCTACTTTGGAATGCCATTTTTCTGTAGTAAAGCACTTTTTGCATGCATTTAATTTTACTATGAATTCTCCCATTGATTCCAATGGGACTCTCAGATGCAAAAGCTTGTAAAATTTTGCAAGACTAGCCCTTTCCCAGTAGAATTATTTATATATATTTATATATATTTATATATTTATTATCCTAAATGATTTAAGATGCAGCGATGTTTGCCTTGGAAACAAAGCACTTTTAGGGAAGATCTGCCTCTCTACATCATATCAGTGTGTGTATATGCATAGGATCTCTCTGTCTCTATATAAATACAGGTTAATAGACAGATGCATGGATTCATTTATTTTTTTTTTTTACCAAGTCAATATTTCTCTCTACAAACAGGTGTACTGGCACAACATAGATGTGCTATGGTGGGAACTCCTTAAGACAGAAGTGCAACCATAGCTTCTCCATTACAAAAACACTGCTTAATTTCACCATGCCTAACTTTAAGGGGCCTGAGCCCAAGGGTGATACTCTGATGTTTAGTGAAGAGTCTCAAGCCTTGCAAAGGTGAAAGAGCTGGGTGGTTAGGACTGTTATATCTAACACTCACTGGTGACATCAGATCAATCCAAGGTCACCCACTGGGAAATGGAAAGCAGAAGAGTTTCTACATTTTGTTGAAGGCAAGTTTTTAATGAAACTATAGTAACAGAACATGCAATGTCAAAAGAGAAAATAAATTGGTTCAGGGCGAGATGATTAATATCTGAACCCAGAGCAGGTTATCAAGTAATAATAAATTATTTTTAACTTTTAATAAATGACTTTAAAATATAAATAAGGAAAAGAAAAAAGTGAATGTGATTTCAAGTGTTTTATAGAAATACACTAAAGGAATATTAGAAAGAAATTTAACAAGCAGAAGAAAAAAGTTCCCACACACTGCAATTGGCTTTTAAGAAGATAAGAAAAGCAAAAGTGGCATGGCAATAGCTAAAATATATTGTATCATCTTTCTCTGTAAAGCATTATCTTGAGTTGGCAAAAGTCAGATACAGGGAGCAGTGACAATTTGTAACTAACTTTTAAAGAACAAAGAATATGCATTTAAATGTTCCATTGCTGCTGATAAAAATCAGGTAAGGGGATCCATGGAAATTAGTGCCTGTTCCCTTTCCTTGCAGACAGTGAGGCAGAATTTCTCATACCTATGTGCTGTCAGTTTGATTGATATAACTGTAGAGAGGGAGTTCATGCTTAGTTTGCTTAGCAGTGGTTGTTTATTAAGAATTGATAATGGTACTCCATGACAGGTCTAGCTCTGTTGTGGTAACTGGAGTTTTTCCAAAGAGCTGACATTTACAGAGTAAGAAATAACTGTAAACAATCAACAACTATTGTATGGCAGAAACCTAAAGAATATTTATTGTTTGCTTCTTCCCTGGAATGTCTTGGTACTTTTGTGCTTGTGACTTTCCCAGGTATGACATTTTGCACTTATTTCAAAGAATCTCTTTCAAGACAGCAACTGCTTGAAAGCCATTGTGCTACTAACTTAGGAAATTGCATCTTCAAAATATTATTAAATTGTTATTTTCAGTAGTTGATTTAGCTTGGTTCTGTCTTTAGCTTGCTGTTATGAAAATCTTAGAATCACAAAAGACAATATTTGGCAAAAACTATTGGCAAAAAAGCCTGAGTAGATTTCTCAATAGCATTTTTTTTTCTGTTGCTAACCCAAACTTAAAAAATTGTAAGCTGCAATGTAAAACAAAAGGAATCAAATATCCTAAAATGTATTTTAACGTAAAGCATAAACATTAAAAGAATGTATAACAAATAGCAAATATTTGCTACATATGCTACTATTGCATATGTAGCAAATCTATCATGGAGAAATGACTGATCATACTCACACACACTTTCACTCTCTCAACACATACTTGTTGGCATTATAAATTAATGTGGAAGCCTTTCATTGGTGAAATGGGAGAGCCAGTTGTTTCCAAGCACATGCACAGGCAAAAGCATGGGTGTAACTAATTATGCAGTCACTCGTGTCTCAGATGAAAAACGGATTAACTCTCCATGTGCCGCCTTTTTCCCCTCTTACAGGGTCAACTAACACTTTAAGACTTGAGATACATAATAAGAGACTTTTACATTAGAAATGTGAAAGAAAAGGCCTGTGAAATGTTATTTTTTAATGTCGTTACAGAATGAATGGATTACTTTGTTGTAAATTGAAGCAATCAGCTGGATTACATTAATGCAAAAAGAACCATTTTAGAATGCTTTGTAAATATCAAAATAGTTATATGCCTTTGTATAATCATGATCTTGGAAATGTTCGTGTAGCTTGTTGTATGTGGTTTCCTTAGCAATGTATAAACATTACAAATGTAAATCTGAGCTCTCTTTTCTTCTTTCAGCGTTACCAGTTTTGGAATGAGTAGAAAACATCCTTTCACTCTGTGGGGTTTTTTTTTCATATTTAGTAAGGCTTTATTTAATAGGCAGTTATATTTTAATTTAAATAGTAATTTATTTTAAATATCAGTTCAACAATAATTTAATTTGCTTAAATATATCTTAATTTCTTTCTATATTATAGTAACATTTATATAAAAGAATATATCATGAAATTATTTTGTACAAGTACTTAAATATGGTGTGAAGATTTTCTGTGAAATTATTGTATTCAAATCAGACCATTTCTATTTATTTGAGTGGTCATGACTTAAAAAAGCACACGTTCTGAGGTATATGCTTCACACATTTAAATAGAGAGACTGGAATTTCTTTTTGTATCAAATGCTATGTTTGCCAAAATGCAATATTTTGTTAGATAAACTGCTAAGAAAAAAATCCCAAAAAATTAAACTCCAGTTAACACCTATTATTTTGGTTACTCACATTCAGCATCTCCATGAATTTGAGAAAGTAAGTGTAAACTGGAAGTGAATTTGAATGTGCTTTCTCATGTAAGTGTTGTAGTTGCTGGGCTACAGTATATCAACAGTGTGATTCCTCAAGCTTCTCCAGTGTGGTATTTTGTCATTTTGCACACAATATTTTCATGCTCATTAAAACAGATAGTGTGAGATGTGAATAACACTTTAGCCCGTGGGTTAGGACACATGGTTCCAATCCCTGGTATGGAAAACGTTTGATAACTTAGGGAAATGGAACAGTTTCTGAAGGAAATACTGAGGAAGAACATTGAAGGGGCTTTGCAGCTTCTGGTTCCACAGTGAACAGATGTCTTTGTATGGGCATTTTATGTGGCAGCTGTAAATACAACTTGCTCCTGAAAATCAGGTCTCTAGAGCTATGAGAAATTCTCCAGAAATCCATACACAGTTACTGAAGCTCTTCAGTCTTGATCTAAGAGAAGCAAAGAATTTATGCTGCTTGTGCTTATGCACTATGTGAGATAACCGTCCTCTCTCTGTTTTGTTTTTTTTTTTTTTTTCCATAGTAAAGGAAAGAAGAGTAAGAGATACTTACTCTAAAATTATCTGGAATGGGAATCTAAAGCAGATGCACTGATTTTTCTCATTGGATCTACCTGTCTTTATTAAATATCAATTTGATTGTTGAGAATCTGTGGCTCAAGTTAGGCACTATGACTACTACCCCTGCTATTGTGGCAACCAGCCTTTCCAATACACAACTGTAGCGTGGGAAGGGGTTGCATATTCAGTTCCCTAAGAATTGAGCAGAATAAATGCCCAAGGGGCACATACAGTATGTACAGGATGCTTCCACACTTTTGAAAAGTATCTCCTATTAAGCTCTTTTTTCCCCTTGCCCTAAGAAAATCTTTAACTTCTCTTTGCATGAATACTTTAATAATTTATACTGACACAAAAAAACCCAGCCAACAACAGCGAAAAAAAAAAACAACAAAAAGAAACAGAGACAGAAGATACAGAGGGAAAAAGAGAGAAAGAGAGATCACCTTTCTATATTCCTGAGTCTGCCTGTATTGGAAATCCACAGGGCTATTTACTGACAACTTTGATCTCTTGGTTACAGTGAAATCTTTCTGGTATTTTTATTTCTAAGTTCTTTGCTACACCACATTCTGTGACTGAAAATTTCGGAGAAATCATGAACATAAGACTGAAAAAGAGCAGTAAGAACATGGGAGAGAACAAAAATTGTTCACGGCAGGCATGTTTCTCTGAGGTTACTTTCAAAGTATTTAAGGAAAGGCTTTCCTTTTTAATTACTTACCTGCTACAATGAACTGTGATAAAGTGCTATGGTAGAAACCAAAGCATATTTAAGGGGTTAGAACAAGGCAGAGATTGTACGAATAACAACATTTCCCATACCCTTTCCTTCTGAAGAACCCGGCAGTGCTCGAATGGCAATTGCTTTGGCCGCGCTGGAGAGTTTCAGGAAAAGTTGGAAAATACCGCTATCTTGTGGCCAAAGGGCGAACAACTACCGGAAGAGGTTTACTTCCTCTCCTGCCTGTTAGGTCAGGCTCCGTGTGGGAAATCCTAATAAAAATATCTTGCATGAAAACTGGAATCTCAAAAGAATGTGATTTAAAAAATCCCATTGGACCTGGGATGACTGAAGAACTTCTCCAGATAAACTGACTTTTCCTCTGGATGCGACTTTTATGTTGCAATCCTGAGTTCAAAATGTCACTGTCAAGTTTTTGAATTTGGAGTTTAAACACCCATCTGGCTTCAAACAAGTATGAAGTGTTTGGACACAGCAGCTGACTGGACACAAGCAATGCCTCTGAGACACTTTATTTGGAATTTTCTGAGAATATTTGTGAATGCTAGTTCATTGCAGGTTTTAGCTAAGACAAACAGGCACTTTAGGTTTTTAGAACTTCTTTGCACTTTATTTTAGAAAGTTCAGGCCGTCAGTGTCAGATTTCTAGTGCCAAGGAACCAGATTATCTTCTTTGGTCTTAACCGACAACTTTTATCTTTCATACATCCTGTGATCTCCTGCCCACTGATCTTGTACCTGCTTGAAAATGCAACTTCAACTGACTATAATAGTACGTGGCTGAGGTCTTTGTAATGCATTTCTACTGGCTTTAGTGGAATCTGGTACAGTTTGGTAGAATTCAAAAATATAGGTGTTAGTTTTGTTTGTTAGTTACCAGAACAATCTCCTATCAAGGAAAAATGGGCAATCAATTTCTATCTATGCTATTCTGCTATGAATTTTATTTCATGGAATCCTGGAATGGTTTGGGTTGGAAGGGACCTTACAGGTTATATAGTTTCCAACTTCCCTGCTGTGGGCTGGTGTGGTAATGCCATCCCTACACCTCTAGCAGGCGCTTCCAAATAGGGAAAGAGTCCCAATTTACCTTTGACATGTTAAGAAGTTTAGCTGCGAAAGTTCTGTGGATTTCTCCTTGTAATTGGGTTGGAGCCAGCCCAAAAGTGTGAACTGGACTGAGAATGTAACTCAAAGACTGTTGTTGCACTCATTGGGCCAAGGGCCAAAAAGCCCACCTAAGCTATTAAGTACTAAAGAGAGAGAACAAAGAAACTCCATGCTTTTCAAGATGCTGTAGCAAGCAAAGAGTTTGTGCTGTGATCAGCTTTGTTGCTTTGTTTTTTGTATTATTTTCCTTCTTTATTAAAACCTTTTTGATTTTTCAAGGCTCTCTCAATCATGCTGTCTCACTAATTATTATAGCCATGTTTCCGCCAGGCTGGGCCTCAGAGTGTGGGTAAAACCTGTAGGCTGGGACATCTTTTACCAGACCACATTGCCCGGAGCTCCATCCAACCTGGCCTATTGTCATCATATTTTGTTTGGGAGTACTCTCACTGCATGTTGCAGTACCTAACATTTAAAGATAATTTTTTTTCTTCCCATATATCTGACATACTTCCCCCCCCTCCCCCAGATATAACAATTCTCAAATCAAATAAGACAACTTTTGATTCATTCCTTATGCTGATCACACTAATCCACAAAATATAGCATTAATGAGACAAGAATTCAAGTCATCAAGGATTAAAACATTCAAGTCGTAGAGAGCAGATCAAACTTTAAAGCTCCAACACTAAACTTAAAATACTATTCTCAGAATGTTGATAATATCAAGTCAAAAAGGTACAAGGAGCGCATTGCCAGAAAGCACATAGTGTGCCAGAGAGTAAGGAGTGCCTGCTTTGCATTAAACCCCCCAAAATAAAAAATCCCATAAAGATGGGAGGATTTGACAGAATTTGTGCTGGCAAGGTTAATTGCATGAGATTTTTAGCGCTGGATTGTTCAAAAATTGCTGTGATCCTTAAATACAGTGGAAAGGAAAAACTAATAGAAGAAATAGAAAAACATGTGACCATGTGCTACATTGTTATAGGAAATGGGTTAGGGGTTCTGGCAACTGAATTTTGCTTGTAAATAGTTCAGGAGTGGATTGGAAGACTCTTAGACAAGGCTGAAGAACCCCTTTCTGTTCATGTACATTTCTTCAATTTAATTCCCCCCAGCTGCACATTTTGTCATCTCAGAATCTGATGCTTAGCAATGAATGGTATTATCTGTCAAAAAACCAAAATCGATTTCATTTTTTTAGCTGCAGCAATTTTTTGTCTATGGTGGAGAGCATTCTAGGCCCTTAGGTCTAGCTGTGCACATGTCCTGGACTCTAATACTGCACTGCAGAGCTCTTGGTTAAAGTTTGTCTGCTTATCTAAAAGTCATCTGACTGCTTTGCTTTCTTCCTCATTACCCAGTGTCTAAAATATACTAAACCTTACCTCCCAATCCTAATTTCTTTCCTATCCCTTAATTCTTAGCATCTTTTCAAAGCACTGGTCATCCTGGGTGCTGGACATTGTGATACGGATGATTCGATAGTGGGGCTCCAGTCAGTCATGTTGAGCAGGATGAGTTAATGACAGGTTTTGGCCAAGGTTAGTGTACTTGGCTGGCTTGTGGATATGATTTAGTGGTGAACAGGGTGGTGTTGGGTTAACAGGTGGACTCGATGATCTTAGGGATGTTTTCCACCCTTAATGATTCTATGATTATGAACTATGCAATATATCACAAGGGGTACAATCATTCTTTCCTGAGAGAAATGCTGGCAGTTCTTTCTTATGAGTTATCCTTATACTCTTTTTAAATGGAAGCCATATAAAATAAGACTTACTAAGGGTTGTATTTGCCCTTTAAAATAGTCCAACATATTATCTTGGCCTGTTTAATCTTTGTAAAACAGATGAATAATATATTAATTTTTTGCCCATAGACTCATTAGTTAGAATTTTTTTATTTCAGACCTCTATCTTCTACATTGCTTCTTCAATGCAATGTACTGCAGTTCAGATTAAGTCTTCTCTAAACTTGTTTATCCAAAGGAGCAAACCTAAAGCATGGAGTCACTGGTCCAATACTTCATAAAAATTTAGAGATCTCTAGGTAAAATTTACTGTCTGTGGTACAGTTCCTATGGTAGCAGCCTCTTGGCTGTTTCCTTGCTGCTTTCCAGACTAGATCTGTATATAGCAGATGGCAAGTGGGTTGACATTTCAGTTTGAGTCATGCCAATTGAAATTGACAACCTCATGTTAAGTATGCTAATCCTTAATTGGAAAGTATATCCCATTTGCACTACTGAATTTGCTGAGCTTTCATTGAAGAAGACTCTGCAAATCTATTGTAGTCTATTAGGAAAAAGCAGACTACAGAAGCAGGGCAAATTTTCTCTTGAAAAAGATTCATTGGGAAGAACTGTTATGATACTTAAGATCAGAAAGGAGTTGGTTTTTTTGTTTTGTTGGGTGGTATTTGTTGTGCGGGCTTCTTTTGTTTTGTGGAGATTTTAAAATTATTATTTTTGTTTATTATTGTTTGGTTGTTGTTTTAAGGAAGAATGCCTTTTTGGACTTGAGGATAGTGTTTAATGAGGCCATAGGCATGCTGAGTGAATTTCAAAATCCTGAAAGTTTGGCTTATGTTGACACCTTGGGTTTTTGAAAGTGGGCTCAAAGCCATGCATCCAGAAGGCTAAGGAATCCTATAGGGCTACTGCTGCTGCTCAGAGAACTGATAATTCTAAATAGTAGGCTACATTCTATCTTCACATATTAACAGTAAAGACAATTAATACTTGTTTAAGTTGAAGACAGGGAATCCTATAGTTGTATAGCTGTTAAAAAAATATATATGGCAGGACTTTTCTCCTCTTTTTTTCCTATGAAGACTCTTGAAGGGCAGATAGGATAAATTGACTCAAATGTTTGGGGCAGAATGGAAGAATTCATTGTAATGAAGTTTCTTTTTTGCAGTTTGAATGGGAAATTGAAACAGAAGTTGAAGTGGGTTGTTTTGTTTTGTTTTGTTTTGTTTTGTTTTGTTTTGTTTTGTTTTGTTTTGTTTTGTTTTGTTTTGAGGACTATCCTTAAAGGATCAGGTGACCTTCTGCAGTTTAATCTTCTTAAGTTCTTCTCCTTTACAACTCACACTTAGCATCTTGTCCAAATGAGAGGCTGGAGAAGATAAGGGAATGCTTTCAAAACACTTGAATTTTCTAACTTAAAATGAAATATTTATTTTGAAAGTTCAATGAATTTCATAAGGTACATGGTAAAATCCAAGAATTTAAATCTCTGAAATAATTCATGGGGGCAGGATAGGAATGCTGGAAACAATACGACCCATGGTTTGGCTAAAGATGGAATAAAGTCTTTATTGAAGAGGTTTTGCATTATTCTGGGAGCTTTGTATAATCAACATTCAGCGTTCTACAGATCTCTGCTAACCAGCTACAGAGAGAGGGTGGCATGTAACTGACATGCCTAAGGCATAAAACCCACTTTGTTAAAATACTGTGAAAAATTTGACTTGTTACTTGTGCAGACTTAGCAAAAGATTTAAAAGGTCTACCACTCTCTATTTACACTTTCTGCTCTGGAGTGTGTATTTTCTGATTTTTGTGATGCTGTGATTTCTGCATGTCTGGCAAATTTTTCTCATCCATACTTTGGCTGTATCCATTCTGGCTCTGCATAGTGTTTCTCTTCTCTGTGGCTAGAATAAGCCATATGGATTAAAGTCTGTGGTTTGGCAGATAAAACCTATGAAAACCTGTGTCTTTTGCCAATGCAGTATAATACGTCTATTAAATAGTCCTGGTGTAAGATTAAAGGACATTGTAATACCCCTTTCATCTCAGACTGTGTATGAAGGTACACTTCAAGTTTTCTCTGGTTCCTGTAACTGCCACATGGAAGCCATGATGTCACACAGGGGCCATTTGAATTCCCATTTTTCAGTCAGTATAACAGCTGATGGGTCTATAGATGAAAGGTTAAAAGGGTTAGATGCCTCTTGCGATTTATCCTATGGTGTCTGGAACTGTAGGTAGCCTTCAAGATTATGACTAGATTATTTAAGGATCTCAGCCTGCCATAGTCAGGATAACAGACACGAACGTCTGAGTGTGGACAGGTACAGCTGATGGTTTAATGGGAAACACCATTTTTATTAACAAATGAAGCTTGGGCCTCTGTTACTACCTTTCTTGAGTTCAATCTCTACGTGACCATCCACAAAAGAGAATTAAATTACATATATGCATATACTATGCATAACTTACAGATGAGCAGAATGAGTCCTGTAGAAAAGTATTTACCATTTTGACTGCAGCTGCAGAATTGGGCACATTTTCATCTGTCAGATGAGAAGAAACATGGCTGGAAAAATAAATGAAACCTGGCTGAAGCCCTTCGCAGAAGAACTCTTTTGTAAGCTGGTTTGGTTTATATTTTTTCTACTTTGTTCTACTCCAGACACTTGCTGTAGAAGAACTTAACAATTCCATATTCATAGAGAGATTTGGTATTGTATTTCAGTCTGTTTTAATTGTTTTGAATGCGATCTTTTTCTGTAGGTGCTATATGAACAGAAAGGATAAATGAGCAATAAACAGTATTAAGAAAGTCCCTGAAAATGGTGAACTCTTACTTAATCTGGCTGCATAACAAAGAATTAAATGATTTAAATATTTTAATTGATACAGATTAATAAACCAGACAATATTTAAGTTTTCACAGGATTTATGTTTTTGATGAATCAGTACTGTATGTTAAACTAGTTCTGAATACAAATTTTTCTATTCACATAAAAATGTAGTAGCTGCATAATTTGTAGTTTGTGGAAGTGTTAGGGATCTATAGGAATCATGGAATCATAGGAAATCTCATTAGTATTTTGAATTTCATCCCCACCTTTGAATGTATTTTTAATCTTGTAATTACTATTTAGGTTATAATCCAGTTGATTCTAAGAAATATTCAGTGGGTTAACTATTATGTAGGTGCATAATTTTGTCTCTCCAGAACAAGTTTTGAAACAGAACAATGACTTCTATGCAGTAAAGAACTGGAGTCTGAAGTCATCATTTGCACTCACTAGCAAAACCATAGAAGTCTTAAGCCACACATGTCAAATTATTTTAAAACACTGTATAAATATATATTATTTGATTTACCCATTTTTTTCAGTAAGGGTTATTGTTACATTTAAAAATCTTCCCTAAATGCATTTTTTAATATACCCTAAGGTGAAATTTAGAAATTAAGGCACACCTCTTAGTTTAGAGGTGCAAGTCCATAAAGACCTTAATATGTGGAAGCTGCACCTAGAGCATGACAAGTGCCCAGTGGATGTGATGACAGATTTGTATAAAGAACAGCCAAAACTGTAGAGGATGACAACAACAAAAGTTCAAGGATTGCTTTGAACTTAACAATTTGGACTTAAAGGAACTGATTCTTCATGGCCTCTGAAGAGACCAGCACTCTCAGAACATGGACTGATGAGATTCTGTTACTAGCACACCACTGTTCAGAATTCCCTAGTTGTATATATACTTACCAAAGCTCATCTGTTAGTAGACAACTTACATTTGTCTTGCTTGATGAGTATTCACTTGTCCAGTATCCTGATGTAGGACTTTGGCACTAGCCAAAAGTCTGTTCCAGTTTTAATTTAAAGTATGTTAAAAGATATCAAATACAGGTATTTGAACTTCAAGGGTGAAATATCTTGTATGAAAGGCAGATGGAAAAGTTTAAAATGAAGTTTTTGGAAACAGATCCCTTCTCTGTTCTGCTCACTCCTGGTAGAGTATTTTTTTTTCTCTCATGTCTGAATTCGAGGTGAGGAACTTTGTCTGACTTCCATGGTTGCAGCAAACTACAGAGAGCCCTGTTTCTGATCTTGGGAAATTTTCTTTCATTCTGTCTTGTTTTGATTCAGGGTTTCCTCTCTATACAAGCAAGTTCCTTGGTTTGCTTAGAGAAACTACAAGTTTTGCCCTCATCCTTTTTTCTGTCTGCCAACAGAGAAGTTTCTCTCACCTTTAGCATGTTCAGTAGTTTGTGGGGCTAGATCCCTCTGGAGGGTTGGCCTGACTTATGATTAAATGATCAGAGTAACTTCTTCCTTGCTGTCCTAATGTGCCATTTTTAGACAAAGCATAAAATATGAATTGCAAATAAACTAAGACACCAGGTGTTGTACCCTTCAATATTTACTGCCAGACACACAGATTTAAACTGAGGAGCAACTGGTATCATTCAGTCAATTTCCAGTCAGGGAGTATGCGTTTCCTCCTTGCAGGCTATGGTTTCATTATAAATGCAAATAGATTTATAACTTCTGAACAACTGTAACCTCTGAAAAACCATTATTGTGTCAGTCTGCTCAACAACAGCACCTGGAATCGCTCAGTCATGTGTGGCTTGCCACTGCTACACTCTTGTGTGATCCTGCTGAGGGGAGGTATGGCTCTCCAGAGGTGTACTGTGGCTGAGAGTGAAAGTAAGGTGTTACTTAGAGAGCTTTAGTTTAGCATGTTTCAAAATACTGACATGGTTCATGGTTTCACCTGTTGTGCCACATTTCAAAAACTTTCACTTTTGTAGATATGTTTGAGTGTGTGCCTGGTTTTAGCAATCCTCTGCAATCCCTGGCCAGGATTTTCCACAGTCTGCCCATGGCCTAGGATTCCATTTTGGTCCCCTGAATGTGACAGTCCGTGCCCCAGTGGCACTACAAGAGGGTTGGTCTCCAGCCTCCCCCAGCCCTGCCTGCCCATGAGTCCTGCTGACTCCGGGTGCCGTTCTTGTGGGCCAGGTCACAGCCTCCAGACTGCCCAGCTTCCTGCTGGAGTGGTGGGATGGGCACTGGGGAGGAGAATTCCAGGTTGACAGACATACTGTGGATTGCTTTGCTGAGTTTGTGTAAGTTATGTAATGTGCTTGATGACTAGGCCTAACTTTTGTGAAAGTGTACAAGAATTATTCATAGCCGATGATATCTTGACTATATTATATTATTTTGTGTGTTCTTTTGTATGTGCATGTATATAAAACGCACAACCTTTTTAGGCACTTTCTAGTGGCCGTTATATCTTTAACCAACTAATTTGTAAGGGACATGTTTAAACAACAGTAAACCCTACTATGGAATATTAAAGGATGCTGTTTCCACATGCAGCTCAAATACTGGGAGATACTTCAATGCTTTGGGTATTCCTGTGTGTCAGCACATGGAGCAGTACTGCTTAGAATATTTATTGTCTTGTCAAAAGGCCCAGTTAAAACAACTAAAACTGAGCAATTAAGACAGTTTATTCTGGTGGTGGAAACAATTTGCACTGTAGCTGTAGCATTTTACAAATGCTTCTTAATACTTTGTCAGTTCCTGCCATGTAGAAGTTGGATGGCTCCACCAGAAATGTACTGGAATTAAAATCTGTATGGAAGAAACATTGCCTTGTATGGGAAAAAGAATTCTGATAGAAATGAAAAATCCATTGTTTATTTCCTAGCCAGGAAGTAGGTTTCATACTAGGGAGATTCTCTGTGTGCCAGTTATTTTTAAAGAAATGTGTTAAGTCTCCTGCTGCTTCATTGTCATTCTTGGATTTTATTAAACTTATGCAGATAAAGGTGCCATGGATTCATATGTTAGCTGCAAAACAATACAGTAATGTCAAAGATCTTTTGTCACAGAGGGAAGGATGGAAATCAAACAGAGCATGAAACAGAACATGAACTAAGGGAGAAAGTCATAACAGAAATTGCAGAAAATATATGAGGAACCTAACTGGAATAAAATCTTGTCACCAGGGAAAAACGCTCACCATAACACACTTCTTCTGTGGTTGTTTATGCTTTCAAGGTTATTTCCTTAGTCCATTGTTCAGGTTTGTGTCAGTAAACATTTTTTACTTCCATATCCATTTATCTTTAACTTCTGAAGAAAGGTTTATTTAAATAACAGGCCTACTATTGAAACTGTATGGGTATGTTTGCTTCACATGAAGTGTAGAAGACATGGAAGAAGATGACCCCTGATCTTTGAAATGTTTTATTTCCATAAGCTTTCAGGCAGAATATGGGAGAAAGGAAGTGGAAGATGCTTAGATTGAAAAATTTACGTAGAATTGAAAATAAATTCAGACTAAAATATATTACAGTACATTTGGTTTCATCTTTGACTAAGATAATAAATCTAAGAAACTTCAGTGCAGAGCTTTCAAATTCTGAGTATCTTTAAGACTAATGTTTTAGTTTCAATTTCTTCCATTATTAAAGTTGACTGATGACAAAGCCAAGCATTGCTGCAAAATAGATTTACAATTTTGGATAAACTGTTTCCTTAAAAAAATCTAAACCCTGATTGTCCCCTAAAACTTGTGTTGCCATTACTGTGAACACTCTCTCTGACTGTACTTTATCATAATAAGGCTTTAACTCTGCAGTTAGTGAAATAATGAAAAATCTATGGCAGATTTATAGAGCACTTCCTCTTTAATCCCCTTCCCTGTATCTTTCAGGTGAAGTTTTCAGGAGAAAGTGGGGGTATTTTTTACATGTTTTTTTGAGGTGTCTGTATTTGAGTATATGAGTAGAGTTTATGAACATGAATAGAACATTCTCTCCATTGTTTGGACAATCTCTAGGATTGAAACTTCACCTCAAAGGAGATTTGGTCCCCAGTGAAGCAGTTGGGTTCTTTATCAGCATAAAGTACTGCTTTAGTTTCCTCTTACATTGTGTTTTCAGAATTTTAAATAGGAAAAAGCATTCACATTCTAAACTAAGCTTGTACACAAATGTAAATTATATATTTATCATTATCTATCTATTTGACTGTGCTGGCATTTTTAGTGGCAGTAATTCCATTGTAAGTAATAGCTATTCAACATAAACTTGAAGAGTGAGGGTTGCCCCCGTCACTCTTCAAGTTTGGAATAATTTTTATTCTCCACTCAGATATATGGATGCTTCTTATAGGATGGGCTTCCACAGGAAATGAGTAGTTTGATTTTCAGATTACCTCCACTGAGATTTTGGAATTTGAAATGGTTCTCCAGGTCCCACTGTGGCTCATTCTTCACTTGGCAACTGCAACATCTCTGTCCATGTAGAGTTCAGGAGCTGTAGTGACTTTCCTCCTGCACCCCCACCTGAACAGTTAGTGGCCAGCATGAACCTCTGTGTCTCATGATGCCATGGAGTTAAAATAGCTCCAAACTGTTGAGGGTCTCTCTTGCCTGTCCACATTCAAGCCATCTGGCTAGGCAAACTTGAAAGATGAGGAGGTCAGCATAGATGTTCAAATTACCCTTACTGAGTCTTTGGAGTCTCTCAGGTCCCAGCTGTCTGGGATCTCAGCCAGTGCAGAACCCCTGTGGGAATTTTCTGCCCAGTGTAAAAGCCAAAGGTAGAAATATTTTGTGTCCTGACTGATCTCCTGATAATTCAAAAGGTAGATGAAAACACCAAATTACTGGTATATATAAAAGAAAAAAAGCACTGGTTTCTAGATTAGTCATTGCTCATGGGAGGTCTGACTCATGAACACTTTAAGGCTTGGGGATAGTAATGCTGCAGTGTGCTTTCTATTTCATACATAAAACTTGTATCCATGCAAAGTAATCATTGAAAAATTATCCAGCTTGGAGTTTGAATTCAGAACCACAGTTGAAAGCTCAGATTGAACACTGGCATTTGTGTTGGGCCTTTAAATGAAGCGTTACAGGGTCACAAACTCTGCTATTTCCCTGCTCAGAACATGACAATCTGGTTAATCTCTGTAGTTCCCATCTAAGGTTTCTCAAAAGTGGATGACAGAATGGGGTGCTATGAGCCTGAAAAGGGGAGTTCCTGTCATGTACAGTGAATGGACCAGAGGGATACAAGTGAGCACCATAATGCCGGGTGTTAGGTGTGTTGTTAAACATGTATAGACTTGGGTGAGCCTGTTTGTGTGACTTTGAGCTGCCAAAAACTGGCTCTCAGCCTTGCCATACTGCCCCTTCTTTATGACCTGTGTGACCTTTGCAGTGCTCACCATATCCATACCCACACCCACACTGTTCTCCATTGCACAGTGGTGTGTGAAGACTCTCCCCTCCAAAGCTGCTACTGAAATCTTCCTGTGTGACTATGTGTAGAAAGGACTGAGCAATCAGACACCAGTTTTCCTGATTTTAATGTCTTTAAGTCTCCTCCTGAGTTCTCTTGACATCAGTGTATTTATCTGAGGTTGTCCACAGTTTGCAATATGGTGTCATTTAAACACAAAGATGTCTCAGAATAGCTGAAGTCTGGAACAGTGAGAGGCTGACACCGTTTGGAGGAGCTCTCCATGGGAGCCTGAGAGAACTGCTCTTCTGATGCATTTCACCATTTCCAAGACCCATTCTCATCTTTACAGCTGGACATGGGAGCTTGATGTTTTGCCATATCTATTGTTGCTCTTCACCCTTTTGTCTCTAGGTGATAGTGCACTAGAGCTTAAGACACGCCTCCTTGTTGCCGGCCTGTTCAAGGAGAATTGCCCCACCTATGCTCTTGACTATATTCAAAGGTGTTTGACTATAGTGCTTGTGAATTTACTCAATTAAAAACATGAATACACAAAAGTTGGTGTATCTTTATCATCTTTCTTAGTATGAGGCAGAGTGTCTTTTAGAAGCACCTCTCTTTATTAACTGTTAATTAGCTGTGAGTAACTGTCTCAACTTTGGTACAAGAGCTGAAACCTGACCTGAACTGGGAGAGGAAAAAGAAAAGCAGTGAAGGCATGTGAAGAGAAGACAACCCCAACCCCCCCCCCCCAAAAAAAAAAAACCCCAACCAAACAAAAAAACCCAACCAGACAAACAAACAAAAAAAACCTCACCCAAACCAAACCAGAAAAAAAAAATCATATTTCATCAGCAAGCTAAAGAGTGCAAAACTGTGAATGATTACCACAGCAGATTGTTTTATGGCTATGTAGGTCATCAAAGTGATATTGAACTGCTAGAATAGGTAGGCAAATGAGCAAATGATAGCTTATATACTGAATATCCAGGCAGCCTAGTGGAATTTGTTTTGTTTTGTCTTGGTTTGGGGTTTTTTTAGCTCTTGGGCTCCTCACTCTGTGAGTAAAGATAGCAACTTTATGAACAATTTGCAAGCGTGTAAGCAAAAAGGAATACTACTGGTGCAGGAGAGCATGAACAATTGATCCATATAGGTCATTAGTCTTGACATTTTTTTGATCTCTTTCCTTATGCAAATTCACTACAACTTGAAGAAAAATTGCTTATAAATAAGTTATTCAGGAAGGTACAAGTCTATTGAACTATATGTGATATTGAACTATATGTGATATTGCAATATGCCTAGTTATTTAAATTGTTGTTTTTTTAAAAAAAGAATCTCTAGATATTCATAATCATTAGAATACAACCATTGTTAGTTTAATGTCTGTTCGGTTATTTTTCTGTTTTTCTCTTTTTTTTTCCTTTAATTTTTTTTCCCAAGTATGAAATATTTCCATTTATTCAGTGATATGAAAAGAATTAAGGACCTGTATTATCTCTGTAGTAAAATATTTAGGCTAGAGAAAAGACTAATGCTAACATTAGATTTAACTATTTTTATCTTTAACTGATGGCTTTGTTTTCTAATGTTTGTAAAAATTATTCTATTGCCTAAAAACGAGAGCACTACATTTTGGATACAATAATTACTATACGATGCGATTTTTATATAAATCCCAAAGTCTGAATTTTTTCTTTAGTTGCTGAATAGAATTCTAATTTGACCTGGCAGCTCCAAAGCGCAGTTAGTGTACGAAGAAGTAACGAAACAGTAGGTGGCGCTCAATAATCTGCAGGATTTTAAATCACTTTTTAGAAACTGTAAAACCTGTTCTCTTCAAATCAAAGTAAGGGCACATTTACTGGCATCAGGGCTATAAGTTACATCATTCTAATATTCGGTGAAGGGGTCTGCTACACAAGTAGCAGGCTGATTAGAGGTTGGAAGCCTACTCAAACTGTGAATTTTTCTTTTTTTTTGCAGTGCAAATGCTGTTGAAAAGTACATTTGTCAGTATACTGTAAAACATCCTCACTTATATTCTTGTTTGTTAATTTGCTGGGCTTTGGAATTACTTATTGTTCTTTGGTTTTGTTATCAACAACCATGATAATTTCAACTACTAAATTTTTCTGAAGAGGTAGAATATTTGGCTTGACTACAAAATGATATCTAAACTTGACTCATTGTGTTTTAATTTGGAAACAATATTTTTTAAGATTAAAAAAAATTCTTGTCAAAAATAAGCTTCTGCTGGTCAAGCTATAATATGGGCTCTCTCTATAAAATGAAATTAGAGGAGATGAAATCTATCTCTCCCAGTATTTTCCAATGACAAAAGAATTCTCACCTGCTGTCTAATGTGGTTTAAAAGGGAGAAATTCCCTTTTGTGAGATGGAGGATTAAGAGCTACTCTGCTTTACAATTCTTAATATAAAATTCTAATTCTAAAGTAATGTCTTAAGAGGGAAGATGGAAGAAAGTTAAGTATTCTAGCATGGACTTCAGAAGTTCAGCTTCAGTTCCTTTCTGTCCTTAAAGATGTCCTGTGTGGGCTTGGATGACTTTTAAATACCCGGAGAATGCAGTGCCAATGGCCAGACACCTCAGCTGGTGCTGAAGATATGCACCTTAATCCCTCTGTGCCCAAATCCTCCATTTGTAATGTGGAAAAATGAAGACAGCTCTACTTGCAAGGATAAAGGTTATGTAGTACAGCTGTTACTGTACTGAAAGGGTAGGAGCAGAGCAAAGTGCCTAAAATGGATCTTTAACTCAATCCATTTGAGGGACTGGTGATGGAGGGAAGCTCTATCCTGTAGAGCACAATGATTGCACTTGCATGTGTATTTTAATCTCCATAAAATACAAAAAATATGGACAGAAACACTGAGTTTTTGTCTTCTGTGAGAGGTTTTTTGAAAGGGACTAGACGAAGTCATGTTTTACTGAAATTCAGTGGGAACTAAATTCTGCTACGCACCTTTGAAAATTCTCTGAACATATAAAGAATCAGAAAAAAATCTGGTAATCAGAATTTGATTTTATGCATTCCTATATTTTTTATTTTTTTCAAAAACTTATTTATTATAATCAGTGAAAAGAAATCTTGATGAAATCTGTATTGGAATACTGATGGCTACTTATGCAACTGTACATCCAGTCTAATGTGTTACAATAGTTTTTCCGGCTGTCCTAAATTCTATTTAAGACTATCCCATTTCCCTTTCTGTTTCAATATTCCACCCAATCTTCAGCTTCACTGCACAGTTTTAGATGGCTACCAAATTCGGAATGATTTAACCTTATGCTTGGTTAATGCCAGTTCTTCCTCCTCTGAAATACCATGAATCGCCATGTTCTGTAATGGTGTCATTTTCTGGGTTATTTCTCATGTGAGGTGTTTGCTTTTCAGGTTCTTGTTAATGTCCAAGATGTCTGTTTTCTTTCTTCAATCAATGTTTTCATTGTAAAAACATCTGGGCTGGCCCAGTAGTTTAGCTTCTAGCTAGAAGTACTGGAAACATGACTGTCAGACCTGTCATAAACTGGAAATGCTCCTGTCTTTATGTTGACATTGGCACTGCAACTGCTACACTGAAACAATAAAAACTGGACCCAAAGGAAACAGGAAGTAAAATTGAGTTTTAGAGCAAAATGAGGAAAACTTGTTACTTTGAAACAGAGAATTTGTAATAAAATGTCTACAGTTGTGACTTTTTTTGGGGAAGAAAGCCTTATATGAAAGTGTTCTCTCAATGGAAAGCCTTGCCAACCTTGGCAGAGAGCAGAATATCAAAATGTGTGGTGAGTTTCCTTTCTCTAGAAGTCAAACCACTATTTCTAGACACTGAATTGCCACAACAGGCCCTGTCACCTCTGGGACCACTTTGTACCTCCTTTCTTACCTCAGGGTTGTCTTGTCCTTTAAAGATTAGGAAGCTCTCCTTTATTCTTTTTTGACATTTCTGATGCCCAACTCCTTCTGGGCAGTACTGGAAAGCAACTGCAGAAAATGTTGTGATGTAAAAAAAAGAAAAATTCTGTTGTTGTAATGGCAGTATCAGTTGAGGAATGTTAAGTGGTAATCCCTTGGTGCAACTCAGTAAAACAAAACAAGTAATGTTTTGACAAATACACAGAAGCAAGTTTGGACAGTTTTCCTTGTAGCTCTGAGGGTATATTTTGCAGAAAAAACAAGACAAGCATGGCTGAGATATTTTCAAACCTATCCATAGGGGAATATTAATCTCCAGGAAGCACAATAAACACAGACTTTGATTTCCTTTTCCTTCCTTTTATAGACAACCTAAGAAATGCTGCAGAAAATGAGGAAACCAGAAGCCAGACAGGAAGCAATACACAGAAACTGAAGCACTGCAGGTCTTGTTAGCATTAGATAACCATATGGCTCTACAGAAACCATAGAATAACAGCCACCCTAATTATAGATAAGTGATGAAAGGAAGCTTAACATTAACCCCATTAAAACAGCAGCTGAAGTGACCTCATCACAATGGAAAAGTGCATCAGGAGTGGAAAGGATGTCCTAGGAATTATACCTAAAGACCAAAGAAATCTGTATTTGGTCTTACAATAGTTATGCTAGCTTGATTTCATTTTAATGTACACTAGCTTTGTTGCAGCTCTTGTCATACTAATGGAGATCCTAGTTCCTTGCCATGGATAATATTTTTCAAACAGCAGCAAGTTTTGCTACTTGCTGTTCATGTCTGATGATGTGTTCTATATGTTTGGGGTTTTTCTGCAATTATGACATTAGTCAGCTTATTGAAATGCTAGATATTTCAATTTTAAGCTGTGCATACTTTTATGTGGGAGGCAATTCCTTTCCCTTCAGGCTATTTCCTGGGGCTAGGCACCATTTCAGGGTCTGCAGTAATCAAACTCCTGGTGCGTTCTCTGCTGATAGCATTCTGATATTGTAGCGTATCATTGTTTCACGGGGCTGAAAATCTTTTGTTTCAAAGTAGCTGGGGAAAGGTATCAGTAGAAACTATCAAGTGCTTTCGGTACCTTCCATGTCTTGACTTTAAATATTTTCTAATCTATTCTGCATTGACTTTATCTAAGGGAAAAACCTCTGGCCCACAATACAGACTAAAGTTATGCTAGAAATTTCTGGCATATAATTTTTTCCAGTAGAAGAGGCTTGACATCTTAGCCAAAGAGTAATAACTCAGGATGATTTTGTTTCTTTTCTGCTATAAAACTAGGAAATGGATGAATTTGCCTGCTAGTATACATCTACTATGTGGAGACCCATACGGTTACCCCAGTTTATATTCAAAAAATGGAAACCAACAAAGAAAGTCCTCTGCCTCTGACTGTTTATAAATATAACTCATGTTTTGCCAACACCTCTGTCATATTCCTTATATCTATTTTCATATTTTGTGTTATGAGTAAGCAGCAAAGAAATTACCAGCTATCACATGCTTTTACTGTGCTCTTAATTTGTTTATTTTTCTAAAAAGCATGATCCTTTCTGATTTCATTTTTGTCAGCACTCAACAGACCATCCAGTAATGTTGTTGAAATACAAGCTGGAGTTGCCCTGATGAGATTTTGTTTGGATCTAGATCAGGTCAGCAATAAATTGTTATTCATGTTGTATTAGAGAATGAGTCAGTACTTCAGATTTGACAGGATTAATTCCCTAAACAGTTTTAGATTTTGGCTGTAAAATACCTAAAAAAAAATCTGAAAATCTTTTGTGAATACTGTCTAGCATCAGTGGTCATGAAATATGTAGATTCACTTGTCATGAAGTTTAAGAAAAAAGAGATTGTAAGCAATTCCATTTCTCCTCTAATCAAATCTTGTCATGAAATATCTTCAAGTTTTGAAGTAAGGTTCAAGCTTGATTAGCTAATGACATTTTCAATTGGCTTGATGGAAAAGGAAGTGGGTCAGAGTATCTGGGTGATGTCATAACAGATTTCTGATTTCAGAGAGATACATTGGGCCTTGTAAACTGGGTTATCATGCCTATGTGAGCTAATTCCTAAAGTCACACTTAAATGGGTATTTCAGTCCTTCAGGGAATTACTGCAGTGTTTAGACCTCTGCCAGGAGTACAGAGACTAGCCAACTACTCTGGTGCAAGAATTATCTCAAAGAAATATTCCAGTCTATATTTGTGTGCCAAAATGTAAAATAATGAGCCAGTTCCCAGGAACTAAGGAAATTGCTGAAGGTAATATAGTATTAGATTGCTGCCTGCTGGAATCTAACAGAGGTGGAATCTTGCACAGGTTTTTCCTCCAGGAATTTTCCGATGTACCTACCAAAAGAATCCTCACTTTAAGAGAACTCAAAAAAATAGCTCCTTCAGTACTCTTTTGCCTCTTGCAGTCATACACAAGAAAGTAACCAAAATGAATGGGTTAATGTACTCTGATCAACATCACATGAGGACACAATGCATTTCAGCAGAATCACACTTGACCTTTAAATAATTCTATAAACAGTGCCTGTATAATGTTAGGAGATGTTCTGTAACACAAAAAGCAAAGTTCATTAGAGGTTTGTACAAACAGTTTGGACATACAAAGCAACTGAGCAACTGCTTGGTTGTGGTTGTCTGAATCTAAATCTGAATCTGCCTGGTTTTCACAGACCTTGTGTGACTCTGTGCAGCACTGGTAACATTGAGTGGATCGCTCCTTCTTTCTGTTTAGGTTTTCTGGCTTTTTAAATTTTTTTAAATTTTTTTTTAATCTTTGTTTTGTTTCACTTTATTTTGTTTTAAATTAATTTCTGTAGTGAAATTGATATTGTGAGTTTGAACAACATAGAGTTGTTGTGAATACCCTGAGGGCACTAATGGTCATTATGGCCCTACCACCTGTATCCACACCCACTGGGTGTTGGGCCAGGGACTCCTTTTCAACTCCACCTTTGCTGAGAGGAAATTAGACATTTCTTTTTGGGAGGACCTAATCTATTATATGAAATAAAACTAAGTTAAATTTAAATATCCATCAAGCTTCAAAGCAATCTTTTATGATTAATATTTGGGAACTTGTGAACCTTTGATGATTCCAGGCTCATAGAATACCTCAAGTTGGAAGGTATAAGAATCATGGAGTCCAACTCCTTACTCCTTGCATGACTACCTAAAGTATAGAATACAGCTTCACTGTATGCTCAGCTCTGCTGCTGCAATTCAGACACTACAGCTGTATCAGATTCTGTTTCCAATGTTCTTAGCTCATTGTACATGGCCTGTGTTTCTGGTCAGAAAATCATGACTTTTCTCAACTGAACCGTGAGGGTAGTTTGGAAGATATCATGAAGTGTTATCTGAATTTTACTGGAAGTTTTTCCTTTAAGTGCTCCAACTCAGAAAAAAGCAATTATATCATCACTACTGCCAAAATTTTGTCCATGAAAATCTTGCTTTCTGTTACTCAGGAGTCTTCACAACTTTCATACAAAGCATTCTGGAGTACTTAATAAATATTAATTATTCTTTGGATACCTTATTTCATTATCCTTACCAAGACTCAAGGCAAAACTTAGAAACAGTGTCTCACAACAGCTGCTTACAAAGAAGAAGCCCATGTGTTTCCATAGCTAATGGCCAAGCAGCAAGATATAAGAAATTTGCACTGGATTTGTCTGGAGTTGTATCATGTGTTTGCAACTTTTAAAAACATCAGTATAGGTTGGCTTGCATCAGGTGTCCTCAACATGAGAACAAAGTGTAAGTATCCTGCTTCTGCTATATTTTCTCGCTGCTATATGTGACACTTTCTCTGGAGATTTTCCTCCCCAAATAAAACCTGAAGTTTTTTCAATATTTCCAGATATACCCAAGAGTTTTTACTCAAACTTTTAATAAAAGTGTGTGACAAAACCCCCCACAATTCCTTGCTCCATTGCCATTTTTGTCATTCAGCATCAGTACAAGACTTTGGTTCAATTACAATGTATATTTCCAATTTGATTCATACATGGTTGTCCTTAGGAGACCTTTACCTAGACTGTGAGCATGGGCTGCACAAGAACTTTCACAATCCAAGATGGCTCATTAAGTGCAGTTAGATACTCTCAGTTTACCATCTTCATTAATCAGACTAAGATTGGACTTCATGTGACTTGCCTTAAATTTGCGAATGGTTATGGAGGTCTAAAGTGTTCTAAAACTTTATTTTCATCCCAAATAGGAACTGTGAGTTGAAAATTTGACATATATAAAAGAATTATTTAGCAAAATCAATTCAGAAATGTTAAAATAAATCCTTAAGAAGTAGGAAGGTACAAAAGTATTATGTCAAGGAATTATTCATATGCCCCTGGTTGTGTGTCAGGTATAGTTCTAGCTGCAGCCCTTTTTCATAGTATTATATTTTCCTATCCTGTTAAGGACTATTTTCTTTAGTATTCCACTATATTGTGTGCTTTTTGGCATATGGGTTTTGATTTGTCATTTAAACCTTACTGCGTTTTGTTCATTATACTGCTAATATTATGAAACACGTCATTATACTCATACCAAGTGTCACAGCTCCAGAAGATCAAATCTCACCAGTCTTGTGTCTGAAAATCAGCTCTGAATGAACCAACACAAAGAGTATTTCTCTTACTGCCCTGCCCTTCCCCTGACTGCCACAGAAGATGCTAATATGGTTCGGCTCTTTTTTCCATTCTTTCATCCATGGGAGAACTTTGATATTTGGGTTCCACATTTGTCTGCTGGATTCTTTGCTGTGGCATACAGCTCAGGAAATGCCACTTCCATCCCTCTCTGAATTCTTCTTGTCTGAAAAGCAAACAAACAAACCCAAACTTCTTAATCTTCACAATTGCTAAATTTCAGCTCAATACAAGATTTTCCTTAATTGACACATAAATATTTATGTATAATTTTAATGAATACTGAAGTGAAAACTAACACTTTGCATAGTATTGTTGTAAAAGAAAATTGTGCTATACTGCATTTGTTTTCTATTGAACACCCTTGTAGGATTTATGATTATTATGCATTTTAACTGGTTTTTTTAAATTGTGCCCTTAAAAGCCATTTTTATCCATTCTGTTTGCATTGCCCGTCCAAAATATAGTCATGCTCCCAGTGAGTTATGAGAATTGCTATTGATGATACTTGCATATTATGTAAGTACTTATTTACTTACTATGTTAATAGTACTGTGTTGTCAACACACCGCTACTTTATTAGAGAGAAGCTTGTGCTCCAATAGTATCTCATTTTACCTGATGGAGTGAGGAGTGTGGATTTTTTTTTTTTTTTTGTAACAGTATGAATTTTATGGAGAATGCTACATTTTATAGTTATACCTATATTATAGTGACTACAATTCATGTTTCCTGAACAAGCTTTATCTGCTGGGGTAAACATGACAGTATAGCACAGAGCAGCCATTCAAATTTATACTAAAGATGCCAAGTGTTTCTTACAGTCAAAAATGAGCTCAATGCTTCTGCTGGCTCATGCATGTGTATCAGCAGAATTGATACCCAGCTGCTTGTGAAGGTGGGCTATGTGGACTTTGGGGTCTTTCAGGAATATTTCAGAGCCTTTCAGGGTTCTTCTTCACTATATGACTACCACTGTTGCAAAGAGTGGGTTGATGTAATTGAATCTGAAATTATTAAACTGATTGAAAAGTCTTGAAATTTGAAAAATAATGCCTCTGAGCTTTCTTATTTGGAGTGGAGGGATTGTCCCATTTCGCTTTAGTCTGCAGTCCTACAGTTTTCTATAGGAGGAAATAACAGCAGAAACTCACAGCCAAACTGAGTAATAACTGAGAAAATTGAATAAGTAAATGGAGTAAGGGAATGAAAAGAAACATACAGTCCCTCCCTCAAACTAGCAGAAGTCTGACAGTCCTGTTGTAAGTATTGAAAGCAAGGATAGTACAAGATAGAAAGAGATGGAAATGTTAAAGGAGAAAGCTCCAGTGACATATTAACCTGTTGACCTTCATCAACTAACAATCACTTCAGAATTTAACCACCATCCCAGAAAATTTTTCTAGTGAGATGAAAGGCCCATTTCCCTTTGTTGTGATTAAACCTCAGGAAGGAGCATGAACAGATCAAAATGCTGAGAGATCATGTCAGCTTGTCCGCATTTGGGTCAGTTCTTCCCCCTGCCTGTGCAGGTGGATGGCTGCTTTCTACTGTAAGCTGGTGGAATAGACGCCAGTGTGGAAAGAGTGGAACCTCCTCTACTGGCCATCAGGTGGACTCAGAAACCTTAGGAGGCTTCATTTGGAACTGTTTCCCAGATGCTTAGCCCAGTCTACAGGAGGGATACAAATGCTGGTAGAGAAAGGCAAGAATCAACCTTCTCTGTGTACATTTTGTTAGGGTGGACCTTTTCTGACCTGCTGCTCCTGTCTTGGCCATACATCTTTTACAAGGTGGAGACCTGAGAAACAAGACTTTTATATGTAGCAATTTTTTGAGATTGTCTTTATAGATCCATATGTAAAGATTACTTATCATGAGAACATATAGTATTTTAAATGTAGTTTGTGAAAAACATTGTAATTGAGTTTATTTCAGTATTTCTAACATTCTTACAAGCAGTATTGAATAAGTCCTTGTGCAGGCAAATCTAGAGAAAACATGTAGTCTAACCAGAGCAGTCTCTCCTGCAAACAACTCCAGGAGTCATCTTGACTTGCTGTGCTTCAGCTTTCAGTAAACTGAAAGTGCTTAACCCTGCTCAAGGTTATGACCAATAACTGAAGAATAATCATGTGAAGATGCATATCACTATATCCATCCCATAATTAATAACATTCAGATGACCTCAGTCATTCCCTTTGATGAATGATTTTACATCCCAAGCACTCACATCTATTTAGCATTTGAAATATGTTAATGTTCTGAACACTTGACGGTAGAAGAACACTTGAATAATTTACCATAAATATTTTTCAAGCATTTTATTGTTGTTACCAAACCAGGCATGGTCCATTTTCTGCATCATATTGCCTAAAACTACAGCTGCATATCACAAACAAAAGAGGATTAGAGCCAGAGTAGCACATTTCTGGATTTGCATATAATCTGTTTTACTTGCTGTCAGACACCAAGCGGCTGGTATGTCTTTTGGGAAAGGTGTACAGTTTCCTTTTAAACAAACATGCAAACTAAAGTGCTAGAAGTTATTTATTTAGTAATTTATATCAGCACCTCAACACTGCAGTACTTACTGTATGTCTGAAAAACAAACTATGAACAAACTACTGATGAAACCTGTGTGCTAAATATTATTTCCTGTTTCCCATGAGTGCTGAGGTAAGTTAAAAATGTTTCAAATCCGATAGGTTGAAATATATACCATTTATCATGATGATCTCGTGGACTGCTGGCAGAAGCCTTGGCCTGCCACAAAAAATCTGCCATGAAAAATACTTTGTCAGAAACCTGAAAAATTCAAGCCTTGGGTCACAAGAGTGACATGGTAGAACTAAATCCTACTATAGGAGGTAGAAGAGGTAGTGAGCTCACACATAAAGGAATGTCTTTTAGAACTGAAAGAATGAGAAACTGTACATCTACACCAGGGAGAAATAGTTGCAGTCTTCAGGCATACAAAATGGAAGATATCTCCATACCTTCTGGCACTCTGGGGGCAATATGTTACTTATGCAATGTGGCATTCAACCACACTGCTAAATGCTAGCAAGAGAAAACTGAGGAATTTTTTTTCTTATTCCTTACAGTTATTGAATTCATTCACTAGATATCTATACTTCCTCAAAGAAAGGAAAACAAGCCTGTCATAGAATAAGAACCGTATAATGGCTTGGATTGGAGGGGCCTTTACGATCATCTAGTTCCAACATCCATGCTGTGGGCAAGGACACACTAGACCAGGTTGCCCAGAGCCTCATCCAATATGTTCTTGAACACTTACTGAGATGGGGAATCCACAGCTTTCTGGGTGACCTTTTCCAGTGCTTTACCACCCTCACAGTAAAAAATTTCTTCCTGATATCTATTCTAAAGCTACGCTCTTTCAGTTTAAATCCATTTCTCCTTGTCCTGTCATTACATGCTTTAATAAAATGTCTCTCCCATCTTTCTTAAAGCCTCCCTTCAGGTACTGGCAGGCCACAATTAGGCCACTCCAAGTCCTTTCCTTCTCCAGCTGAACAATCCCAGTTCTCCCAGCCTTTCCTCACAGGAGAGATCCTCCATACCTCTGATCATCTTCATGGCTGTCTTCTGAAGTCACTCCAACAGGTCTGTGTCCTTCCTGTGCTGGGGACCTCAGAGCTGGATGCAGCACTGCATCCTAAAAACTCTTACAAAAAAAGCCAATTATTATTCTGTCATCAGATGCATGCTGTCTGGGTATAAAACATTCCACAGAAGACAAGTAAACTAGATAAGAAACAGAAACTGTTTCTCTTCATAATGTTGTAGGTAAAGTTGCAAATTGAATGAGAAGTCTAGCTACATGATTATATTCAGATGCTAAGCAAACAGACTTTAAGTCCTTTGTATTGCATTTGAAAACTCCCTAAACTTGTTTTCCAGGTCCCAAGGCAAACATATATGTTATATATCCAACAGTGTGATTTTGCTGACAATAAAAGTACTAATAGTGAAGTTCCTGCACATGGTGAATCCAAGATCACTGGAGATGCTTTCAGCTTTTCTGTGTGCTGAAGATGTGTAATGAAACACACAGAAAAACTAATCCTGCTTTAATCACTGAATTTCAGCTACCCATATGAAAAGTCCCAAATGCTTTCACCACTGGAGAATGCCTTTGATTTGTCTGCTGGATGATGTAGATTTAGCAACATCAACTCACTGCTTTAAACAGCACATGTACTTGGATCTGACCACCTGGAATATCTCTTTGGGAAGGAATATCTATTTGGCTCTTGCACTTCTCAGACCCTTGTTTCAAATCTAGATTTGATTTACAGACTATAGGTGTTCTACTCTAAAGCAGATATTTCTTTAAAATCTTAAATAATATCAGCCTGAAAACATAAGGGAAATCCATGATTAAGGCTGTCGTCTCATCCTTGTGTTATAATCTGCAGAAGGATAAGTAAGGTTTGAGAAGAATGTCTATGTATGATACTAAGCCTATCCTGTTTGATGTATCCTGCAGAAATATTCCTGAAAGCCAAGAGGACTCCCCAGGAGATGTGGTTGTGCATTTGCAGTAGACTCAAGCCCTCCAAAGGCTCCATGTTTTCACTTATGCCAGTGTATGAGGGGAGAGTTTCTGAAATACTTGAATGTGACATGAATCAAATATTTAATTGTGGGGTTACTTACACATGCATTGGAAATGGAGGCTAGCCAATAGATCTCCTCCTTTCTATTAGTAATTGGTTTAAATAGTAATTCAGGATTAAAACAAATAAGAAAAAAATAAACCACAGCTCAGCCTGCATTAGCAAATTACCTTATTGACGTTCAGTGTATGAACATGCTGTGATCTGATCCCATCATTTGCCCCATGTACTGCTTTTACAGTGTCCAAAATGCTGGGGAAACTTTTCCTCTGAACAGTTTTGTTTTCTTATGTGTGTGTGTGTAAGAGCAGTTCTTGAGACAAAAAGTGAGCTTAAGGCATTATTATCTACAAGTACTTCAGAATTTCTGGAGCTGTGGTAGTGGTTCTAGATAAATGAAACAGCAATTTTCAGTTGTCATCTGCATTTTCTTGGGAAAAAAAAAAGCTTCTTTTCAAGTTGAGAATTTCCATGTTTGTTTTCTGGTTGAAAGAGAATTTTTTGAAAGTCTGATGTTTCATAAATTAACATGGTACACCATATACCATTATGTTTTGTGCTGGTAAATGTTTCCCATTACTTTTGTTGTTCAGCCAGAAAGCTGCATTTCTTCATCCATCATGAGGGCAGAGTTGAGGTTAGGTCAAACAGTGCGTGCAAAGTGTTTTTCAGCTGTTGTTTAAGCAAGCTTTAGCTATTTCTGCAGCTGATTTAGAGTTCTTTGATCTGTCTCATTCACTATAAATATAGAGAAGATGTAACCACGATCAAGGCTGCAAACAAAATATGCTGACCTTAGTTACCTCTGGGCTAAGATAATGATGGGAGGCAGGAAAGGAAAGAAAGCAGGAACAGTGAATTAAAGTATAAAGAATCTGATTCTTCACTTACTTATACAAACTTGTTCCAGTGAATTCCAAGTAATTCAGTGAATTTACTTCTGATTTACAGTGGTGTGTGAGAGAGTAAAATCAAGCTTCATGTAATTATAAAGAAAACTAAAAGGAAACATGACTAATGTTCTGCATTTCTCTTGTACCACAAATAATTTCGATTAAATACATTACAATAGATTGGACCAGAGAAACATTTGGATAAAAGGCTTCTTCATGAAACCTAGGGTCTATACAATAATGTGTGATTTAGTGAAAAATACTCTCATGAGCACTAAGCCTTTTTGTCCTCTGCAGTGCTCATTGCCTTCCACTGTCAGACAGAAAATGGTAAATTTCTAACATGACAATTTTGCTTTCTTCTGTTTCTCCATGTAGTTTTTCATTCTTGAAGCTAATTTGCTAATGTTACTCTCTTTCACCAAAGAAGCAAAATTTTCATTGATTGGAAAAGCACTTTTTATACCTTTGGGGTGTCTGGCAATAAATATTGGGAAAGAAGTTAGATTAAGACCCAGTCCCCTTTTGGAAGATGGAAAAAACCCCAACAACTAAAAGTTGACAAGATCAGAAACACATCTGAAATTCAGCAGGCTCTATTAGTATGGAAATCAATGATCTGAAATCAAGTATCTTCTAATGCAGTTGACTTTTGTTACACTGTACATGACTGATACTGATCTTTTGGGGAAGGCACAAAGCTCACAATTTGCTATTCAGTTCATTCCATTCTGTCCAGTGACTGGTGTGGTTTCCTTCCCTTTGTAGATGAGGCACATTCCTCTTCCTTGCATGCTAACACTCTCTTCTAAACCTGTTTTCCCTTCTTGTTCAAGACTTTCTCCTTTATATTCATGTGACTACTCCACTCTGCAGTAGTGTGGCCTATCTTGACTCCCGTGTGCAGTTTGGGGCACAATGATATAAGAAAGATATGAACCTATTAGAGGTTGCCAAAAAGAGGACCATGAGGATGGTGAAGGTTCTGGAGAGGAAGCCATATGAGGAGCAGCTGAGGTCGCTTGATCTCTCCAGCCTGGAGATGAAGAGACAGAGGAATGAGCTCTCGCTCATTCCAGTCACAACTTCCTTGTGAGGGGAAGTGGAGGGGCAGGCACTGATCTCTTCTCTGTGGTGGTCAGTGACAGGACCTGAGGGAATGGCTTGCAGTTGTGGAGGGAGCTTTAAGTTGTATATTAAGAAAAGATTTTTAATAAGGAGGGTGGTTGGGCACTGGAACAGACTCTCTGGGAAAGGGATCACAGCACCAAGCCTGGCAAAGTTCAAGTAGCATTTGGACAATGCTCTCAGGCACATGGTGTGACTTTTGGAGCTGTCCTGTGCAGGGCCAAGAGCTGGAGCTGGAATTCCGGGATATCTTGGGTCTGTTGCAGTCAGCTGTCCTGGCTGTGACCCCTCCCAACTCAATGTGCAACCCCAAACTCCTTACTGGTGAGGTTGGAGCAGAAATATGTAGGACTGTGAGATGATGTTTATAATCTGATTCATAACAACACTGTGAAAAGCACCCCCAAGATGCATTTCAACTATGATGGTAAACCACATTAATAAACTAAAATGCAGTAAATGGAAAGGGGAGAGGAAAAGTTTATGGTGTAGATACTTCGTGAGGATTTTTTTCTCTCCATGTGGAGGTTCAAAATATGTAAGTAGCAGAGATGAGTCTTGAATGTGCCACATATACCTTGAGCAATGATCACAACAACTTGGTTTGTTAAGTGTGGTGTTCAAAAGGACAATTTCTATCTCAGTCAGTTAATAGCTCTTTCAGGTTCTGAAAAACCACAGTGTTTAAGAGCTGCTTGTATGGTCAAAGTTCTTGGACCACATTGCATTCTGCAGAGTTAAGTGTCATGGAAAGAAAAGGAAATGAGAGAAACTTACATTTTGACCATGATCACTGCTGAATGTCCACAGTTCTTGGACACATTCTTCATACCATTATAAACCTGGAGCCAAAGAGGCTTGTGCAATAACACTGCCTTGATATGGTGTTACTCAGATGAGAAACTCATCCAGTAAACATCAAATGCAAATACATCAGCTTATCTTTGGGAAAGATGTTTATAATTGAGAAAAGGCTGTCAGGTGATAAAGAAATTATCACTTTCCTGTGTAACTCATTTTAAAGGATAAATACCACTGGGAATTTAAAAAAGAAAGAAGCACTTAACTTTAGCATAAATTTCCAATATCCCTTGTCCTATGATATCAAAGCTATTTGCTGTGATCTCCTCCTGGTACATATGCTTGGGAATTCTTTGCAAAGCTTTGCAAATTTGAGTGGAAATAAAAGAATTATGTTTATTTTCAGAAAGTGCTGATATTGGCTCTGTCTAGACTGTCAAGCAAGTACTTTCTGCACTTAAACTATGTTCCAAATACAGAGAGGAAAGCTGGGTGCATAGCCAAAGAGAAATCTACAGTGTGCTTCAATACATCCCCCAGACTGGATCAATCAAAACTAAGACTTCTGGACACACTCAACAGCGTATTTGCCCTGTGGAATGTTAGCAATCAATAAATCCTGAACATTGTATTTAGTATTCACTGGGGAGGAATGATTTAAGAACACTAATTTGTTCCTTCATGGGATATTAGAGTTGCATGATGAAAAAAAACCACTGGGATGTTTACTTCTGGAACCTATCAGATTTATTTCAGTTGAAATGCTGATGCTTTTGTTTTCATTATTGACGTGTTCCAGCTCATATGTACTATGTACCTATCAAATCTAGTTTCTGAATAGAGTTGATGTCTACTTGTTATATTCCATAACTCTTACCTTATGAAGGCATATATACATCCTTAAAGAATCCGTAAATTCAGCTGTAAGTTCTCTAGCTATATCTATCTAGGGAAGATTTTGATATGTAATTGTAACTTTAAAGGATTTGATGCCAATCTGTTTTGAAGATACATTTAATGTGTTTAATAGGATCTATAATTTCCTTATCATGAAAAATAAAAAAAGATTTTCTGAAATAAATTATAAATATTAAATATTTTACCAGAGAGAATGCAGCTTTAAGATATAGACAGATGAAACAATTTTTGCCTGAAGATTGGAAGAGAAACATAAATCAAAAGATCTAGAAGTCTAAACAGTTTGATTCCATGTAGCCTCCTAAGAGCTGGTTTATTTTCTGTGAAAGGTACAGAATATTTTTAGAAGTAAATACCCAGTCCAGAACAAGTACATACCCTTCAGCTTTTCTCAAAATAAGACCATCACTTCTTATTTGGGTTAGTTTCTTGTTTAGTTTTTTTTGATAATCTTGGAATTTTTTATTTTCCTGAGGCAATATTAATGCTATAAGCCTGAGCATTCAACACCTTACGTGGCATGAAGGCTGAATTCTGAGCTGACAACCAGCGTATTTGTTTGACAGCTCCTGGGGATGATAGTGGTCTAAAACATTCACCTTTTTATGAATCAATAGTCTATTAAAAGGTTATATTAATAAAAAAAAAAAGGCTTTTGAAAAGAGGGTACACAAATAAATCTAAGATTAGTTGCCAATGACCTTCAGCATAGACCTATAGTCTAAGCTGCTTCTTTTCTGATTCTTTTCTGGTGGAAAAGCAAGAAAAAACCCCACTTATCAGCTTTCCTTCATCCTTCTACATGGCTTGCTTTAACCCAGGAATGTCACATAGCTACGCTATGAATTAAATTTCTTTTTTATCTTGTGCTCCAAAAGCACAAGTATATTCAAAATGTTCATATTCCTAAGCCCTGTTGACCAACATTATTTATTTTCCATATCTGCACACTTCTCTGGGGGCAAATAAGTTTGGATAGTACTGTTAACTAGTTATTTCTCTGCAAGTAGCTTTTTAATTTTACCTCAGTAAAAGTGTAGTATTTGTAGTATTAAGTGTAGTATTTGTTAGTGGATGTAACAGCAGTGATGCAATTCATACATGAAATGTTTTCATCTTGGGCAAAATACAGCCATGGGCAACAACATAGATGGTTGGAAGTAATTAAAAAGAGGAAATAATTGTATTAGAATCTGGCCAGGACACAGAGACTATTGCAATATGTTTGTGAGGAGAGGTATTTGGAAAACTAAATGCCTCCAAATATTCCTGGCCTCAGTTAAGTATTCCATCGAAAGATGGCAGACAGTGGCTAATTTACTTAGCCAGAAGTACTACAGACATTGCCAAGGCTAAAACAAATTTAGTTCTTTCCTATTAATTTACTAAGTGAAAAGAACGTGAGTTTGATCCTAATGCAGTGCAATAAAAATCAAATCTGTGATAGTTTCCTGCTGCCAATGGACTACTCTGCAAATAATATGGAACCATCTACCAGGGTAAGGAAAAAAATCAGTTTCTTAGCTTTAATAAAAATACACTGACCTTATTGAGTCTTTGTAACAATTAAATGATGCAAAAAAAATGTTTATAGTGTGGAGACAGAATGTGTATGATGCATACACCTCATATTTGTGGTAATGTCTTCAAAAGTGGCTAGAAAACCTATCAAGCATGGAAATGAAGGGATGGAAAATATGTATGAGGAAATTGGATTGGAAATACCATGAAACTCTTTTACTTCTATTTTATTTCCTACTACCCAGAGTCCCCAGACGCCTCAACAAGATTATGTAATAAGTTTGAAGGGTAGTTAAAAGGGCTTTGAAAAATCTTGCTGAAGTTAACAAGGATATCACTGTGTTTAACATCTGCCAAAGTCCTTATTAATGTAGTCATAGAAATCTCTCTGTTAAAATAAAACATTATCAGATTAAAATATTTGTCTATATTTTGTATAGGACTAGGAGACATCAAACAAAATGCTGGTCTCAGGAAAGGTGAGTTCTAGGTAGGGAACTGTTTTGGACGTTTGAAGCAGCAAGATTATGGAATCAGGCAGAAATAGGTAGGAATAACCTGCTAGGTATATATGTGGCCCCACACAGAGATGAACTTGGAAGGCAGGAGTAATCATCTGGAAAGATAATTAAAAAACAAGGAATCGGACAGAAACAGGAAAAAAAACCCCATAGCAAATCAGGACGAGGGCCCTGATCCGGCAATATTATGTGCATGTTTAACTATACCCTTGGGACTTGTTGGATTTATAGGAAGTATTCACATAAATAAGGTGAACCGTCTGCAAAGTTGAGGCAAAGGGCCAAAGCATCTGTCCTCAATCATATAATACAGTGATGCAAAATAAATTACCTGAAAAATAATGGAACCTTTAATTCCAGTACTCTGAGCCTTTAATTCCTCAGTGTATTATATGTGGATTCATTACAGTATATGCACTGAGTCTATTTAAACAGCTAATACAGCATGTAAAATAAACTTTTCTGATGTAGGAAATACATTCTCATCTAAGTGAAAGCTGAACTCATTTTATTTCATAATCTGGTTTATGTCTTCCACATGACCCAAGTGATTAAGGCCAAGTGGAATATATCTTTTAATAATAGTTGTTGTAATAGTCATGGGTTTAGTTTGTATAAACCTGAAATGCCATTACTAATGATGAAAAAGGATTTTGTTTTTAAGCAGAAATTGTCCTTTTAAGTTAAGGTTGAAGAAACGGTAACAATTCTTGCATGATGATAGCAACTAATCTTGGTTTCTCTTGTTGGTCAGTATGTTTCATACATAAAAACTTTTGGATCATATCTACAGCTGACAAAGATGATGTAGTTTATTATAGTTTATTAGCCCAGAGATAATATCTAGTATAAGGTGCAAATCTACTTAGAGGTCAAATCTGGAACAAAATTTGAAGGATGCTATCAGTGAAAAATCCATTGCTTAGCTTTTGATTAGTTATTTAGGGAGGATTTAAAACATGTTGCCTGGAAAAAAACAAAAGGTGAATTCTAGACAGATATCTCAGGTTAATGCACATTATTGCATACTGTGACTGACTTTCTCAATGAAGCTGAGAATTATCGAAGTCAGAACAATGGTCAGAAAAATGATATTCCTTTTCCTGGAACAGCAGCTGCAAAAGGGGCTTGAGCTGCCTGGATATTAGTTGCCTGGATTTAAAGTGGGCTAAACTCCAAATTTTAGCCAGAAGGAGTTTGAAAAATCAGAAGATAATTCCAGTGTATGTACTATTCCATTGTTGTTAAATACAATGGAAAATTCTAGCCCAGAGAGAAAGTGGGGCATAATAGACTGAGCTTAATAGGATTTTATATTAAATCATCATTTTGAGTAGGATTTGACAGTGTTGCTGAGAATGTAGTCTTCAATGTCCAGACTTGAACCCCTCCAATAACATCGGAGATACAAGGGTGTATTTCCATTATCTTTACTCTTTGCAGTTTCTGGACATCTGAGGCTTCAATTTTCTGCTGGCTTCTTTGTTTTTATTACTTTTTAAAGTGTGTATTAGGCTGAGTTATTGCTGGTTTACTCTCTCACCTCATTGCTCACCTAAGGCCTTTGCAATCCTTAGAGTCTTTTAAAATTTTATTTCTATTTTCATGAGGTCCTGTCTCTTGTCCATACTTTGGCACTTTGGCTATTCAGGGATGCATACTGTGAGCCAGCTTAATAGTTTCTGCCACAGCTTGATATTCAGAGGTTGCAAGGACATGAGCTGTTTATATTAATTTTTAGCAAATGCTGATGGTTAATATTTGCTCTTCTGTAAGAAAGCTAAAGTTACGTTTCCCTTCCTAATTTTTATCTTGAATCCCAAAGGCTCTGATTTATGTTCTGGGTTAATAACCCTTCAAAATACTAATTTAGAAATCACCTGGACATTTGGACAGAAAGCTGGTATAATTCATTCTGAGGTGGCATGTCCCATGCAGTGAAATACCTGCCCTAGAAACATCCTGCAAGACAGTCTGCCTAGTCCCAGAGTTGGGAAGGTGATCTTGGTCAGCACCGACGAAGAAATAGGAGATAATCTTACACACGGAGAATTCCATGAAAATATTTTTGAAATCTTGAGGCACATCAGGCAACACTTCAGCTTTGTGAAGATAGTGGAAAAAAATAGCTGTGGCACGGGCTAGGTTTGACCTTGGTTGTGGATAAACCCTGGTTGCTAGTTAACCATTCACTCACTCACTCTTCCCTGATAGGAGGCGAAAGAGAATTAGAAGGTTAAAAATGGGAAAACTCATGTATACATATAAGGACAGTTTAATATATAAAGCAAAAGCTGCACTCACAAACAACTAAAACAAGGAATTAATTCACGACTTCCCATGGGCAGGCAGGTGTTCACCTGTCCCCAGGAAAACAGGGCTTCATCATGAGTAACAGTGACTTGAAAAGATAAATGCCACCACTCTGAACATGATGATCTTCTCCTTTTTCCTCCAGGTTTATGTGCTGAGTATGACACCATATTGGGTCAATGGGGTCAGCTGTCTTGGCTGTGCCCTCTCACAACTTCTTGTGCATCCCAGTCTCATTGCTGGTGGAGTGATGTGAGAAACAGAAAAGGCCTTGATGCTGTGTGAGTGCTGCTCAGGAACAGCTAAAACATCTCCCTGTTATGAAATCCAAACCATAGTGCTATATGAGCTACTGTGTATTACCTCTGTCCCACCCAAGACCAGTACAACCAGTACAATTAGAAGACTTAACATGAATTTTAAATTAATTAGATGGAGCATGTGGCTATCATGTCTGATAGCCTCACAACCATTTACTTGGTAGACATCAGCCCTGTAAAAGAGGAAATGGTGTGTTCCTTATTTAACATACAAAGAACAGAAGCACCAGTTAGAGTTCACCCTAACATGAGGTTTGTAGCTCGCTTTGGGCAAGACACTAATGTTGTATTCTGGAAGGCAGATTCAGAGGTGTTTTTTCCTCACTTAGGGATCAGAGGAAAAGCGCTGACTTCACTGTGGGAATGTGCTCCAGGGAATTCAAGGTCATTTGGCTTGAGTTTGTTCTTTCTGAGTTAGGTTTTGATATGCAAACAAATCCTAGATTTTCACCAATGTCATTCACCAAATCCCTGGCAAATCAAAACTTAATTCTAAATGCCATAGTTCTTCTCACTTATTACTGAAAAAAGCAACACTAAGTTTCTTATTTGAATAGTTCACAAATTAAGTGCAATGTGGTTTTTTCCCTTTCTAATAAGGCTAAGAGGAAAAGAGGGTATTATCTCAATATGAGGTGTTAGGCTTTTAATTTTGCACTATGAAAAGATATGTCTATGAGATATTCTTTTATAAAATACTGGAAGCTCTGATAGTCCCTGAAAATTAACATCTGAATTCCAGTAAACTTCACTTCTACTGTCAAGTAGTTTAAAAACATTGTTGATACAGAGGCTTATTAATTACTAGTATAGTCTTTGTAATTGCCTAGTCTAGAAATTGATGAACAAAGTCATTCCAGAAAGCAATCAATTTGGAATCTAATTTGTTGGTGAAATGAACCATATAAACAAAATGCCACTTGCAGTTTGACTAAAATGACATGTGCTTAACGAGCCTATCATCATCTGTAATATTCATCACAATGGGTCACAGTTACATAAAATATCATAAATCTCCACCAATGCACATAAAGCTGAAATATAAAATTGTATTCTGAAAAGGATAAAATATAAAACAGATGGCTGCCCTATAGAAACATCCTTAAATTTCACACGTTCTATTCATTGACTTTTGGGCAAATCAACTGAAACTCTGTGTGTGTGTGTGTGAAGTGGGGGGGGGGGGGGGGGCAAGGGGGGGGTTTTTTTTTTGGGGGTTTTTTTTTTTTTTTTTTTTTT
>JBBMKD010000170.1:55715443-55730570 GCA_037834095.1 Argya squamiceps | reverse complement strand
TTTCTTTCTTTCTTTCTTTCTTTCTTTCTTTCTTTCTTTCTTTCTTTCTTTCTTTCTTTTTCTTTCTTTCTTTCTTTTTGAGATTGTGGACGTTTATATTACCATATGCAATAACTATAATAGTAAGAAGAATGCTGAGTTCTTTGAGCAGTGCATGACTGTCTCTAATATCATCCACACCATGTAAAGCACAATTCTAATCTGAAATATTCCAAGTTGATATTTTGATAAATTGTCTTAATGTGAGTGAATGGTTATTGCATAATACCAATACATTTTGATAAACTACAGTGAAAGAGAGTTAAATACCAGCTTGATTAGGATAAATGATACACCAATACTTTTATAAAAGATGAATCCCCCAGTGCAAATTATTCAAGCTGAATATAATGAATAAAATTAATATAATGTGCTTTGATGCACTATAGAATAATTCCACCAGGTAAATATTTTTCATACAATCATTGGGTAGTAGGAAGATGGCAATATCTGCTTTAGGCATTGCCTTTTCCTGGTAATTTTATTTTATGCTTCTCATGTGCAAAACTTGATGCATTTGTAAATGCATGAAAAGCAACTTAGAAACAAGCAGTGCTTTAACACCATCTTCAGGGTTCTGATCAGTCATTGGAAGAAGAATTCAACCCAAACTATACTAGAATTTTGGCTCAGATTTTGAGCCAGGAAATGATACTGGACTCAGAATTTCAGTAAAAAAATGTTATAATTTTGTCCTTTCTTTCTTCCCATGAAAATGGGTTTTCCATCAATACTTTGGTTCCAAGTGAGTGCCAAGGAGCAAAACACACAGCTGAGTTTTCTTGTAGCCACTGCTGAGTAATCTTTGTATCCACACTGTAAAATCATCATTAGTTTCCATTGCTTGTCAGTGGCAATGTTAGTTCCTGTATAGATGCCAGTGTTTACAACAGTAGTATCTAAGATACTGTTTTTTTTCAAAGAACTAAAAAGGCACAATAAGTTATTTTTCCCAGACAGGTCTTATAAAAACTCCTTCAGTGTCTGGATGCAATCAGAACAACAAACTCATTGGGCTGTGACTGATTAATTCATCTTCAAAATTTTTCATGGTTTTTAAAAACTGTATTGCTGGAATATTTACCATAGGCTCATTTCACTAACTGACATGTGTGTTAAGAATCCTCATTCAGCTAGAAACTGAACTGCAATCGGTAAGAAAATAATTTAGCTAATATCTCTTATCAAATATGATTTTCTGTGATTTAGGCCTATTTATTTCAGTCACAAAAATATGAAACTGTATTCAGAAACAGTCATAGATATTAATGTATATCTATGTATGTGTTTATTATGTGTACAGGCTACTTTTGAATTGTAGTTTTCTTCACAGTACTTCTCAGTATTTCCAATTAAATCAGAATCAGTATAGAATAAGAACATGACTCTTAGATGCACACAAATATCTTTATCATCTTTTACATGATGTGATATAAAATTAGCATCTCTCTTTTTCTGCATGGTGATGTGAAATGTTCCTCAGGAACTAGGTCATTCCTAAGGAAACTAAGGAAACTATGGTATGGACTACTTCTTTAAAAGAATATTAATGCTTGATTCAGGTATCTGCCAAAGAAATTTGTACTTTATTTAACTTGATATGTGAAAATCAAAAGTTTATGAGACAGTGTGTAGGTAACTCTTGTTAATCTATCTCTCAATAGAATAAATATTTACATAATGTCTTCTTTCTGGGAACAGTAAAAATTCCAGGACACTTGGAAAATGAATCTTAAATTCAATTTCATTATTTAATACACTATTTCCAAAAGTTGGTCTGGAGGAATACCTGGAGTTTGCATATGGTATCTGAGACGAATTATGATTCTCTGCAATGGCTGTTACTGTTTCTCAAACGAATTATGCAAAAATAAGAAAAAGATTTTGCTAATTAACTGGCAATAAGTGTGAAGTTATCTATATTGCCTCTTTCAAAATATTGGGAAAATGTACAGGAAGATCAGGGACAAAAGCTTTAGTGTACAAGAGGAGCCATTCCAGATCTGACTAACAGCTTGCTTATGCTATTATTCCATCTGACAATGGCTGTTACCAGATGCTTTAGAGGAAAGTGCAAGAATCCCTGCAGTGAGCACTTATGAAATACTCTGCCCATAGAGGAAATTTCTTGTTAATCTCTGTCAGTGATGATTGGTTTATATTCTAGTGCATGGTGGCTTGAAGGTTAAGTATAAAATAACTGTAGGACAAGTACGACTCGTACTACTGTAAAAGAGGCTGTGTTTTCCTGAGATACTTCAGTTTTTATAATGTGATAACAGGCCCTGGCCAAATGATATTAAGCAACTTCCTCAGAATGTTTCAGCATTTATTGTAGAGACCGGATAATGAAGGAGATCTGGGATAAACACAAGGGATTAAGTCTGTGTGATTTGGAAAGAATTAGTGAAAAAAGGCATGTCTTTTTTTTTTAATTACTTTTTGTAATCTTGCATACATTTACTGGTAATATGGAAAATCTCACCTTATTTTGGTAGAATAATCATAAATATTTAAATACTAGATTTTGCATTAATAATATTTTCTGTTCTCTGGTCACATTTCTGACTTCTGTGAAATGATTCTTTTCCTTCTAGTCTACAGGTAAAGACTGAATTTTCTCATTTTAAGAGAAGAGTGAGAAGAAAATATTTTCAAGCTTTCTTTACGTATCACATAAATATACATATCACATATACATAAATATTTCATATTTACATATGAAGCGACCTAAAGGCGTACATCCAAACATCTCCTCTTGCTCCCCTCCTTTTATGTGACTTGGTGGTGAGAAAAAAGCTAAGCTTCTAAAAAATTTTGAATGTCTAAACTCCCTAGGGTGATGAGATGTCTTCCAGTGATGAATGAGGATGTTGCTGTGCTCAGCTCTCCATACCTATAATCTGCCAGCTGGAAGTTGCCATTCGCACGTTGCCATTCCCATTCTCTGCTGGACAAAGGAGTCTGAGAGCTTTGCCTTATCCACTTCAGGCAAAGTCAGTTCTCTTTCCAGACTGCCTTCATGAGCTGTTTATTACTACTCTGACTCTTCATGGGGTTCTCATATGATCCATTATGCCCAGAAGCTGCAGAACTGGCAGGCTCTCAGGAACTGACAAGAGGAAATTCTTCGGGTTGCTCATAACTTCAACTATCACTGTTCCTTGCTAGATGAACATCTGTCTGCGGCCTCCAAATGAGCTCTGTGTAGTCATTCAGCTCAGAACACAGCTATTTTTATGCTTGTGTTTTTGTGCACTGCTCGTGAACTTTTCATCTCCTTGCTAGCCTGGCTGTCTTAATGTTGCTGGATATCTTCAACTTGACCCACTTTTGTATAGTTCAGATTTTGCATAACTTCACTGGAGGTTTCAGCCCAGTCCAACATTTAAGAGCTCTGGGTGTTACTCAAGCAAGGCATTTTATAATATCATTCTGGGAAGAAATAGCCTCAAAGCATCTGGATATAAATACCTATATTAATCATGTGACTGAATATAAAAGTATGAATTCTAACATTAATTGTAAGACTAATGACTGAGTTACGTCCTCCCTAAGTGCCAATGGTGTAGTTCTATAAGGTGGATTATTCCTGTAGCAATTGAATATTGGCCCACATTGTGTAATGTTACTCCGATATAAGATAACTCTGGTCTAATATCTGGGAAAAACCTTAAAATCCCAGTTTTTCACAATGTTGCTAAACAAATAGTGCTAAAATGTCTAGAAATTCATATAATTTTTTGTGAAATGTGTTCATATCAATTCTTTTGTGAAATGTGGGGGTTTTTGTGAAATGTGTGGAAATTTCATTAACTGTAACCTCCCTCAGGAAACCTGTGTAAGCCTAACAATACCAGGTGATATAAACTGATTTCTTAAAGGCCAGGTGTAGAGCTTTATGGCTTTACTTTTTAATGCCAAGATGATAGTTCATTTTGCTCAAGAGAGAAATGCCTAATAAGGCCCTGATAATTCTCAAATGTTTACTGTCAGTTCAGAAAGCACGTGAACCCAGTATTCATGTAAGTTCTTCAGGAGCTGGGGTCCAATCCCTAAGAGTGGATGTATTAATTTAAACTCAAGCTTGCCACCTGAAGTTCCTAGACTGATCCAAACTACTTTGTTGTAAAACAGAATCAGTGCCTGGAGATGCACCTAGAAAACAGATTGCAGAAAAGCATAGGTGACAGGGTGCATGGACAACAACCCCTGTTTGGTACAGATTGTTGATAAAGCTGTCTTGAGGCTGGCACAAATGATAATTCCTGTGAATTAGGATAGATATTTAATTTGATTGGAAGATGGCTTCACCAAGTATCTCTAGCAAAAATACCTTTGCAGAGTAATCACTGCTCTTATTTTAGTGTGTTTACTTCTTATCAAGTCATCTCAAAGATTAAAGGAAAGCCCTTTGTGAAACAAAGTAATGAGCATAAATATAGGAACAAATACAAAGATTTAAGTAGACCAGTATTCTAGCAGTGACCAGTAGATAAAACTTTGAGAGAGAGTAACAGAATAGGCCAAAGAGAAAGTAAAATTTTCCTGCTACTGTTTCTGACTTTTGTCAAACCATAACTCCAAGACTTTGTAAGTGAGAAATGGGCTTTTTTGATGTGTATTATAGAATAGCCTTGGATGATTTTTTTCTGCCATAAGATTTTTTTCTAATTATTTCTTAACCCACCTAAGCTTTTGACATTTCCAACATCCTGTAACTATAAGTTTTACAGTTTAATTATGTGCTTTGTGAAAAGTGTTTCCTTTTGTTTGCTTTAAGCCTGACACTTGATAAAAAAGTCACCTAAGTTCTTTCATGATGAGAACCAGGGAACAGTTCTCTGTATACTTTATTTAAGTCAATATTTTATAAGTATTCATTATATTAATCTCATGGGTGTTTCTTTTCTACCTAGTAGTCTTCATGTCTCTGCTTTAAATAACAACTTTTTATCCTCCTAGGTAAACTTTTCTGTATCTTCTTTAGTTATCCAGAGTCCATTTTTTAGATGTGGGGAAGTAGGACTGCACTCAATATTCAATAACATTTATTTTCGATTCTGTATCCAGCTATGTCTATCATTCTGCTGCTTTCATGATCTCTCATGAGTATTGATCTGTACGTGTGTAGATGTGTTAAAGACTCCCAAAACTCTGTTTTGAATGAACATGGCTAATTTAGACTCATCATAGCTTGTTTGTATTAGTGGCTGTTGATACTCCTTGGATATTTTCCAAGACCAAACAGTTTTTATGATAACCTTCTGTAGCTTGGTGCAGCCGGCTTTTGCTTTGATAATGCTAAATAATTTAGCATTGTCAGCAAAATTGGTCATCTTTTCATCAGTATCCCCAGAGCCTACTATAAACTCTGAATAAAACAAATATCCATATGCTTGTTGATGTTTTCTAGAAAACTCCCTTCACAGAAGGTTTTTTTTAAAACTTTATTCTTTATGTCCTTATTATTAAACATAATATTCTTTATGTCCTTTTATTAAAACATATTCTTTATGTCCTTATGTCTCTCAAGAAATCAAGTATCTTACAAAATATCTTTCCTATTATTCTAAGTACCTTCCCATCTATAAGAAACCTTGATAAGGAATTTTGTTAAAATCTTCTTTAATATTCAAGTAAATAATGTCAGCCATATCTCCCACGCTATTATGCTCTTCCATTTCCCAAAGAGCTCCAGTAAATTTGTGAGGCACAATAATACACTACTAAAGCTAAGTTAGTTCTTCTCATTATACCATATTTATTTGTTTGTCTACTCTTTTTTACATTTAGTTTCCTTATTTTTTAAAAAAAAATTAGATTAACTCATGCATATTTTCTTCTACTCCAACTGAAACCTGTCAGTAGAACTGACTTCTTTAACAATTGATTATCTCAGCACTGAGATCACTTTCAGTAGCATTAACCATCTGACAATCTCATATTTGATATTTTTAGCTCATAGGCGAATATCATCTTGTGGCGATTTCTTACTATTCATTTTATTGATTTGTTCTAAGATTTTTTTTCACTGAGAATCCAATTGCAAATAATTCCTATAATTCTCCCTTGGCAAAAAAGTTTCCCATGTGGAAACCAGTCTAACATCATCTATAGAGAACATCAATACAAAGAATTAATTAAACCATTCGGCTTTGGCCTTATCTTCTTTTACAGCTCCTCAATCATCTGTTGGTCCTATAGAGTCTTTGTCAGGCTGTCTATTTATATATATTCATAAAGTGTTCCTTAAATATTATTTAGATGTTTTTATGATTTTAAATTTCATTTTCTGGACTTACATTCTTTCTACTTTCCACACTTTCACAAAAATTTAAATTTCTGAAAGTTTCCTTCATACTAACAAACAATGTCATAGAATAACTTTTAAAACCTAGTTTGTCTTGGGGTTTTTTGTTGTTTTGGTTTTTTGTTTTTGGTTTTTTGGTTGGTTGGTTGGTTTTTAATTGGTGTCTTCTGTTGTTTGATACAGATTTTTGGTACAATTTTACTTTCTTATGATAGAAAGGCATTCTTTTGTGTCATAGTGAATCTTACTGCAAATATACTCATGGTGTATATATAGTTGTACCAACAGCCCTTAACACCAATATCAGTGTATTTGAATTTAAGTTTTGTTTTGTTTCTGCAAGAACTACAGAGTGTTATTTCTGCATTTTGTCCAAATTTTTAGAGGCATAAAATTAAGATCTGAAGTATGATGCCAGAACTGTTAATTTAGAGATACAATCCAATTTTCTAATAATTATTGCAATCCTACCAAAAGCTAGATTTATTTTATAGGAAATGTGCTTCTAAGTTTTTATGTTTAACCAGGTGCTAGGTGAATGTTCTTCATTTTAAGGTGCCATTTTAGTCCAATGAAGTAAAATCAAGCATATGATTTAAATGGTTTGGAGTCCTGTTTCTGTCCTGATCTGTTTCTGTCCTGTACTCTGTTCCCTTGTCCTATAGGAAAGATTAGTACCAACATAAGCAAGTCAACACAGTAAACAGAGAAACGAAATTATCTGATGTAATATGACAAAGCTCAGTGTATTCCAGTATACCTAGGACCTCAAGGAACAAAACATGTCTTATGTTGAGTAATTATGTATTTGAGAACTCTTTTTCCCACTTTTGACAAAGAAAGAATTGATTTTTATTTTTCCCCACAATTATTTGCTTAATTTGCTAGGAATCATGCAGATATTATATGTGACTGACTCTCTTTCTTATGCTGATTTAGTTTCTCTCCTGGAGAAAAAATATTTTAAAGAACTCAGGATTTTGAGATAAAATTTTCTGTCTGCTAGTCTATCAGGTCTTATTCATGAAATCTCTGGTAACATGGAATAGAGAGGACTTTGCTACTGCATTAGTGATATGAATATCTTCAAATGTTCTACTTCACTTCCTATTCATTATTTGAATGAAATCATATTTACATAATGGAGCTATTTCACTGATGATCAGACTGTTACGCAATACCATCACAGCCACCTCACCCACCCAAAGATAATCACTGTCCAAGAATCATTACTAACTGCAGGTACTTTTCCAATTACATTATTGGATATTCCCATAGACCAAATCTAGCACATCTGGATAGTCTCCCACCTCTTGGAGATGAAGAACCCCCCACTTTTTGTTATGGAAATTGTCAATTTCAGAGAAATATATGATGATTTAAGTGTCAAGCATTGCCCAGGGGAATATATGAGCTGTACCAATTTTTTTTGTTAGTTAAAATGTTGAGTGGAATTTTCACTGGGAGGATGGGGTTGTGCTGCTTTAATCTAGCTCTCCTTCCATCCATTATAAAAAGAAGTGGATTTTTTTAGTTGTCTTACCTAAATATTATGGGGAATTTGAAAAGAAAATGGATTTTGAGCTTGAGGTCAGATGATAATGAATCTAAAACCTGACTATTGATGATCCACTTTGGACATATTTCAAGACCCTCCCACATGATTTCCAATCTGCCTAACCTACGTAGGGTACTTCAGTCTTGAAGAGAAAGATATATAGTGGTGCTTAAATCAAACAGCAACATTATTATTTAAAGTGTGCCATAAATTTCTAGAAAATATTTAAAGCATCTGTATCTGTCATTGTATTATCAAAACTATATCATTACATTTATGGGCCCTAGAGACATTTAGTTCAGTTAGAAGAAGAAAGTGAGAAGTTTGTGGATAACCAGAAATAAAGTATTTTCTATTTGCATGAACAATGAACATTCCTAACCATGACTTCGAGGAGTTCAGATTGTTGGCACATCTGTAATGGGGCTCTGTGCAAGTTCTTTGATCCAAACTCTTGCCTGAACTGAAGCATGACCCAAACTTATTTTTCTAGGCCTTAAAGCCCTCACTTTAAAGCTGAGTTCTGTGGGTCTACGTTTTCTGCTTTTTCCAAATTATCAACTCCCACTACAGTTGCTCCTTATCAGGAAGACTGTTTTCTCCCATATGCAGGAAGATACAGTGAGGATTTATCAGAAAACCTGAACTAACAAAGCAGATATTTGCTTTAAAATTTGGTACTTCTCTTGGACTTTTCATCAAAGTTTCATCTTTGATGAAGATCGTTGGTGCCAATACAATGCTATACTGCAATATTCCATTTTCTTTTGTCCTTATGCCCTTTTGGATTGAAGTTTCCTCCAGACTGACAAAAAATGATCACATTCCAATGTCTCCTTAAGGCATTCTTGTGTTGTTTCATTGAAGGATTGGAAAAACCTCTTGCATCCCACAGAATTTCTCTTTCACTTCTGTCATTAGTGAGCTGTTGTGAGTAATCAGTAGAAGAGGCTTTGGGCTAGGTCTAATGGTAGTGGGTATGTTTAAAATTTTAGAGCAGAGGTTTATAACCTGCCTTGAAAGTTTGTCTTTTTATTTATAATTACATCAGTCAGTGAAATAATGAGGAAATCCTCTTTGGAAAAACAGGTTTCCTCTTTGGAAAAATTTATAGTTAATGTATTGTCTTATAAGGCCTAACAATGCCTTCTATTGATACTCATTTCAGTACAACATTCAGGTTCTCTGATAATACTGCAAACTTTATACAAGCTATTGGATTGTCCTGACCAAGAACCATGTAAACATATTTTCTTCCAGTCTTTTTTGGAGATCATGAACATAGGCTTGGAGGTGACTTGCAGTTTCTAGGGTGACAAATGAAAAGAGATGAGTGTGAACACTTTCCAGAACAAACAAACAACAGGAGAAAAAGGGTGTTTAAGGTATTTATTTATAGATAGTCTTGAAAGAAATTAATTGATCCTTCAAATTTTATGTGTCTTTTAGACACCGGAGAAAAGCAGAAGAGCTTTAAGGATGAAGTCTATAGATAATTCTGAGCTATGCAATGACCAGGCATGCTGGAAGGTCTGTGCCAGTGCATTAACCAAGATTTCTTCAGAGTGTTGTTTTTTGGTCATAAATGGAAGTCATAGATAATCAGTCATAAAATAATATGACTGTTGTATATCAATCTTTCACTGGATGAATTGAGAATAAGATCTGATAGATTCTTGCCAAGATTGACACCTTAGATATTTTATTTACACAAAGCTGTATTTTTTAAATACAGAAGATGTTTATTGCTACTGAAATCTTGGGAATATGTAAACTCCTGTAAATGGTATTTTTCCAAATATAGTGGTTTCTAATTCATCTTTTTAGTAAATCATATCATAAGAGCTTTGATTCAATACTATAGAATGTGCCTGTAGTTTTGCCAAAAATGCCACAAGTAGTTTTTCTTTAGAATACTGAGTATTTATTATGTGTTGGCAACGTAACCTTTCCCCTTCTTTCATGTACAGTTAAAGTAATAAGTTTCTATAGAAGACAAACTAATTTAAAACTTTGGGGACCTCCAACTACTTTCCTGAATATAGTTTTTCTAAAAATTTTTGGTTTTATATCTGATTATGCAGTAGCATCTCACAGATGACATTTTTGTGTTTATAGTGTGTGTAACTAACTTTTAATGCTCACTAGATTTTTAACGGTATCTCTTTTCTTTCATGGTTTTCTGTTTTAAAATTGTAAGGTCTGTAAACTGATCATATCTGAATATTTGTTTCATTTTGGTGGTGTTGGTGGATTTACTGTCTCTGAGAAGCAAATGTGACATAAAGTTATATACTAGCATAATACATTTACTAATATTACTGTCTATTGATATTTTCCATGATTGTTGGATTAAATTTGAAAAATAAAGCTCTTTGCAAGCAAGACAAGACCTGAACAGCTGTGACTGTGATAAGTGTTTCTAAAAATGGTCAGAATGCATAGTGCATAGTTAATTTTTTTGTGTTTAAAAGTGTGTTAGGCCTATAAAGCCCAGTATATCAAATTTGTCATGAAATAATTTGGAACTTAAGGAGCTATGTGGTTCAGGGTTATGTGTTACAGAACTGAGAATTTTATTAATATTGGAAGATGGCCACAGTGCTTTGGAAAGCTGTATTATCTTTCTCAATTTGGAATTAATTAAAATATTTTGCTTGCATTCCACTTCAAACTGTTCAGAATAGCATGCAACCGCTGCGCGTGTGGGCACAAGCAGAAGAGTTTCTGGCTCCAAAGATTATAGTCTTGGATGTCTGGGCATTTTCTTGGTGCTCTGGGGCTTGTGAAAATATTCATTAGAGTGAAGATAACATTGCAAAGAGGTGAAGTTCCCTTAATGTTTTTCCAGTTTTTTTAATGTATAAATGCTTACACATGATTATTAAAAATAGTGAACACACCCTGTGGCATTTTATCTATAAGATAAAGGTACTAGGATACTTAAGATACTAGGAACTCCAGTGCTAAAAATTAACTTAACTGAGTAACTTTTATTATAATTGCTACAGGCATGCTTACATCAGGCAGCATATAATGCTTAAATCAATATCTACTATAAACTGATACAATAAAAGATAAGCAATACATCATATTTTCATGGGAATGGACAATGCCATGACATTGCCAAGTGCATGGCAATGAAGAAGTCAAAACATACTTCTCTTATTTAGATTTATTTGACAAATTTTAGTAAATACCAATGGAATTCCTGCTCTGGAAGAGTCTTTTTATGCAGTCTTACTTGTTTCTAAGCCCACAAAATATTTAAATATTTTTCTGACTTACCAGTATTGGGAGGTTTTATTTAGGAGGATTTCTGCAGTTTTGTGCAAAGACATGTATGTACAATGCTAATTGCATGGTCTCCTGCTGAGCAGGAGTCTGTTCAGCTGTGTTCTGTTCACTTCTGGCTTTCCTGCTCAGGTCTCATCCTGAACCAGGACAGGGATATGGCTGAGTTCCTTGGCTGGAAGTTTCGTAACAAGCTTGGATCTTGTAGGATTGACGTGCTCTAATTTGCTACATTATTGAGCTCTTTGATTTTAAAAGGGCAGCTGTAAATTTTTATTTAAGTATTTATCAAATTTGCTTCAGGTTAAGTGGTTTAATGTTCCATCAAGATACAGGCAAATAATGCTGAGAAAGTTAACAAAAAACTATTGTAAACCTGAGTTGGTACCTTCTCCTGGTACGGCTCAAGTGTAGTTCTCTCTCATCCACAACGGTTAGTTAAACCTTGTAATTAATACTCATTTTATCCTGAAGACACCTCTTGTAACATATTTTAAAGAAAGCAGACTGTTTTCTGGTCAGAAAGCAACTGCTGCTGGCAGTTATTTCATTTCTGATGTGCAGTAACCCAGCAGAAGCAATTCAGTGAATCACAGAAGTAGCTTCAGGGAACCCATAGGCCATAGAAATAATTTCAGCCTGTGAGTAAATAAAAGATGTGAGAGTACAATTCCTAGTTTCTCGGTGAATCAGAATGACAAGGTCAATAGACAGAGATAAGTGAACCGCACACATTTAAAATATTGGTACTTGTATGTCACATAGAATATAAATATACAAGTCCTTTCCTCTCTCAATATAATGAGAATTTTTTTTTTTACAAAATAGCAATACAATACTTCAGAGAAAATCAAAATTATTTTCTTTTTTAATGTGCAAATAGTTTTCATGATTCAAATTAACTAATTTTGGAATATATTCTGGTAGAGGCCATAGAAATTGCTTTTTGTTTTCAGATTCAGCCTGAGAAAGGCTTTCAGACTTTCTGGTAAGGTTGCAAATATGAATGTAAGAAATGAAATATTCTACCAATTTTCCCATTTTTACTATGTTTCAATGGTTATTGAAAAAAACATTGACAATTTTAGAAAAAAATGGTAAAAAAAAAAGCCCAAGAATTTAAATGGAAAACTGCGTTTTGTGGAGTTCTGATGCCAGTGGCTGTCTGAGTGATGAGAGTTATTTGGCATATATAACAATATTTTCTTTGTGGGACATTTTCCAGGTATATGAGATTAGAATAGCTTTCTTTTCTGCTAACCTATGAGTTATAATATTCCTAGGATGTAGTTTGTAACAGTGCATCTAATATAACACAGCTGGAGCCACAAAGTTTGCAGTTGGGCTGGATTTTGTATTGGTTTATCAATTTATTCCATTCCTACATCAATGAGTCTATTCTCCTCAGTGGGAGTACAATTCTTTCATCTTCTTCACTGCTCCCAAAGAAAGAGAAAACCTTTCTATGTGGCAAAAAGAACACACAAAAAATATCCAGAAAAATCATCTCATGCATATTTACTGGTAATGATTTCTGTTACTAATTTATCTAGGAAATGAACAGACACAGCCTACTGTCTCCTCCCTTGCCCATCTATCTTGCTGTCTCTGTAGACACTGTAACCTGTGCAAAGTCAAAAACCAATGAATTCAAGAAATTATATTGTAATAAACTGCAACTCCTACATTTGATCTATATTGCCTTAGTGCTTGATAAAGTCATTTAATTGCATTTCTCTGATGACATCTTGGGGCAGGACAACTGATTAGCATTGACTATTTTGGAAATCAATTTTTAGAGCTAATGAGACACCTTTTGATAGAACTGAAAGTAAAATCTATGCCATTATAGTGCCTATCATATAGAGAACACTCCTCACTGTCCAGACTTTTACATATGTTACACACTTTGTCTCACCATCAATTGACTTCATTAATATTTTCCTCTTCCTTCACTGGATAAGGAGTCTCTGCAGCTTAGTAAGACAGGAGCTGTTGTCTACACTGTACACTGTCTATCTGATTTGCTGCAGAAATGGGTAGATTTGCCATGGCTGAAGAAGAAATCCTTCTGGAACAGAAAGGAAACTTTCACAGTTGAAGAAAATCAATATGCTGCTGTGAAAAAAAAAATAATTCTAGCTATCTCTGAATTTTTAGAATGACAAGTGAGCCAATTAATCCATATTAATTTTATTTTTCTAGAACATATAATTTTTGTTTTGAAAACATTTAATCTTGTATACTTAACTACAGCTAAATCCAAGAAACTTCTACCTTAAAAGTATATAATTCTATCTAATGTTCAGTACTGTGAGAAAAACAGATTTAAGAATACTAGAATAGGCATGTAGTGTAATGGAGGCTTTTACCTTACATTTTCTCATTTCCCCATTTGTTAATTGGACAGTGTAATCCTCTTTTCTCACAGGACTCTGCAACAATACATTAATTAAGATTTGGAAAGTATTCAGATTCTAGAGTACTGAGACCCTGACTGAAGAGCCCCTGAGAAAATGAATGATTGGGCCCACAAGGAAGTTTTGAATACTGTCCAATAAATAAGACCCATAGATACATATTCAAAAGCACTGAGAAAGTATTGAAAAACTGTATGTCAAGTAACCATTGTCTCCCTCTCCTTCTGAGCAAAATTACAGTATGTGATTTCAATCCATACATAACACAGTGTATTTGTAACTTCCAAAATGGGATCTATATGGATGAATTTATGTGACAATGTAAACTCCTAATAGCTGGATTACCAGTTTAAAGAATTTTTTGAAAACAAGCAAACAAAGAAACAGAAACTTTGACTGAACTTTTAGAGCTAGAAGGGCAGAAACCAACTGAAATAGTTTCAGTAACAAACTGTGAATAAAAAAAACCACCACAAACCAAACAAACCCAAACTGAATTTCTATGGTCCTTAGATTTCTGTGGTTGTATGATGATGATTACTTTCTGGGTTTTTTTGTTTGGTTTCATTTCGATTTTTTTTTGTTTTGTTTTATTTTGTATCTGTGTGGAAGACCATCAGATATAAAAAAAGAAAATGGATTCTTTTGGCTTCCCACAAATGAAGCTGTTAGACAGTTACTTAAGTTTAAATGTGAGTGATTTGGAAGGCTTAATCAGAACCACATGCACGTTTAAACTTCAAGATATTTTTTTGTGGTTGAGTATTGCCCTGTAGATGACATCCAGGAAAACCCATATGCTCAGACAAAGAATGATTTAAGCTAATAAGATATTCCACAAAGGGGTGTGAGTTTCTGTCTATGGCTTTTATGGAGGAAGAGAGCCGATTACGGTGTTTGTGAGAGCTGCACTGCACAGATGGACTAAAGCAGTTTCCAAACAGAATTAGTTTGCTTGTTCAGTGCCATAAACTTTCTCTCAGTTTCCATTGCAGCTCACAGAAAAGTCACTCGGATTTCACACACAAGTAGTATTGCTTTACATCTGTGTATATAGATTTAAAACAATAGACACCAATATACAAGACATTGGAGTAAGTAATTTATTCATAAAGTTAATGTGATCTACAAGTAATCAGGTAAATGCTTGTGAGCTAATATTACTATTTTTCAGCATATTAATAATGTTATATTTTAAAAATACTGGACTTGATTATTTTGTAGTTGATTTTGATAGAAAAGCTTCCAAATATTAAGATTACAAAGCATCAGATAGGATTCATCAAATGGTGTATGTTGTTCAACTCTAACTCAATCCTCAATTGACTACTAGGGGAGTGATAGGAGCTCTATTATTATTGACCCTTTACAATTATTTGAGAAATGATAGGATATAGGTTTTGTGAGGAAGGCACAAAAGGGTTTTGTGAGTTGCCTAATAATAGTAATTTGAGTAATTCGGTAAACATAACCTTCTAGTTTGAATAAATAACATGTGAAATC
>JBBMKD010000170.1:55696011-55715343 GCA_037834095.1 Argya squamiceps | reverse complement strand
GTGAGTTGCCTAATAATAGTAATTTGAGTAATTCGGTAAACATAACCTTCTAGTTTGAATAAATAACATGTGAAATCATGGCTTGTAAAGATAATCATGAGCCTTATTTTGTTATTTGCCTATGATATAGACTAGACAGAAAAGACACAGAACACTGTTAAAATTGAAAGAGAAAATTAGTAGTGCTTTGCTCAAGTGCTCCTGAACTCATAAGAGGGAATGCTGGTGTCAGTACCTTTACTGGAGTTACAGGATGTATTTTCAATGCAGCATAGCTAAAAATAAAGGCATATACACATTGTAGATAGAGGTATATCCAAAGTCCTGCAGAGCTTCCCCAAGATGATAGGATCAAAAAAAAGAAGGGGTTGTCCTCTGCCCTTAAGCATAAATAGAATAAAGATGTCATCTTGTATTCTGCCTTTGCTATGATTCCAGATACAGAACAACAGCACTGTGGTTAGGCTTTCAGTCTTTGTTTTTATAAAAGTGTCAACTTTTGTTTCAAATGCACCAGTTCTTATTTTTGCTTTCCCATTCACCCGTGATAGTTCACCAGTCAGTTTAAGAAAAAACAGTTTTAAGAATTTATGCCTTGGTGATATGAACACCTGAGTTCCCTTGTGTGTTTTAACGCAGGAGCTAACGAGTGAAGACGGGTGATTTGTAGTGTAGATAATACACAGTTGGGTACCCCAGACATGTGTCTATTCCTTTGTCAATGATGTTAACAAAAGGCAGGCATGCTGAGTAGTCAACCAGTGAGACAAAATATTTGTTGAATGGAGAGGTTTATTGGAAATAAATTTCCATTTTTGCTCTCTGAATGTATTAGCAAAATAAACAGATAAATAAAAATCAGATTAATTGCACATTTTCTATTGAAATCAAAAATTAATTGTTGTAATTGAAAATGAAACGCCTAATTTTTCTTTTGTTCATGTTATGTTTACTCTCTCTGGAAATGTCTGTGGACCTAAATTGGTCATGGCTCTTTGTCTTTTTAATGTGAGTGGGAATTAAGCCCCAAATTGTGGAGATTAGTGGATTTATATGGGGTGAATGGAAAAAGCTTTTATATCAGTATATTGAGAGTTTATTGATAGGTCATATTTTGATGTGGGGATCATTTCTCAGTTATAGCACATGGAAAGCATTAATATGTTTGACTTGTAAATCAGAAGTAGAAAGTATTAAAGATGTTAAATAATTAATTTCAAATTACTTCTACTCCATCTGTCCTCCCTTTTGAAATTTAAGAAATTATGTATAATACAAAGACAATGTTCCATCAATGGCCACAGAGGAGAGAGCAAAGGAAAATTAAGGAATGACTGCAATCATGCTAGTTTCATGTACTCTCATGTAAGAAGAGCAAAACCCCATGAATGACACATACACTACACATGTAGTCCAAAAGCAGTGATGCTCAAAGAGCGATTCAAAAGATAAAAAAATCACCCCTGTTCCAAATCTTGATATTCAGGGGAGAAATTTTTAAAACGTGATTTCAGGTTGAATACTTCGTTGGCATTTTTTCCATCTCTTTATCATTCAGGCAGCATTTGTGTTTCTAATAAAATGAAGGTCCATGGAAACCAGAAACATCACTGCGTCAGACTAAAAAGTGTTGAATAAAAGAGTGTGTGCCTTTCATAAGATAAGAACCAGGAGTGAATCAGCAAACAGCAGGTGAGACTTAAACTGCCATAAATTAATCTAACATTTTACTTATTTTTAATATTTGGGATATATTTTTCTTCTACTTTTCAATAGAATATTTGTTTAACACAGAACACGATGCATTGCTCATACTGCATTTCCAGTCATACACTAATTATAATCACCATGTGAATTAGAGTGCATGGCTTGTTAGGCTCTTGTGAGGATAGAGGAAAGAAAACAATCTGTTATAACAAACAATTTAGAAGCCTAATAGGAGTAGTTCTCTAGGTAGGAATAATTTTCTGCTCAATACACAGTTAGGATATATATGCAAAAAAGAGAAAATGGAAAAAAAAGAAGTCTGACAATTCCAGAAAAAAACTCAGTGCATCTATCACCACTATTTCATTCATGCTGCTCCTTTGTGGTTCAGGAAAAGCACACTTTAGGAAGCCAAAAAGGAAAGACTGTATTACCAATGTTCTGAAAGCTAAACTCATCACTGCTTTGCAGGGTTAACTACTTTTAGCAGTAGTTACAAAACAATGATAGATCACTTAGGAAAACATTTGCAGTATTCACATACGCCTTTAATGGATGAATGCATTATCCATGAATGGATATGGCTATGCTAGTGAATTCCTAATGATGGGTTGTTTAAACCACATTAAAAGTGGCTTCAGACTGAAGATGGGTGATGTAAGACAAAGGGGCATTGGAAATGGAATGGAATTACTTCAATAGAAATATAGTAATTCTACTAGACAACAGTTACTGGTAGAGCCAGATTATTTTATTTATGGAAACTCACATTTTACATTTTCTGCAAAATCCCTGTACATTCAGACTTGCACATTGTGTATGGAGTCCCATCAGATACACACAAATACCCACCCATGATATCAGTTCCCTAATGTGGAAAATGATAAAAAATTAATTTCTGTGCTCTACTGACAGCCCCCAGATATTTCAAAGTTGTACCTTTAGGGAGGGGGAATAGCCAGAGATGCTGATTCACACTGAATCTGAAAGACAGGATTCTTAACAGCACCCCTAGCACCACGTTGGGCAATGGAATCTTCAGCTCAGCTGTGACTTGGAGGCAAAACACATCAATTACTGGGTCGCCAGCACCACCTCCTGTACTGTCTGGTTTTGCTTTGAAGAGGTCTCCTCTCCAATGCCTGGTATTGCTCACCTTATGAAATCTGACAGGATCACAGCCTAAGATAGTACAGCCAGAGGCCTGTTTTGCATTACTAAAATGGTGCAGTGGACATAAAGTTTCCAGCCTCAGTGGGGGATTTTCAAATGTAATTCGAACTCAGCTCTCATGGAAAAATCAAGAAGACTGATCAGAGTCAATTTTGTATTTTAACTTAAAGAATAAGTGCTATTTCTGTGAGTAGGTGTTGTCTTCAATTGCCATCAGAGAGTTTTCTTTTGAAAAATTTCACCTATATCAATGTTGTCCCATTAGGGCAAATAGGCAAATCTCTTGAACTACTGTCTGGTTATGACTTTGCTGGTTTAACTCCATTCCTTGCTGTTCTTTTGATTCAAATTTCTCTTGAGATAGCATCTAATGTCAAAACTGATTGTCTAAGACAATAAAACTTCCCAAATTTTTCTTCTTCTGTGTTATAGCATTGCTATGCAAAAAAATTTGTTAGTGTTCATATCTCATCAGAGTATAGTCCTTTAAACAACAATATTATGTTGCCCAAGAATGTAAAGTAATGTATGTGGATTATTGTAGGTCATTTGATCCAAGAAAAGGTCAAGAGGAAACATTTTAAAATGTTAAATTCCACTTGCACTGATGGCTCAGTGTCAGTGTATATATTTCAACAGCCAGTATGGTACACTGCTAATGATTGCAATACCTCTTTTGGAATCCTAAGCTTTGATTTTGGAAGATGCAAGGCCTGAAAGATTAAATTCATAAGGTATTCCTTATGAATTTAATTCCTATATTGATATTCCTTCTTTGATAGTTAATAAACTCACAAAGCTCCTCATTGCTGGTCATGGGAGTACAGAGAATTTCATCAGAAGACTGTGAAATACACAAAATTAGGTCAAATAGTACATTTGTGTCATAGCTGCACATTTAAGATGTATCAATGCACATATGATAGATGTATATTTGCAAAAAAGGATGTGTTTAAAGCAGAAGAAAATTTGACTTTGAACTCTTTGCTGTCAGTATCTGTAGTTCCACTCTGTTCTCATTGATGCTGAAGATGCTCTGCTGCTCAGTCAAGCCAGAGGTTGTGAGGCATGCCTTCAGTTTGAATTTCTAGGAGTGGCACTTCAGTGTGTCAAGTCTGCTGCAGAGAATAATATATTTTTACCAATTTTCTGAACACTGTTATGTGGGTTTACATTAAAAATGTCTTATTCAGTACAAGTACTGACAAGTGACAGCTCCAGGTCAATTATGAAGGAAGGAGGAATGTTACCTGCCTTAGTTGTTGTACTATTGAAGTAAATAGCAGGCAGAGCACCTCTAAAAATGGTCCTTTTGTACTGTATTTGTTTTTCTGTGCTTACAGGGTATTATGGAAGAACTGCCATGCAATTTCACCTTTGCTATAATTTTAGGTTCTTTATTCTCCAGCCTGAATTTAGCTAAAATTTTTGTGCTCTGTTTGACATTGTGTTTCCCTACTTCACCTGTCAGATCTAGATGCTTGTCTATTTACTGCAAATGTTCACTAATATGAAACATGATTTTCTAGGTGCTATAATGGTTCCTGCAGGAAGCAAAAAGGTACTTAAAGACATTATCATCACACTTTATACTAGATTTCATCTTTATTTTTGTGTTCTAGACATCACAGATATTTGTAAAGAAATAGGATCAATTTGTATTTTTATTTTCTAGACCTCTTGTCAATAAGTTTGACATTTCACCAGAAGCAAAGCAGAATTCCCAAACCAGACACTCTGCAGTGATTGGTTTCTTCTTTACTTTTTAATTAACTCCTATTTTATTTTTTTTCCTTTTTCTTCTTTTTTTTTCCTGGTATCATTCTCTGTAGGTGTATAGCACGTTAAAATATGGGTAGTCTCCATATCTTAGGTCCTGAGTACATCTTCATGTCCCTTAGAGAGTGATCATGTCAGTACATTTCTGACTGTCCACAGCTTACAGTCCAAAATGCAAATTTTTATTGTCTTAAATATTTGTGAAATATTGATCTCTGTGAAATATCTGTCTGACGTCTGTCTGCATCAAAAGAACTAGGCAAATTTAATTCCCAGAAAACTTCAGTAGGTTTGGTCAAGTTAGCACCAACCTAATGTAGCTAACACTGTGCATATTAAATACTCAAAAATTTCCTTCTATATTTTCAGGAATGAGTCTAAAATGTAATTTTTCCTCCTGTCATTTTACAATAACTTCATAAACCTGCTATAAAGTGCTTGTTTCCTCTTAATTTTCCTGGCCTTTTCTCCTCATTGACCTTTCACTGGAGTTTTCCACATCCTTCTTCAAACGTGGACCACAAAACTAAGCATAAAGGTAGTCTGGTTTGCTGAACTGTATAAGGGGTAAAACGTCCCCTGATTCTACTTGATGTTCTTCGGGTTGTGCTCATAAGTGCTACTTGAGCTTTCTTTGCTGCACGTTGCTGACAGTTGTGCTGATGTAATTATCCACAGTGGCCCATATGTCACTGCATTCTAAGCATCTGACACTGTCCTGCATGACTTCCTTGTCTCCAACCTGAGGAGACAGGGATTTGATAGATTGACAGTGGATATGGAATTGGCTGCTGGGTGTCCAAGGAGCTGTGGTTGTCAGCGCCATGTCCAAGTGACCAGGGCTGTTCCTCAGTGCCTGTGGCTGGGACTAGCACTGTTTAACATCCCTGTCAGCGGCAGACTGGGAAAAACTGGAGAGGGTTGTGCAAAGGCATGTAGTGACAGCACAAGGGGGAATGGCTTTAAACTGAAAGAAAGTAGGTTTACATCAGGTATTAAGAAGAAATTCTTTACTGTGAGGGTGGTGAGGTGCTGGAACAGGTTTCCCAGAGAAGTTGTGGATGACCCATTCTTGGAGGGGTTCAAGGCCAGTTTGAATATAGCCCTGAGCAACTTGGGGTAGTGAAAGGTGTGTGTGCTCATGGCTACAGCTCATGGCTACGTGCTTTTTAAGGTCCCTGAAATACAATAATAAAGCTGTGTGCATTTTTAACTATTGTGTCTCAATGGAACCTGAATAATTATAATATTGTGTGACACAGGAAATCTAATGCTTTTAATGGCTATATTCTTTCAGCAAATACAAAATTTGTGTGCCAATAATGAGCTGGAAAGTAAAGATGCTGATTTTGGTCAAGTTTCACCAATGTTACAATAAAAAAAGTGAGGAATATGGTTAATATAAAATTAGTGAATAGAAACAATTCATTACATGCTTTATATTTAATGTCTACATGCATGATATATGATAAAAAGCTTCCCACATGTGACAACTGGGGTGATTCCAATTATTAATAATTCTATAACTGAACTATATTAATTTTAGATTTGATGGATGCACACAAAATATTCTCACCCAAGTGGTCTGTTGTTCTTTTAAAACAAGAAACACAGAGTCAATATTATGTCTTATTATCTGTACTGTATCACTCACTAGTCAATCTCTGTCAGCGTACTTTGCCATTCTCTCTTCCAGCTTAACTTGTCCAGGCTACTTCATCTTCCTTTTTTCAGAATGCTGAAAGCTCAGGTACGTGCAGATCCAGATATGCCATTTAGATGTTTAGGGAATTTTCAGACAAGTGCCAACTGACTTCTAAGCTTTCCTGACTAGTGATCACAGAAATAGGAATTCTGGGGTCATTTGCTTAGACTTAGTTAAGGAACATCTAGTTAAGTTTGAAGTTGGCATAGACATTCCATGTGTTAAGACAAAAAGCCATTAGAAGAACTGGATATTTTCTGCCTGATGTTAGTTCTACTGTCTTGTGTAAAATTTATCTTTTTTTTCAGCTTTGTGAGTTTATTTCTGTGAGTTTTTTGGTAAGGGTTTCAAATGAAAGCTGGAATGGTTGTTCACTATTCTAATGGGGGTGGCTGAGAGGGGTGGGGTGGGGATGTTTATTGCCCTGCAGTTTTCTTCACATTGTCTTAAGATCTTTTTTCTCCCTTTTTGTTTTCACCTAACTATTTTTATCCTTTGCTACTGCTGCAAGTCTTCACCATGGACTTTAAATCTCTTTTCCTTCTACAATGCTGCTTTTGTTATGTTATATATAATGGATCAAAATGATCTGGGCACAGAGCCACAGTATTAAACTAGGAATTAATATGGACCAGTACTCTTAGAATGAAAAATGCTTGCAGTCATTTGAACACCAAAGATAAGAGAGAGAGAGAGGCATATTTCTAAATTCTTTGCAAGTGAAAGAGGCAGGATTGCTGTTTAAGGGAGTTTCAACTGAGCACAGAAACAGACTGAATGCAATCAGTCAAAAAAGATTTATTCAAGAGTCATAAATTAGGCTCTACCTTAGATTCCTTCTGTCTCCCTTTCTTATATATCATCTCTTGTCCTGACATTGAGTCTGAAGTATTTCCTCCAGCCAGTAAAGAAAGATTTTCCAAACTCAAGAGTCCAATTAGGAAAAATGTTCCCCTGCCTTTCAGCATTGCATTATCTGAACCAGTTTCCTCCAGAGCACCATCTACAATGGAGGCATTTATAACTGAAAGTATCTCAGTAGGAAGGGGTACTCACTTATTGTATGAAAAATTGAAAACTACAGACTGAAAGCAGGCACAGCTTGAGTGCTGCAGTATACCTGCTTTGTGTCTGTTTTATGACTGAGGCAGTATTCAGCAATTGTGAGGGAAAGACATGGTAAAGATGGCCTGAAAAGTTTGATAAAAAGTAAGAAAAGTGGTTCCAGACCAGCTGCTATGAGAAGGGTCCACAGTTACAAGTGCTCATTCCAATTTTCAGCAAGGAATTATTTCAGCAGCTTTTGTTTTAAGAATTCCCTTGGCTTTTGAAACTACCTCCTTCACTGGCACTTCCAGCAACAGCCCCTGTCCTGTGAGTTAGCTGGCATCTCCTCATCTGTAAGGGAAAGATTTAAAAAATAACAAACTTGAGCCTCTTTCCCTCCATTGTCAAGGTTTTGTCAACAATCACAAGAGGTAGAAACATTTTCAATTGCTAGTTCATCATGCTGTGATGAATGGGTCTCTTAGCTGTGCTGGCACAAAGGTCTGTGCACCCACAGTCAGCTTGCAGTGAACTGATTTGGCTCTGAAAACTTTTCTCTTTCTCCCTCTTCTCTTTCGCCCCAAGTACACTTTAAGCCAGAGCAGTTGCCCAGATTTGCTCTCAGCAGAGGCATAAAAGTGGTTTTGCTGTAAGAACTGAAAGGCTAATATGGTGCACAGAGAGGAGTGGGTAACATCAGAAGAGCCTCTATTGAAACAGCCTGAAGAACTGGTTCTTTATTAATGTCAGCAGGGGCTGGAAACACAGCTTCCATGTATTTTAATTACATTACATATAATTTAAGCATATGTTGGATGTCAGCAGATGCTGGAGAAATATCACTGTATATTTACTCTGTTTTCAGAGACAGGTTTCTATGCTATGGTTGCTCCTGAATACCTTATTTCCTTCTTTATACATGGTATTTTTGTCTAATTATCAATTAAAACAGCCAGGCAAGATCTGATTCTGTTATTTCCTTTCAATTTGCCTGTGCTATTGGTATTCTCCAGCTTTTCCGTCACTGTGAGTTCATTTGTTTTCCTTGTGACAGCTGATGTCAAGCTGATCTGTATTTATCATCTCACCTTCAATATTTACTGGGATGTGCCACAATTAGAGCAGCTGACATTTTGCTGTAGGCAGAAACAGAATTATATTGTGTGTGTTCTCTGTGGGTCATTTGTCCTGCTACCCTTTACAAACACACAGTTATTTAGATTCATGTTAGGCAGTTCTATGTTCTGTGTTTACACAGTATGCCACTCATTTTGGATCCTGGGTTGGGTTCCTGCTCCTCTGTATTGCAAGGAGTTAATGTTCATTAGGGCAGTAGAGAAAGAGCAGGAGTGGAAGTTAGAATGGTCAAGATTATGAAAATCTAGATCAGAAACTTAGCAATGACTAAGGTAATTTCTGGCTCATCAAAATTTTGTGATTTTGAATTGTCTCTGAATCAGTGAGAGGTTGATGGTTGTAGCAGTGTCTGAAAAATACATTCCTGATCTAAGCAGACCCCAAAGACATGAGTACAGTAGCTGGGTTACACTGCTGAGGACAAGGCAGAGGAGGAGTGTATCAGCAAACTGAGATTCAGGGAAGAAAAAATGGCTTGTAAAAGGATAAAATAGTTGAAGATTCAAATCTGTTTTCATTTCACAGAAATGACTTGCAAGTGTTTTCTATCCCCTCAGGGTAAGAATTGGACTGTTTTGAAGACAAATTTAAATGAAATATTGCTGGCCTGTGACCTGGAGAAGGAGAACAAACCCAAAATTACATTTATGTGACTTTCAAGTAGCTTTGGACAAATATCTGAGCTCAAAGTTCTCCTAAAATTTTAGTGTTGACCTTTCATTGGTTTGAAAGGATTGTCATTGTATTTGTAACATTGTCAGATCCACTGACAATGTCAACCCACTGTCCAGTTACATTGTGTCACATGGAGTTTCCTGCCATCAGACATGATAGCCAGAGCTATGCCATGTCAATGCCTGATGGGAGCTGGCAGAATGTGGGACAGCAATAAGAAAAATACTCAGCATCTGTGTGAACCTAGTTAAAATAAAGATACAGATACCTAAGGTTCTTACATGAAATATTCTGGTGAAGAAAACAGAACTGCTTTAAATTATTAAATAATTATTTAATGAGGTGCTAGAGGATTAGTTGGCATTATGGCTACTAATAAAGTGGCAGTCAACAAAGTCTCCTGCTCAGCAGGTTAGAGAATGGAGACCACAACCTCAACTATCAAAAACTGGTTACTGTAATAATTTCAGCCTTCAGGGTGTGATGCTCTGGACCCTCTGCTCACATTGCAGTTGCTTTTACTAAGCACTTAGTCACAATTTCTTCGTCAATTATTTCTCCAGAGTGTTTGTAACATCTCATTTTCCTTGAAATCATAAAAAGACTCCAAATTTTGCTTCAGGCTGTTATCAAGCAAAGTTGTGTTCCCTGCATAAAATGAGTCAATTCAAGTATTTATTCTCTGTATATACTATGCTGGAAGGATAAAAGTCACACATGAAACCTCTTTACGTATATGGGCAGTATCCTTCAAGAAGCAGGCTAAAATCTTGAACTCTGGCTGCCTGAGTTAGACACCAGTATTTGCTCTCTGAAATTTTATCTCCAGTTCGCTCTGAGAAGGGGAAATTCAGGTGCAAACAAAAATGCTGTAAAGCTATTACTGGCCACATCTAGGGAGAAGTTAGGAATAGACAATGAAGTAAATAATTGGATATAACACTGATCTGTTTTTGTCTGTCTCCTAACATTTAGAATTCTTTGCATGTTTTATTCTATTTTCTCTTTCTTTTCATTTTTAAGGAAGTAATGGCAAATAAGCCATTAATAGTGAGAAAAATGTCATCTGTTGGAATAACTGTTAGAATGTTTCTCAGATCACAGTGTGGCCTGGGGGGAGGGGACAACCCACCACCACAATTATGCACACAAGTACTTCACATCTGCAGCAGAAGCAGCAAATTTAAAATGAGTGCAGCTTGAGAAAAGCTGCTCCAAATTTAACTTAATTATGATAATTCACTGCTTTGTTTCTGCTTCATGCTTAAGGTGACATGCAAAGGCTTGTTAAATGGCAAAGAAACACAGGTAAACTGGAAGGTGCATTGTGCCATTATGGAACAGAACATGTGCATTCTTCAATTACTTCACAAAGAGGTTAGACAAACTAGAGTGTCCAAGGTTAGTTAATTTAATTACACTCTCGCTGCACATAGACTCAGTCCTAACCTCAGCATCTCACATTATTTACTCTGGAGGGGGCAGGAAGACTTCCATGGGTTCAAGTGGACTTAAACTCCAGATTTGGTGATAAGCTTAACTTTAAGGGTAAACATCATTCATTAAGTCTTCTCATGCTTTTTAACCTAAACCAAGAAATAAATTCCTGCTTTCCTTTCCCAGTGCACATGTTTAATAGACTTCTAATTAATCATCTTCAGCATGTAACTGCTTGTACCTTTTAGCTTTTCATTTTGATGGCTTTGCTAGTTGTCTTGTTAATTTTCCACTCCAACAATCAACAAAAATTTATTTTGTTTTCTGACTATTTCAGATTTATTGGTACATTTTCAGAAAATGAGAATTTTGTTCCTCAAAAAAGGTAAGATTTCAATAATTGGTTCATTCATTATCAAGACAAAAACTAGATTTCTTGAGAAAATTAACCATTCCATGATTGCCAAGGTGTTAATGCCTAGCAGTATTCTGAAAACATATTGGAGACTCAAAACAGTTACATGGTCTTAAGATATACAGGGGGCAAGGTTTGTCAGAAGAACTATTGTCTTGTATTGTCAGCTGACTTACTTACAGCAGCACTAATCACATCGTCACTGTTGCTAGCCCTAATCCCAATGTGTAAATTCTCCCTGGACCATCATTGTCCCCATGCAGGCAAGTGCCCAGTCCTGGCCATTCTGGCCCATTTGTCCTTATCACACTCCAGCTGTGTGAGCTGTCCTGCCATGTGTCTGTGATCCTAATGAGCCTGGAGCTCTGCAAGGGCAAGCAGACCTCTGATTCCTACTGTTCACTCACCATTCTGTGAGTGCATTTTTGTACAAGCACTTCAGATGGTGATTTCCCAGGGAAAGTGTGAGCATATTCACTATCAGGCCCTTATTTGTGTGCATTTTAGGGATATCCTTCTTTCAGCCCTGGTTTCTTGATTATGATGTTTCTTTTGTCTACAGCACCTTGCACGCTCTTGCACACTCTTCTTGTCAACCTGTGTATTTTCCTGTTTTTTTGTTGTTGTGTTTTTTTTGATTTTTTTTGTTTTTTAAATTGAAATCTCTTATGAATCCTGGTCATTGTGGGTGCAAACTGACAGCAACACTAAAATTGATATTCATTTATGCAGTGCATAACTTGCACTATTGGCAAAATACACGTGCTTGCATTATTAGACAAAAAATATAGGATCTTAAAAACTAATAATGATCAGCTTTCAAGGCTGTCTTAGATATTTTAAGAAAGCTCTGTGTTATTTTACACTGTGTGATCCAAAAGTACAAAAGAAACAACAATATTTCAAAACAGGAAAACCTAATAACTTGTTCCATATGAACTTACAGAGAAAAAAAGTTACTTTGGTAAGTATGTTTGGTTTAAGTAATCATTTAGCCTCATTTAATTTTCATATTGCAGTCTTAGTTCAGAGAACTAGTGTTTGTCTCTTGTCTTCATTTGTGCCTCACACAGTTCACTAATTTTTAATTCATTATCTGAGAGGTTTGGTACAATGTCCAAGGTGCTGGACAATGATTCTTTAAATCTTTGGATCATTATTTCAGATAACATGTTTTTCCAGTTCAGGCATGGAGTAATCTGGAAGAACAATATTTTAGACCTGCCTTCAAGGTAGATATTATGGCAAGATACTTAAAAATTGCTATGCAATCCATCATAGCTGAATGTGCATATTAGATAGGAAAAAATGCCCATTCAAAGAAGTTATCATAGTTCCACATAATATACTTGTCAGCAACAGTGATGGAAGAGATAAGCCACTCCTTAAGCTGTTTGGTTTTTTCTTTCCTGCCGTTTATTAAAATAGCCACCTGGCAATTCTTGGATTTCTAGCCTTCAAAAGATCTTCTAAGACAGATGATGGTTAATATCAGACACCCAGTGAAGTGATAGTCTGTGGTTGAAAAATATTCTAGATGTACCTTTTCATTTTTTATTCAGTACTCTGACAATAAAAAGGGACACTGGTTGAATTTAATTCTGTTGTTGCCATTTTTTGCCACACATTTTCCCACTGGCTACATTCTGAAGCAGAATGTGTCATAAAAGGTAGTCAAGATAGATTTAAGAGCTGCTGAGAATCAGAAAGGACATCAAAGTCTATTAAATATTTCCTTTCATATCTTCAATGCTTATTTTACATTTATATTGGTATCCTGCAGCTAATGGGGATCTAACAGCTTAATTAAATCTCCAAATTACTGGGTATTTAAACTAGGAAGCAGCAAACAAGAAAAGTATTTTCCTCAGAGCAGTGTGATGCTTCCAAGGAACCAGGAAAGTTTGCCATGGCAGCTTTGGAGGGATGTTTTCTTATTTTCAAAAGGGCTTGAGAGGTATGGTGTCTTGGTGATGCACCCCAGAAAAGGAAATTTGCCAGCTAATAATTTTCTTTGTTCCAAGAAAAAGAATAAAAGTGCCCTTTTTCAGTGGTACATGAACTGCAGTATTTGACAGCATTGTTTTTAGAGTTTGACAAGTATCTAAGTAGTAATTAGGCTAGATATTGAGGAGGCTAAAGGCTGATGTGAGAGCTTACAGCTGCTTAAAAGGCAGTCACAAAGCTGGCACAGTCATACTCCTCTCGGTAGCACCAGATGACAATAAAGGGCAACAGCTGCAGACTGCACTTTGAGACATTTAGGTTGCCTTCCTGTGACTAAGAGAGCTACCATAGGTCACTTCCAACTAATGTTTCTGACTTTTAAGAAGAAGAAATGAATGATACTAAAGTAATGCTTACAAATTTTAATTAAACACAGTTTCACCTTCTTATATTTTATCAGATGCCTGTATTAAAAAATCTGAGCTTTAGCATACTGTTGACAAGTTTCTTATCCTCTCAACATTCCACATAGTAATGTAATAATATAAGGATAAAACTTCTCCTTTGTTCTGAACTCCAGCTCTACAAATGGGAAAAAATAAATGTATTAGATTAAGAGATTCATAGATTGTTATTCTGCAAAGGACAACTGTCAGCAGCTAATCCAACCTCCTGACTGCAGGGCCTTTCCAAGTTATTACTTGTGTAACTAGACACATCATTTAGAAAAAAAACTTCCAAATGTGATATGACATTTCCAGTGAACTTGTAAGCCTGGTAACCATAACAGTGCCTATGTCCCCCCAGTCTTTGCATTTTCTCATTCATTATTTTTTTCCAGATGTCATCAACAGTGATGTGATGTTTCTCTTTATTGTTCATTGATAAAGATATCAATCAAGACAAATCTGAGAGGTTTTACTATACATCCCTCAATAGAAAAATAACCTTTTGATAATTATTTACTGCTCACATCTCTATTCACTAATCTTTTAAAATATTACTCTTTGCTTTTTAATTTTTTTTTTTATTAAGGGATTTCTTTTCACATCTCAGTTTAAAAGACAGCAATTAATTTTTCCGTGTATCTTTTCCCCTTTTCTTTCTTTTGATGAAGTTTCCCACAAATTTTATATGTGGGGATTTCTTTTGGATGTTCTTAAAAAAGTGGGAACATTAGCTCAGGGTCAGACATGAGCTTAACTTCTCATGTCTCCCCAAACTGATGAACACTGTTAAATCTAATGTCCTTTGAACACACATCAAACCTCAGACTAATTTTTTCTGAGGCTTTTTCAATATATCTTATTTTATCTAAAATAGATAATTCAAATTCTATTTCTACCAACAGAAAAGAGACCAACTCCTTCCTTTCCCACAGGATATGGGTTTAAAAACTATACAGAAGTATGAAGGGAACATAAAGAAATAAACAAAAATTTCACTAGTATTATGAGAAATGAAGATACAGTTAGCTATGAACAAAATTAGTGAAGAACCAGCTTAACAAACTGCCTTCACATAATTGTGTGGATGAGATTCTTCTGCCTTCCTTTAACTAATATTTGACTTGCTCCTAAAACACTGCTGCTAGTTTCCATTTGAAACATATAATCTGGTTGCCTCCAGCTCTCTTTCCTTCACTGTGATAGGAAGTTTTCTGTTTATCACTTTACCTTCTGAAGTGTGTCCAAATCATGGGTAGTGAATTTTCAAAAAATGGTCCTGAATGCAGCACAGTTTCATAAAGTGATGAAGTTTCTCTTTAAAGATATCTTAAGTTATTTGGTGACAGAGATTTATCTTGACTTTTGCAAGCAATTTTTTGTAATAGGGAAAAAAGAGTATTTTCACCTATTCTTAACTGGTTTTGCATAAATGTTCCAAGAAACACAAGGAAAAAGTACAGATAATGATCTCAACTGTGCTACACAAAGCAAATAAATTAATACATTTAGTGGTTTCATTCTGTGTTTGCATTCCTCAGCTAAGAACAGAATGTACTGTTTTTATTGGTTAGTTTCTCTTAAAATCATGCACATTTATTTATTGTATGTTATTTTTCCTTGAAGTTTGAGACCTGTAATGAAGTGATTTAGAAAACAGTGTGTGAGGGAAGCATCACGTGCTCATTCTTTATTGCTGCATCGTATAATACCAGGTCGTTAATCATTAGTAGAAAGAGTAAAGGTCCCAATTTAGTGCCCAGGGGAGACATCTCCATTAATCGCTTGCCAATTGGAGGGGACACAATTGACTTTAACCTGCTGGCTATGGTCCATAGGAAAAGCTCTGACCCATTTAATCAGCTTGGAATGTGTTCCATAACCTTTCAAGTTGGATCATCGAATGTCAAGTTCTGTCGTAGGCTTTATTTAGTCAACCATGACTGGTAACCTCCTTATCTTCTGCTTTTTGTGTCAGAGGTACAATAGTTTTAGCAACACATGTGCAGTTATTTTGCTTTAAAGTTGCCAGACTTTGTCCAAATGGTTTAGAAAGATTTATCCTGACTGTGATGGCATCATATTTTATGCACAGGCTGAATGAAAATTGTGAAATTTGTCATTGCTTTCTTTTTACTGTCATTTAATCTGTGAATAGTAACCATATTTATACAGCTTCTGTCCCCGGTACCTTCATCAGAGACCTGAGAAATATTAAAAGATCCACCTAGGTTTTGATACTCAATGTATTTTTTCCCTTTTTTTCTATCAACCATAGTATATGTTATCAAGCTACCATTATTACTGTGTCATTGTTAGGAATGGATAAATTCAAAAGTTCTGATGGCATTGAATGATGCTGTGAACCAAGATGTCTCATCAGTTGGATTTATTTCTTTTATTTCTGTGCACTTGCTTCATCTGCCAGTTCAAGTCACCTTAATTATTTTTTTTACGTTTTATGAAATTATCCACTAATATCTGCTGTTCTGGAAAGAGTAAATCAGAGTCCCTTCTGAGGGAAGTATTCACATTGTATTTTGGTCTATTCAGAAGTAGAAAATGAAGTGAAACTGCATAACAGTCGTAGTCTCAACAATAAAACCTCTGTATTTATTCTGAGTGATGAAATGGCTATCTGATATCTACAGCTACCTCATAAAATGGGACCAGACTGACGAGCTTAAGTTACTCAGTGTTTCTTGGTTCTGTGAACATTTTGTTGTTTACAGCTGTGTAGGCAGTTTTCTTTTTCTCTTTTGCTGTTTCTCTCATTCTCCATTTTTGCTGGGAAGGAATGCTTTGTGTTTTCAACCTTTTCATTTTACAAATTGGTCTTTAAAATGCCTAGCTACCTGGATGATAATAACAGGGAAATCACTTCTGTCTAACTGTAGGTGCATTCATGAACCTGGCAAAGTGAGTGCAAGGAATAAACTGTACATTTAATTAATGGCATTTCATTTCATTTTCTAAGTTAGGTTCAGCATCAGTCTGTCATTAGGATTAAAAGGATGTATTTAAGAAACAGTATTGCATTTCCTTTAAAAGATTTTTACTAGTTTTGAATAATAACAGCCTAAAAACATATTAATGATAATAAGTATGCAAAATTATCTGTACAAAAAAAAGATCTGACAAATATGAATGGTGACAGATGATGACCAGAATTTTCAAAAATTTATGATCATTACAATGTGAAAAGTAATTATGAATAATAAAAATCTGCTTCAATAATTAGCTGTAATGAATGCTCATAGCAAGGTAAATGAACTGGAACAATTTAAGGCAATAACACACGATTTGCATTTTATACTTTGTCAGAACATTTTATCATCAGCAATTCACTCTTACATTACCACAATTTTCAACATCTAGCCGTGCGCCTCATGTTCAAGTCTTTGGCTAAGCTGTGATCTGTACACAAACACAAAATGGTAATAAGAATTAATGACTTTAGTAAGGTAAGCTTTGTTGCATTTAAAATGTTACTTTCATGGGAGTGTTAGTTTTGTACATATGCTAATAAATCTGTATTTTAGGACTTCTCTCTGGAATACAAAAATATTTACAGTGTGGAAAAGACTCTGTCTAAGATGTCAGTACTTATTTTGTACAAACTAGGACACATCTGTGATGGTCTCATGGAATTTTCTCTGTGTGTTCGTTCATGCCGTTTATCCCAAAAGCAAGACCTCTTTGGAACAGCCAGGTTCTGCTTCTCTGAAACTGTGTTTTAGCATGTGAGAATGCACAAGTGCTCAGGGAACCCAGAGCCAGGGGACAGATTTGAAACTATAAAATTTGCAGATCTGTCTCTTTCAAATTTTCCCAGCAGTGAACCATGAATTTCAGGGTGATAAAAGTTACAACTGACTGACTGTCATGGTTGGACCAGGGTAGTCACTCCTGGGCAGATTGTCATCACTACTGTTCAAGGTCATTTTTTTTTCATTACAGTGAACCTTTCCAAAGGGCTGTAATTCATCATTCCTTGGACATGTGATGTATCAGATCTAGGGGCATCTCCATGATTTACTTCAGTTCCAGGTCTTCTTAACTTGTACTATCATTCTGCTGAAAGAACAATTTGGAGAGCTTGTTGAAGCCCAGGAGACAGTTTGGATCCCCTTTTGCTGTTATGCTATTTTAAGAAAATGATTCTGAAATCATTGAACTGGTAATACTTCTTAGCCTTGGCTTATTACTGGTTTGCCAAAAATGCTGTTCACTCCTGCACAGAAAAAATATTTTTCTGAAAAGTTTATTGCTAGCTCCCTGTTGCAAATGTAATTGCTGTCAGTTTTATCCTTAAATTTCTGAATTTTGATGCACTTTGCTCTAACACTCATGCTCTCTCATTCCTGAAGAAATTTAGGGCAGTCAGCAAGTGTCATTTCTGAATAAAATTGTGACCCAACTTATGTTGCAGTCTATGGAAGTTGGTCTGCTAGCTATGAGGAGAACTTAATAAGGACTTCCAGAAACATGCGGCAAATAACCCTTCTTCTTACCGTCTTGTAGGACAGAGAAGCGGTCCTGGAAGGTGCACTTAAGTTTGTTTTTCATCTGTCTTGTTTTCAAATACTCTGAAGCTGAGGGAAGAAATTCTCAGCTTGCATTTTATAAGATGTCTTTGATGCAAACACCTCCGCCAAAGAAATAACAGTAATTTAAAATGTTATTTTATTAAAAGTACAAATAATAGATTTTATTTAACATCAGAGAATCATAAAAGCTCAAGGAAGCTAGTATACTTACATTTAGTGCAATCTTTGTATTTCTATTATCTGCATCATGTGTTAGAGGCTCTATTTTCATACCAAAGATGTATAGGCTGACCTTTCCCTTAGACCACTTTTGCACTCTGTTGAAAACAGTTTTCCTGGTATATTGTGACCTGGGAAGGTTGTGCCGTATGAATGAAACCTCAGGTAGAGACCTGAAGAAACTCTTTCAAAATATCTGGGAGTCAGAGTCATTTGCTGTGGGTTTTGGACTTGTTTGTTACAGAAGCCTTTGGGCAGTAGTACAGGCCCGATGGGACACATTTTAATTACTTGTTACTGTTTCCTCTTAATCTACTTCAAACAGAGTGAAGTGTAATAGTGAGTGTATCACAGTCCCAGCCCTTGTTCTGTGTGTGGGGCTTTTTTTCCTGTTAACTCTGAACAATTTGTTTTTCTGGGTCAAATGAATTTCTAGATAGACCAAATACTTTCATGTATGACAAGGACAGTAGGACATCAAAACATATATACCCCAGGGAATGGCTTTAAACTTCTCCTTTTGATAATACTCTTCCTGACATGTTCAATGCATCCATCACATCAAAGCTTTAACTTTTTTTTTTTTTAAAGAAACAGCTTAAGTATGTTTTTCTTAGAGAATCATGGAGGTTGTTTAAATAATAATAATAAAAAGAATTATACACTTTCAGACCAGGAATTGCAATTTGCTTGAGCAGATACATCTGCTATTTTTTTTTTTTCAATAGAAGGAATAGAATTTTTTTGTGGACAATGGGAATTTTATGTTAAAGTCTACATAATGCTAAACATTTAAAACCAGTGTGTATAGATATATCAGAAACATTAACTGACCTGGGCCTGGAGCTCATTTTGGATTAAAGCATGCAAGAACCTGGAACAAGTTTACCCAGAACTAAACTTTGAAGCAGTACTTACTTGGGTATCCTATCTGTGCTGGGCATGACCCCAGTCATACTTCTCCCTTCTCATATCTTCATTTTGAAGTAGAAATCCTTGCTTATGATTGAGTAGAGCTCATACATATACATATACATATACATATACATATACATATACATATACATATACATATACATATACATATACATATAC
>JBBMKD010000170.1:55678010-55688247 GCA_037834095.1 Argya squamiceps | reverse complement strand
AAGGAAAAGGAAAAGGAAAAGGAAAAGGAAAAGGAAAAGGAAAAGGAAAAGGAAAAGGAAAAGGAAAAGGAAAAAGAGAGAGAGGAATAAACCTAAGAGAAACAAGTGATGCACACTACAATTTCCACCCACTGACCAATACACAGTATGTCCCTACGTAGTGAGTAGCCCTTCTTGGCCAACATTCCTCAGTTTATATATATACTGGGCATGACATCCTGTGGAATGGAATTCACTTTTGTCCAGTTTGAGTCAGCTCACCTGGCCATGCTTTCTCCCAGATTCTTGTGTACCTGTTTTCTGGCAGCAAAACTAACTCTATCCCAGCCAAATCCAGGACACCCTTCTTCTCTAACACAAGTTGCATTTTAACCATAGCTCTGATATAACCTTAAATCCCTGTAAAGTCAATATTTCATGACTTTATCAAAATAAGAACAGACAGTGAGTTGGAATGGCATTGTCTCTTTTTATATGATGTTGGTCAAAAGAGAATCAGCAAAGCCTCTAAAAATAAAAATGTTTTTCTTAAGTCAGAAATTAATTTTCTAAAGCATTATTTTTCCAAGATACAAGACTAATCAACCAACATTCACAATAGATTGTTGGGAGGGGAAGACCTTCTCCAGCTACAGTGATTTGTCTCTTTTGTTGACAGATGGAGTTCAGTAAATTCTGATCTGGAGCGAGACACTCTCAGCTTCACATAATGCAGCAAAAGTCTGCAATACTTCTTCTACTTTGTGTTTCCAGTGAACTGAAACATAGATTGTTGTCTGATCACTGCATCTTCACTAGAAGTCAGCTTGCTGTTAATCTTATTCAGCATGGAGCTACAGCTGGATTTTGGGGAGCATGCAAGGAAATGGTTATAAATATTTACTTGTAAAACTGTTTTTAACCTTCTGTTGAAATGCTGTGATGGAGATCATGGGATAAATACTTGCTTTTTATTAAGTTAGGATATTTGAGGACCACAGGATGAAGAACAATTACTGAGAATGTTTAATTTTTTTTTCCATCCTTAATTTAATTGTTCTTACCAGATTGAAGTTTTGAAGTATATTGTGGTCTTACATTTCTCATATATATATAGGGATTTTTTGCATTTAAGGGACTTTTATGTGGACTAGAATTACCGCTCTGAAGTAACATGCAAAGATGAAGTAGGTTATATCACCAAGGAATACTTAGTCTTACTACAAAGGCTTACCATATCACACAAATTGACACACCTTAAATGTCCCAAAGAGGAAGTTAGTAAGATGAAGCAGTGCAGCTGAGAAAACTACAAAATAATATAATTATACCAACTGTTTTTCCCTTTCATCATACCTGTCTGCCACGGTTACTAACTTGTTCCTTATACAGCTAAGCTTTGTTTTACAAGAAAATAAAGGAAGTAGATTTTATAACCAACAAATGTATATTTTCATACATTTCTCGTAAAATATACTGGAGAAATACGTAATGTCTGTGATATAAACATACCTGCAAAAGTGGAAGTGCAGTGCATGCATGTGGAAGACAGCTTTATGAACAGGATTTTTTTACTGTATCAAAAAGTTCATCAGTTTAAACCACAAACTGAAATGACATCTGTTGACATACAGTTTTGTCCATAATAGAATTACTTAGCCAATGCCATTTTCAATGTTAATTTCTAAGCAGATGAATACTTTCAGTGAGAATGACATCCAGCTAGAATAGCAATGAAACAGGTGATCTAATTTGTTTGAAGAACTATTCTATTAAAGTAATAGCCCCAAGGCACTAAGTGATGAAGAGCACGGGTCAGGAAGAAAAGATCGCATGATTCCATAGTAATGCATAATTTTCCTTTCCGGAAGGAAGAAAAAAACAAAGGGAATTATATTGTCAAGGTGCAGGAAAGAAAGCTACACACTATAATACTAAGTAGGCTGAAATTTAAAAAGATCCAAAAAAGGCAGAACAAATCCCATGACAGGTTGTAAATAAAATAAAAATATTGAAATATGCCATGGGAAATACCTATGTAAAACTCATATTAAATGCATGGCCAGACTGTTAAGTGCAGTTTTCCCAAATTGAACCATGGCAAAGGATGAGCTACAGGGATTAAGTGATCTTTTATTACTTTTGCCAATGTGAGAAATCAAAAGGGCAATGTATTCTTTCTTCAGAAGCACCCAGACTCTTAAATTAGGAAAGATGCCTATGCAGAATGTTGGTGATGTGCCATGTCAGACCAATCATGAGAAAAGCTATTTCACTAACAACAGAGGTTGTTTTCTCTTTTGCCATTACAATCTTCATCACAATAGCCTCCAGCTGTTTTCCTTGGGATACAGCCCTATGGCTCTGGGGCATCCAACCTCTAGGGTACAAAGTATAGTAATTTTTAATTTCAATCTCCAACACCTGCATGATGGAGCTCGCTCTGGTCCTTGATATCATTTAGTCATTGACTTTCCTGAAAATAGGATTGAGCAGTAATACATCGCTGGGCAGCTAGAAGACATTAGGGGCTAATAAGTCTTATGATATATGCACACTATTGATTTACCATGCTAGCTTTTAGAATATAAATACCAATAGCATTTACCCAGGGATACACGTTAAGCAGGTCCATATGGAAATATTTTCTGTGCATCAAAACTATGTACTCAGGGCTTTTGCATTGCATACTTTGTCTAAATCACTCAGATTTTTCTCAGAACTTGTATATAAATAAATAGATACAAAGACATATTGGACTAAAAAGTTTTAAATAAAAATCAAGTGTTCATAACTCTTTGCTTTTGTTAAATTCTCAAAGTGAAATTTCATTTTGTTATAGAAAAATAGATTTAGAAAAAAGGGAACTGAAGATCTGACCTGAAGACAAGACAAAAGCCTGCTTTATGCTGCACTTGAAAAGACAGGCCTCTCATCATGCAGACAGTTAACCTTGTGAGGAAAGATTTGCAGGAACATGAAATCTAGAAGTTTCTGTTCAGTTTGTACACATTATGCTATCCCAGTAGAGCTGTTCTGTTAACTATTACAGCCAAGACATGCAGCTCAGCATTTTTTAAAGTGCCTTTTAATTTCTGTTGAACGGACTTGCACTTTCTGACCTTGCTGTCCCATCCTTTCAGATGTATGCATTTTACTTGTGTAAAAGCTTTGCTTTAATTTCCAAACCTGTCTTACAACAACAGAAAATACATTATGGTGTTATTCTCTGGAAGATTGAAGCCATGAAGGCATCAGGAGTATATGTGAAGATAATATGTTTTAGTGAAAAGGCTCTCCAACACGTGGGCACTGATCCAGCTAACGAAAGGACATCCCCTGTTACATGTAATGCTGCTTCTGCGGGTATCAAGGATTTTCTTAGACTGTAAAACATATATCCCAGCAGAGAATACCCCACTAAGCATCTAACATTAGAAAAAAAAATTTTTCATATGATCAGATTAGTTAAACAGATTTTTCTGCAAGGGAAAGAACCGTTAAAATACGTATTTTTTATGACTGACAACAAGAAGAATGAGTGTTTCATATAAAACATATTTTCCTTTTGGGACACAATTTATTTCTGATCTTTCTCCTTAGCAGATCAGTTTCTGAGGAGGCTAAGAATAAGTAGTCTCCTTTAAAAACAAAATGGTGACTGAGTTCGTATGCTTCTATGAAACAGCAATTATTTCTGACAGGTGAAAAGGCCATTAGACATGAATTGATTTTCAGAGGTACAGTGAACTCTTAGTCGACAGGAGCTGTGTGTGCTCAGCACCTCTGAACATCAGGGTCAGTCTCACAAGGTGCTGAATGACCTCAACGCACAGAAAGTTTTCTACACATTTCAGGAACTGGCCTTTAGAAATGAGACAAGAAATCTGTAAGCCCAAATACACATCGTAAAAATGCTGAAATGCAGTCTCTGAGCTGTCATGTTGTCCACCTTAAACAGCATTGAACTTGGCACCATGAGGTCCTGAGAAAGCCATTTAACTCCCCTATACTCTTTCCACTTTTATTCCTTGTGTGTCTTGTCCTTCTAAACAGTACCAAGACCTGAATTATTTTCTGCTCATGAATACACTAACACTAACTGGGCTTAGCATCAGTTGTAAACCCTCATTGCTATGAAATGGCTGTTTCTAAATATGAAAATAATAAAATATAACTGTTCAGAAAAGGTGCATTAACTTTACTAATGCTATGCTGTATGTCCATGGAAATCCAGGACTGAGAATAGGCGACAACAAACGTGTTGTGCTCTTAGCCCTCCATATTTTTAGAGTAAAAAATAATTCTGAAACTATGATCCATTCAAAACATTTAAATCAAAGTAATGTATGAAAAAGCCAACACAAAGTAGGAAAACAGCAATTCGAGAGAGAACTGCTAAGTACTAATACAGATGAGACATCAAGAATTATATACTGGAGAATGTATAGTTGATAGGCACTTTCTTGTAATATTTTAGATTATTTTTGTCTTTGTACAGAATCAGCTTAGATCTGCTTTTCAAGGATCAGTAAACAGTTGAGTCCAAATATATCTGAATTTTGCAGAAGATAATACTGAGACATGATTTGCAATGTGAGCCTCTCTCATTTTGTCATGATTGCCTTTTCTTTCATTCTTTACATAGACCTTAGATGTCATAGGGTTATATCCAGTTAATTTTATAATAGAAAAAAAAAAGCCAAGGAATTAATATAAATATGTTGGATATATTTATAGGTCAAGTTTTCCACTTAAAAAGGGTTTAGAAAATTGACTCTGTTCCGGATGATGCCAAAGATTCTCTGGTTAAGTCCTTCATTTGTACTTCATCTCCTGACTGTGTAAAGTGAGGTTAACAGCCTTTGATTAAAAACAACAACAAAAACAACAACCACTAAAACCAAAACCAAAACCAAAACCAAACAAAAAACCCAACCCCCAAACAAACAAACAAACAAACAAACAAAAAACCCGCGAAACCCCACCAAAACCCCAAAAACTGAAAACTAAACCAAACCGAAAAAAACCAAAATGACCCAAACTCCCCCAGCTCAGAAATTATGGTGGGGATGAGTTAATAAATGTAGACACATTTGGCATTCTTAGGCAGCAGGTGGCTTAAACAGTAGGATGTACTGCTTATTTACATGTCTGCATCTACAAGGATTTTTGTGTGCAGTTGTCCAGTGATGCTCATTGACCTTTTCAGTATTCTGATAACATAAATGTAGCTGAGAACCAGCAATGTTTAGGATTATGATTACAATAGTATGGATTTTGTTTGGTATGGTGTATTAGATTTTACTCCTTTCTTCCATCAGATGGGGAATATATACATTTCTGGTGAGATATTTAATAATATGGTGACCAGAATGATATGGCAAAATGATGAATTTTTCCTAGATTTATGCTTCCTGAATTATAAGAGAAAAATTTGGTACTATGCTTATGTTTTGGCTCTCGCAACATTCCTCAATAGTCTAGACTTAGAAGTATGTCTTCTCCCAATGACTGATACTTGGAAATTGTCCTAAAGTGAAACTGTTTTATCAAATCCTTTGCACCACAGCCCCCAGACAGGAAATACCAAAGTGAAAAACCTTGATCTGAAAACTTTGAATAGCTTAACTAAACTCATACTTTGACTCTTTGAAAAGGACCCTTGAGAGCTGAAATATGTGTAGTGAGTATTTAAGACCTATAGCTCACAAAATGAAACCTGACTCCAGGCAGGTTTCATTAATTGGGAGAAGTTATGATGATAAGCATTGCTTTACTTTTCTTTCTTCTTAGCTATAGAGTTTACTAAGATTACATTGTACTCTATCTTAACTGTCAGAGTTAAAAGACTTCATGTTAGCAAAGTTGTCACTTTGTATAGTCATAATGAAACTGTACTAAAAATTTTCTGTAAGTCTTGAAGTTTTCTCACAGCTTTCACCCAGTATAATAGTCCACATAAGGCAGAAAAGGCTTGAGCTCAGCCCAGCCACCTACACCCAGGTTCCTGTTAACCCATGCAGAGCTTTTACAATGAAACCAGGCCTCCGTTCATTGCAGGGAAGGTCACAGCAATGGTTTTGTTATTGTTGTCTGTGATGCTCCTGTTTCAGCCACATGATGTGTTACTATGGAATTGAATTTTGAACACAGTAAAACTTATACTTTAAAGACTTGATTCAAAAATATATATAGCAATGATCACTGTTTAAAAAAATGATTTTTGTTTTTATTTATTGACTTGGTTCATTATTCTGCATACTATTTTGATTTAATACTTGTTTAGAACACAATTTTCTGAAAAGCAGAGAAGATTCTCTAAGTTTTAGAGGATCTGTTTTATTGAGCTATTTTCTTCCTGCCATCTAAACCCCCCTTGGTGTCCTGTGTCCATTTCCTTAGATCTTTGCTGTATCAGATTCTGAGTAGCTGATTTTTTTTTTAATCAGTTCCAAAATGGACTGGATAGGTAGTTAATGGGTGTCAGCAATGGACATAAACAAAAAGTTCCAGTCCAACAAAATGAGGATGCCAGAGCCCTGGAAGAGGCTGCCCAGGGAGGTTGTGGAGTCTCCTTCTCTGGAGACATTCAAAACCCACTTGGATGAGTGCCTGTGTAACCTCCTCTGGGTGACTCTGCCTTGGCAGGAGGCCTGGTTAGCTTCAGAGTTCCCTTCCAACCTTGATGACTTGGTGAGTCTGTGAAAAAAAAAAAAAATTTAGGAAAAAATGTCTCATACACTCTGTCCTTCATAATGCATAGATTTCCTTTTTCCTGGTTGGATTTTACAGAAATGATGCTTTTGTGTGTACTCTGTTTTCCTTAGTATTGATGTTGTGCTGGGTCACAGTGTAAGAGGTGCACAAAGTATTTGTTCTATCACCATCTTCATGAACTATTGAACACAAAGTATTTATTCTATCACCATCTTCGTGAACTGTTGAAACCAGGTGGGGCAGTGTTTTCCCAGCCCCCTCCCTCTGGACTATCTTCTGTCAATGGCCCCATCCATTGCCTTGCTGCATGACTCACATGTAATTCCCTCCAGGAGCTATCTCTGTTTAATGGGCCATCAAGGACCCACTTCATGACTTATCATCCCATTGTGAGATGCTCCGCCTGGGGGCGGGGGGTGGAATCAAGCATTTCCCACCTGGATATAATCTGGGATTTGGGGCAGTACAGGGAGGCCTTACCTGCTGGATTCCCAGAGGACAAGAGCTACCACACCTTTTCTACAGGATCACTGCTTCAACAAGACCACTTCATCTGGACCCTAACCAAGAGGTTGTCAGGTTGTATTCTGACTCTGTCAGGGGTCTTTTGTACTATTGCTTTTTATTTATTTTACTTTACCTTCTTTCTATTAAATTGTATTTCTGACTTGGAGGCTCTCACTGGTTTTGCTTTCAAACCAGCATATATGTATTGGTCAAAAGTTTAAATTACGATAAGATGCCAGGAACTAAGTCTCAAAGACAAGTATTTCCTCACCCTTATCAAAGGAAATGGCAGGATACACTTCCCAGTGACCACAGAGCAAAGAAGAAACAGGTTATTTGTTATATTAGAGCTCTGAGGAAGTTAATTGAGTAAAATCTTCAAAATAAATAAATAAACCAATAGATTACCATTAGGACCTTAATTTGTTTGGAAATAGAAGACTTGTGCTATGTAGGCAAAAAAAGCTTAATCATTAGAAATAATCAGAGTAGTAATGAAGCTAATTATCTGTGGTAGGCATCAGAGTGTTTTCCACAAGCTTTCATCACCTTTCTCCCTTTCATCACCTCCCTAGAAACTGACTAATCAAATATACATGGAGTCATACAAATAGTACAGTCAGATCCCATACATTTCTTTTAGGCTAAAAAAAAAAGTATATTTGTGCAGGTCCTAATCTTGTTTATTTAAACTAATATAATTTTATAGGAAGATAGGGGAACTTTACAAAATGAGAAAAACACCTACTGCCTGCTTACTGGACAAAGGTACTCCCTGGCTGGAGTATGGATTGGACAAATATTTCTAGCTGGAAAACTTCTGCTCTCCAGAATGACCGGGAAAAAAAGGAATGTATCTTCGATGGTGTGGGACAGGCTATACTCCTTTCTGGTTATTGCCAACTGTGCAGGAGCCATAAGGGGCCCAGGAGCTAAAATAAAAGTATAAGCAACTGTGAGATATTGACCTGAGTGTGAGTAGGGCAAAGATACTTAAATTATACTGGTTTCTCCTTTCCAGCCTTAGGTAAAAGATAGAAATCATTGGAACTTAAGCTTTTTATATTTCATCTTGAGTTTTCTGAAGTTCAGTCCTCACTAAAATGAAAAGGAGGTATGCTATTAGAGCTTTTGTTCCATGTATCTGCCTTCCTGCATTGATCATCCCTCTTTTATGGAACTCTACAGCATGGGAAGAGAAATTTTTCTTTTGAGGTAAATTAGATAGGGGGAAACAGAAAGACATGCCTATTAAATCAGAATTCATTTGAAAGTGGGTTAAAAGTATGAAAGTACAGGAAAAGGATGTTACAATGTTTGAGGTAAAAAACTATATATGAAGAAAATGCACAGGTCTATACCTCTACTGCAGGGAAATAAGGCAAAAAGACATCTACTTGAAGTTGGTTGGCTAGTTAAGAAAAGATGGTTAGAGAATCCTTTTTCCAGAAGAAACATCACACAAGTAATGTGACTACTATAATTTGTGACTATTCTTGATGGTTGACCTATAAGGCCCTGGTCCCTACTTATATCTGAGTGGATAATCTGTGTTAGCCTTGGCAGGTGGGTGGAACCAGACACATTCTTATCAGTCTGTGGATCCAGAGTGAGTCCCCTCAAATACTTTATAATTTTTTCTCCTTTTCCATCAAGTAATCTGGTTTCAAACTAATAATAAGAAGAAAAACAAAGATTTTTTTTTATTTTTTTTAATTAGATTGTTCTGTAGAAACTGCTTTGGGTTTTACTCTACATTTATTCAAGTCCCCTGACACAATCTTGCATCATGACAGAGTGTAGATCTAGAGCAACCAATGGCCACCAGGAAAAAGCAGATGTTTTCCTTTTCTGGAAGAAAAGAGATAAAAATCTTCTCACTGTCCTTTTGGTTGTCAATGCATCCATGATACTTGAGTTTGTGTTATGGCGCCATAAAAACTTCAGTCAGGATAAATTTATGAGGTGTTTGATTAAAATCACTGTGTATTAGCTTTTTGTCTCAACCTTACTAGTTAGAGATACAACCCCTCCTTCTCTGGAACATGGGCCAAATTCACTTATATCAGCAGAATGAACACTTAAGATTTCAATGTGTGTATAATCAAACTCTTAAACTGTTCAGCATATGTTTCTGTGTCTTTTGGTGTATATGAAATTTTATTTTGCTTCTTTTCTGTTTCCCTGACAATGCTTTTGTATATGGTTGTTGCCTTTAGGAGGTTTAATTTAGGTGATAAATACCTCTATAGCCCAGATATATCACAATAAAGTGCTCACAATGTGCTTTATCCTACTCTAATTACAGAAGAAATGTATGTCATGACATACATAATATACATAATGCAGAAATAATTGTAGTAAATCTAGTAAGATGCAATTCTACACATTTAGTCTTTACTATAAATGGATATAATGTTGTAGCACAAATTTTTGTGAATTAGGATGGCAAGTCCTTCTAATGATACCAGAAGCCAGAGAAGCAATTTCCAGAATACTGCTTTGAACACTTACTACATAGCATGTGCTATCGTATGTTTTCAAGGATGCATTTGAGGTTTCACCTGGAGCAAGGAATAGGAGGAGCTGAAGAGAATAAAATATCTATAATTTATAATAGGATTTTCTATTTTTACATAATACTAATTTAATACTAGATTAAATTCAATAAACGTACAGTACTGTTTTGGTGCATTCTATTACATCAGGATATATACAATTAATTTTCACCTTGCATCCTGCATAAAAGGAGAGATTGATTTTACTAGTTCATGCAACAGTAAAAAGAAAGTTTCTCTTTTTCTCCCTAATATTTTTGGTTGATTTCAAGGAAGAATGCTTCAGGAAAAAAGAGGAAAATACACTTAATGTAAAAGTTTTTCAGACAAGACTATTTCTTCATATAATATTTGTTCATATAATGATAAAGTAATACTTTAGTTTTATGTGGAGTACATTTTTTAATTTTAGGTTTCATTCATAAGTTAATGTTCTTTTGTAAAATGGTTTGTTCTCTGTACCCCAATTTCTG
>JBBMKD010000170.1:55657472-55677910 GCA_037834095.1 Argya squamiceps | reverse complement strand
TGTTCACTGTATGGTTGTTTTGTATGTTTGTTTATAATTTGAGCCACCTCCCTGTAAAACCTCATTGGTCCCCTTTTGTGTGTAACACCCCCAGTTATAAGGTCTGAACCGAGAGCTAGCCGGGGTCTTCGGGCACTCTGGCTCTCGAGGTGTGGACCCCACGCCGGGGTTCCAATAAACTCGTTGTGACCCAGCCGTCCCGGAGTCCCCCCTTTCCTTCCTCCAGCCATCGCCACGCAGGAGCAGCCCGAGCGAAAAGAGCCCACTGAAAATATTGACTGTTACCTGTGCCGAGGCTAGCTGGCTTGAAAAACAGGCATGGCAAGTTTTACTTATCAGCACACTATTATCTGACATTTGGATACTAGAATAGTGTGACCTTAGAGGTTAGCAATGACACTGCTTTCTGTACATGACAGTCCTTCCCATGGCTCTCTGAGTCTGTCTGAAACATTTTCATTTACATAAGTGGGCACAGTGGTTGCAATATGACAAAATGAAGCTTGATAGTCTTTAGGAGTCTGAAGTCTTACCTGCCATCTGAAAGAGAATGTACCTGCTCTGCCTGCAAAGAGCTTGCCTCCAGGACTCCAGACTTGCCCTTTCACAGCTGTGACATGACAGTTATACCAAAATGAACACTGGAAAAAAAGAGAAAAAGGAAAGAAAGAAGAATGTAATATATATATTATTATATGCACAACATATATATTACAATGTCAAAATGCATTCCTTTATAGCTTTAAAAATGGGCTTATTTTATTATGTAAACATCTTTATTTTTTCTTTCTTGAAATAAACTTTTCTATGGTAAAAAACTTTTAAAATTCTAATTATGTGCTTGATTTTTCTCATTTTTATTGCAAAATATTATTTATTTTATTTTCCTCACCATTAGATGAGTGTCTAGAATTTACTCTGGGAGTAGATTTTTCAAAGCAGGTAAATAAAAATTTAAAAGTACAGTTGAAACAGTAATAGGTTTTATAGGCAGTTATGATCAGAATATAAATCTCTTGAGATTTTCAAAGAAAAAATGTCTTAAAATCAATAAGTTTTCATAGTCTAACCCAAATTAAGGCTTTTGAAAATCCTACTAGATACTTATTCCTATCCCTAAGCACTTAAAAACCTTTGGAGTTTTCAGATGTAAAAATATTTTAAGTAGATCTTAGAATCCAAAGTTACTTTATTTCTATCTATTGAAGGTAAAGCATCTGGTAAGTCACTAGTGCTATATATTTTTACCTAATGGCTGAATATTCTATGCATTTTATTGAGGGAAGAGAATTTTTCACTAAAAGTCATCTTAATACTTTCTGTTTTTAAAAACTATTAAGTTTCTAAACCATTCAGAATTGTAATTTTGTTTGAGGGAATAATTTTAATGAAGTTTAGACACTTTAGCAACAACTATTCTGAATACTTTCATCTAAAAGTCAAATTTCCTATATATACTTTCAGTGTTGGTGTAGAAAAAAGATCTATGCTGCTTTCTTGGTATCTTGCTAAATGCTCCTTTTAGTTCAGTTTTTGAGTCTTGAATGTCTAGACAGATTGTCATTCTAAGAACCCTTTCACTGTTGCCAAAATATTTGGTTCTTTGGAATTTGAATTTTGAACACAACACTTCTCTAAAAGTTTGCAAAACATAGAATTCATTAATTTGTTGTGGCTGACATTTCTGGTTGTATTTCTAGTTTCCTCTTCCATTTCTTCTACACTTCTTTTTCTTATAACCCATTTTAAAAATACTTGCATTTCAAACTCTTTGTTATACCTTGCCACTTAATTCCAGCTTTATATTTCATATGAAAAGTTCTGTTCCTTTTATTTTCACTTTAGTTCTTAGTTAATCCTATTATTTCTCATCCTATTATACCTTCCTGTTCTCCTTTTTACCACAACTCCTCAGTAAGACATTTCAGTGCATTAAATATCTATGGTGACAGCCCTTATCTTCTGCAGGAGAGGTATGTGAAATAAATGAGCTCACGACAGCTGTCCCCAGTGAGAGGTCCTACATCATAATGTGTTGTGGGTCTGGGAGATGCCAAGTCTTGTATTTTGCACCCAGACTGGTGACTCGTGGCTTTTTGGATGGTGGCACAACATTGGATTAGTGACCCTCCTATGCTAAAAACTAGGCAGTGAGTAATTTCAGAGAAAAAAATTTCTGCTGCTATACTGTGTGGAGAAGATTTTTACCAACTTGAAAAATCAACTAGATCAAAGACCTGATGCCTATTCTGCCACATTTTTGAGAGTGTCTAGTTTGAGACATCATCAGAAATAAACCTGATCATCATCTCAGAAGTTGTGCTCTGTAGCTCATGTCCTTACTGAGCACTGACAGGCAGGGCAGTGACAGCTGTTCTTGTGGGGGCTAAAGAAGGCTTAGTGTGTGTGCCACCTCCTGGCTAGCCTGGCAAACACCAAAACACTATTTCCTTCTGTAGGGGAACAACTTTTTTGTCATCTGCTAGATTTTCTGGTATAGAGGATGATGAGACTGCATTTCCTGGTCAGAAGATGATGGCTTTTCCCACCAAGGCACGGTGTGTAGTGTCCAATGGGCACGGTAGATAATATCACTGGTAGAGGAATCTCCTTGTCTCAAACATTGTCCTTTATGCACAGATGTGGGCGAAACTGGTGCTGGTGGAAATACATAGAAATCAGAATGACTGAACTCTGGATTCACTGAATGAATTGGTGAATTTTTGTAACTACATTTGTCTATTCCTGATTCTTCCACATGTGATAAAAAATGTTCCTTGCCTGATCTGTTTATTGCCACTTCTTTTTCTTTTCCTATAGAACATTTAATTTTTGTACTGTAAGGGTATACTTCAGCAATGCATAGGTCTGAGAAGCAATATTCAACCTAGAAAGTCTCCCAATGACATCCAGCTTTGGTAGAGTTACATAAGCATATGTTTGAGATACAGGAGGCACAGTGGCCTGAATTTCTTCCCAAGGAATTATATTTTTGCTACTGAAGCGTGACTGGTTGTCCAGAATGTACATACTTAGAAGAAACTGATGAATTTTGTTATGTTTTAAAGGATTTATTGGAAAGTAAATTGGTTATAAATGGTGTGGGCTACACTGTCCATGTAAATCAAAGTAGTTGTAGTGAATTAAGAAACTGGTTCTACAAATGCATTTGCTAACAGAAGTATTGGTCTGACTGATTACAACAATTTTACAACAAAACCATATCAAATTATAATTCCTGTTTACAGAAGTCTGGACTGATTTATTGGGTTCAGTCCTGAAAAAGTTACAAATTTAACTGCTTTTCAGAGGAGGTACAGCTGCCTTCCTATAGCTTTGTCTTGGCTTGGAGCAGTGGTAGAACTGCTGAAAACTATTCAAAGAAAAATACTGCTTCTTTGTCAAACTCAAATTTTATCTAGCAAGTGTTGACCATAATTCTTTGATGTTACAAAGGGAAAACTTCTCAAACATCTTGCTTCATTTGGACTATGCTTCACTCTGACGGTTCACTGATTACTTTTGTCAAACATTCTTTTCAAATTATCACTTTGATTTTTAGGCAAAATCAAATAAATAAATTTAATCATGCCACTTTTCATAATTTTTTAAATTACCAAAAAATATTTTAACCGCATCCTGCAAACTACTATTGTTTTTTAACCTTAAGGCTATGAGAGGATTCATGCCCAAGAGGTGATGGTGAATTAAGTTAATAAATACCTGTATTAGTGTATTAGTATTACTTTGTTTGAAGTAGATAGACCAGGTAAGTTGAGTGAAGCTCATAATTCTGATATATAAAAATACATAAAAACATGTTTCCACTTGTTATGTTAAGAAAGAGCCTAAAGCTACCTTAAAAACAACAGTGGATGATTATGGCCTCCTTTCATGCCAAAATTGCCTTTCTGTTTTCCTCTCAGATTTCTTGAAGTACTGGAACATTGAACAGGAGATGTATTCTGGTCACTGGACAAAATAATGTGTCTTAATTCAAATGTGAAAAACTACTGCTGAGCCTATGAATTAAAAAATCTGTCACTGGAGAAAACTGAAATAAATTACTTCCTACTTGAAGTAGATAGAGTTCTGGTATTTTTAAACAGAAGAAATCTCTATATAAATGTAATATAAATGTAATATTCATTACTGATCCTGAAACTGGCACATGAGGGTTCCAACTATAGGTTCTCTACCTATTTAACCGACATTAACTTAGTATACATTTAACTTAGTACACATTTTAGGAGCAGAAAAGAAATCAGTCTTCATTTAGGCTAGTGTGCTATCCTGAGGTTTTCCATTATATTTCTCGTAGAAGTCTGAAGTGTTTACCTTGGTGAGAGAGTGGGCAGAATATTTTTAAAGTTTCTGTAATATTTTCTGGCAATTAGAACTTGGTGCATGCACCCCCAGATTAATAATGATTCTGTGCAAGAGATGTGATAAGTTTAAACTGTTTGTAAATGTCCTTGATGGAGAATTTAAGAGGATTCTTTAGGAAAACCAAGATAAAAAATAGAAAATGGAAGTGGAAGCTTTTTTGTGTCTTTTATGAGCATTGGTTGTAAAGTGAAGTCAAAGAGACATGAGGGGGTAACTTGGCCTCTTCTTTCCCCTGAGGATCATCAGAACCCTGATCCACTTAGAGAATGAAAATCTCTTCAGCATGGCTGACCTTTTCCCAGGTCAGCCATCCATGGAGCTGAGTACAATAACTTTGCATGAATTATTAAGAATAGATATAACTAATAATCGTTAGTTAAATTATTTTGCTCTATGTCTAATGAGCTATCAGGTTAAAACTGTTGAGTTCAGGCTAGAAGGAAAGATAACTAGTTGGACTGATTGGACTTTACAATGAAGATGGACATTGCTTTATATTGTTAATTGCTGGCTATGTGCCCATCATGACATTTGTTGCCTCATAGCACCTCTTTGCCTTTTCAGATTTGGAGATTTGACGCTAACTTACTTTTGACTGAAGAATGAACTTTAATGAAAGTGAACAAGCACAGTGGTGATTGGCTCAGAACTCTCTTCAGCATACAACAATCCAGCATCACACATCGTCTTTCCTACCCTGAAAGATTGGTGAAGATGGAGCCCAAAGTCATGGACTAAATGAACTCAACAGACTTTTATAGGGATGGTCCACAGATTAAGGGAATGTCTGTGTGTATATCTAAAAGGACTGGAGAGGTGATAGTAGAGTGGTCAGTGTAGGGCCTGGCATAATGTAAATTGTATGGAATAAGGGATGGACACTGCCCTGGTTTCAGCTGGAATAGACTTAATTTTCTTCATTGGTCTATACCAATTGGCCATTTTGGATTCAGTATGAGAATAATGTTGGTTGTTACTGAGCCGTGCTTACCCCAAATCAAGGACTTTTGGGTGTCTCATGCTTTGCCAAAAAGCAGGTGCACAAGAAGCTGTGAGGGATCATGGCCAGGACAGCTGACCCAAACTGACCAAAAGTATATCCCACACCATAGAATATCATGCCCAGTATATAAAATGGGGGAGTTGACCAGGATGGGCCAGTTGCTGCACAGGGATCAGATGGGCATTGGTCAGTGGTTGGTGAATAATTGTATTCTGCATCAATTGTTTCTCTTGGGTTTTATTTCTTCCTCTCTTCTTTTCCTTTTTCATTATTATTTAATTTTTTAGTTAATCAACTCTAATTATGTCAGTCCATGTTTTTTTACCTTTTTCCTGGTTTTTCTTCCCATCCCACTGTGGTGATGTGTGGGTAGTAAGTGAGCAGCTGTGTGGAACTTCTGTTGATGGCCACGACAGCAATATTTCTCACACAGTATTATTTGGCATATTTCAAAAGTTATGGATTGGAAAATTGGTAGGAATGATGCTTGCTCCCATTTGTTCTTAGGGATGACCGCTGTAATGCTATGAAATAACTGTCAAATCAGCAAATTTGTTGGGTTATGTAGAAACTGAGGAAAATTATAATTCTTCATGTAAATCTCTCTTGGTCTTGGACAGAACAATATTAGGCCAAATCAGCTGAAATTAAATGAAACCTAAAAGTAGTTCCTCTAACACTCCTTCACAATATCATAAAAGTAAATATGAAAATATAAGATAGTTCCTGAAATCAATTCATTTGAGAAACTTGAGGCAAAAGCTGACTGAAAAATTTGTCATTTTCTCAATGTAGAAGTGCATAAACTTCAAATATGGACTCCAAAGAAAAGGAAATAAGAGACTGTGAGATGCAGATCTGCTTGGAACACCTAATACTCTCATAAAGGATATTGACACTATAATGAATGAAAAGAGAATGGATGGATGAGCAATAAACTATGTGTTTGGAGATAAAGTGAAAAGAATTCAAGCTGAGATAGACCTTGCACAAGGACTTAAAACTACCATTCAGGTGTTTTATGGACACATGGATAAAAGAAAAAGAACAAATAAAGAAATTAATAATGAGCTAGAAAGCACAAATTGTGCCAAAAGAAAAAAATATCTTTTTGTTTTGGATAAGATAGTGATCTAAACAGAGAAAATACAATAGAACTGGGTTGTCTGGACCTCCATGAAGCATTTGATATGACCATACACAGAAGATTCAGTCAAATGCATAGTGCAGAGGTGTAAAGCAAGTAGAAATAATTTTAGGGTGACCTAGTTTCTTTAATCACCTTGACAGACAAGAAAAAAGACAAATAGTTGGGACGAGTAGTTGGGAGTGAATATAGAAAATAATTTGAGAGTAACTAAATGGGTTTGTAGATTAGATATATAGGAATAAATCAAATACAGGAAATACGTTATTAACTTAGGCTTTCATTTGACCACTGGTGTTAAACTTACTTCTGAACAGAATCTGGATTCTGAAATCAAATTCTTGAATAATAACACTATAGTGTGACTATTACTGTTAAAGAATAAGACAGAGATTTGCACCTCTGTGACATGGAGGAAGGACTGCAGTGCGAGTGAACAGTGTGCTGCTGCAGCAAGGCATGCCAGTGGGATGTTGGGTAGCATCAACAAGTGCATGACCAGCAGAGACAAAGAAGCCACTGTCCCACCATACTCAGCACTTGTACTCACTCAGCACTATACTCATACCTGGGACGCTGTGTTGAGTTTTATTTTACAAAAACTGCTATGCAAAAAATATGTGGGCAGGCTGAGAACTGTGTTTGTTCAGTCTTGAGAAAGGAAGGCATAAGGGAGACCCTATCATCATGTTCCACCATTTATAGGGTGGCTACCAGGAAGATGGAGATTCTCTTTTTTACAAGAAATCACATGGAACAGACAAGGGGTAATGGGTACAAGTTACTGCTGGGGACATTCTGACTGGACAGAAAAAGAAAAAAATTTCACAATGAAAACAATCAGCTATTGGAATAATCTTCCCAGGGAAATGGTGGATTCCCCAGTGCTGGACAATTTTAATATTCAGTAGGACAGGCTACAGGGCCATCTTGTCTGGACCACACTTTTGCCAAGAAAGATTGTACTGGATGATCCTTGAGGTCCCTTCCAACTTGGTTTTCTATGATTCTATGCTTTATGGTCTTATTAGGAAATGTGATATAAATGGCTTGTACATATATCTTGGAAGATAATCCCAACAGGTTGTGTTCATGCCATTATATATTGACATACAGATAGAGGAAAATCTACTTTTTTTTTTTTTTTTACTGCAATCACTTGGAAAGTAATTATGTCCCTACAGCTGAGAAATGGACTTAGCAAGATCCTTGAGTCTTTTATTATTTTCTGTTTCTAAGCAAATTCAAATTGCAAAGATGAGGCAGAATAGCTGGAGAGGGAAAATATTCCACCTTGATTTCCCTCCTTCCCCTTCAGTTATGACATGTGAATTAAAACCCATAAGCTTCTGTGTATCTGAAAAGTTTAAGCACTGAGATGCAATAAATACATTCATTTATAATTTTCAAGGAACAGACATAGAATGTTAATAGCATTACAGCTGAGGCATGAAGTCCTACTTTTGCTACAGCACTTAGTAAATTTTTTTCCAACCACTTGGCCTAGCAGCATCAATCCAGTCTATGTAGATTATGCATGATAATTTTATCTTGATTTATTATAATTAACATAAATTATTTTCTTCATTGCTTTGAGATATGCAGCTGTACCTTCAGTTTCGATATATGCTATCATACATGGGAAACTGGGAAAATGATAGAGAATAGAAACTCTTTTTCAAAGGGCAGACACCCCAGCTGAAATATGTTACATTTATTCACAGTTTGGGTGCCAGACTCTGTCGTGCCACCTGAACCTTGACCTAGAATGACCAAATGCTAGTCATGCAAGAAAGTCTTTTATCACCCCAGTTTCTTCAGTCCTTTCAACAAATATTGTCAATTATGTCATTTAAATATGTTGGGCATGGTGAAAAATTGCCTGCTAAGACGAGTTGTTTAGGTGAGATATAGTCATCTCTGAACTCAGAAGACAGAAAATGAGACACCCAGTCCCAATTTCCTTTAATTTACAATGTTCTTTATTTCTCCCCTTGTGCCTTCAGAAGGGCTTTCAGCATTATCAGGACATGCACACTTCTGGTAGTGAAAGGTCACTGATTAATTCACTTTACAACACAGTGCTTTGTGAACTTTTCAGATGTAAATTCTATTGTTCTGCTTGTTGGAGAACATGTAACTGGAAAACATAAGCCTGTTCCAGGCTAACCATGAATGCAAAAGGACAAAAAAAAAGGACTCTTTAAAGAAGCATCACTAATTAGGTGAATGAAATTAATCTGCAAAGGGCCTGGGTTTGCAAAGTCGCTTTGGTTGTAACACTCTGAAGGGCTTCTACTCAGTGGTTCTCAGTGAAGCCTGTTTTCCTAAGTATAAGCATTGCAACATGTGCTTGCAGTCAGGATTATTTAAATTTCATGAAAGGAAAACAAAGAAAAAAAGGAGAAAAAAAATCTGCTGATGGAAACTAAGAAAAGCAACTGTAAACATTTCATGAAAGTTGGCTTTAATTGCTTCACCTTGGGGTTTGGGGGAGACAGATTGCAACAGTACTGTTTTTTTATTTAAAAGGTAATATATTGATAATAAAAGTGTATTTCATGGCATTTGCTGAACTTTCAGTTCTGAAGAGATGCATGATGGGCTTTTTTGTGCACATAATATTGCACTAGACCCAAATGTTTTTAAGCTTCAATCAATGTAGTTTCTCTTTCCTGATATTGTTGAATATTTCTGGGTACAGCCTTTAAGTTTAAAGCCAGGACAGGGACATTTTAAATTCTAGTAAATATCTCCATAGGTAACTGCTAAATCAAATATTACCATATTTCAAGAATAGCAGTAAAATTACATTTTCCTTACCACAAGAAGTAAACAGACACTAGATAATTCAATAAAGGGTTCTCTATATTTCCCGTTCTCTGTTTCCTTGCTTCTCAGTGTCCTACAGGTTTTGTATCCATGTAATTTCAGAATTCCAAAACCTCTTGCCTTATCACAACCTCTCTTTGCCTTTGACTTTCACTTTCTTCTTTTAATGTCTTTTGTTTTTATGAGTAGTGACATACTGTTTCCTTGATAAGGTTTCAAGAGAAGAACTTTCTTCTGCAAAGTGTCCCTAGATCATAGTCAGGGCTATGGTTTTTACCATGTTTAGATAACTAAAGGAATAAGACAGTTAGAAAACTCGATGTTAAAAAAAAAGACATTTTCATTTCTTTCATCTCAATTGAAGTCTAATTAGATTATTAAAACCCATGAAGATACATACTAGTTCTGTTCTCAAGCACTTTGGGCCAAGGACTATATGTGGGACTAATACAAAAAGATTAACCTAATTACATAATCTTATGGATATGAACTGTAGAGCTTTGCTAATTTGGTGTATACAATGCTTCTTCTGCTTTTCTGTACCATATAAGACTGGACTTAAATTCATGCAAGAGGAGTTCTTATAGATTTCTTTGAAAACTGCATTTAAGTACACACTCTGGTGAACATATTCTGTCCCAGTCATCAGGCAGAAAATAGCTCCTATACCAAGGACACACCTGATTCAGCATGGAAAATGAAAGGAGGAATTTTCAAAGGATTAGAGCTGCTTCATGTTATCTACTCACACAAGATGGAAACAACTTTCAATATGTGAATGCACAATGAAATGTCTTAGGCAGTTTAATGTGGTTCCTAAAAACAGTTAACAACAGATGGTTATCTTTTCTGCAATTGAAACTTGGTGATTTCATTAGTCTGAATTCGTGTTCCTTGAAACTATACATTTATTATCACGGTAAATCCCTGAAGATTTTTCATGAAATTGAAGTGATATTTGTTTCCTCCTTTTGTTGCAAGCATGTTTTCACCTTAGCTTAGATGAAATCATAAAGTGTAGAAAAGCTGAGTCATTTCTGTCTTGCAGGAGCCTTTACTTCAGACATTGCTCTGTTATGTTCCATTGACTTCAAAATATGTTTTTAAAAACCGCAATTTAATATCCAGCACCTGCAAAATATTGTGGAGTATTAAGAGCAGTTGTAATGAAAACTGGCTGCAAGCGTCATAACAACAGGTGACATTATTCATAACCTACAGTTATAACAAGGTTGGGATGTAAACTCAGTGATCATAGATGAAATAAGCCAGCTACAAACGTGAAAATATCCTGAACTTTAGAAGTAATACAACCAAATATAATAAATCTTGCCTGCAAATGTAATAAGGCCCTTAACTGAAATGTAATAAAATATATCAACAGCTGCAATGTATATGGAACATATTATATAGCTTTACTATGAATTATACCCCCTGCTGTTTATGGACTCCGCAATGTCATGCTTTGTCTTCTTCCAGAAAATCAAGTGCTGCGGGACTAAGTGTTTTCCAATTTATATTAAGTATGACAGTGTGCTAATACAAAAATGTTGAGGGTGAAAATGGAATTTTGAATCCAGATGTGCTCCTTCATCATCCATTAGCATAAGAGAAAGGATGTGGTCTACCACATGTGGCTCAAACACTTCCTCAGCTAGACAAGGTAGGAACTGAAATGGATGTTCTGGGTAACTAATATGTTCCTCTGCTCCTAACAATGCAAATATGTACACAAAGAAAGAAGGAATTTTTTTGAGTGATACAGACGGGGGAAGGTTCCATCTCCCTGATCTTTACGTGCCTTTCTTTCTTGGCTTCTGAAATTTTATTTGAGGATAATGTATATCATTTCCTAGGAAGTGCAGAGTTGTGACTTCTTTACTGGACTCCTATTTCAAGAAATGAGAAGGAAGGTCTGATGCGATGGCTGCCATCTGTTTGTGATAATTCTATGCACCTCTAATACTCCTGAAATGACAAGAAACTCTAGTACTGCAGCTCAGGAGAAACCTAGGTACTTCTGAGGTGAAATATCAAAAGAAAGATCAAAGATGGTTTCTTTGTGTGCAGAGGTGACTTGATCTTCAGTGGTGCTAAATCCTTTGCTATGGAGGACTTGCCTCTGAGTTATGATGACTTTATAGTGACCCATTCCCAACACAAATTTTTCCATTGCAAAAGTAATGCACAAAAATGAAATATTACATGGGTTCAAAAGCTGTTTGTATTATGCCATGTGATTCCACGCCACTGTCCCCAGTTTTCTTTTTGTCACATGCACTGTGGATGCAAATGTGGTGTCACATCATAGCAAATTGTTGAATAGTCTCCTGAAGCTTCCAGCAGCACACAGCTCACTATTAATACCTCAATAAATAAGCCTAACAATATTGCATCTTTAAAAAGGTATTAGAGAGCACTTTTGGTAGAACTTAATAATAGGTTAAAGTATCTTGCACTCCCAGGCAGGAATTTATACCTGCAATCTATCTTTAAAGGTTGTTATAGAGAATGCTGCTGCAACTCTATGAGTAGAGAGGGACAAATAAAGTTATTTGGTAAAATTTGAGCTGTGAACTTCTACTAGGAATTTTTTTTAAATAAAACAATTATGGGCCTAAATCCCACTAGGCACCTTGGTACATATATTAAGATGCAAGTCTTAATATATTTATGTAAGTTTATGTAAGTCCCATTGGATCTCAGCAAGTAGAATTTAAAATAAGGGAAATAAAATATAATCATGGTAAGTTGCTACAGAGAAGAAACAGTAAAAATTACTGTCAAGAAATGCAAACACCACAAAACAATAGGAAAATTAAGAGAACTCCTTTGCTCTGTATTTTTGAATTTAATAAAATGGTTACTAGCAACAAAAATATATAAAACATTTTCAGTTAAGTTGACAGTGCCCTTTAAAGGCTGCCATTACCATAGGTCTAGCTTTCATCTGAAGATCCATCTGGATTTAATAACCATTTTATATTTTATTGTATTTTGATTTCCAATTTGGAGTTGTGGGAGACAAATGACTACTTTACTAAATTAAGCCCATGTCTATTTATTTCACAAATGGTATTCCAAAATAACTCTAAATCATTTGTAAGGAAGTCATATACAGTACACTGGTCATGTAGACAGTATTTCAATGAAATTTTGGTCAATATTTTCAATATAGTTCTTAACTTTTAACATATTTTTAAATTAAGCCCATGTCTATTTATTTCACAAATGGTATTCCAAAATAACTCTAAATCATTTGTAAGGAAGTCATATACAGTACACTGGTCATGTAGACAGTATTTCAATGAAATTTTGGTCAATATTTTCAATATAGTTCTTAACTTTTAACATATTTTTAATACTTAAACATTTAGATGGGATGAGATAGATGTGAGAAAATAGGTGTTCTATTTTGTCTGAAGCAAACAGAATTATCCTTGCACTAAGAGTGGTGGAGACATGAGCTCAGTGAAATCATCTGTCAAAATTTCAAATTCAAAGGTCAGGGCTACCACTACTATTCTAAGAATCTAACTTTATTGCTCAACATTTTTGTGTCCTGTGCAAACTGTCATGACTGAAGCCATGTTTAACTTTTTTGATTAATATTTGATTAACTGTGCTAAGTCTTGGCTGTGGTAGAGTTAATTTTCTTCACAGTGGCTGGCGTGGGGCTGTGTCTTGGATTTATGGTGACTACAGGGTTGATAACACAGAAATATTCTGATTTTGCTGAGCAGGGCTTGCACAGAGCCAAGGCCTTTTGTGCTTTTTGTACTGCCAACTGATGAGGTGACTGAGGGCACATGGGAGGTTGGGAAGAGACACAGTCAGAACACAAGTCACAGTCAGGTGGCCCAAACTGACCCAAGGAATATTCCAGACCATGTGACATCATATTCAGTATATAAAGTGAGGGGAAGAATGAGGAAGGGAGGATGTTTGGAGTGCTGGCATTGGTCTTCCCAAGTAATGTTATGTGTGATGGAGCCCTGCCCTCCTGGGCATGGCTGAACACCTGTCTGCCCATGGGTGTAAGTGAATTATTCTCTATTAATTGTTTTGATTTTCTTGTGTGCATGCTTTTGCTTTCCCTTTGACCTGTCTTTATCTCAGTCCACGACTTTTCCATCTTTTACCCTTCCCTTTGTCTCCTTGATCTCACAGGTGGGGGAGTTAGCAAGTGGCTGCTTAGAGCTTAGTGGCTGGTTGGGGTTAAACCACAACACTGAAAAAGAGCTCGGTGCTCTGAAAGAACAGGGATTTAAACTTCTGTGGATTCTTTTTTGGGATATAATTCAGGAATATTAATTCATTTTGCAGATCCATTGATTAATGCACAGAGAATAAAGACCATGAAAACAAATTCACCAAAGCCTTTAGACTAGTGACTAATAATTTCCCAAAAACCCCCATAAGCATATTGAAAAGGCTAAAAAATGGCATCCAGAAATGTTCATTTCAGCATTATGTATTCCAACAGTAAAACTTATTTGGATTAGTTTGGCAATAACTGCCCACTGTATTCAGGAGAAATGGCAGACTTTAAAGAGAGTAGAGCATGGGTGGGAAAGGGGGCTATCTCTAGTGATGGTCTAATACCAAATATTCCCTCTTGGAAAAGAACAGGAGCTCCAAAGGCACTGCAGTTCCAGGAATACATTTGTTTTCTTCCCGTCCAGAGGAAAAGAAAAAGCACAGCTGCACCACTGTGCAATGCAGTCCAGAAGTTCAGGGGCATCCTCATGAGATGTTGCTTTTTCCTAGAGCTCTTTGGGGAGGTGTAACTACTCACCACTCCTGACTCCCAGCTGACACAAAACATAGTGGAGCATTAAATGAAATGCACAACACTGACATTTCAAGCCTTCCTTATGCCAGAAAATGGAACACCTGCACTGGACAATATGAAATGGATGATTAGAGTCAAGCCAATTTGTCAATTTTTAAGCATAATGCTTTGTACCAGATCCTACAAATGAAAGCCATAAATGAAAGACTACGGCAGTGAAAATCCCTCCAAACCCTATGTGTACATAACAACTTAGTTATACTCTTTTGTCACCCGCTTTTTTGATTAATATGTTGAGGGTTTTTTAATGAGGTGAATATATGAAAGAATTTGAAAACTTATACCATTTAAAGCTCCTCCTAAAGACAAATGATACTTAAATTCATCCAAAAGAGAGATATTATGAAAATTCCCTTATGACTGAGTTCCTCTCTCTACTGTCAATAGTAATTGTTGAACTATTTCCATTCAACCAGGAATCTTCTATCATTTATAACAACAAAGAATATTCTGAAAATGAAACTTGGTTATTATCCTTGTCAAAGAGTAACACCTAAAATGTAAATTTTACCCCACAAGATAGCTAAAGGGATGATAATGACAAGCGAGTAATGAATTACTCTAGTAAGCTCTGGAAGTGACTCATAAATTCACCAAGATACTCTTGTATCACATTAATTAATCCTGTGTATTTATATTAATGTATATATATATGTAAATATGCATAGCAATGCACACCAATGCATATATATCCAAGTACATTTACATGTTGCCATGGCAGGGTCCTGCTAATATCTGAGAGATCAAAAAAAAAAAAGACCATTCATTTACCAATAAATAAATAATCAAATAAAAGAGGACTCTTAAGCTATTTTATTTTTGATGTCAACAACTATTTACACCAATGAACACTGATACTTACACTTTGCCCATAATTAAATCTCTCACATTTTTAATATTTCTGTGAAGACATCTAGGTGTCCAGATACCTACCAGGTGAGGGTGCATTATCCTTTCTTCTGACACCAGAATCTCATTTTAATATTACTATTATTTTTCTGCTAGGTAAAGGAGTTCACTCTAAGCCCAGAGAGTTTACTTCCCTGTAGAAAAAAAATTGCTTCCTTGAGCTTAGATGTGCCTGAAGTGTAATACCCTCAACACTGGTTTGTAGCCTATAGGTCACATGTGCATGCATGCAAGGTGGTGGACAGACACCTAGAATACAGTTCTGTAGTCCACGCAAAGACAGATGTGGGTGTAGGTATATGAGTTGCCTACCTTAAAGAACCTTCTAAAAACGCTATTCAGATGACATACCACCTCCTTTTTTGTGAACTGCATATGTGTTTTATTGCCCAGGTCAGTCACTGCTGCCTTAAGAAATAATTCTGATTCCAATGCTCTTCCATGGCAGACAGCTTGCCAATCCTTAAATGCCTCTCAGGGTCACCTGGATTGCAGTAGGCTGGCAGCAAACAATATAGTTTGCATGTACTGGCCATAAGCTAAAAAGCAGGAACAAGGAAGACTGTACCTGAGAAAATCAGAAAATGACACTGTTATAAAGTCCTTAGATGGTAAGTTTTAGAAAAAAACCAAAGGAAACAAATCCAAAATCAGATAGACTGACAGAATTAACTGCACATTTACAGGACCAACAGCAATCATAAAACCCTTTCTTGCAGGGCACAACGTGGGAAAGTCTGAGATTCATCTTCATTTATTGAAACCTAGCCCCAAATCATCTCCAGCCCCTTTATTCCCTCCCCACAACCACCAGCACCACTCTCTCAGTAGCTCTTATTCTCCCTTCCTTCTTGGTTTTATTTTTTCCTTGTGATCTCTACCAAAGCTGGCTTTGCTCTTAAACCTCCCTTTGATTTCTCTGCTTCTCTAATTCCTTTCCTTCCCTCATTGTTTTCATTCCCTTTGCTTGATGCCAGAGCCTGTATTTTCAATTCTTCCCACCCTTGTGCTCTCAGCTCCTCACTCCCCTCTTAGTGCTCTCCACCTGACTAATCCCCAGTACTGGCTCCTTACCAAAAGCACTAATTCAATTTCTGTTCTCATGCTGTCAAACACATCTGGAATAAACTGACTTCCTCAGCTTAAGCATAATTCTCTTATCTGAGCTTGTCTAAAGATTTTTACTTCTCTTCCTGAGCAAACTCTTAAGCTGCAAGTTGCATATCATTGCTCTCTATTTTACAGCTCACTCTAAAATTTTCTGCCCTCAGCCCTCTACCACCTTCTCCAACATCCCCCTCACAATCTTTCCCACCTCCTCCCTCTGAAGAAGGTGTAAGCCCCTTGCAAGATTTGAGTGAACAGCACCCTTCATAACCATAATAAATTTGTTTTAGTGACCAAATGCAGTGATCAGACTTTAGAAATTGTAAGCAACAGAGACAACTGAATATAAACCCAAGAATCACATTTGTCTTCCTTAGAACTTTTGATAGCTTTACCATGAAGAAAAAATACTTTTCTAAATAAATATTCCTATTCAGTTATCTTTAAGCATTCTGTTTCCATCTGCTTTTCTTTTATAGCAGACATAACAAAAAAGTGCTTAACACTTGCTTTTATTAAAAGTGTGTAATTGAAACCACTTCAAAGGAAGAGTTAGGAAAATATAAAGTAGATGATGATCATTGATTATAATTTCATTTGAGTTGAAAGACGTAATTGTTATACATCTTGAATGGACAGTATTCAACTCAAGCAAAAGATTTTATTTTATTTATTTTTTTAAAAACTCTCATTGGGTTTATCTCAGATTTCTTGGTTTCCATAGATGCTTTTGTTCAAAAGATAATAATTTTCATAAGAACAGAATTGATGAAGTGTTTTTCTAAATGTTCATGATATTTGTAGGCATAGGACTTTGGTCGTGTGAATTATGTCTACTCAATTGCTACCATTGTTATCAATGAAACTAAAAACACCGATCCAGGGAACAATAATATTTGATTGGGAGAAAAAAATATTGAATGTATTTACAACTGAACAGCAATCTGAAGCAGTAAACGGAGGTTTTGTCTGCATTAGCTTCAACGGAAAATATTTTTATTTCCTTTCTTCCAGTAGTGACTCTATCTTTAGTTTAAATTTTCACTATGCTTATGAAATCTAAATTTTCTGTGAGGCTTCTGTTTACCTTCTATTCTTATTTCGTACCAGTTAATTTTCAGATTTGATTCTGGTTAAAATGGTGGTCTTTGTTTACATTACTGTGGTGTATTTATTTAAAAGTAATACCTATGGACAGAAAATATGGAAAAACTAGATCCAGGTGAGAGAAAGATTTTTCTCTATGATTGTGGTTTAACCTCAGCCAGTAGCCAAGGCCCACATAGCCTCTTTCTCACTCCCACACCAGCAGGAATGGTGGAAGAACCAGAAGGGTAAAAGCTGGAAAACTTCTGGGTAGAGATAAGGAGAGTTTAATAGGGAAAGCAAAAGTAATGCACACAAGCAAGAGAAAAGAAGGAATTAATTCACTGCTCCCCAAAGGCAGGAAGGTATTCAGCCATCCCCAGGAAAGCAGGACTCCATCACCCTTAACAGTGACTTGGGAAAGCAAACACCATCACTCCAAATACCTCACCCTTCCACTTTCTTCCCCTGCTTTATAAACTGAGTAGGATGTCACATGGTCTGGAATATCCCTTTGGTCACTTTGTGTCACCTGTCCTGTCTGTGTCTCCTCCCAACTTCTCATGCACTCTCAGCCTTCTCACCCATGTGGCAGTACAAAAGCAGAGAAGACCTTGCTTCTGTGTGAGCCCTGCTCAGAAAGAACAAAAACATCTCTTTGTTATCAACCTTCTGTTCCTCTGAAATTCAAGACATAGCTGCATACCAGTCACTGTGAAGAAAATTAGTCTAGCCAAAATCAGCACACCTACATTTGGAATTAGACTAACTTTATCTGCTATCCATGTTGAAATTAAATTATATTAGATGTGAAAAGACTACTGATTAGTGGAGGATATGTATGTGGAAACCTTCCTGACCAGGAAGCATTTGCTGCAAACATCATCCAGCAATCAGTTTGTTGTTGTTCTTTTAATCATTTTCTAACATGCATGCATGTTTAGCAGCCAAGTATTTCCTCAAAAATCCACTCAGCATACGCAAGATGGACATAAAGAAGCAAGTGGAAGGAGTTGTGGAAGAGAGAATTGAGTAAAAGTTGCAATACTTGTTCTTCATTGATTGACACTGAAGTAATAGTAAAGGGTGTGAGAGTAATTTGTTGTTGTGATCCCTCAGCTTAGATTCTTAAACCTTTGCCTTTGTTTCAGACAAATTCTGAGTTCTCTGGAAAATATAAAAATACCCTGTTCTTGAGTCAGTCAGTTGTTTAACACAATGTTGAACCTATGCACAATCGCAATGACAGGGTCAGTTTAAGACTTTAGGTCCTTTGCCTATATCACATCTCAGCTGAGCTGGGTAGCCCACTGAACTTCCAGTATGACCCATAATATTGGGCATTTGCTTTTTAGGACTGCCAAAAATGCTAAGGCACATTTTTATCACAATATGACCTCTTAAATCAGCTCCCATTGATCTGATAGATCAAAATTCCAAGGGTAAACATCAGTATAGATAAGAGCAGAAACTGGAGAAGAAAATAAAATTGGATAGAGAAGACTAAAATTCACAGGACATGACAATGGTCAGTGACAGATTTACCAGAGGGCATCTTTTTTTTCCCCTCTTACATTAGTGCTGCTTCTTGTGGTATGCCCTCTGTGTCACTTGTCTGGGAGGCAATCATAACCCTGGGTAGCCTCTTGTCACTTTAACCATCTGCATCCAGCTCAATAGTCATCGACTGATAAGCAACACTGCTTTTTAAACCTTCACTAAAACACTTCCAAAACTCACACTTCTATGAAATAATTTTTCTCTGTCTATATCACCTATATTATTGTATGTAAAACTCATCCTTAACAACTGGATTATTTTATAAGTGCATTAGAAGCCATTTTGTTAATGAATAAATTAGAATAAAATATGACTGAAACAATAGTTGTAGTCCAGATCTTTCAGAGGTATAGGCATTTTCACTGCCATCTGTGTATTTTAAAGACAACAACACTAAATATTTCTCATAGTCTTTCCCAATAATTTTTTTTAATCTTTGCGTCACTAGGATCATAACTTTTCTTTACAGGAAGAATTCACACTTTAATTAATAACAAATCTTACAGAGAATTTTGAAACTGGTAAATGCTGGAAACAGTGTAAGTTGACATTGTAAGATTCAAAAGTTTACCTTAATTCAGACTTTACAATAAAGTAGTCATATTTGCCACTTCCTTTGTAAATTTAACTATGGAAGTATCTTATCCTGGCTGCTTCTTTCAAGTGTCATATGAGATTTTTGTATCTTGGGAGACACTGACTCTACCACTGGGAAAACAGATTCTAAGTCTTTCATTTAAGATGAAAAGTTCAATTAAGTCTTCACTTTTAATTTTCAACGCATGACACTAACAATGTTTTTATCAACCCTATTTTCAGCAGAAGAGTTTGGAATGATTTTATTTAGATGATAGCATATGAAGACGGATAACAAAAGATCTGAAAATCGGGATAATAATGAAGAGGAATGTTTTTGCATCTAGGGCTCTGAGATAAAATTTGTTTTATGCTGCATTCTACTGTCAGTTGAAAAGTATTAGTGATACTCTGTTCATCCTGGTTTTTTTAATAGGAAATGCAAAATTATTAATTTCTCATATTACCATATCTCATAAAAAACCAAAGAATGTAATTCCCCAAGTATATTGTTAATTTGTATGATTTAGTTAAAATCTCGTAGCTTGCAAAGCACCTTTGTGAAGGCCATTCAATTTTTCTCATACTTACATGTCTATCAACCTGTTCCAATTAATCTCCCTTTCAATGGTGAATTTGCATTGCCACTTGTTGTGGGATTGCTGAATTTATTTTTGCATGCTTTAGTTTTTATAGGTTTTATTATAAGTTAGAATAGCCCCTTTGTTATAAGTTAGGATAGCTAAGCTGCCTCATATGGCCCCTCGCCTTGGAATTTTTCCCTTATCAGAAGTTGATAAGGGTTGCTGTAGCCTCTACCTAGAGAATGCATTCTGATTGGCTTTCTTCCTTGAGATGCCCCCCTGTCCATCATGTCCAGTGTATTCTTTGATCTCGTTGTCTATTCCCCAATGACCACTCCCAAAATCACGGTTATTTGTTAGTAATTATGTAAGCTTGTAAGAATTTGTTAC
>JBBMKD010000170.1:55631283-55657372 GCA_037834095.1 Argya squamiceps | reverse complement strand
TGTAGAGGCGTACCCCAAAAGCAGCCGGGTGGGCCAGCAATACAGCAGGCTGGCCAAGGGGCACGCACCCCTACAACTTGTGGTTTCTGTAATTTGCGAAAAGTACTTTGGTCATCCCTGCATACTGGAAAATCTGACTGATCTGCAAGCATTCCAAAGTTTTAGAATTTCCTCTGAATGGTTTGGGTTATGGCAGTGTTTCAGAGTTTAGTCTGTAAATTCCCTGGTTTGCATGGGGAGTTTCACATTTGTGTAGTGTGTAAATCCAGTAACAACCTATTTGAATATTTTATGCAAGATTTCAGGGAAAATATGAATATTAATTGCTACTTTCAGGCATAACCAAAGGATACGAGAATAGTTGCCCTACTAGGCTGGAGCAGCACTGGGGAGAGCCTGTGAGTGTGGCTGCTCTCTGCAGTGCACTCTGCCCTTCCTGCCCCAGTATTCACAACTGGTGGGTTCAGGACTGTAAAGGATCTTCTGTTGCTTGCTTTAGTTTCTCTCTGTCATTGATCTGGTTTGAACTCCTTACCCAAACAGGCAGTGGAAGAAACTTCTACAATTCCACCACTGTCTGCACAAGCAGGTGCATTCCTTTAGCTATTCTAAATCAATCAGTTACTTTAACTGAATGCTGTTCCATTTTAACACTATGGCTGTGAGTAATTTGCCTTATCTTCTACTCATTTGCTACTAATTTAATTTCTACACATTTAATGTTTGATGACACCTGGTCTTGTGGAAGGTGTCCCTGTCCATGGCAGAGGGATTGGGACTAGATGATATGTAAGGTCCCTGCCAACTCCAGTCATCCTGATTCTCTGATTCTGTGACATGATGCTGATTGTGGGGAACAACAATGGAGAACTGGCAGAACACAGCAATGTCTTGTCCTTCAATCTAGTGGCTCAACACCTCTCATTCCACTGAATGAACTTAGCTACTTGAGATGAATGGTTCAATAGAAAACTTTAGTGGTTAGTTCATTTAAGAATGAGTAGTTTTGGTATTCTTAAGCTTGGGTTGAATGGAGCTAAGCAAGAGGCTGGTACCCCAGTTGGTGCCACAAATATTGTTAGTACAGATAACATCAGTAATCAGTGATGCATTTCAGTGCTTGTCTACAGAGCAAGAAGTCTGTGTCCTCTAGAAATGCAAGCCAGGTGCACTTTTATTTGTCTTGAAAAATATTACTATCCCTAGTTGTATGTCAATCTGTTTGTAAGTAACTGAGTGAGCATAAAAAGAGATACATACGGCTTGATAAGGGGACATGTGGGAGAAGGTGTCCCATCTACAGCACCTATCCTGCTGCATGGAACGGATAAGGTCAGGAGGAGACAGGAGGAGCATCTACACAACAGGCTTGCATCCAGGAACCACAGTTTTTAGGGCCTAATTCTTACCATGGACTGTGACATGAAGACAATGCTGTGTAAGGCTGTAGTGGGGTGTGGGCTATAAAGTCCAAGTCAGAGTGCATTGTGCAGTATAGTTAGCATGCCCATGTGACCTGTAAAGACTTGGCTTTATACCAATTTCAACTAAAATATAATAGAATATGAGCAAAGCTTTATTTCCTTCCTTTTTTATTTATGCCACAGATGAAGAAAAGTGCTTAAGCAGCTGGTAATTGACAGGAAATAGTTAAAAGAATGGGATAAAGTTAAAAATCCTTGAAATGCCTCGCTTCACACTATTCAAAAATAATCTGGGATCAAAGTACATAAGCATAAACTAGAATGACAAGAAATGCTTTTTGGTATTGCTTTCGCCACCCATACTCTATTCTATTTTGTGTTCTGGCTCTTAACCCTCTTTACTCAGCCAAGGAGGGGTACAGTGGAAATAAGAACTTCTTTCTCTTTGCACAGTGGCACATGGACAGCACACAATAGCAGCTCCTGCACTGCCTTCAGTGAAGCGAGCTTGGGAACAACTCACTCATCCACTGATGAACAGGGTTCAGGGAAAAGCTGAATCTGCAGCACTGACAGCCTCACTTCACCTGGGAGATCAGGATGGGGGAAAGACATGGTGCCATGGTGTCAGAGAAAAGTGTATAAAGCCTTTCCCCACACTCAGAGATGAAGTGGGAAGGAAGGTCTGGGACTGCCTGAGGCACCATCTCTCCAGCTCTCCTCCTGGGGCAGTGTCTACTCACCACCTGCTAGCCAGGACTTGCAGACAAATGGCACAATCTACCCTTCCTTTCATCTTTAGGACTCTAACAGCATTATGCAAATCCTAGCTATGTCCCTGGCAACCCAATCCAAAGGCAATTTTGTATGCCTTTTTTTTTTTTTTTTTTTTTCCTTGTGACAGATTTCATCCCCAAAGAGATGAGTCCAGCAGAGGACAGAAGTGAAGGCTGCTAGAGTACAGTGTGTCTGGTTTTGAATGCAATGAGTTGATGGCTGCAGCCTAAGGCACTGGTGTGATTTTGTTTAAACAAACATAAGCCAATTAAAAATACAAAGAGATTCAAGGAAAAGATGCTCTTAGTTGAAAGCCTCATGAGAGAATAATTTAAAGAACAGATCAATAGCAGTGAGAGAGATTTGTTCCCATAAGACCAAAAGCCAGCATGTAACAAATCTCGAGAAAGGCATTTATAGGATTGTACTTTGTGAGTGACTGTGGCATAAAAGAATGGTGCTTTAGCGTAATTACAGTTAAATATTTACACAGTCTTAGCTGTTTCCGGGAAAGCAAATATTCTTGCAAAGATGATTTTCTCCTATTCAATATATCACTGAAAATGCTTGCTGTGCATGTGTTTACTGCAAACATAACAATTATATAAATGCAGCTTCAAGCAGAAGTGTAGTGGAGAATGCTATCTTAAAAATAACAAATCACAAAGTAAGAACAATATATACTACAAGTTAAAATATTCTCCCCCTCATTTTCCAAGTAATGGCTTTTTACTTGTCACCTCTTTCTCACTGATTTGCACATACAAAAATTTCTTAGAAGCTAAAACAAGAAAAAAACCATTTTTCTAAATGTCCTGAAATTATTTATCTAGGTGGGTTTTGTTTTTGTTTTTGTTTTGTTTTGTTTTAACTTCCAAATTTAATAATACAATATATTTTGACCTTCCAAGCATAGAAACATTACAGGATATTCCAGCTAATTTTTTCTTTAGCCATCTAGTTCAGAAGTCTTATTCAGGAGAATATTTCCCCTACTTTTTAGCTATTATAGGTGTACAAGGGGAAATGAAAGGAACCAAAAATATATGTGCATTTATATGTCTTCCAGAGGATGATTGAGAGCAGCAGCTCAGTTTAGAAGTTATTTGTACCTGGAGAAGTATGTCTCATGCTCTACTAAATGTTTAGGAAAAATAGTGGGACGAGTGTCCTATACTAGATCCTTACAATCAATAATATAAATTTTCCTATAACCTTAAACTTTTGAGAAAACAGCAGCAGAAAATTATTTTTCCATAGGACAAAGGTTTTCTCCCAAATATGAGAAATCTTGAGAGATTGCTTCTGAGCTGAACATTCATATATTTTGCACAGCAGATAGAACAACTTTGAAGAAAATACAACAATTCTTCATTGAGATTGGAATGAGAGACTGTTAATATGGTACAATGACTTTAAAAATAGGGTGTATACCAGGTCTTTGATGTACACCTGTGTGCTTCCACTGCTTTACACTATCTTTGTTAAATCAGTGGCGAACAGCAGTTTACATCAGATGAAGAAATGAAATGACCCCTTGTTTTACACAGCTCAGAGGGTAAAGTGGCAGCAAGATTAGTAATGCAGAGCAGCTGCTATAGAAAAAGCCCAATAACTTAATTATGTTGTTGTGTTTACCAGAAAGAATATATGGGTTCCAGAGAGCAGATTTCTACTGGGCATGTGATTAAATTCTCATAGGTAACTTAAACACCTTAATGGCAATGTATGAGTCCCAGCTCACTTATCCCACTCCCAGAGACCCCAAATTAACGTGGTTGTGTTATATTCGCTGATTTCCAGAGTAATAGCTACTAAGACCATATTATATCACGGACTGTTTTCTTGAGTACGGCTTGATCCATCAGCAGGCTTGGACTTGAGGATTCCACTTGATATCAGGAGATGAATAATATTACAGTGCTACCTGCCAGGAACTTGTACAACTCCCAGGGTATTTGATGATTAGTATGTTTTAATAAGCCATGAATATGATACCTGTATATATATATATATAAAATATATATATATATAAAACATAATTCTAAATATGTGGACATTGTAGTGGTTTTTGTTTGCCAATCTGAGATTTCATGGCCAATGCACCAATTTAATATAGTGGGTCTAGTGCTGGCCAAATGCCCGTGCACCCACTAGAATTATTTATTCATTTTCTGCTGCAAGAGGGGATTAGGAGGAGAGAAAAGCTCAAACTTTAAGGGTATTAAGAAAACTTTATGATAAGAATTAAAAGAAAAATAATAAGAATCAGAATAAAACCGTCAGAACACTTCTTCTCCCCCCACAACCTTCTTTTCTTTCCCACTGACAACGTACAGAAACAAAACCTGGGACTTTCAGTCAGTTTAGCACCTCCAGAATAGTCTTTCATCAGTTTTCTTGGGAAAACTTTTTCATTCCCTCTGAAGCATTCAGTGAAATGTCTAAACATAAATTTCTAATGAGAGCTGAGAATGTAGCTTTACCTCAGGTGATTTCTGCCTGCTTTTCGGATTATTGATGTTTGTGGTCAGAATTTCTCTAATGACTCATGACACAGGTGCAAATATCATTAGGAAAAGCTTCTAGTTGAGAATGAAAGCATGAAAATTTTTCAGTCTCCATTTTTAACCACATAAGGAGCAAAAGCAAGCAAAAAAATAGAGGAGGGCAGTATCCACATAAATTATGTCCTTCTATTTGCTGAAAATAAGTAATGGAACCAGGAAAAATAAGAAAAATAAAATAAAATAATCTCATAGCTTTGTAAAATATGCATACAATTACTAAAATAAGAGAACAAAGTTTAGCAGAATGATGAAATTTAACTAAGTCATAAGATGCTATTGAACAGAGTTTTTACAGCATAATTACTGGGAATATGGATTTTCCCAAACGTTTCTTGTTAAACTTGAGGAAGCCCACTGAAATATTCATTGTCTTTTGGACAGATCTTAGATAAGGCCACACACTTCTGGCTTTTTGACTTATCGCTTACACAGGCCAAATGTCCCTTAGAAAAAGACATGCTTCTCATTTTCAAAATTAATAAGTCAAACACATATTTCAGTGGTATTCCTCAAAAGAAGATGTCCAAAATATGAAAATTTGGACCAAAATATAGGATTTCCAGTGCACTATTTTTGTCCATTTAATCAATACAAATAGAATGAGAAAGCCCCACCAAACAACAACAGTTAGACTAATAAAATTTCTCAGTTCCAGACTATTTCCCCTTTGAAATTCAAGACCAATGTTTATTTCTATATGTATCCATGTGTATAGAGAAAGACTTTTTGCAAAATAAATGCAAACTAAAGTTATCCAAAATATTGATACTATTTACTATGCACCATTACGTAATCATTCACTAAGGAAAACCTTTTTTCTCCAAGGTGTATTTTGTGGAAGACTTCTATAGATGATTTACCATCTAAGTATATGCTGCAACAGGGAATTTATATCCATATTTGCATATTATTGATTTAATGAGGGAAAAAATTATTGTAATCATTGCTTTATAAAATAAAGCAGTATTTAACTGCCACATAAATGTCTGAAAGTTCTTTTTCTTAGATTTCCCATTGCCTTTAACTTGTGCCTCAGTTGATAATTGTTGATAAAGGGACAAAGTAATACTTTGAATAATTGTGTAATGGGATCTTCAGAGAATGATTTGTCTTTCGTTGTTGCTTAGAGACAAGATTCCACATCAGAATGCTTCAGTTTCTATCATGGGCCACTGAAATTTATTTCATAGAACCAGCACATTTTTTGGGCAACATCTCGACCTTTTTAAGTCTCACTTTTTCAAGCTTGGGAATAGTGCCTATTATTGTTAATTTTCTTACATATCATTTTAATTTACGTTTCTGGAGTGATTAAAATAGGGGCAGGGAGGGAAGTGCAACTTGAGACAAGTGGTAAAAAATTACCTACTTTTTAAATAGTCAAAAATGCCTGAGTGTAATAAAAAATGCAAACAAAAACCTAAGAAAATAAATAAATCCCACCCTTGGATATCTTTCACACATGAAACACAGGAGCTGTTTTTATGTGCACAGGAGGTACATTTATTTTTCTTTTGTAGTTCACTTTTCAGTTAGATTCAGGACTTAATGGGAATGGCTGTGGGGAATGTGTGTGGGTGAGTACCTCTTCCAAGCATTTCCTCCTGAAATGCCAACCCAAATCAAGACAATGTGTTGTCCCCCCTACTGCACCTCTCCTATTGTGAGGGTTGAAGAGTCCATGCCCTCCACAATCCTCTCCCCAGTAACATTTCTGTCTTGATCTGGATGTTAATATACTGTGAATGTTGTTCCATACGTTTTCCCACATTTCTCTTTCACTGCAGGTTAAAGGTGTGCCCAGGTTTGGCCTTTTGAAGAAAGCTATGACTTCACTATCTATTCATGGGGACACTTAAATTAAAAATTGATTCTTCCAAGGAATGACAGCCCAAGAGGAGGCAGCCTGAGGAGCAGACACCCGGGAAGTAAAGCAACAAAATACACTGTGTGTATCACATAGGCTTTGCTATCTCAGCGATATAGAGACATAACTGCTAAAAGGAAGTCTGGCATTGTTTTTCTCATGGCTGAGTGAGTGGCAGACCCTGGGGAGAATGTATCAGAGTTCTCATCTTGTAACTTAACTTCTTCTTTTGTTATTCTGCATAATTGCTGTCACCCAGGTAAAGCTGGATTGTTTCTTCCATGGTAAATTCTCTCACCCACAACCCTTTGACCTTCAGGCAGCAAGAACAGCAGGGCTTCTCATCACAAGATTTGACTGAAGAAAATAACTACTTGCAGAGGAAGTGATTTGAAATAAACAATGTCTCTGAATTAAAAAACTAAACAACTGGGGTTTAAAAACAAACTGGAACTCCTGGGGAAACTTACTTGGAGTGAATGAAAGATACAACATTTGAAGAACTCAGGTGCTTAATCATGTGAAGTATTAAACAGAAATTTGAGTATGGCTGGGAAAATTGTTTAATTCTGAGTAGAATTCTGATAAATGTAAAAGCAGGTCATGTTTTATCAACAGACATGTATGAATTATGAGCTCATATTGATTCCCCAATCCTTTGACATTAAAATGTTCAGGATATTTTATAATGCTGAAAGCAATGTGATAATTGCCCTTAACAATGCAAGTATGGAAAAGAATATGTCTGCTTAGTCATTATAAAAGAGTGTTTTTGTTAATTGTTGTTCTAATAGATCTTACCTCAGCCTAGATTTTAAGGAAAATTTCTTGGCAAAAAATTCCTGCAAGTCACAATCTTTTTTCTCAGCTTTTCTGGGAAAAAAACAATCTGATTTTTGCTAAGGAGGTATGTTCTCCTTAAAATCTTCATGGAAAATACCAATATATAATAATTCACTGTGGTGCCAATTGGTTAATTTGATTGGATTTCTTGCTATTAATTTGATGACTTAATCTATTGGTATATTGATTCAATTTTACTAGACACCTTAATTTAATTATTGCATTATTATAGTTTTAATTAGCAAAGTAAAACTGTAGTGTATTAGCTCTGTAATTGTCACATATTTCTTATCTTTGCTGAAGTGTCTGTCTGATACCAATTTTTTTTCTTTAGAAATCCATAAATACAAAATCCCTCCTTTTTTTACTATGTTGGTAAAAAATAATGAAAGTATTTGTAATTAGGAAAACTTGCAAGTCTTTTTGTATTTAGTTGCATGACTAAATTTAAATCACTGTATAATATCTGTTTTTCAGGAGATGTGGCAAATATTTCAAGCAGAAGCATATGTAGCTACAGAGAAAGAAATAAAATATAGCTTATTCTTTGGAAAGCTTAAAAATTCTGAAGTATTTTTGTGCCATTTGAAGCCATTTTGTGCCAAATACTGAAGGATTTATGTGCCATATATCTCACATTTTGTCAGAGTTCCATCTTCTGAATTAGATTTCTCAGTTATTGCTAATGTCTTCCACTAAAGCTGTAAGTTAGGACTGTGCCTTTAAGTCATGTTATCTTAAGGACAATAATAATGCTGACACCTGCTAAACTCTCCAAGTGAAGATTTCTAGTATTTTGCTTTTGGTTTGTGTGTTCTCACATGTCATGACTGTTCAAGAAGAACTCAAATATTTTGAGTAGGTAGCTAGAAAACAAGGAATTTCCCTTTTATTCCACACACCCCGAACCTTTTTTGCTAATACTTATTAGTGGTCTTAAAAATGGTGAGAAAAGAAGCACATTTCTTAGAAAAGCTGAGAAATGTAGTATATATCAGAATTCTACTTTTATTGAGACATGTGACTTAAAAGTCAAATTAAGGACATTCTATTTGACCAGAAAATGGGATGACCCTTCACTCGTGGTCACTGTACCATTCTCTTCCAGCCTCAGACCACTTTTCCTTATTTGTGACTGCAGTTTGATCAGTCTCACACATGAGATTTGGAATGTGGTCCAGGCCCTGACATGGCAAGCAGAAATCACCTCAGGGAGCCAGGACTGTCAGTCTAATGTAGGGAATAAAGTACCCCTGACATACTGTACATATTTTTGTTGCAGTGGAGGCAAAATCTGTAAGGGAAATGATTAAATGTGCCCTGAAGTCCAACTGAATAAGCAAGCTGTAATATAACTTGCTATTCCTTTGCAAGCTTGGATAGCTTTGTGCTTCTATGCCTGAAATTAAGTACTTTAAACTTTGTTTCCTGAGGCGTATTTTCTTTTGTTCTGCGTATTTGCATAAAGTACAAACTATCCATTTCCAAACAGTTTAAGTGAATGAAAAAGTCCTGATTGTCAGGAAGACCAGAATGCTCTATGATATAAACAGGAACATAAAAAACAATGTATATTAATTTTAGACAGTACAAGAGAGTAAGTGACTAAGGCTTTTAATATATTTAATTTTTAAAAAATATTGTAATTGTTGATCGTTCTTTTACGTTATAGGTCCTTTGCAGAATTCAACCTTTTTATTCTGTGTTATGAAACTTTCAGAATAATTTTTTTCCTTTTCGTTTTTGCTTTTTATCCTTTCCCTTCCACTTTCCCTTTTCCTCTCCTTTTCCTGTTTTTATTTTCACCTTTTTATTTTCCTTTTTTTTGTTTTCAGTTTTACTGAGCACATGACCCTCACACACAAATCCTGACTTCCATATGGATTAGACTAGATCAAACACAATCTGCATTTGTTAGTTTTGGGTACATCCTTTGCAGGCTGAGTTATTGCAAATAGTGTCACTGTGGAAAAGGGACAATTAACTTGGGCCATCAGTGGGTGGTGACTATTGCCATTGGTGCAGAGTTTGGATTTACAAACAGAAAGGATCAAACACTTCACACCCTTCACCACAGAAATGAACCCTGTAGAGGACTCAGTGGTCTAAAACAAAGCACAAGCCTACATTTTTCTATCTGTCAAAAGATTTCAGAAGTAATTCATTGTTACAGCTCCCTGGAGTGAGAGTCTGCTTGTCCATCTGATTTTTCCTGACTGAATGCTTTAGACATCCTCTGAGGAAAAAACTGTTGTAGTCTTGTTTCCAAAGCATAATAGTTAAGACAGGAAGTGTGAAACCATTTGGAATCCTTCTTCCCTGCTGTCATGTTTTATCACTACTAGGATGTTATGGTCATGAGCAGCTCTTGATTGCAAGCCTCAGAGCAAATATTATTTCTAGGCCCTGTCTGGTACCCCTCTGAAAGTTCTCTGGATTTCAGAAATCAGCTATACAATACTTTGCTAATCAGATATTTCAAATAAAAGGCTTACCAAAGTTTAATTTTGATGCCAGACTACACTGCAGTGTAGGACCAGTATTATTTTGAGGAAGGGTCTGTGAAATCAATGGCATTGCTTCACCATCACAACAGTTGTATCACTGAAACTAGAATTTAATTTTTAGAGTGTGACACTGTGGATATCTGAAACATCCGCTGGTTCCTTCCGGACAAATCTGAGCATTGCAAATATACTGTTTACTAACATAATGAGTCTGTTCCTAATAAAAAGCAACATGAATAACATTCCTTTAGAATAGCCATGAAATATGGATTTCTAGTAAATCTGTAAATGAAAAGTGAATGGAAGGAGGACATTTTAAATTCTGTCTGTATATATTTTCAGTATTTTGATTGTAGCAAGAACTTTTTTGAATGGAGCAAATGTGAAAACAAGTTTTCATGTTCAGAAATATTAATTCATCCTTCACTATAGAAAAATATAAAAATATAAATAAGCTATGCTCATCAGCTGAGGACAATTTATTTTATTAATTATAAAGAAAAGTCAGCTTTCTCAGCTGGCAGATTTTTGTAAGTTCTCCTCACTCTCCTTGAAATGACCTTCATATGTGCTTTCTATTTTGTGCAGGTTATATTGATATTGCCATGAAACACAGCCTATGGGAAATCAGCTTGCCTAGTGCAAAGTGCAGTCCAACAGATTATTGTAAAAAAATATCACACATAAGATACCCAGTGCTGTGATTCATAGGAGCTTATAACCACTTTCCTTTATGCTGTTATTATAGCCTTCCTGACTGATTTGCATTTTGATGAATCACCACTGCTGTGTTTTAAGTGATGCAGGAACACATATGATTAAAGTGCCTCTTTCAGGAGCAATGATCCACCAGAGCTTATAAACCAATATAACAATTATTAGCTGAAGGAAACCAGATGGCATCAACTTTTTCTGTGTCAGGTTTTCTGGTTGAATAAACTTTTCTTTGTACCTCTGTCTTTTGAGCCACACATAATGGAAAAGAGAAAAAAAAGTATTAAAATGGCCCTTTCCCCTTATGTTGGGTCCTTTTTGTTGTTTCATTGGCTAGGTCTTGGTTTGTTTTAAACTTTATTTCCATCAGCCCAAGAAAATGTGTAACCCTGCAGATAGACACAGCTCCCATTCCTATGCTCACCCCAGATAATACCCAGATTTAAGCATACCCTTATATGTTACAGAATGGGAGAAATGAAAGGTAGTGGGCAAAAAGATGTGAAACACACTGGGAACACTTCAGCTGATACAAACATCCCTGCTTGTAGATAAAGGTGACATTCTTCTTGTCAATAAATCACCAGCTTAATCCTTAGCTTGCTTTAATCAGTTCTGGAGGATTTCCACGAGGGCACAATAGACATGTTGATTCAAAGCTTCTTAATAAAATTACTTGTTAATTTGACAGCAATTAAATTGTAATGTGAAAAATAATTTCTCTTCTGTAAATATAATCTCATTCTGTAATGTAAATGGAAGAGGGACAACTGAGGATAAAGACTGACACACCAATGCATCTTAAGAAAGAGAGAACAGCTTTTTGGCCATTTTGTCTGTCAGGAGGGTAAAAAAATGTAACATTATTCTTTGCAACCTTGTTAAGCAGAAAGTAAACAGCATGGCTCTTTTAGAAAGAACTGTACTTTGCAATCAAAATGAAGGATGTTAAGCTCATGTAACATGATCTGAAAAGAATTGTGAGTAAAATATCAATATTCCATTTTCATGTTTTGCCAGTACTAGGGAGTTTGCATATTTCAATACTCAATATGTGAAAAAAATAACTGATTAAAGACAAACTTTATTTTTAATGCTGATGTAGTTAAGAAGGCATAAATGCAGGACAGAAAGTTGTAAAGTGGTTTTGTGACTATCAGAAAATTTCTTAAATCTCAAAAAAGAAGAAAAAATAATGTCCTTTTCTACTGCACAATGAAAATATCTTCTTCTACTCTTTCTTCAGTGAAACCAGACTTCAGAGTCCAATTCTGCCTTAACCATATTTTATTTGGCCAACCCACTTTCCTGGAATGAAGGAAAGTGAAATTGTAAATTCCTTCCAAATCTTGGTCTGGCTTATGGCATGAAAAGTGCCTTAACTGACTAGTAGAGATTTCATTGTTATCAGCTGACTATTTGGAGGTTATATTTTATTTTGTCCATCCATTCCATTATAGACCTAAATTTTTTCCTAGCTATAAGCTTTTCTTGACATGCATGATTCCACATAATGCACTGGAGATGGTGAGTTGGCATTCACCAATGCCGTAGTGGTTTGTCAAAGCCCTGCATACATTTAAAATTTAGGATGTCCTGTAACTATCAGTTAGAAAGATTTTTTCATTGATGATCTTGGGGGAGTAGCTAAAAATTAAGATCAGATAAAAATCTGTTATGCAGCAGTTGCAAATTTACCTATTGTTACTTTAAATAATTTGGGCAACATTTTGCTAAAGCATTCAGATTTGCTGGAAGGGAAATGTATGTATTTTCTTCTTAATATTTGAATGTCTGTATTTCTCTTTTCTTATGAATTCTAAAAATTATTTATTTCATTTGTGAATATACACTGTGATGCTTAGTTATGTTAACATTAACACTCCATTAACACTAAGAGTGAGGGAAGGCATTTTTGTCAGAGTTAATTGCACACATTTTAGATTTGGCTGATTTTCTTTATTTTAAAATAGATTTAAATTTGTTCTAATGATTTATAAGCCTAAATGTTTCACAACCAAAGCTTGTCTTCTATCTTCCCTATGGGCTGTGATACTGGTATATGCCTTATAATATAGAAGAAATAATATTTGGGTCTTTCACTTTATAGATATCAAAGTACTTTACCATAGAATTATTATCCTTTATTTCTTGATCTAAATGAAAACAACAAAGGGGAGGGAATTAAAAAATTAGTGGCATGGTAATTTGTAGAAATATGAGTTTTAAAATCCAGATTGGAGAATTCTTTGGTCTAAGAAAAAACCCTTATTCATGCTACCTTTTATCTAAAAATAGGAGAGGTGAGCTTTATTTCAAGACAGATCATCAGAGCTGGTTAAAAGGCATGGGAAGAAATGAAAAAAACTCTGAAGAACAGCAATACCATGACTGACTACAGAAAAGGAAGGGAAAGGACTTTCTTCTTCTAGCTGCAAACTCCTTGCTAGCTGTGACTTTCAGGAGCACTTACCCATGACCCTGTTGTCTTTCAACTTTTGCTTTTTATTTTAAATGAACAGATAAGTAACAAATATTACTCATTTCTTGATTTGGCTTTTTCAATGAGAAGTGGGGGTTAAACACTGCTGCTGCTGTAAGTGCTATTGAAAAACATCAGCTTCAGTAATAAAACAAATCAGGTGGGAGCAGACGAGCATAAAAAAAGGCCTCAGAACCTTATTTTTTTATTAACCTTTTGTTGACATTAATACTCTACAGTAGGAGATTCACACAGTGCATGAATAGAAATACATTTATGAATGAAGCATGCTTGCTTACACAGGAAAAGGTTAGAACTTAGTTAAGAACTAGAGGTCTCTCACAGGATTTGTCTTCAAATAAAAGCTACAGTCAAGCCTCTACAAGTTTCCTTGACAAAACACTGGACCAGATCCAACAAGAGATGCAGGCATCTGTTAGATACTTAAAACTAAACTTGCCATTCTGAAAGCCTCTGCTCAGCTGACTCCTGAGGCTGATGTCGCCCATGTTCCCCATATTCTATATATTTTTAGCTTACATTGCCCCAAATTCAGTCACAAATACTTTTTTACACGTGTATCTATACCTCTGCTTGGCAGTGGAAGCACAAAACTCAAGCACTCTTCTCAATTTAAATTTCTCATTGAGGGGAGAAGGAATTTGTGTTCCTTCTTGATTTTTGAGATACATTCACAACTTTTATTCAATGACTGCTGAAAGTAAAATGCAGATAATTTTCTGGGAATAGTTGCCAAAGATCAAAGCTAAAAATTTCATATAGTTCTGAAAATAAGAACTTATAAAATCAGGTGTTATTTATTGCCTACATATAAACCAAAAGTTTCTAGACATTCTTCTACACAGAATAAACAGTGGTGGCAAGTACTTAAGTACAGCATACTTTGGTATTTCAGTCTCTCTTCGTCAGGAAGGGAGACTGAGTAAGGAAGATGTTGGTCTCCTCAGGCAGGAAAAGGAACTTCCTTTGCCTGGCACAGAAAAGTGTTTGTCTTTCTTTTCTCCTCCCTTCCTTTTTTAATAGTGTATTTTGAAGAAAAAGATTTATCCTGTCATTAAAGCTGAAGTGAGCTGATGCTGGTTGGATGACAGACAGCTACCAGAGACTGTCTATCACTTCCCTCTACAGCTGGACAGGGGAAAGAAAATATAGCACAGGTTCATGTCTTGAAATAAGATCCAGGACCGACCACTCACCAAATACTGTCATAGGCAAAACAGACTCTAGTTGGGGATAATAAAGAATTTATTGTTAACAAAATCAGGATGAGAATTAAAATGAATCCTAAAAAAACACCTTTCTTCCACCATTCCCTCCTTCCCAAACTCCACCTCCTCCCCACAAATGGTGCAGACAGTTCTTCGTTAACTTCTCCAATGAGTCTAACCCATGGGCAGCAGGTCTTCACGAACTGCTGCAGCATGGTTCACTCTTCCACAGGGTGCAGTCCTTCAGGCACAGCCTGCTCCAGCTTGGGTCTCCCACAGGGTCATAAGCCCTACCAGGAAACCTGCTCCAGCATGGACTCCTCTCTCCACAGGTCCTTGTCAGGAGTCTGCTCCAGCACAGGTTTCCCAGGGGTTCACAGCCCTCTCTCAGATATCCAGCTGCTCTGGCTTGAGACTCCTCCACGGGACTGCAGGTGGATCTCTGAATTCCTGTGCTCCTCCGTGGGCTGCCAGGGCACAGCTGCTTCACCATGGTCTGCACCATGGGCTGCAAGGGAATCTCAGCTCCTACACCTGGAGCCCCTCCTCCCCCTCCTTCATCATTCATCTGGTAGCTTTTGCCATCTTTACACTTTACATGACTACACATGACTCAAAGTACTCCTTAACTCAGAATGCTGAGAAGATCTAAATTTTACCTACCATTTACAAATGTCCAGATATTTAGCTATGCTGTATAAGGTATCAAGAAAATTGTATTCAATGATTTATTGCAAGGTATATAATACTAGCTACTGTTCCTTTTAAATATTTCACTGGATGTGACCATAAATACAAAATAAAATAAAAAAAACCAAAACCATGCAATTTGAGAATTAAAGACAGGATTAGAAATAGAGAATGGAAAACCCCTCAGTTTAATTAGTGTGTTCCTTTTCTAATGCGACAGCTGACACATAGTATCATGGAGTGCATATGTATGTTAGAGCAACTGTGAGCCTTGAGTAGAAAATCTTGGTGGAAGACTATAATTCTTTCAGCAACATACATTAAGAGAAGGTACTACTTTTGATTACTTTTTTGGGTTTTAGATAGTTGACTTAGAATGTCTTCTAATGATACATTTACCTAAAACTGAGGGATGCTTAGGTGCTTCTATTGGCTAGAACATGCATATTTAACTTTTCTACAATATATACATAATAGTAGTTGCTGAATTTACAGATGAAAAGTTTTGATTTCATCAGTATAAGCAAGGTTAAATTACTTTAGAATGACTATTTGATTATGTCATACTTGTGTTCCAAATTATAGATTACGTTGCATATTTCACATTTTTTCCCAAAGAGATTTCAGTAACTGAGTGAAGCCAGGTAATCTTACATTACAGCAAGGCAAAAAGGAACTAAAGGGAAAAAATAAAGCATCATAGCAAACCCAAAGACAGCTGATTTTATATTTCTAAAGAGTCAGCAGTTTATGTAAATATTCTTCTCACATCTTAGCTGCTTCTCTTCTTGTTGCAACAATGCCGTGCCTTAAAATCCTAAACAGATGAGCCCACATCTCCTGTTTATAACTCCTGTATTAACTGCAGAGCAGAGAGCTGTAGTATGGCATGATCTAATTCTGATGATTATTAACTAGTGAAATTTGTTCAAGTGTCTTTGTATGCCTCATTTAATAGAACTAATTCTATATTTTAAAATTATTTTGTGCATGTGAGAAGCATGCCAATCTGAAACAAGAGAGTTTGGTCTACATAAGTACTACAATACTGATGTGGATTTATTTTAATTGCCTGGTAGAAGAACAAACCAATGTGACAGCTGAATGGTGTCTCAAGCAAGCTGCCTGTTGTTGATGAAACCAGCCTGCACTCTGAGTGGTGGGGTCTGTGCATTCACTTCTTACAAGCCATAGGAAAATGACCCAATTTTTTATTTTGACAACTGTTTAGTTTTAGTATATGCATAGTTCAATTTTCTATCCCCATTCCTCTCACATATACCCTTCAAGAGAAAATTATCTTTTATGTCGACCTATTATGTGTCAATAAACAGTCCTAGAAGGTTTTATATCACACCTAGACTGGGTGTCAGTTGAACAACACTTAAGCTTGATTTGCTATAACTGTCTTGGAAAACAAAGACACTTCAATTAGGTCACATAGTTCTTAGACAGCCCTTTGCTTGCTGGTGGGTGTTTTTCTTTCTTGTTGCTTCCTTAAAGCAGACAAAACCTTTCACCCATCTGATTCAAGTCAAGCAAGCCAAATAGACTAAGCTCCAGGTTTACAGAGGAGCAGGCCTGTACTTATGACCTGACAGGCTGGAGATCAGTATTTATAGCACGAAAGATTGGGAAAATCCTGTGACAGCTACCTTGAACATATCAGCCTGAGGAATGATAGACATTTCTTAAGAATTATTTTCTTTTTACTTTTCTGTATTTCCATGGAGCTAAGCCAGTTTCTAATTAAGATTCTTAGTCATATATCTCCATCCAATAATTTTTAAGTTCCTTTTTGACAATAACAATGTGTGTTATTTATCTAACTGTACATCACTGCACATATTGCAGTGACATGAATTTTTAAGATAACTTTATCTAAGAAGAATTAAAAAGCAATTTATTGTTAATGTTCAACAATCTGCAAGTACATGTAAAGCATACTCTATAATTTGTTATACATTAATTTTCTTTCATTATTGCAGTACCTACTATTACTTATTTATTCAACAGCACTTTTCCATTATATTTCAGAAAATTGTTCTGAAATGCCAAAGAAAGATAATAGTAGTTATTTTATACTTTGATGACATTTTTACCATTCCTTTTTATTTTACTTTATTATCTTCTTGGTGCCATGAAGCAGCCATGGCATGAGCATACAGAAGAAAACTGGCCAGTGAAGCAGTGCTCTTATTCAGGCCAGGATGCAGATTTAGGCTCACACGTGTTAGCTGGAAGCTTGCAAATATTTCTCACTGTTTCTTGGCTTAACTGGTGGGAAATCTCTGGAGATTAGTGTTTCTTATGAAGTGACTGCCAGTTTGGTCTGAAATCCTGTTAGTATGATTCTTCTCACATGATTACTGTAACGTTCAAAGCAGTAAAGGGAAGCACAGATCCTTTCCAGTCATAGCCATGGAGATGCATTAGTTCAACAACTCATTGCTGATATTTGGAACAGTTGTGCGGGAGGTTCCATTTGCCCAATCTCTAATTTAGGCTAAAAGAAATCAATTGTAAATATACTTGGTCTCTAGAAACAGGGAAATTGATATACCGTACATTATTTCCCCCTACCTCATTATGTGTGGAAAAAAGAAAGGGAGCATGACTCTTAGTAATTTTAGATGCTGGATGGTAAAGGCAATATTATGTTTGCTACTGTTTGGACAAATTAGACATCACTCTTCTTTCTGAGCAAATGGTGGCTGCCTAAGTGCAAAATATGCTTGCCCTATTGCAGACTGCACAGCTGGGAACAAAATGGGCAGCAAGATTAATGCGATTTAGAGCATGTTTATACTACCTAACTACTCTAACTCACATTCTATAATAAAAGAAAGAGGTGTTGACAGACTAAAGCTAGTTCTTTCTGCCCGAAGTGTCCTGAGGTTCATATAGCACTTCAGCTGAGAACAAAACCAAATGTTACTAAACAGAGTCAGAAGCTGTTGACAAAGCCAATATTTTTCCATGCAACATATATTTTATCAGGGTTATATTTCCCCCCTGCTTCTGTTACAAATTTTTGATTCTCTTTTACTGCAAGTAAATTAGAGAGGTGATTTCTCTTTCACAGCCCATGACACTATAACAACTGCTTCAGTTTTATAGGTCCATGTCCCTGAAGAGCCTTGAGCTTTACGTGGCTTAACAGTGATGTTTGGATAGCATGAGACAGCACACTATCACTAGGATATCACACTGACTTTTTCTTTAGGAAATATAATCAAAGTGCTGTCTGGTGTACTCATAGCTGCCTTATAATTTTTAAATGAGATGACTAACTTTATAGTTTAAACCTCAACTGAATTGTTTAAAATTATCTAGACCTTTGTTTTCTTTTGGCAAATAATATTTTTATATTACATATAAAGGTATGCATGCCATTTTCAAGCAAAAAATATTCTTTAACAGCACTTATGAGGTATTTTAAAACACACATTTTCAATAATCTCCATTTCTCTTACTTTAAGAAGCTGTTATTATAAGTGCAAGCATAGGGAAGTCATGACTCCTGATTAAATATTTATGTGTGTCTGGCCAGTCAGTAATGTTTTATAATAGCTTTTAAGTGTTACTTATTAAATTGCAATTCATCAATCAAGGATTCTTGCATTACACCTGTAGGTATTCATGGCAACAAATCATAAATTCATATTAAATGAGATCTATTGTGTAGACTTATGACACTTTCAAATAGACTAGAGAGGGAGGGGTAGAGGGGCTCGCAGGAGAGAGCCTTGGCCTTTGACATATTTATGTTTCAAGTCCAAACTGAAACACAAAATGAAGGAAATATTCTAGTCTGTGCAGATCCTTCAGAGGGGTAATTGTATCATCAAAGTATATAAATCTTTACATGAGAGTTAGACATAGGAAAGATTACTTTCTTCAGCTAGCACAATTTTTATCTCTTTTTAGCAATATATTTTTAGTTTAGAATGGAAAAAGCACATCAACAATTTTTCCTCACTGAATTCATGTTGTGATAAGTTTGAAATAATCACAGTGTCTCCTTTTCCTTAATCATATGGCGTCAGCTAAAAGCATTTATCTTTAAATCTATAAAAGCTTCAGAAACAACACATTTAATGCATGCATTAGCTCTCAAGTCTGCAACATCCCTAAGTGGGAACTTGCCTTCCAAGGACTTAATGTTCTTTTTTAATTCCCTTCTGAGTGAATAAATTGCAGAAACTAAGCACTCAGAGCAGTTTCCTCTGCACCTTGCAGTGACCTGTTCCCTAAAGAACAACTGCCATAGCACTAAACTGAGGACGTCACTGGTAAAAATTCTTGCACATTCCTGGCATTCACTCTTTGGGTGCCATGGCAGATTGCTCAGGAGAACACTGCCTTAGAATGAGCCATCAATCAATGTGACTGTTTCTCAGCCTCTCAGTCTATCAGTGATTTAAAGTATGTGGTGTAATGACAGATGTATTATTCTGTATATTTGTTTTTCATGACAATCAGTTAATACATTTGACAAACAAGGCTTTTTGGAAACTATTGAACCAAGTGTTGTCAGAAGAGCTATTTTTGAACTTTCGTGGTGTGCATATATATACATATGTAAAGAAATAACATCTTTCCCCTTCTAAAAATAGTTGAACCATGGGGCTGTTGCATAGGTATACTCAGTTGTGTTTATCTAATGGAAAATGAGTTTTCAGTGTTCCCTCCCTATGATCCAGAAATTCTTTCCTTGCTGGTGTATCAGCAGGTGTATCATCCCAGTTTTATCCATGTGTCATTTAGCTGTCATGTATGTGACTGAATATTAAATATGAGAGAAAAAATAGCTTGACCTTTATAATGAAATAGAGTTTGTTCGGTCAGTTAATCGAAGAAGATATGGAAATGTCCATGTAACCAGAAACAAGGCACTACAGGAAGGTGGTTTTTTTACATTCATAAGCAATTTTATACTTTTAAACTTTTAAACTTTTTATACTTTTAAAGCAATTTTATTCTTTTAAACTGTGTAATTGCATATGTTATTAATTTGTTTGTATTTGCATTCATTGTTGATAAAGTGGTGAATATTTATGTAAAATAGCTTCCTAAATTATTAAAATTGTTCTTCTCTAACATTTTGATCAGTAAAAGAATTACACCTTTGTTGCAGTGAAACTTAACTGGAAAGAAATAAAGCAATTCCTTCTAGGAATAATGTTCCATTCCTTGAATTCCTGTAGTGATTAGTATTGTTTAAATAGCTGATCAAGCACAGAGACAGATGACATTAAAATGCCCAACACATAATCAGGAATGTATGTTGCATATTTTAGAATACAAAGTTCAGGGATGATGATTACTTACATGGAGTTCCTAATAGTTCAATACTGCAATTCTCAAAACAAATTTTATCAAAAGGTTAAGAGAATTGCATGCTTCAATGAGCCATTTCTAAATATATGTTACTTGAATCCTTATTTTTTCTACAAATTACTTTCTGAGTCCTACCAAGAAATCTTACATGGTTGTTAATTATGGGAAAAAGCCTAAACTCTCCCCCAATACCTAAATATGTTTTTAAACTATTATTCAGTGATGATAATAATGAGGCAATGGTGATAATAAAAAGATGATGCTACTTTAGGGAATGAAAGCTTATTTTCATGTCTTTAATTCTTAAAATGTATGGATATCATAAAAAGACAACAGTATCCCCAGAAACTTTGACTAGGCAAATTATTTATTTTTCTGCTTTCTTCTGTTTCTTTTTTCCCCTACTTGGTTACTTCCTTATCCTTTCATGTAGAATGGCCTGATAATTCTGTGACTGGAAGTGATGTCAGAAGGTCGCTTTAGTTCAATCTCCAGCTCAAAGGAGGGTCAATTATGAGATCAAAAATGGTTGCTCAGGACTTTATCCATCTGGGTCATGAGAACTCTCACATGTGAAGGTGACACCAACTCTCTGGGAAACCTTCTTCCCTCTGGACTGCCCCCATGGGGAAAATGCTTTCACCAATATGGAGTCAGAACTTGTTTCAGCTTGTTATCATGCTCCTACCAGACACCACCGTGAAGGTTCTGGCTAGGTCTTTTAAATAAGCTCCTCAAAGGTATTTAAATGCTGCTATTAGACGCCTATTAAGGTTTTCAAGACAGAAGAGAGAAGGAAAATGTGATCTTCATAGTCTGTTGGTTTGTTGCTCAGTCCATTATTAAAATAACATGACTATATAAAATTCATGGAAAGAAAAATTGTTCTTAGCCATGATATTAATGATTTCATTCATGGTTTCTATGATGACAGGGAACATTCTGAACACACTCTACATTCTTACTTTTGCTAAGATTGTTTAAGAAGTCCAGCAATCATTTAGGAATATTGGAGACCATAAGAATTAGACATGAAAAAGAACTGTTTGGGTTAGTCCAGTGGGACACAACTGAGAGTGATGTGATACAGCATTCAAAGGAAAGATTTAGGCTGACAATTAGCTCAATTTTTTTAATAATTTAAATCTAGTCCAGATACATCAGTGAAAAACATCCTGTAGGCCTGCAGGAAAATGAGCATGACTGAATAAAGGGGTTTTGCATCTCTTTTTTCCAATCTTATTACCATCTGGAAGTGTATGGAAACACTCAGATATGGTGAAGGTATCAAAATAGAGATGTTAGAAAAGTAGTTCCCAACAGAAGATTTAGTCAAATATCCTAAATATTATTTGTACTATGGAGGCTTTCTCAAGTACTGAAAAACTGATCTGGAGGATTCTGAATTCTTGTGTAGACTAGTTACTTGTATAGACATTCTTGACAGTGTTTTTTTGATTTGTCTCTGGCAGTAAAGACTTGTCACTTGGGTAAATTAGCATAGTGTTTAATCAAATTCATTCTTTCAGTAAGTAGAGTGGATAAAATATATTTTAAAAACTGAAAGGCAAACCAAATACTATTATTTCAGAAAAAGCTTTTTTTTTGTTTGCAGATACTTCAAATGAAAAAAAAATTAGTGTTGAAGTACAACAATATGTTATTACTTACAAGCTTACTGTTTGCAGGCTGTGGAATTTTTTTGTTCAATTCCTGGGTGCATTGCCAAATACAGGTGAAGGCTTGTATTTTATTTGTTTTATATACACTGGGACCTGAATTTTATTAAGTTGACATGAATTCTGTTGACCTGAAGAGCTTTTAGACCAAGCCCTCGAAAAACCAGCAAACAGATCTTGATATTGTAGGATTTCTTCATTAATTAGGCACTACACTAAAATATTTTTTAATATTTAATAACTATAGCCACTAAAATATTTTTTTTCTGTGGAGTACCTAAAAAGGGCAATGATTCAGTCATTGGTGTTTTACTGATAATGGAAACTAGCTTGTATGATTATGCATTATTCTTATGTTTTATGAATTTTTTGTTGACTTTAAAAACAACAGAGAAAAAGCTAAGGGTACCAACTTTTATAGTATTCTGGAAATTTTAATGTGATAATTCTACAGGGTTGAAAGAAAACATATTTACTATAAGCACAAGAGAATCTATTATTTCGTTAAATGAATAATTATCTGTCTTCTTTCACATAAATGTGTAAGAAATCTATTCCATAAATTAATACACATACTAGTAGTGCTGACTCAAAACGTCTTCACTCTTCAAAATACATTTGATTAGCTCCTTCTTGTGACAGCTTTATTTTCTAGACTGATCAATGCACTCTATAGGTACAGGTCCATCTATGTTCTTCTGCCTGCAAAACCTTCTATACTACATGTTAATTGTAGAGAAACTGAGAAAACTTTATCTCATGTCAGTTGACAACAATGTTCCTTGCATTATCTGGCCAATTTGGGGAGTCAAGTGAGAAAAAGAATTTTGTGAGAAGAGAGAAAATATGCTAAAGGATACAAGAGGTTGGAAAAGAAGTGGTGGAAAGATAAAAATGGAAATATTTTTCTCTCACCTTTTAACCTCCTCAAATATTCTGAGATTTTTTGCTGCCATTAAACCTTATCCTTGGTGAGTAACTATTTCTTCATGTTTGTAAACTCATGTCCACCTCTTCCGTGTTGACACCCTCCATCACCTTTTTATGAGGTCATCACTGAAGGAGGAAGAATGAGAAGCTGGAGAAACAAACGTGTTTTATAAAAAACAATGTTCTGGAGGGCTAATGCAGAGAAAGGGAAGATATCATTTATGCAAGTCTGTTTGCAAAACAGAATTTTAGAACTCAATAGGGATACCAGGACGAGATGGCATATATTTTTTAAAGAATTGCCTGAAGCTCTCTTGTATACTTAAAATTCTTTCCAAGTTTCTTGGACATGGTCTGAAAAATCGGTCTACAAAATTCCAAACAGCATTTCCAAGCATTACAAAGAAAAAGCTTATTTCAGAGGTTCGTTTAATTATGCTCTTAAGTCTGCCAATATATTTAATGCAGTGTTTGTTGTTTCATTTTTTTGACTTGCATTAAGGATGATTTATAAACAGAACAAATTAAAGTGCATATAATGTCAAAGTACATGTGCAAATGCAATCCACAGGACATAGAAATTAAAGTTCTCTTTAATTTCTCATATAAAAAAGGATAATAACATAGATTTAATATGGTGATATTTCTCCAATTTTTTATTTAGTTCTGATGTTCAGACATCAAAAGGCTGTTGCAGATTTGGAAATACTTCAGAAAATACTTAAAGAAAATCTTTGCCTTCTGTAATGATGTCTAACATTAAAACCAAGAAATTCATAAGACTACCCTTAACCTCAAAAGGGTTGATGGGAGGTATTGATATAGAGAATATTCTGGGCTAATTTAGTTCAGTTCCCATCTACAAAGTCACAGGATAGTTTAAAATGTGCCATTGCTATTTTTTCCCCTCAGAATTGTCTGACTCATTGTGCAGGCTAAGTAGTGCTTACTTCACACACATGAAAAATTTTCTTTATGCATAAAGTGGCCTTACAATGTTGTTATTACACATACTATTCAAATCCTATACTCAAAGCTTAATTAATGGCTATTAATGACAGCTACTTCTGTTTCACTCATCACAACAATGTATGAATACTTGACAAAGTTACTTGAATTTTACAACCCTGTAAAAACAGCTTTAAATGGTATATAACCCCCTTTTCAACAAATGAATAAAGCTCCAAATATATATTAGGATTCAAGTTGTCCAGTGTCATGTTTTTAGGATGTTGGTATTTATACATAACATTATAAAGTGGCTCATTCGGTGGGGATGCTTTCTCCGGCTAGCTGATCCCCCAAGCCAATTTACAGACGTTCGTGGGCCCTCCAAACAGCTCGCTGAGGCACGGATTCAGGCTTGGAAGAAGGAATCGTGCTCTCTCTGGGTTAATAAGGATGTTTATTCAGTGCAGCCCATGTGGCAGGGGCTTTGTCAGAGCCCCTGTGACCACATGGAGAGAAGCATGCAGAAAGATCTACAGCCTGGGCTGTGCCTCCTCTTTTTCCAGCTTGGGGGCTGGGCAGGGAAACACTGACCCAATGGGGAAGGAAAGGGGTGGGGTTACATCAGGATGAATCCAGGTACAGGGGTAGGAATGGGGGGGGAAGGAACATACCAAGGACAAATAACAAAACACAATACAAGTTCAAAAAACCTGAAACTCACGCTGCTACATAACATCATATGTTCAAATTACTACCCTTACTGGTTTTGACTGTGGTGGAAAATATTGAGCATTTCTTCACTTGGGCCACAGAGTTTCAGAAAATTAGGACAGTACAATTAACAAGCATTTGTGAAACTATTCCTCCCATGGAGATATTGAAAAATCAGCTGGATGTGGGCCTGAGTCACTTCCTCTAGATGACCTTGGTTGAGAAGGAAGGTTAAACTAGATGATCTCCAGAGATCCCTGCCACTCTCAATATTTTGTGATCCCATAATTCATCTTAGTCATTAGTGTCTCCTTTCAACTCCTCAGATCCTTACCTCATCTAGTGATACAGCATAATCCAGCAAACTCCTACAGTGTGAAGCAAGAAGCCAGACTTTTTACCAAGTGAAACATTAATTTTCTTACATTCTTTTTCAGGAAAGCCTGAACTTTGCTTAAAATTTTGATCCAAAGTCAAACATATGCCAGGCAAAAAGGGTAGCTTTTGGCAAGGACAGAAGTAAGCATAAGCATGTTCTTATGAGTGAAAAAGATAATGTTGCCTTAAAGGTACCAGAATTCCTGCACTCTGTTTAACAAGAATGCTTGACAGCATTTACATGAGGACAAAATTTCTGTCCATAGAGACCCTTTAATGGAGAAGGAGCATAGTGAGAGTCAGGAGAGAGAAACTGGGAGATGAAAAAAGCCCAAGGTGGAGATAAGGTGCACATTTTAGTAAATGCAACTTATTTAAAAATATGCTTGCATTTTCTTATATTTTTAAGTCAATTTTAGATGTTTTAAATATCTATGCTCTGAGGGGACCAGAGATTTTATGAAGTGAAAATAATGGCCTGGGCTATGTATGTGGTCAAATTAAATTACTGTCATGGTCTTGCCTGGCCTTGAATTCTGTGATTATGAAGATGTCTCTCTAGAGAATTTCCAAGTCATGAACTTACACCTGCAATTAATACCACTTAAAGGAAAACTGTTAGATTAAGTTGGATTTCCTTAAGACTCATGAGAGATAAGAGGTTAAACACCGACAGCAGCATCACTCTTAAGAAAAAGTCCCAGGCATGACCTCAGGTTTTTGGACAACCTCCAAATACCTCTCAGAGAAGGCAACCCTGACTACTGCTTAGTTTGTTTCAACTTTTTGAAGTTCTACTCAGTTTATATGAAGTTTAGTCCTGTTACAGATGATTCAGAATGATGACTTAAATATCAGTATGATAGGATAACATTTTGTCACCAGTGTAGTTTTTTCCCATCCTGAGTATCTGTAACAGAAAAGAAAAGAAAAGAAAAGAAAAGAAAAGAAAAGAAAAGAAAAGAAAAGAAAAGAAAAGAAAAGAAAAGAAAAG
>JBBMKD010000170.1:55617870-55631183 GCA_037834095.1 Argya squamiceps | reverse complement strand
AAAAGAAAAGAAAAGAAAAGAAAAGAAAAGAAAAGAAAAGAAAAGAAAAGAAAAGAAAAGAAAAGAAAAGAAAAAGCAAGGCAGTTTTAGGTGAAAAAAGGGGATTTTGTGTTGTATCAGCATAGATGCTGTTTGCCAGGGTAAGTATCTACTTAGCAATTTGTTTTTGTTCTTTGATTTTCCTTTTGCTGTAATATTGTTGTCCACTAACCAATGATTAAGTAAACTAATTCTGAGTGTACTCTTATTCAACCTTCACTGTGTGTCTGAGGAATATTTATTTTCAATAAAATTGTCTGCACTTAGTTTCTCATTAGGAGAGAACAAAGCCCAGGAAGGTTAATCAAACAAAGAAACACTTTTCATCCTAATGAGGAACATTGTCCAGACTTCATCATCAGAGGGGCAGGGGCTGGACTAGGATGTACAAGTAATCTGCTGCAGCCCAGTTGCATCCCAATAAGCATGCTGTACACACTTGAACAAGAGCAAATCTTTCTGCATTAGCTAAATTTAAGCGTTACTCAGAAAGATCCATAGGTTTTCTTAGTGGCAAGGACATTCTGATCAATCACCAAGACAGATGGATATGTCATGCATATGCCATTGCCTTGGGATGGAATCCTTTATATCCATTAGTCCTCTCATGTTTGTTACAATTATCTGATAATTTTTAAACATGGATACTATTACTAAAAGACTTAATAAGTATGTTAGAAATAAGAGAATGAAGGACAGAATGAAAGTCTCACACCGCAGTTCCATAAACTTCCTCTTCCTCATTTTGATTGAAACAAAATTGAGTTACATTTTGATATTCAATGTGCTATTATTTTTATTAAGATCGAAACTAATTTTCACTACTGGAAGGTTAAGATATATTTAAATTGGTTTGATTTTTTTCTCTTGGTTCATGGAGGTGCTTATTAGTCTTATTTCAAGTCTTGTCTAGTGTCTGGAGGTCTGAATCTTGTTTCTAGTGATTTATGACAAATGGTAATCTTTGCAGACACTCTTTTAAGAAAAAAAAGTACAGAATACAAGGGGAAAGAAAACATGCTCTTGGATGAGTTGTATTTCTGAAGGTATTAGGAACATCTGACTGCAAACATTAACACTTCCTAAATATGAAAGAACAATCTCCAGCTATGTATGTTATTAAGTCAGTTTGTTTTATATATATAGTTATAATTTTATGCATAGAGTCATATAAATTACTAGGTCTTAAGTTAAAACCACTTATATTGAGCACATTTAGGGGACTGTATTTTCAATTCAATTCATGTGCCTCACATGAACATTTAACCAATGTTTTTTCACTTCCTCAAGTTTAATCACATTTGTCATCCTCTGCATCCCTCAGATCTCTCCTCTGCATGATTCCTTTACTGGTTACACCACCATTTGCTATAGTAAATTTCATTTTCAGTAAACTCTTTGAAGAATATACATATACAGTCTTTTGTTCTAGAGACAGGACATCCTGGTACTGCAGACTCCAGAATCTGGAATGATACGTGCAGAATAAATTACCAGGAAAAATGTACTTCAGTGCTGAAGAGGAGAACTGCTAAGAGTGCAATTTTTTTTGTCACATATTTCTCAAGTGGATAACAGACTGAAGACCCTTAAACTCACAAAAATTGTAAGCATTCACACTATTTTTGTATTTTTGATATCCTACCTCATAGGCAAGACCACTTAATATTGTTTTGTCTGCTGTCTTGCAGGACAGTTTTACAGAGCACCTGCATTCACATTTAGGACCAAGTCTTAGACATACTCAGTATCAACCACATTTTCTTCCCACTATATTATGTGGGAAGATCTTTATAGATCTTTGTTGTTTTTCTGAGACAGCTTCCATGAAGGAATCAGATTTGTCTTTTCTTTCATTATAATAACTTTAAAACGTAAGTTTAATATATATCCACAGTTCTTCTGGTGCCTAGTGATGGATCACAGTCTTTGTTGTCTACCTGAAAAACAAATAATAAGTATAAACACAGCTGGCTGTGCAAGAAATACGATTCTGATGGTCAGTGTAAGAGAGTTGGAATCCATGGGTCTAAAAAGACCAAACCTGGCCAACACTATCAGCCTGGCCAAGATAGTCTACCTGGTTTCCTGATAATTTCAGTGAAATTTGTGCATTCATCATCATCATCATTTGTTCCTCATCAAGAGAACATTTATTCCAGAAAACAAAGAAAAAAATTTAAAAATCATAACCAAGCTCTATACAGTATGTGGATAAATGGCCTTTTCTGACATATTTTTTACCAAATATTTTTATTGGTGTGCAATTCAAATTTCAAGGTAGAGTTAAACAGAGCATGTGAAATTTAAATCTAAATTGAAAGTGCGACTAGCATTCCCAGAATCTAAGCATTAGTTAAAAAACTAGTAAAGTAGGGCAATTGTATTAATTTAGCAGAAAAGCTGATCACTGAGTGTGTCAGAGAGCTTTTAGAAAACTTTTAATTTGCTACTGCTACTCATCACTGAAATTTTCCTCATTTTGCGTCCTGTGTTTTTAAACTGAAATTTCTGATTTGTCCTCCAATTTAAGTTTCTGAGCTATTTTCTTTCACTTCCTGTTTCCCCTCATCATGTTCCATGGTCTTTAATTATTTTCTATATTTGATATTATACAGCTGCAGGGTATTCCTCTCTATTATGACTTTAGTTGCATTTAATGAAATATTAATCTGCATCATCCATATCTTAGTCTATCTTTGTTGCTTGGTAGCCTGTTTACTCCTGAGAATATATTAACTAATCTGACAACTATTTCCTTCTGACATTAAGCATACTGATGTATTTTTCCCTTTTCAATCTCAATTTATTTTTAATTATAAACTTTAATTAGATCATGGTTCCTACCACTTAGGTACTTTTTCATTTGCTACGTTCTAATTGCATTCTGTTTTACTTAAATTGAGTGATTTTTTTTTTTTATTTGGCTTTTGGCTTCTTTAAAATATTACCTCATAAAGCTCAGAATAATCTCAAAAGAGAGACTAGTAAATCATGGTTTTGCAGATTAGGTATTTTGTTTTAGCCTCAAAATGTATTATATTAAAACACGTGCATCTCAAGAATAACCTGACCACAGCTCTTCATCCAACACATTGACAACTCTGATGAGGAATAAGGCATTTGGACATTGTTCTTGCCGTGTAAATCAGATGTGGATTCTTGTTAAATCAGAAATAGAGCAGATGAGAAAAGGAACTTCAGCATCTCCTTATTTTGTTGGCCTTTTCACTCTCAGCCACTGCATAAAAGGAGGTTGTAGCCAGGTGTGGGTCGGCCTCTTGTCCCAGGTAACATGAAACAGGACAATAGGAAATGGTCTCAAGTTGCTCCAGGAGTGGTTTAGACTGGATGTTGGAAAACAATTTTTCTCCAAAAGGGCCATGAAGCACTGGAACAGGCTGCCTGGGGAAACTGTTGATCCACCATCCCTGGAGGTATGTAAAAATATATAGATGTGGCATTGAAGGAAACAGTTTAGTGGTGGATTTGGCAGTGCTAGGTTAATGGCTGGGCTCAATCTTACTTTAGAGGTCTTTTCTAATCTACACTATTCTGTGGTTCTTTGATTACTTTTCTTCCTCATGGCTAGTGTCCAAAGCTGTGCAAGCTGTGTGGTTGCAGTGGTAAGGGACCATACCTGGCTAGCAGAGATGGGCTGTGTTGGCTGTAGGTCATGTCCAGGTGAAACCAGAGCAGAGGGCTGCAGAGGTCTCTGTGAGGAGACACAGACAGTTCCAGCTGGCTCCAACCAGCTACAACAGACCCTTCACAGGGCACAGCCAACCCAGTGGGGCCTCTGGGGTAATATGTCTAAGAAAAGCCAACACACTGCATGGCAGTGAGGAGTGAGGAACATGAGGTGAGGGACAGCCCTGTGTGCAGAAGCCAGAAGGAGGAGAGGCGCAGAGATTCTCCTGCAGCCCACAAAAAGGCTATGATGGAATAGGTATCCACACTGCAGTCCAAGACCCCATGCCAGAGCAGGAGGATATTTCCTGAGGGACTTTCTCGTGGGAGATACCCCATGACAGAGCAGGGAAAAAGGATGAGGAGAAGGAACAGTGGAAAGGAAAAATTACAGGCTAACCACAGCCTCCCATTCCCATTTTCCTTGTGCTGTTTGGGGCAGGAGGAGAGGTGGAATCAGGAATGTATTTGAGTCTTGGTAAAGGGATGGGTGAGGGAAATACATTTAGGTTTTCTCATGTTCCCCACTGCCAAATCTATTTTAATTACCAATAAATTAAAATATTGTTTCCCAGGTTGAGTCTGTTTTGCTTGTGATTGTAATAGATAAGTGAGCTCTTTATTTTTATCCTGTTCCATGAGCTTCTTCATCTTGTGTTCTCCCCCTGTCCTTTCGAGGAGTGAGGCTGAGAGAGCAGCTAGGTGGGTATCTGGCAGCCTGCCAAGGCCAGCCCATTTCTGGATATCTGTTCTAACCTAGTGACTGAAGATTAGTGTATTTCTGTTAAAGTATATACTGAAATATAGTAATCAAACCCAAAATTAATATGTTTCCGATCCATATCTCTCATTACCCTCAGTTAATCCTCTGTGTATGTATTGAAAGGAGCGATCTTTGTATAATTCCCTTTATTAGTGAGAGAATCACAGCTCTACAGGACTTAATTTTACTTAAACCATTCCACATAGTAAAACTTAACATATACAAACAAAATAATAATAGTAGAATTGATGCATCACCATCACATCTGGGAAAACAGAGTTTTGATTCAGAGTTCTGGCAGAAAAATTGAGACAGTTTACATTACAGACACACATTTTACATACAGACAGTTTACAGATACACATTAAAAAATTAGTTTCTGAAAATACATGGTTGAGACTATGGTCTATGGTATTTGAGAAAATGAGCTTTATATGAAGAGATTAATAGTTCTCAATAGGATAAGTAACACAGCCCAGCATTTTCAGGCTTTGTGATCTCAATTCTTAACACTGTCCACCAGTTTAAAAAATATTTTCCTTGGGGACACAATGGTGGAAAGGAATGAATACGCAGTTTTGCTAATCTTGTAAAATAATTTGAACATCATCTGAAAATTTCAAGTGCTCAAGATATTCTCTTTTCCAACATCTCTGTTCTCTTCAGGTCTTTTTTAATAGAATAAGTGCTAGAAGAGGCTCTACGTACTTCTTCACCTGAATGTCTAATTCTGTTTTAGCTGGGTTCTTTCTCTGTTTTACTGTCTTGAAGACCCCATGGTTATTTTCCAGTTAGGTAGATACAGGTTCATAGAGGCCAAGTTTTATTAAATGCTTGATGCTAAAACCATAAAGTCCACTTAGAGGTTAAAAAACAGAAAAACAAACCAAATGAAAAAAATGCACCTTAGAATCCACTTGTTTAGCCATCCTTCATAATTATAGAGTAAAACACTGAGTTACACTGACTTGATAAAAAATGCCTGTGCTTTTTTTCCCTTTAGAGAATACCTTTTACCTTTCTTATTATTATGGTATCAATAACGTGAAAACTCTGAATTATTTGTGTCCTGCCAAAGAATGAAATGACTGCTCATGTTTATTTTGCTTTTTTTCCCCCCTCTTTATTTCTTTCCTCTAAATTTCCTCTAATTGAGCAGGCAGAGTAGGCGAAAATTTCCAATTTTAATCTCCACAGAAGAAAAGTGAAGAGCTTGCTAGAAAGTTCAACTAGTAATGCCATGGCCATGGAAAAAATTACTTGTAGAAAGATTGTTCCTAAATTTTAAATTTCTTTTGTCTTGTCACTTGCATTGCTTTAGGTCCTAGGTTATTTGGTCCTTAGTTGCTTGGGTTTTTACACTGTTGCTTTCCAGGAGAAGTTAATGTGACAGGTCAAAGAAAAAGATTATATAAGATAACAGATAATGTGCTAGCAAATTTTTCTGAATGGCTTATGTTATAGCTGTCATCATAGAAATAAATATCAGTTTGGACCTACATATAGGAATAAAATACAAATGTCCAAGATTTTCAAAACAGAGTATCAAAACTAAATTTGTTGACATTTCAAATATTCTCTCTTACTTCTGGACCTTCTGTCTGTGATTGATGTTTTTAAGCTTTGATTTTTACTTAGCTACACATTTCTTTCAGAGATTTAAAACTGATTTTTAACAAGTATTTTACAATTTCAGCATAGAGGTTTTTATTTGAAGAATGCTCTGATTACTGTACTTTAGAGTGATGGCTTGAAGCATCTGTGATGAAAAAAATTTTGCACACTTGAGACTGTCTAAACAACAAAAGGAGACTAGTCATTCGAATAACAGCATTAAAATTATTTTAGAAGGGTTATTACCCAGCTGGTATTACCAAGCTAAAATCCATCTTAGTACTACCTTCCATGGTTTTTTAGCTGTTACCTCAGGCTACACAGTAGATAAAATCTTGTTAGTACATGGATGAGCCTATTAAAAAAGCTATACTGCATTGAGTCATCTATTATGAAATGTACGTACATAAAGTTATTTGACAGATTGAAAATGCTGTTATGAAAAAAATAATGGTAAGGGAACAGACTGATATTTTATTACTGAAATAAAATTGGCCAGAAGGATTCCAATAATTGAAACATTCATTTGCGAAGTACTTCTGTAAAGCAGATCAAAAGAGTGGATTCATGGTCCCTTTTAATTAGTTGTTTCTTATTGCAAGTTAGAGAGGAATTTGTTCCGGTAATTTTAAATTCATGTTTCTCTCATTGCTCTTGCAGATTTGTTTAAAAAAGACTATGTAATAGGGACTTTGAATTTCTGCACTATTCAGATGCTTAGGACAATTCTGTCTAAGGAAAGTGTAGCTAATTATATGAGTACAAAATCTGCCTCCACCAGGCTACTTTCAAAGAAAAGGAAATCCTAAATGGCTCCCTGAAACAGGCCTGGAGGAGTGGGCCACTGTCCATGAAATGAATGTTCCAATCCCGAACATCTGGCTGGACTGTGGCTGGATTACCCTCTTGCTTTAGGGAAAGGACTAATAAATAGTCAATTACAAGAACACACATTAAGATAAAACCCTCTTAGTAACCAGTGTCACTGAAAGTAATTGTCTCACTTGTAAACCATTCTTTACTGGCTTAGAATTATGAACTCAGATTTTCCTGGTAAATGAATTGAAATCAGTACAGCTAGATGGGTCAAAACTAGTCTAAAATGTAAAAAGGAGGCTGCAGTAGTCCGCTGGGTCCAGCCTGTGAGCCATGACAATGGAAAGACATTTTAAATATTTTTGTAGCCTGTGGCCCTCCATTTTCAAAATACTGTTATTTTGCAAAGCACATTTTACCTGAGAATGCAAAATGCACAAAGCTTGCCCACAATGTACATTCAAATCACTTCAGCAGTTCTACTGAGTCAGTTGGACTGGACATCCACAAGTCCAAGTTTACATGGAAATGTAATGGCAAAACTTAAATCTATGGTTGATCTCCTAAATATTAGCATCCTGTTCTTTCCTTCAGTTATGCTTTCTTATCTCCCCCCAAAAGTGTGCTTATCAAACAAAATTGTTCTGATTCATATCATGGAACTTCCCTTTTAATTTTCTCTGACATAGCAATGCATCAACAAAGATATTAAAGTAAGCAGCCTGTGCTAATGGAAATCTTACTTCAACATGTAATATTACTCAAGGGTGATGCTTATGGAGAAAAAAAGAGCATATTTTTTGAAAACCTGCAGGTGTTTTAAGTCTGTCTTTAAGATGCTCTTCCTTGAGCCAGTGTATGTTTGAAAGCTGACTGCTGCATATAAGAATTATTCCAGTGCTTTCATGTCTCAATATTTTAGTGGTATAACACTATCAATTGACATGAAATGATAGATTGTTAGATTGTATTAAGTACTTAATATATACTTCCAAATTGCCTCTGTACTGCTGTAATGACTCCTCCTACTTAAAAACATGAAAGGGAATTAAGTGACTATAATGATATTGAAGCAAATGCTAGGATATGAGTTCCTGTAGAGTAAAAACACAAAAAGAAAAAAGAAAACCTTAGATGTTTTGGAATTAAAAGTGAAGTGCTATAATATTTGTTGCAGGTGGACTATTTTTTGGCTACTATAGTAGAAACTGCAGAACTGTCAATACATAGCAAATGTTCACCCTTCAGTCATCTTGGCCTCAATTTTGTAAGTTAAGTGGATATATTAATTTATTTGTTTTAATTCTGTTTTCTATTTTTTCAAGGAAAGATGTGTTTTACAAGCCAACATGTCTTCACTGAAGTCCAATTCATATCATCCTACTAATGTTTATGTAAACCAATCCCCAGTGGTTGTAAATATGTCCAAGTTAGCAGAGACAATATAAAGGAGAATCTGATATGATTTTATAGAATCCATTTAATTTAACTCTCTATTTGCACATGAAGCACTTTCTTTGCACTTTTAAGCTTAAAGCAGCAGCTCCCCTTCTTCCTGCCCACTCTGGCAAGAAAGGGACAAAAAGGCAGAGCATATGGGTTGAGATAACAATTTACTGTAAAAAACAGCACTAAGGAAAACATCCAGTGACAACAACAATGTTAATAGCAACAGTGTATAAAAGAGGGTGATTACATACAAAAAAACCACAAAAAACAAAGAAAACAAAACAAAACAAAACAAAAAAAACCCCAACCAAATCCCAGAAAAATTGAATATGAGTCAGCAGTGCCCTGGCAGCCAGGAGGCTCAACCCTGTCCTGGGGTGCATCAGGCCCAGCATTACCAGCCAGGCAAGGGAGGGGATTGTCCTGCTCTGCTCTGAGCTGGGGCAGCCTCACCTCAAGAGGTGTGTGCAATATTCAGCATCACAATACAAGAAAATAAAGCTACTTGGGAGTATCCAAAGAGGACAAGCCAGGAGGTCAAGACTCCTGAGGAGCAGTTGAGTCACTTGGTTTGTGCAGCCTGGAGAAGAGAAGGCTGGGCGTGCCTCCATCGTGGCTTAGAGCTTTCTCAAGAGGTCAGTGCAGGGGCAGGTGCTGATCTCCTCTTTCTGGCAACCAGTGGCAGGACACGAGAAAAGAGGATGAAGTTGCATCAGGGGAGGTTCAGTTTGGTCATTAAGAAAGAACTCTTCACTGAGAGGATGGTCAGTCCTTGGAATGAGATCCTTAGAAAAGTGGACATGGCACCAGTGTGAGTTCAGGGAATGTCAGGTGGTTCAGGATGACACTCCTAGTAATTTTGTTCAGGAATGTTCAGGGTGACACTCTTAGTCATTTGGTTTAGTTTTAGGTGCTCCTGTGAGAAGGAGAGATGTGAACTTGGTGATCTTTATTGATCCCTTCCAACTTGAGACATCCTATGATTTTTATTATAAGTCCTTTGAAAAATATTGTAAGAGTTTCACTTCCTTTCCCTTCATTTAAGACACTGTTGTATGAGATATATCTGACACTACTGAACTTTCAGGTAAATGAATTGTGTACTAGAAAGGCAAGGTAATTATACATATTATAACCCTACTTATAACTGGAACTCAAGGCAGCAGTTCTGTTACAACTTATCTAAACCAATCATTATGAGTTTAAGAGAAAATTAATCAGGTTCTCAAGGACTGGACAGCATTTAAAACAAAACAAAAGAAATTAGGGAAAAATAACTTTTATTCTTTTTGCAAGTTAAATCAGATTCCTTAAGAGAAAAGTTCAGTGATCATATCTGAGCTGCTAGGAATTTCCATGATCATTGAACATGCATGGTTTTGTCTCTAAAAGAAAAATACATGTATGGTTTAAGTGGGTGTATTTTGGTCATGTTGGTAAAAATTTTCATTCATTGAAATTGTGGTACTCTGCAGAAAAATGTATCATAATAGGAAAGCCCTAGGATTTTCGATATTTTTTTGTGTTTCATTGTCTTCTGTTTGCAAGAATGCTGAAATAAAAGGTTTAAGGTGATACTACTATGAAGTCCATAAAGTTAGAGGGACAGGTTCCTAATCTGGCATATTATAAGAACAGAATCAGCCAGCACTATGACCATATTAGAAATTTGCTCATATATGTCATAATTTCTTTATAACCCTTTTTTCTAATGGAAAATTTGTCATATTTTTTTCTGATCTTGTATCCTTACCACTTCTCCAAAATCCATTATCCATAAAATGGCTTTTTCTATAGGCCTCTGCCATAAATAACTAAATCCAGGCACATGGAGGTACCTTTAAAAAGCATGAGAGAGAATAAAGCACCTTTTTTTGGTTAAATCATTATTTCTAATTTCTATTCTGATCTCATTCAGAAGAGTCCAACAGGGATCAGGAAACCATAAAATCAAATAACAGAACTATAAAACCTTTACTACAAACTGGGATCTGAATTGGATATTGTTACTATCATGTAGAAAAAAGCTGAATCTCTCTTATACCCAGCATGCCTGCAATTGCTGATCTGCCTGTTTCTTGGATTGTCAGAAACACATGAATGTGCCAGTCACTGATTGAGATGACAGTTCTGTGGGCAGATGGGAAAGGAACTGTTCAAGCCTTGGTTTTGTTTCTTTTGTCTATTTTATTGTGGAGCAAAATATCGTGTACAAACCCATTTGGAGCAGAACACAGAAGATGATGTATTAGAGTTGGTCACTGGTCTTTCTATTACAATAAAATGTAAAAAAAGATCTCATTTTCCAACTCCTAGTGAAAATGTTGAAGCCTAACAGATACAAGACGTCTTCTAGTTCCTGCAAAATCAGGAAATTTCCTATGGAAGTCCCCAATGACATGAGAGAGATTATTTTTTTGCATGGATTCATGTCATGAATAAATACCATTTCACTCAACAGATTAATTAAAAGAAATTGGTGGCTGAGACAGAACAGAATATACAGAAATGTGATTACTTTGTTTTTCATGCTAATTTTTTTTTTACTTTCTTCCTGTCTAATTTCACTTGCGGCAATAGCGATTTTCCCTTTTCGTAAGAGGACCTCAAGTGACACTTTCATGTCTGATAGCACAGAGTTATTGATTTCCCTGAGTACAGTAAGCTTAACAAGAAAGAAACTGTGCTTTTATTACTCATCTGCCTACCTGAAACACAGGATTTTATTACACCACTCCTATAAAAGTGAACTTTCATTTAAAAAATAGACTGTGTTTACAGCTTGCAGAAAACATGAAAATAAAAAAGAAATAAAAAGTGTTGCAAGCGGATGCGAAAAGAAGGACACTCACCTGTAAGGTTGAGAGCGAGAAAAATAAAAACTTTATTTTTAGATTTAGGGTTTAAATAGAGTTTGCATTTTGACTAGTGACTGGGGGGATGAGGTTGACACCCCTCAGACCTCACTGGTCAAACTAGCAGTTCATCAATTTGTCTTTCCCCTTGGAAAGGAATGCATGTTTACAATGGGTGAGAACTCTCCTGTCCAAAAATGAAAACATTGGAAGGCTGAAAAATCAGGGCGACAAAAAAAGGTATTGAATTTTGAGTAGATGCATTTATATAAGTATATAATACACATATATTTAAATGAGTATAAATATTTGCAGAGTAAATGATCCCTTTGAGAGGCACTGCTGGGAAATCGTAAGAATGATTAGAAACAAATTATATCCAAACTAACTTTCATATTCCATATAAGAAACTTTAGAAGAAAGAGGTAGTGAAGAAACAATTGCTACATTGTTTTTCAGAAGCAAATTAACATGTATATTTTCAGTCATCAGAGAGGTTTTTAAAAGCTGCGTCTGCTGATAGGAGTACAGTTACAATTTGCTACTACAGAAAACCTTGATCTGCATGGTCTGATCAGCTTATTACACAGACTTAAATGGTATTCCACAGAAACTTAAATGGTATTCTTCCCATGTGAATACATCTACTGGCAAAATGACCTCCATATCCTCAAACCTGCCTGGAAAACATGAATTTCTTTCTGCCTTCTCTCCTGGTAAACAGGAATGTGGACATAAAATGTGAACAGTATTTCTGTATTACTGATTTCATCTGTGCTTTGGTTCTCAAATCCAATTGGCATGACAGCTAAAATTAGCAGGACAAGGGCAACTGTCAAGGATGAGGCTGGCTGTAAGCAGAGGGGCTTCTGTGGCTTTGTTTGCCTGTCATTTCAGCTGCTATGTCAGCTTAAATACCATCAGTTAAAAAACACAGAGCATAGCTTAAGGAGTGATGGGGTGGGGGGCACATTTGAGCAATGATCAAACAAGAGTAAAATCCAGAGAGACCACACTCTTGGGACACTGTGGCACAAGAGTCTTTCACAAAATGTCAGTGCAGGCTGATTAAACAAATGCTGCTTTCAAGACAAAGCTGATCACCCTACAGTTTATTGTAAAAGTTCACACGCAGTTTTGTTATCATTCTGAAATACTATGGCTAAGTGAAAAATATTAGTGTCATGATAAAATGGAATGTTGCATGAAGCTTAAACATTTTCTGTACCTAGTATACGAGTATTTCACATTTTGTTTCATTTGCATTCTGTTGATATGATTTAAAAGCCTTTCAAAATGGCTCTTTGCCCAGACACAGCTTGAAAGTCCAAACTCTCCCACAATGGCAGGTGAAATTCATTTTGCCACACGTACAGTTCCATTCATAAATCTTTGTTCAGTGCAGTTCAATTTTTTTCCATTAATAATTGTCTTTGCCTGAAAAGTTATGGTACTTACCAAAGTCTTTTTTCTACAATTCTAACTCACTTTTTTTCTCTGTCTCTGATCTATTTTAATATTTATACATTCATAAAACTATTCTTTTTTCCAGAGATTAATTATTCTTATCTTGTGAATGTAAGAAATAAAACAAGGTAAAAAATCATTGTAAAAGAAACTGGAGTAAGAATAGTGTAACCTTTTTTCTGGGTATAGAGTAGTTTCATCGGTACTGTCGCACATTACAGATCTTAAGTTCACACTCCTTAATGAAGTGACCTATCTGTAAGTCATTGAATAAGGATTACAGAAATTGGCTGAAGTCCCTTGATTTCAACTATGACAAGAGAACAAAGGTCCATTTGTGTCTGAGGGAGAGACAAGGAGTGTAACCAAAAAAAAGAGGGTAGTGTTGAGCTTTTCAAATAGGTGCAGAAGTCAAGACAGAAGTAAAGCAAGCTGTGTGCCAAAGAGAGGAAAGAATGGTTAATAATTAAGGGGTTAAATCAGATAAAGTCCAAACTGAGGGGTAAGAGTTGTATTAGAACTTAGTTATGCAGAAAAGCAGCCTGTAATGGTTTGAAAGCAAAACAAGTGAGAGGCTCCAAGTCAGAAATACAATTTAATAAGAAAAAGAAAAAAAAAGG
>JBBMKD010000170.1:55570292-55608047 GCA_037834095.1 Argya squamiceps | reverse complement strand
ACAGGCCCTCACCTGAGGCCCAGTCTAGATGATTCACCACAGTCCAAATATTCACTATCTTCAAACATTTTGCTACAAGATATCACTGTATATATACATATAGATATATATGTACACATCTACAGTATATACCAAATGCAGGGTTCTACTTTTCTGCCTGCTTGTGATGCAGACCATGTACAATGCCAGGTGCTGAAGCACTCAGTTGCCAAACTCTTTGGATCTTGTTATGACTTTTTTTCATATGAGCACACTCAGGAATTAACAACATAATTGAGATCGGTCAATCTTTTAAAAGTTTGTGTCCTTGAAATATGTGCCATAATTCCCTTAGAACTTCTCAAACTGGAGAAATGTGTTTAGTTTTCTGTACAAATTTGGTTTGTATATTCAAATTAAGAAAATGTAATAGAAATACAGTCTGCTCCATTTAATTGAAAGTACACTTATAAATACATTTCTTTTAAATCAAGTGATCGTGCTGTTAGTTTTGATGCAGGAGAAAAAGAGCTGGCAGAAACATCTGATTAATCTATTTTTGATCTGATAGACAAGGGCTCTGACTTCATTCTATCAACCTACTTGCAAACATTAGGCTAATTACTAACACTGAAACTTTTATGACAATACAAAAACCTGGTTACATTTTGATCACTGAAAGCTCTTAATCTAACTATTGCAGCTTAGGGTCATCAGTATTTCTTCTCCAAAGTTCAAGAAAAGTCTGGGTAAAAGACCTCCACTCAATCACCTCTTTGGTCTTCTTTGGAGTTGCTTCAGGGTGGTATTGCTGCCACAGTATATTGCCATAAAGAAATCTCGATTAATATCTTCATTTATTGTGAAGAACGTAATGGAATGACACTACAGAATATGTCTACATCAGGAGTAGGAATGCATTTTTTGAAGAATCCATTGGCTGTCACTATTCATTCTGCTTTTGTTCAGGGCAGGGAACAACAATCTCCTTTTATGAGCTTGATGTAAACTTGTTTCCTCACAATAAAAAACACACGCAGTGCCTTGTAGGGACACTAAACCAGAAGTCTGGCCTAAATTTAAAGTTCAGAGGTCCTTGTGCTGTTGTGGGTTTAATTCTGTAATTGTAAAATGTCAACATGAAATATTTTTGAATGTGAATATCTTGGAGGTTACTTTTAAATTTCTTTCTTTTAAGTGAAAGATGCAATTTTCAATGAAGAAGAATGCCAACGATTCTTGCTTAAAGTCAGATATTTTCCAGTTTAATCATGTAATACTGAGCTTATATGTTTCATCTTACCAGGAATTAAATTTAACATTTGAATTTAAACTTGAAGATTAGAATTCAAGTAGAGTTGTAGTGAACGCTATAGAAGGTTAAAACCTTGATTCCATGACACAAGTGAATACATAAGACTGGGGGTAAGAAAACAGGAAACATGGAAACAGAAGCATATAGATACCTCTAGCAATAATTTTCCCTAAAATTTATACTGTTCAGTTAAAAAAACCCAACCAAATAAACAACAACAAAACCCCAAACCCAATCCATTTTAATTTGCTATATAACTTTAACTGAGGGATTAGAAGCAAAAATGGTTATGAAGAACTGAAATGTCATTCCATTTACCAGCTGAGACTCAGCTAGCAGCTCCTTCAAATAGTCTGAGATAGCTGAAGTAAAGTATTTAAGAGGATGTTGAACTTCAACATATTTCCTGTATCCAAAATTAAACATATCTTACTGTAGGTAAACAGATTAATAACTTCCCAAAACCACAGAAAGATCTGTCAAAAAAAGGCAGCTTCACCAGGAATTCTATGGGCCTTTGGGATGGGTTTTCTGATTTACTTAAATATTGAAAATAGAAAAGTAATGATCTAGAAAGTTCAAAAGTGACAAGACTTGCTTTAATCTTCTTCTATTGAAATCACTAAGTTTGTTTGGTTTATTTCTCATGCAACTTCAGGGAGAAAAGATATGATTTTCACAACTTTCTATTTTAAAGAGTCTTTTAGAAATGCACCAGTGTGTGGAGGGACTAAGATAAGACCTCTCCACAAGTTAAATCCTGTTATTCATTCAGTCTGTTAACATTTAATTAGAATTTAATTGATTCATGGGCTTTGTGTTGATCATTTACAGGCATCAACTGCCATAATTTCAGTGTGCTTTTAGATGTCAAGATTGATTAGTGAACAACGTAAGTGCAGCAAAATGGCAGCCATTGAATTAATTTTCCCAGATAAATAATTTAATCAGACCTAGTGTATTTCAACAGAGAAACTCAATCTATTTCCCTGGTACTCCAGAAATACTGCTCTTTCAATCACTGACTTTTTTTACTTATAGAAGAGTGAAATTTTCCTTTAATCTAGTATTAATTCTTTCTCGGCACATCCCAAAAGTTCAAGATTTATGATTATTTCCAAGATTAATGAAAGCATTCCCATTTAAAGTAGAAATGCACATTCCTTACTTCCTTCCTACCTTTTTATCAGGCAGAAACTAGCAGTACTTTTTTTATGTTCTAGCATAGTTCTTAAAAGAATAACTTGAAGGAAAGAAAAGCGTGTTTACAGCATAACTAATTATTCACTTTCCTGACTCTAGGTAAAAGGAATATAATATGTGACACAGCAGATTCTGGTCTTGCTGCTGGAAATATAAATTAACTCTCCTGTCTCTAGGAGATTTGTGTGTAGAATTGAACTGATGTAACTGAGATCAGAGCCTGTTCCAAAGATCTTGAATAATTCCTATAAGGCAAATGCCTTCAGCTGTCAGTCTTCCAAACTGACCTGTCAGTGTCACATAATAATTAAACAACTGTTGGCACTAGTGCAAATTTATAATTGCTATAATCCTTAGTGCTGACATGTCAATATTTAACTTGCATTAACCTTTCCTTTGAGGCTTACAAATAATGCATCTCTGGCTTGCTCAGTCTAATTTTTCATGTCACTGCCTTGCAAGGTACAAAGATTTATAATGTCATTTTGTGATGGATACAGACCACTCCTTTACTTAACCTTGTAAGATGCACTAAGTCTAGATCATTGGTTCATTTTTTTTTCTAACCTGTCTGATAACTACTTTTTAACCATTTAAAAAATTAATAACATAAAGGCCAGATCTCCAATATTTAGGGTAAGAATGTCACTCTTGTGAATTTTAGACTGCTTCTTCGGAGGGTGAGACTGTCCTTACTATCATTACTATATAATGCAGGCTCAGTTTCTAGAGTTTTTTCAGTTTGAAATGTAATTAAAAGAAATCAATAGCATTAAACCTTTAGGGAGAAATGTTGCAAATTTTGGAATATTTATGAAAAGACAAAATTAAGCCATTATTTTAGTAGTCTGTCTTGAGAAAAAAAAATTGAAAATTCTAGCCAGAGTGATTTTTTTGATTCATGAACAATCTAGTTTACAAACCAAAAAGATGAAAAGAACCTGTGTATACTCTCTGAGTTGTTCCCTACCTTATGCTATGTTTGAAAGTAATAAATTGTATGTAAAATTTTGTCAGAATGTATAATCCTTTTTTTTTCCCTCTATACAATGATGACTTTTCTTCAGCTACTTATCATATGGAAGTTTATAAAACAGTTATCATTAGATGCATTATTACATTTGGGCTCTAGATACTTGCAGTGATCACAAAATTAAATGAGAATTGGCACTAAAACTCTTGTGACTTCTCTCCTGTTCATCACACCAAGCTAAAGCATGTTCTAGGAAGCTAACCCATATTTTCATTTCCAAAGATCTCATGGTTATCTTGCCTTCCACTCTTTAGGGTTCTGAGAAATATTTAACAAGTACCTATATACTCCTCTTTATATTCCTTACACCAATGATAATGCTACGGACTAGAATAACAGTTCAGAATGTCCTAAATATTGTCTTCAAAAATTCTCATATCAAAGTGAAATCAAAGACTTTTTATTAATATCGGAGTGTTCTCTCTTCAGCCTAATCACCTGATCTTTCCATTACGTGCCCAATAATGGCAAATTATAGGTCAGGACTTTTCCTTGAAAGGATGAATTAAAATTCTACCTGGTATAGACACTATCTCATGATTTATTGAAGTTACAAATTACCTACCCTCATGTTTATAATTAAACAACCTAATTTGTCACTTACTGTTGTATTTAGTTCTTGACTCTTCACTCCATGGGGAATCACCTCTTCCAGATCAAGTTTTAAAGCTGTACGTAAGTGTGTAGTGAATTGATAAATACCAGGCATCATGTGTAGTGGGTGCAATAGATGGTACTTAATTCAATTGATTAAGACCAAATGAGAAATGTGAGCATGAAATAAGCACATTAAACCAGACTCTATATGAACAACTCCTTTTGTGTCTGAACATTCCATAAAAGCTGTGAATTGTCTTTAAAAATGAGTATTTTTTAAATAGAAAATGGTTTTACCTTCTGGAGAACCCATATATCCTATAAGATCCAATAATTAATTTAATTATTGCTACAGTTACATCAACACATACTGTAATATGATATAATCAGCTGTGATTTGCTGTGGCACGGAAATTGCATAGATATGTTTGATTAGAAAAAGGCCTTTGCCAATATGTTCTTGTTTTAAAAACATTTGAGGTATTTTGAAGTTCCAGAAAGGTTTAAGATGCAGGCTGTCAATTTTGTTTAGTTATTATGATGACTTCTCAAAATGTTTCTAATTGATGTGGGGACACTTCTCTAAAGTAAATTTCCTGGATTTAAGAACCAAAATATTTTTCAAATAAGTAGAACTTAATTTTTAATGTAAATCACTTCCAATATTATTTTTCTTAAATTAAGTCTTGAATACATAATAAGTAACTTGCTATACTCCTTTTTCCATAATATATCCATTTTAATGTCCTTATACTTAATGAACACATATTTGGATTTTTCATTCATTCTTCTACTAGATTTTTCAGTATTTCTTTTTCTGTTATTGAATCTTATTTTTATTTAAATTAGTTTACTGCATATCACCTGGATATGTTTATTCCTAATAAATTATGTTGATTTCTTGTAAAATTTCCTATATCTTTCAATATTGATATTATGATCTTGATATTTTGATACTTTGATTTCAGAATTCTTCCTTATTTTCCTTATTTTCCCATCCCAAGTGATGTTTACAACTCCAGGCATAAGTCATTGCAGAAGGAATTAAAAGATGGCACACATTTTAGATAATGTATCAAAAGATGGCTCATCTATACAACATGACATACTGTTAGAAAGAAAATTACCAAAACCCATTTCTTGCCAAGTTTATAATTTCCAAATGATTTTCCCTTACAAATTGGACAAGATGTAAAAAAAAAACCAGGAAAAGTAAATAGCACTAGACAAATATGTGCAGTGCTTTTAAAAAATAATCCTGAAATGAAAAATGCATAGAATTTATGATGGAATATTTCTCTTCTTCCACTAGGCCAGGTTTCTCAGAGTCCCATCCATCCTGGCCATGAACACTTCCACAGCTTCTCTGGACAACCAGTGGCAGTGCCTCACCACCCTCACAGGGAAGAATTTTTTCCTAATACCAAATCTAAACCCACTCTCTTCCAGTTTAAAGCCATGTTCTCGTCCTTTTCTATATCACTGCAGAGTACCATGCATTAACAGCGTGATATCCTCACTTTAACAGCTCTGTGTTCTAGAGAAGGATACAGAGCCAGTCTCCCTTGTGCTTCTTTTATTTTTAGAGTTGTACATTTTTCATTGGATGGACAGGATCTCAATCTTGGTTCAGAGTACTTTTCATAGTCTAATCAGTAAGAAATGCTTCAGAGAAGTATAAACTCCAGGTCCACATCTCTAGACAGAAAAGGCTGCCTGGAAGAAGTTTCTCCTTCTTCCTTTAACAATATACATATTGTGGAAAAAGTAATTTCCTCTTTTACTACACATAGACTCCTGTAAGTGGATGCTGCTTGAATTTCCAAAGGGTGGAAGTTTGGGTCAAAAGTTCAGACTAATTCCTCTGTATTCACATTTTTTTTTTCTCTGTGTACACACTTACCTTTTTATTGTGCTGTATTTAGCTTGCGTGCTGAGTCTCTTTCTGGATAACTGGTTTATAGATGTTAAAATGTTAAATTGATACCAGTAAGAGATAAAATGAAAAAAAATCCATGAATTTCAAGGTCTTTAGAAGAAAGATTTACTGGAAAATGTTTGCGGTAATTCTTTTATATTGATTAATATTTTATGAGGTTTCTAATATTTAAAGTTAACAAAACTAACCAGATGGAATAGAATTATTGTGTCAGACTTTTGTGTTTGATTTCAGTCCATTGAAGAGTGATTTATACCCAAAATATTCACTATTGTTTCTTGTCTCTTCAATGTACTAGATCACTGTTCTATTTTTTTCACAGATTTCTACAGTCTTTAGCCCATGAAGGACAATTCTTATCATGTGTGCTGTGCCTGACTGCAAAATGAGCATCTGCTTAAAAAAGACATTTATGTTTTCAATATCATAAATTTTACTAGCGAAAACTAATCAAGCTTGAAGAAGTGGATTACTGTATGACATCAACTATCAATAACTGTATTTATGTGAAAAAAATTCATCAGTGCCAGAGTTGTATTCCAAGATACTAGATTATGAAAGTCTTTCAGGAAAAGGAAGAGAAATCTCATAATTGCAGACATATGATATGAAAACATGTCTGGATAAAGTTCAAGAGAATATATGGTTTAGTTCTTCTTTCCAGGGTGAAGTAAGGAAATGAGCCATCTATTTGAGTTTAATGTTCTTTGACTATATATTTTATACTATCTAATGTGATTAATTTATTCTCTAACTGTAAAAATCTTAGGTGTGCCATACAGTCAGTTATGGTAGAATAGCAGATGCTTGCAACATAAAATATTATTGATCCTGTCAGCCCTTTCTTCTAATTTGGATAGCACTAGCTGTCCAACTTCAGCAGGAAAGTATGTAAATATGTGGCTCAGACTGTGAATACTGCTAGGCAGAAGACAATTGGCTGTATGTGTTTGGGAAGAGTGCAGCTGAATACGTTTTTATAACACCCGGACTAAACAAAAGTGTAACATTCTCAACCTATGAATTGAAACAAAAAAAATATAAGAGAGATGGTCAGTCATGTGTTATGCCTCCTTATCTGGACTGTCTAGACTTGAAAACTGGGAGTGTAATGTCCTGGAAAGGGGAGGTGCTTCACAGGAGAGAGATTCCCAAAAGGGAGAAGTGGTCTTGGGGAAAATATTAGGGGTGAAGGATGGAGGGAGAAGAAAGGGCAGGGAGGGAAGGAATTACAGGAAGTAGAAGGTGAAGACTGAGGCTGGAGAATAAAGTTGGGAAGTAGAGAAATGTCCCAGAGATGTGTGGACTCAGATGCTGCTGATTCCCAAGTATATGTGTACAACATTCTGCTCAGCTTCCCTGGGTGAGCATCCACCTCCCATCTGGAAACTGGAGACCCAGGGAACCTGGTGGGGGGGGATACACTGAGAAAGTATGCTGGTAACTGGGTCAGGTGTAAGGGAATATTTCAGGTTTTTAAATTCTGTTATCCAAATCCACAATGGGATAACTTAATCTCTCCTTTTATTCAGATTTGGGGGTCATTCAAATTTTTCTTACTAGAAAGTTATATTTGCCTTACTATAAATTGCATCTGACTTTTTCTTTGACTTGTCTTCTTTAAATGTTTAGTGTGTTCTTAATGCTTAATTTTAAAGTTACACTGTACTTTAACATATTTTAAGAACTGCCTTAGTGTCATGAATGAAAAAGTATATTTTTCAGTCGTAATAACAAAATCCTTTGATATGTACTTATTTACTCTCATATAGTTACACAGGATTGAGGTTTTCATATATTTCATCAATTATTACTGTATTCAAGATTGTGCTCATCCAGATGCTAAATACTCTTGAGTCTGTATTTACATCTGACATATAACTATACTGTTATATTTAACTGTGTATATGGCTTAATTTATATCCTATTATTTCTCAGACAGAAAAGGTCGGTGTTGTCCAAAATTAATTAATTAAATTATTTATTTTTGAAGCTCTGTTTCAGAATCAAGAGGAGAAGACACAAAATTGGATCTGAAATACACTGTGACACTCATGGTTTTGATCCTCCTTTCCCTGAAAAGGATTAAGACCTCTATATAGATGCCTGAATAGGAAACGACCTCATTATTTTCTCATATTTTGTCTCATATAATTATGTCCTTCTTCCGACACACTTTTGATCTATATTACCATGCATAAATCATATCTGAGTTCGCAGAGCAATCTGACCTTGGGAAAATTGGGCTCTTTCAGGTACAAACTCTATTTCTGAAAGTCAATACAGGTTTGTAGAGATCTAGTTGCAAAAAAAGATAGGAAATAGAAAGACATTGTTTCTTTTGCAAAATTTCATAGTAAATTAATTTCTGAAGTCTAAGCATACCTAATTTTGTGCCAGTAAAATGAGCTACTAGCAAAACCTTTCAACAAATACAAAAGCTCAGTAATAAAATCTACTCATCTCTGAGTCTCAAAAAATCAGAGGTAAATTCCTCATCTACATTAAACTGTTTCTGAGATTATCCTATTTCCTCTCAGTCCCAAAAGGAATGCACAAGACAGGGCCCAGGGAAGCAAATACAGCTTCCTGTGAAAGCTCTTGAGCATTTATTGCAGAAACATTAAGATTAGCAAATCTGTAGGGAAAAGGCTAAATCAGAAGAGTTTGATGCTGATTTGATGATCACAGTTTGCCTAAACATGATAATTTATCATGTACTAAACCATCGTCTCATATATCTGAAAACATTTAAACTAAATAACAAATTTCTCTTAACTGACCTTTTGGATACCCACATGTAAAGGAAAGGACTTGTATAAACTGAGTATTTTCCACTGAATCATAAGGATTAATTTGGGTACAGGTGAAATGAAGTGCCATGGAAACTGAGTACTTTCTAAGTCAGCTCAGTGGACCTGAAGGAAATAAACTGATGAAGGATCTTGCTGGACCATGAGGTCACCTCCCTGATTTACACAGAACATGTCCACAGGAACTACATGAGATCAGTTTTCATCTGTCCCAAGACTCTCTGACAGTTACCCACAGCAGTTTAGTGAAAAGAAGCAAGAGATATACTTTTATCTTATTTATGTCTCAAACAGTGGGAAGAGGTCTTGTCCCTTTTTTTTCATGAAATTCAGTTATAAAGCTTCGAAGAATTCCTTCCCATTTTTTTTTTGCACCTTATGAATGTTTAATTCTGAATGGCAGTGGTCACCGAAGATTGTTTCTTCCCTAACTTCCTTTGGTTTAGTGCTGGCAAGCGTAGAGTATGAGAGACAATGCTGTTAGCACTTATGTCTCATTTAGCATCTCACAAGAGTTCTTGTGATAAGAACAGCTAGTTTCAGGGGTTTTGGTATCTATTCTCTTTACTTATTGGCATGACCATATAATGTCTTACGATCCATGTGGAGAGTACTACAGTTAGGTCACTTTAGAACTTTGCAATATTTTTCCACAACACGCTCTTCCTATGAATTGATCTATGACTCATTACAAATTATGGATATTTACATTTAATTTGAAAATCAAGATATTAGTTCACGGCATAATGACAACAAAATATTTGGTTTTTCATCCATAGAAAGTTCAAGCCTATCAAGTATCTGTAAGATTTCCAGTAAATAAAAGAACTAAACCCATGAGATGGATATTAGTGAATCTTCATTTAATACTTTGTAAAGTTCTCATCACCTCATTCAAAAAAAAGTTAACTCTAAAGGTCCTAGAAAGAAACGAACCTATAATGATCAAGAGCAGAGAAGCCCTACTCTGCAAAAGGGGAAGAATAAAGGATGTGTTAAGTAATGTTACCTATATCAAAGGTGGGGGGTCTAGGATTCTTTAGGAGTTCTGCTACTCTGAATATGGGGAACAAAGAGCCTTGAAACAGCTTCGATTCATTAAGGATTAAAAATAACAAAGATGTAACTGGGCTCTAAGAGAAAAATTAATTCTTTCTAACCTTAGGTCTCCAACTTGGACTCTGTGAGTCACCACTTACTAGATAACTTACATTCTCACTGGAAAGTTCTTAGAATCACACATAAACCAGACAGTTTGCACAGTAAGGATATTTCTGTTTCACTGTTGAAAATTCATAAGGGTATTTGTTTACCTGAATCTTATTTATCAGGAGTCTGTATTCTGATAATTTTTTAATCAGCAAATCAGACCTAAACATGAGTTAGGCAAATAATTACCTTCATGGCTCTGTGACTGCATAATCAAAAAAAAAAAAAAAAAGGTAATGAGAAGAAAATCTTCATTTAAGATACTTGCTTAAAGTATTGTTTTATTTAAAAATGTGCACAGAAATATGATTGACAATTAGGAGAAAATAAAGATTAGTGATGAAAAGAAATGAGAATTTACAGGTAACTACAGCTGAAAAAACCCAAAATCTTAATTGAATTCTTTCCCTTGATCATAGGTAGAGAACTGATACAGAAAAAAGAGTGGTAAAAATAGAATGAATCTTTTGACTGTGTGGGAATACTTGTCCTACCTGTATAGTTGAGGGATGCATAATATGTATAAGTAAGAGACAAATAAATACAAGTTAGGATCAAATTTTGAACACAAGATTAATGAAAGCACAGTTATAAAAAATCAAGCACTTAAAGAGAAAACAAGGCTTATGAAGATAATGAAAAAATGTTTTAGAAATGGTTTTAGGATTTTGTGTGAGATATGAGCACAAAGCTATTTGTTGATTTGATTGCCATGCCAGGGTAGCTTTGTCTTTGCCAAAACAGAGGATTTTCATTTTTTTCACTCTGTGACCTTTTAAAATTGCAGGAGTTCAATGGCAACCAGTTTGGAACATCCATCATTCTCACTGCAGCTGCTCCGATGTCCCTGAGTACATGGGTGTCGAAATGGGAAAGAAATTAACAGTTCATTTGTGAAAAGTGTGCTTTCTTCCCAAGTGCCTGATGAGACTTCTCCCTCCATGTGTCTTCTGCAGATAAATCAGCATTCATACCTCACTGCACAAAACCTACATAAAATGACAAAACATACAGTAAAATATCTGGTAACAATGAAAATAATTATAGAAAATTATTTTGAGTTCCTGAAACAAAAGAAAAGAGAACAATCAACATTATAGAATCCATATACAAATTTCAATGACAGCTCAATAAATAACATACACAGTATAAAATTTTCCTGTATATAGTATTCAATTAAGAAATTAAACATTAAAAATTAGAAAATAAATAATTAAAATTTAAAAGAGTAACTATAGAATCTTTGTCACAGTTTAGTCATTTCAATTTAACTTACGCAATACTTAAAAGAAAAATAAATAGTATTCAGCTCAAAATACTGGTCACCTGCTGCTGTTTAAGGACTCGTGCTGTACATGGAGCATTCAGCTCTACCCTGAGACTAAAATCCCTTAGACTAAAATCTTTTCAGTCTGTCCAGCTTTTTACTAGTTTCTAAAGATACTTAGCAGAAGTGAGTCCAGAAAATAGCTTTTAAGTGCAGTAGATACAAATTATTCAGACCAACATGAATAAGTAATTTATGATTCCTCCTGTGTTCTGTATTGTGTCTGTTGCTGTCTAGCACATGTAGTCTTTTATAATGGGGAGACAAATTTTCCACAGGCTTGTTCACTCATGGTTTTGGAAGTTACTCCAGTGAAGGGACTTCAGGTTTAAGTTCCTGATTTGAGCATGCACAGACAGCATCATCAAGAAGTACTCTCATTCACCAAATTTTTGGCATGCCTGACCTGATTCTGACACTGACTGTGACCTGGCCTGTGTACACCATGCGCATGCAGTTGTGTAGCACACAGATGAGCATGGGTTGCAGGTGGTGATGATGGCAGAGAGGAGAGAAGGAGGAGGTGGTTTCAGAGAGCTTTCAGAGGAAGGCATAGAAACCCCAGGGAAGGGTATTATGACAGAGCCAGAAGGATCCAGGGATGCAGTCTACTCAACAGCACTAGCTGTCTTACATGTCTGGGTAGGCAGGTGGCACCTCACTGACTCTGGCCAGAGTGTCTTGGTAGTCTGGAAAGATAGGAGAATGCAGTTTGAATGATAAGACACGCAAGGTTTCCATATCTCATCCCTTAGTCTTTGCTCTGATGTGGGCATAATATTAAAGTGTACAGATCCTGGGCTGGTCACAGCAGTGGCAACAACAACCTGCTTCTGGTTACCACACCTACACTCAAAACCAGCTTTTTCTAGGTGTGGCTGTTCCACACTGGGCTGCTTGAGTCTCTTGAGTATCTACCTCTGGTGTTTCTCAGGAGATTAACTCTGCCACTGTGGAGAATAGCAATAAGAGCAATAGCACTTTCCACAGCAATGGCCTAAGTGGGCCAGGTGCTCTTACGCCATCCTCCAGTGTGTCCTGACAGTATAATCTACCCAGAACAAAATCATGTCTCACAAGACAGAACTCCAGACATGCTGGAACAGATCAATGTTAGACACAAGAAAAGCTGTAATTGTAGTCAAAATCGGTGTTGCACTGAATTCAGTTGGGAAAACTCTATTTTAGTGCATGGGACCACACTGTATTGTGATTGCTGAGAACTCTACACATGCAGACAAAAAAAAAAAGTGTTACCTCAGAAACTTGGTATCAATTATCTTCTGAGCTACTGTATACCTTCAGGTTTTCCAGGGTTTTTTTGGGAGGCAGGGGCCTTAATTTCTCAAGTCTTATGAAGGTAAACTTCAGCTGTAGTGAGATTCTCTAAGTCTCACCTAGAGAGCTGAGTGTCTTAATATGTTGAAACATTTGGTTGCAAATTATGGAAAAGTTCATGATTTTATTGAAGATTTAAATATTTCTCTTTTCCTCCCTTTGTACTAAGGCGTCAGTAAATCTTTAATTTAATTACTTCCTGTTCAATAATTGATGTTTCAGCTGCAAGTCCTTTATATTTGTATTTTATAAAATTATTAATATAAGAGCTTTCATAACTGAAGATCCTAACTGAGTCAGTGTTTTGGTCAAATTCCTTGTGACTCTACTGGCTTATTATAAAACTAAGGCTTAGGTGGGGAGGAGAAAATTTGCCTGAATTTACAATTTACTTGGTCAGTACAAGGACTGATCAAGACCCGAAATAGTTTTAGGCGATTAATACTCCAGATTTCTGTGCTAAGAGATTGCAAAAACTTTAGCATCAAACAGGCAATTAAAGAAGAATCAGAATGTGAAACATATAAGCCTATATTTCTTGAAATTCCCTAGAATCACAAGTATTAAAACGATGTTTTCCATGTTCCTGGAAATCTCTGATAGTGAAAAATTTTCATTAAAATGAAGATAGTAATAAATACGAATCTATTTCTCTTATCTATGTCATTGTATTATGTGCTTTGTTTTTTAATTTTGGGGTTTGGATTTTTTCATTTTTCTGGAGTCTCATGCAAGCAACATGAGAAATATTTTTGCCAGTCAGCAAACAGTATTTAGGAGCAAGGACTGTACCTCTTGAAGGTACATTTAGAGCTCTTTTACTTCAGGACTTTCTAAATTTAGTTAAATATTCAATGCCAGCACCTTGGAGAGCTTCATAAATTTAGCAGAGATTTATTTTCAATTTTGCAAGATGGTAGATGTAGTCTTTCCAAGGTCATGTTACAAACTGACGGATACCCTCCAGCTATTATAAAAATATAACAACATTTATTATGCAAAAACTCTGAAACCCAACTAAAAAACAACTAAAAAGAAAAACAACCTCAACCTAAAAAACCCCCACAAAACTTGGTCTTGTGCCAAGTGTCTGAAGAGGAAAGTAAATGTGATTCATATTCCAAAAGGAATTAACCTCTTCACTCACTCCTACCTGAGCCAAAACACCTTTTGCAGTGCTTTTAAGTGGAGAAATACTGGAATTAGAGCATGGAAAGCCTCGGATTTACTTTGGACTGGACTCTTTTCTGTATAGACAGCAAAGCAGAACTGCTTAAATATTTACCTCAAATGGCCAGAGAGACACACATCTGAAAAGAGAATTTATTTGAATTTGTTTGATAGCACTAGCATAGAAATTATGACGATGATGATGGTGATGATGATGGTGATGATGACGATAATTACTATTAACCATAACAAGTAAAAAAACAAGTAAAGAAGCTGAGATACCTCAGTTGGAAAAACCCTTTGAACATCTGTGTTGTATAATATATTCTTATACTGTGTGAACGAAATATATGCAAGTAATACCAAGATGACAACAACCCATAGCTGAAGTGCAAAGAGTAGATTTATTCCATTATGCCTCTGGCTGGGGGATTCCAAAACACCAACCAAGACACATACACTGCAAAGCTCATTTTAGCAGGCGCAAAAGCAGTGGGGCCTGATCCCTGCATTATATATCCAAGGGCCTGAAGCACATGTAATCTTTCACTAGCTGGTGTTTCACAATCTCCAAACCCTTTTAACTTCCTTTCCACTTTTATAAGGAGACCCCAGTCTGTGGAAAAGCCTCTTAAGTCTTTACAACATCCTGTTATCTCCTCTGACAAAATTCAATTTCTTTTTCAGCAGACGAAAAGAGCTCAAAGCAAACACAAACATGTGAATTCTCCCACAATGAGTATTTTCTAACATCTCCCAGGTGCAAGTCTGGTTTTTGAGTGAAAACAATTCTAAATCAACTTATTATTCTCTCTCTTTACTATTCTTATGTTTTCAACCCCTTTTTTTCCCCACATGTACCATTTTAAGGAAAGTATCATCTGCCTGTGGTACTGACATTGATTATTTTTTCATTAGTTACACAGGGAAGCTTTAGAGCTAGTAGTCAGTGATGTGTTCATTTAGTCAGGTGATAAGTGAATGGTTAACCATGAAGTTCAAACAAGGATCACAGCTAATCCTGGCATTGCTGCTTGAAGGCACATCTGTGTTTTCATCAGGGGGTTTAAAACTGATGACTTAGAGGCAGAAAATGAAGGTATGGCAGGGGAAGATACATTTAATTTTCTAACAGAACACTATGAGGGTCTTCAGGTTTATAAAAAACTTCTGAATTATTGTCTTCAGTGCCCATGGGTACAGTATAGCCAGAGCACTGCACTCAAGTGTGTGCAGAGCATTCTGCAGCTAATGAACCCTCCTTGGTTGTGTATCTTTGGCTGACAGAAATCAGTGTCTCTCTATCAACTTCAGTTATTCAATGGCTTATAATAGAATTCTTTGGACCTAATTTCTTTGATCTTGTAGAATGATGAAATGTTGTTTATTTGGAGGAGGGAAAAAGGATTGTTAATGAAGAGATCTTATGGCTTCCTTTGGCTCCCACCCTCATCACTAATTTATCTGAATCCCAAACATAAACAAGGAAGGGCAATACAGAGTGACTCACTCGCACTATTTCTGACTCAAATAATATGATTTTGAATTATTGTAGTCTTTTGCTCCCTCTGACTGTATACATTTGCTTATTAGAAAAGACTGAGAAATTTGAAAATACCACTATGTGTAACCAAAATATCAATGCTTCTAATGATAATTACTGTTAGAAATAAGTGTCTATACATCAAAGAAGCAAACTAGACATATGTAAAGGAGCAAAAAGACAATCTCAAGAGTCTAAGTGTTATCAGGTTAGTCAAGAGATACAAAGATGGTGGGAAAAGAAACAAAGGGAAACAAAGACTTGGCAAAAGCTGTACCAGTATTAGCACAGCCTTAAAATAATTGCAGTATTTTTTTTTTCTGTCATGTCTCTTTCAAGAGCTATTGGTTCAACTTCATATTAATTCTTAAGTGGAGATTTTGTTTTTCCCTGATAGTAAAACATCTCTGGTGGGACCCAATAACTACAATATTTCTTGATGGAAATGGCATATATATTCATAGCAGAATGTGATTGGTTATATTTGCTTCACACTGCCTTTCTGGAAGTGTATTTGGCCTCCTGAGACATGCCAGAAATCCAGAAGAAATATTTTATTACTATGAAGATAGTGGTGAGATACATGGCAATTTTATAATATTCACTTCAAATCAGTTTTTACTCCTGGAAATAAAAGGTTTCCTTTATTAAATTATATTTAATTTATTTTAATTTAATACAGTTTTAAGAGTATTGCACTACTATAAAATCTGGTGATTGTGATGCCTTTTTCAACCTAGAAATGAAACTTAATAATTTTTGTATAGGAGGTAATATAAAAGTGGATCTATATTGGAGCTCCTGGGACAGTTATGGAAGAATGTCCACAAAAGCCTACCCCCACCTGGCTGAATACATTTTTTTAAGTTTTAGGAAATTAGCATAATTGATAAAAAGCACCAATTAGCAGGACAAGTGGTGATGCAATGCCCCCCAGGTCAAGCCCTTTCTCTGGAGTCCCACCTTGGTACTAGGTACTAGAACAGATCCTGAAGAGTTGTTCTTGGCCTTGGTTCCCAGGAAGAACCAAGATAGCGCTGGGACCTTCTACCTCCTGGGGCTTGGAGCTCTGGAATTTCTTTTTTCTTCCTGCCTAGGAAAGGGCATGGAAAAGTACTGGGAAAACTAGCTACAAATAAGCTACAGAGCTCCAAATACATGTGTAAGCGATACAAAGAATATATAAAAGAAAAAAAGGTAAAAACTAATAGACATCAATTCTACACTTTGCATAAGCAACACCTTATGCAAGTAAACTTTAATTTCAATCATTACATAAAAAATAATTTATAAAATCATAAAATATATTTCAGTGAGTTTTTTATCTTGAAAATTATACCGACTCTTCTCCCTCCCTCAGGATCTGATATACTTCAGAGACAGAGACAAAACAGAAATTAGTCTCCTTCTAGATTAGGTTATTTTGAAAGACACAGAGAAAATGAGACAGGCAGGCTCTGTGTGCCCTCTATTACTTGATATACAGCAGCCACTTTCTTACCTTGGAAACCTGAAACGTGAAGAACTGTCATTTTAATTCAGCATTGAAACAACAAGCAATAGGATAGCATAAGTTCTATTATGCGAGACATTTCACTCATTTTATGGTAAATAGGTGATATGAAGATCAGCTCATTTCTACTTGCATTTCATCTTAATATATATCATCAGACTTATTCCAGGAATGGATGCAAATAGAAAATCTCAAAAACATCCAGTTTTTGACTGGATGTAGTTGACTCCATCAATGGCCAGCTGCAATAGTCAAGAAAACTGAAGCACTAATGCTTGCTTTTTGGTGCACAGATATATTGATAGCAGTAAAGAGCAGCAGATACCTTCCAGTATCAAGAAATTAAAAGAAGAATATGAAAACAAATTTTATTTTTCTGCTTTACATTGCATTTCAGTAATTTTGGGGATTATGCACATTGACCAGATTAAGATTCCAGATAGCCCTTGGTTACTTAATTTCATTTCTGAATACATGACTGTGTGTTTCAGAACCGTGAAGAAAACATTGAATGTGACAAAATGAGAGCTCTCGTTTGGTTGCCTCTCTGTGTACTGTATAGGAAAAGGATGCATTGGGACAGATTTAACATTAGATTTCATTCATAGTTATTGCTCAGATATCAGGCTGAAGAGATGAGTGAGAGAAACTGATTAAGATAGCTCACTCTGAAGATGAAAACTAATTGTTAAATCGGGGTTGGATTCAGGTCAAGGGTGGTGACTGGTGAATAAAGAGGGAGAATTAGACTGCAGTTAGAAACAGTTTGGGTAATTAAAAAGGGACAGAAAGGCCTTCTAGAGTGACTGAAGAGCCCAGAGGGAATAAAAAGGGCATATAGACTAGGAGTTCCCAAATGCACACAGAATTACATAATCCGTTTGGTATTGTGATACATGTGCGTATGTACAGGCTGTTTACTTCAATGAGTTTTCTAGGCTACTTTGGTTCAAGTTTTAGGGATGCAGCTAAAGTTTGAAACTCCTATGTTTACTAAACTTCCAAAATCTATTTCTGTTGAGACTTAAGTTTTCAATAAAGGAAGTGTAGAAAAAAGAGAAAAATAGAGAAAAGGTGGCTGTACTTTCAAAGAAAACATTTAGCAACATTTTTCTACTCGAAAAAGAAACCAGAACTCAGCTTACAAAGACTAAACATAGAAAAGAATGGAATATTCCATCTATTGACTCTTCTTATTAAAGCAGGATTCTTCTCTTCAACCTGTCTTTACACCTAGCTTTGAAGGTTTCAACAGAATTTGAAACACTTCTGTTTCTCCACCACTCCTTCCAACTTTCTTTCCTTTCTTCTTGACTTTCCATTGGCTTAATTTTGATGCTTCACAGTCTTTTCATGTCATGTTACTGTTGCTGTGGAATAATATTTACACACAAAGTACTGTTTATATGTAAATTATACTGCATAGGGTACTGGCAGAAGTGTGGATTATCTGTCTGAAATGAGAAGACTTCTGCACCATTTAATTCCCACAGATGAGATTTGTTCCTTTTAGCACCTACGACACATCCGTCTTTGTCAAAACCTATTTACTATAAATTAGCTCAGGCATATTTCTTTGGTGATTCAAGTCCTAATTTATTACTCCTCATTACTTGATGTTCCACCCAATTTAATCACATCTGCATACTGAGAAATTGTCCTTAGACTCATTATTCTAGCTGTACTGTGATATGCTTGATAAAACTGAACTCTTAGGTATTTCGTTCTATTATATAAAGGAGTTCATCACTATATATGTAAACTATATTCTTGATGCCAGATCTAACACCATATCTCTGACATCATTATCTTTTTATTTGAAAATTATGAAAACAAGATGTTAAAAGTGTCTGCAGTAGAATGCCAGTAAAAGTTGCCAGGAATGAAAGCTGCAGTTAATTCTTGGTCTACTTTACCCGTTACTCTTTCAGCTTTTTCAAGATAGGATTATTAGAAACAACAATTTGTTAGTGCCCATCTCCAGACATCTTTCCTGAAATGAAGTCTTTTGACTAATGGGAACAAAGTCTGGTGGCTATAATTAGTGACAAAAGCTAGTTTATGTTCTTGACACTCAGATTTTTTGCAGTGTGATACGGGGACATTAGGTACATCAGCTCACCTGTAGGTAAAATGTACACAGCAGCACAATACCTAGTGTATTTTAGGAAAAACCTCTACTTCGTCATATTTTAAAATACTTTGGTTTCCATAAGAGGGGCCAAATCTTAAAGACTTATACCTGATTATTTCATATTCTTTAGAAAACTCATGTCTGAATCTAACTGTTAGTGAAAACAGTTAGATTTGGAAGTTATAATTGGAAGGCCATGTTTTTCACCAGGATAGCTTTTCATCAGGACGTAATAGCAAGAACTTCTTGGGATACTGTGTAGTTGTTGTTCATTTGTTATCTGTGGAATAATAAATTTTTGTTACCAATTTTTTTTTCCTATACAATGCATAGGAAAAATGATAATGTATAAAATGGAGGCTAAACTAAAACTAGAAGTATATAATGAATCCCCATACTAAAAGTATACCTGAGTTGAAATTTAAGATTTTTTTCTCTCAGTGTTCAGTTAAACAATTAATTTAGGTTGCATGTGGCAAGATCTGGATATCCATTCAAGTTTGCAGTCTTAGATTCCCTTCAGTTTTGTGGTTTTCATTGACCTCTAAGTTGTTTGACATTTGGAGTTTTACTCAATAACAGCAGTAGTAAATAGATTTATTGTATTTTCACTACAAAAAAAAGCTACTTCCTCATTAAAAATTTTTGGTAACATAAACAGTATCTAAGAAAGAAATTTTCTGAATCTGTAAATATTGAATTCTTTTTTCAGATTTTTAAAAATTATTTTAGTGTTTCATGGTTCCAAAAAATAAAAATATATCAAATATAGGACACCTAGTGCAGAATTTTTATTGTCCAAAAAAAAAAAAAAAAAAAAAAGGTCCAATTTTCAGATTTCTGTAACAAAAAAGCTGTATCTAACATATTGACTGATATTTTTTCTGAAATGAGAAACTCCAGAACTGGATCCTCGTTCTGTCATTGTTTCTTGATGGGAAACAAATTCAAGCCACCTGAGAGCATCTGATGGCAGATTAGGGCTGGGTTTTAATTTTTCCCCCTCAACTTGTTTTTTTAACTAGTAAATAATCAATGACATGCTGTCATCATGGTTCAAAATAAGCCAGAATATTCTAGAAGCTTCATTAAGCTTATCTTATAAACCTTGATGTTGTGTGAGATGAAACATATACTCAGATCCATTGGTAAGGTAACAACAAAGAACCAGTAATGGGACCTTTTCTTTGCCTATAATGAGAAGCCTTGCCAAAAAAACAGGAAAAAGAAAAAGCACAGGCAGAAAAGAAGACAGCACAGTAAAATCTGTGAGTGCATGCATTCACAGAACTGTGCCAGAAACTCTATTGGTCTGATTCCTGTCTTTTAAATCTGACCTAATGGAAGAATACATGTTTTTAAAAACATTAAAATGAGGGATTTTTATAAGAGTTTATTGGATTTCAATATTTCAGAATTGTTCTGATAAGACACTCTATTGGTATAATTTGTCAATATGTCATTAATGAAATATACTCTAATTACAGCAATCACTGCTCATGTTTATCTTTTACAATAATAATTCCAAACCTCTTAACCTGGTACTAAGGAATATGTAAACAATTCTCTACCGACATATCACTGGATATACCTGAAATACTGGATGGAGATCATATTCATTATAATATATATTGATTCTCTGGCCAGCAGCATATGACTCTTACTCTTGTCTTATACAAATATAGGAAATAAATCAAAACACTATCCTCTGACATCTTTATTCTCTTTTATTTACTTTGTATGGTATATTTTCATCATTGATAATTTGGCAATAAGTCAAAAGATTTAATCAATGTTGACCTTATATCTATTTAAGCTTTGCTCTCTATAGAAAATGGCTGATGATATATTAAGCACATAATTTTTTTTCAATGGATTTCAAATCAGCATGGCAGAAGTAGAAATTAGTGTGTTGAATTCAGTGACTACATCATCATGTCTCAGACACAGCAATTCACTTTCTGCACAAGCATGTTTATTATGCCTTCCCTTTCTTTTGCTTGAAATGAACAAAGGCAATATAAAAAACTAAAATATACAGGGACAACTCTAACTAATATTATGAACACTTCGACATGTTTCAAAAATGGTTTCTGTTCAGTACAGCTTTGCCGATGCTTATCTCTTTCATCAAAACCTGGAAGAAATTGAAAGACAGGCTAATTAAAGAGAAACATTCAGAGACTTGAGAGTATAGATTGAAAGACTAATTACAAGTTCTTCAATACTCCCCTTTGTTTCTGTTCTTCATTTGTACTTTTCCTTTAGAAAAAAAGTCAATTTCTACTAGAATTAGCTAATAATGTTTAGTTTCTCATCCTACATTGTAAGCTTTTTTCTTTATGTCTTTGGGGCTTCAACATCCTGTTAAGCCCCATATGATTGTGTAAATTTGATGGAAAAGCCATGTTCCACTGCTCAATTTTATAAATTATGCACAAATATTGACTTATGTATGCTGTAAGACCTCCTAGAATAGGGCCTCAGCATGTGCATCTGTTGAAAGAGCCTGCCAAAAAAAAGTGTATTTCAGCCTCTAACATGTAAAATATGCATATTCAATTACAAAAAATCATGACATCATTTCAAAATGGTTTCAGTAACTTGCTGCAGTCCCCAGGAAGCAATAACTTGCATGCCAACAACTCATGTAAGTTTTATGTCTATATTTAACTTCAAAAACACAAAAAATAAATTAACATTACTGCATGGCATTTCTCGTAACACACAATGCACTGGAATGCCCTCCAAATAAGGTTCTTGCACATAACAATGTCTATGCAAGCATCTCTCTACTTCATACACCATTTTGAGAGTAGGACAGATAACAAAAAGCTCACAAGTTCAACGCTTTTTTCTCAGATGTTTTTGGATACTCTTTTGCAATTGTGTACTTAGCAGTATTTTTCTCCAACTTCCTGAAAAGAACCAAAACTACAACCCTGAATATTTATGAAAAGCAATGCACACTTCGAAGCATCACCTTTGGCATTTTCTTTCCATGCCAACATTGAAGTTATATTTTGAGATTGAGCAAATGTTTAATGTATACACAACCTTCTGAATAAAAATATGAACTTTCCTTTCATGGACAAAAACAATACCTACTCACATTTGCTTTTCTTCTCAGTTCCTCTGTGCCATTCCTATGTGTCCCACAGTCCCTACCGAATGACTAGCAATAGAATAAAAACTCTACCTCATACCTAAAATAAATATAGATAGGCTGACCTAACCACAGGCATACTTTTAATTTTGAGTGTTTTATACAGCTGTAATCTAAGATTAGAAACACATGGTTCTGGTGGTAAATTAGCACTATGAAGATATATGGTAGTGAAAATTTTATGACATTTTCAGAACACATAAAGTACCCTGGGCTTAGATAAATTCAGACCTAACTCATTTTGAAACATGAAGGTTGTAGCCTTGTCAAAACAAGTTGGAATAATGATAACACTATAATGATTTATTGAAGTTCTTATGAGGAATAACAAGGAGAGTTTTAAATTATCATCTGTGTTAGTGTTTCATGTGCATGAGAATCATATAGAATTATGTTTGAGAATAATAAAGCCTCAGCAAAAAGGCCAAATTATAACTGGGATAAAACACAAAATCCTGTGAAACCATTTAATTTCATTTCAATATATTTTTCCTCTCTGTGAATATTTTGTAAGTGGACAAAAAACAATGGATTTGGAAGGGAGCTTTGTCTTCAGAGCTCCATCTGCCTGAGTGCGGATCTGAATCTGTGGATGCAAAGCACTTGCAGCAACACAGGAAGGACATTGCTCTGAGCAATTGCACTCTGATTAGGCTTAAAAGGTACCTAGTGTACATGTACTTCAGAAAGTCTATTCCCAATTTAATTAAACATTTTTCAAAGAGCTGTATTTCTAGAAATACAGAGAATATAAAACAGTCTAAATCCAATTTTGAACATACCTTTTCTAAAGTGAATTCTTTCTGGGAATTTATAATAGCTGTAAATTGAAGATCATATGTGTTTGAATGCTACTATCAATTTTGCCTTGATTTTGTTGTACCTACATGCCAATGAATTTAGGGGCCAAGGAACTCTTGAAGGGTCTCTGTGGCTCAAATACTTTATTATTAAATTTAGATGGGAAGAACAAAGGGTAAAATGAAAATGACTATAAACCTATGGCAAGTCTCTGCTACCCAAAACTAAATGCCAGTATTTATAGAAAGAGTGGGTCCATTGGCCAGACTAGGCTTTGTTTAAATAAAGGACTCTTCTGCAGGAGTTATGAAATACCAAGAATTTAGATTTTGTCTGTATTTCAAGCATTAAAAGTTTCACTTGTTACTTTTAATAGTTACTTTGGAAGAATTAAACAAGGCTTTTTCTTTCTCTTTGATAGGACTAAAAGCAAAGAATGGGATCATAGCAAAGGACATGGACAGACAGATTTCATAGATTCAAATGCAGATATTTTTCCTAGGTTCTGTTTAGCCTTTTTAATTGGAGCTTTTTAAGGGTTCAGATATGGGTGAAGAAATTTTTGTCAACATGTTTAATTCTCAGCCTATCATCAGTGGAAGAAAGAACGATATTTAGACTCCCCCTACCTGTCAGTAGAATGAAATCTGATGAATAGGAAATGTATAGAAAAGCTGAGAGAGAAAAAAAGCCAAACATATATCCATAGGAAACACTTCCTTCACCAAAAGATTTACTGAATATTTTTTAATGAAAGCTATGATCTAAAACAAGAACCAAATTAAAAATGGGTGATTTGACCCATCTCTGAAGAACATTCATAGGGTAGGCACTACAGAAAATTATTAAAAATATTTTTGTCTTAAATTTTCAAACCCAAAATATTTGAAAATAATAAATATGAGGTCAATTGCCACCAAACAGATGAGAATTTTTTGGAAGTACTACAGTTGACCTGAAGTAACCTAAATAACCTTAAAATTATATAGCAAAAATTTTTATTATAAAAATTATCTGCATACACACCAATAAAACTAAGAATTTTAATATTCTGGAAATAAAGACATGAAAGATTGTTTTATCCCATTTATATCTCTCAGGATTTCTATCAGAGTATGAGTAGTATCTGAGGTACAGTATTAGAAAGTGATATAGGGAAAGTCAGGGAAAAGGATTAAAGTTCAAGAGGGAAAGAAACAAGCTCACTCTGTACAAACCAAAACAATTTATTTAAAAATTGCAAGATATACTATCAATGTTTTTTTTGTCACCATGATCAAGCCTGAAGAATATTACTAACTACATAGCAAATGAGCAGCCCATCTGTAGCAGTGCGAGTTTCAGGTTTTTTGAATTTGTATTTGTATTTTGTTATGTGTACTTGGTATGTTCCTTTCCCCCCTATTCCTACCCCTGTGCCTAGATTCTCCCTGATGTAACCCCACCCTTTTCCTTCCCCATTGGGTCAGTGTTTCCCCGCCCAGCCCCCAAGCTGGGAAAAAGGGACACACACCCCCTCACCCGCTTTCTCTCTCTCCACCTTCCCGCCATGTGGGCAGGAGCTTTGGCAAAGCTCCAACCGCATGGGCTGCACTGAATAAACATCTTCATAACCAAAGAGAGAGCATGCTTCCTTCTTCCAAGCCTGAATCCATGCCACAGCAAGCTACCTGGAGAACCCACAAACTATAAACTGGCTTGGGGAATCAGCTAGCCAGAGAAAGCATTCCCCACAAATGAGCCACTTTATACCCATCTGGATGTAGTAGCAAAAAAACGATGCATAATGGAAGTGTGATGCAAGCTGTAGGTACTGTAGAAATCTTTTTACTTGTTTTTTTTTTCTTATAAGCAGATGGCAAAAAAATTCTAGTGAAATGAGCTATAAATTCTTTCAGTACTAGGAAAGGACTCCAACCAAGACATAACAAGTAGGGATTCTTAATTAGATTAACCTACAAAATCCTTGGACTAATAATTACTGTTTAATTTTCCATCTCTCAAAGGCAAATTTCTTTCAGGAGCTTTGAAGAGTATGATCCTATTAATCCATCTGTCAGTAGCTTTTTAATATAGAAGAAAATAAATGTCAAGTGTTTCAATAACTAGTTAGGAACTGGAAGGAAGCAGAGGTAGAGAAAACAAGTTACTCAAATTGAAAACACTTACTGCCTTTTTTATAAAAGTATTAATGATGTGATATTACCACATAAACTTTGAAAGGACTATATGCAAGGTGCATATTCTTGAAGTTTGATACTCTGCATTCTTACTGGTTAACTTTGAAAATTAAAAAAACCCCAAACACTATACTGTAAAGATAGCTGTCAATTTCAAAAATATTCCAAAAATTTTGAATAATAGCTTGCACAAGCCTCATGAAAATTAATCCAAATTTCATCAACCAAGGAGTTAAAATCTCATATGCTTAAATAGAATTAGTGGGCATTTTCATTCACTGTGAAGAAAGGGTGAGTGAAGACCTGGGTAGCCCCAGAATCACTTAGCTCAAGGTGATCATCCTGATTACTATTTCCTACTTTTAAAAGAAACGTTGAAGTGTAACTACAAATGCTTCAAGTTTACTTGTACAGAGACACTTCTTTTAGAAAGCTGCCTCAGAATTCCATACATTTTTATAAAGAATTTCAAGGTCATAAGATGTCATATTCACAGCTTGTCCCTTACTCTGATTATTTTTGAGGAATTATATTCTGGCAGAAATTTTTATAAGGCTTAACTAGGTCAATAGCCTCTTGGAGAATAGTATGACTCCAAGATCTAAAGATCCTGGATTCATCTGCATCCAGATCACTTTAAAAGCTGACCACTGAAAAGCATTACTGAAGGTATTAAATAATCAGGAACTGCATCCTTTCAAACTTAAAAAAAAAAAAAAAGTATAAAAGTAGATGTTATGTGATTAGGAAGTAAGGCAAATTTTTAGCTTCTCTTCTATTCTTCTTTTGCTATTATCAGGGTGACTTTCTACAAGGTAATTCAGATTAAAATCCCACATTAGTGTAATCTCTGCTAAACACATCTAAATTCATAAACAATGGAATTTAATGATCAACATCGAAGTAATAATTAAGAATTTTCATCTATGATTGCACAAAGAAATGGTGTAGAGTGAAGAGTAATTATAAGCTTAACTGGTACATATGAATTCAAGAATGTTGAATCTGTTAAGTTTTGCACTGAAGCCCTTTACATGCTTATTTGCATGTAGCAGGATGCATGCAACTCGTATAATAAACAGATCTCACATGGAAATATTTTTAGTTCTGATGGCTACAATTCAAGAACAATAGTATGGATTGAGAAGAAATACTTCGTCTTGCCTTAAGCCAGGTGTTTTGTAAGATATATTACACAGTGACTTGTTTTAGTATTTAAAAAAATATGTTACCATGGAACTTATCCATCAACTCAAGAGGCTAAGCAGACACAGCAGGAAGGTACAGTCCAAAGCACCTTACTATAGTAGAAAATTAAAACAATACAAAATTCCATATTAAATCTATTAAAAAAACCCCAAACAATAGAGAAATCTGAATTGCACTTTTTCCCCCATCATTAGCAGCAGGAAGAGTTTAGGAAGTTACAAAACTTTTTAGGAAGTTACAAAACTCTGGGTTAGGGGCACAAGTTCTGAAGGGAAGTCAGTGTTGGGTGAACTTGCAACTGACCCTGTAAACTGAAAAAGTTCAAGTTGCTTTTAAAATACAATTAAAAAAATTAAAGCTTAAGTCATTTACTAGAAAAAAAAGTCCTTCCAAATACAAAGAATTCATCTTTCTAAAACATTCAGATGTCTTTGATAACCCAACACTAGAATTACTAAAGAAATTTAAGCTACCTTTTTTTTAAAGCTATTCTTTTTTTATTTCTTAGGGAGATTTGCCTTGCTGTCCAAGACTCTTCCAATTTTTATATCTGATATACCATGTCATACCTACTTAAAAATACAGGTTTTCACTTAATTGAATAACAATATTTTCCTTTAATTAATGATACCTGTAAATATAAATTAAAAACCTTGCCTGCAATGTGGAAAGAGGCATTAATGAGCTCTACTCTAAAGCCACCTAAAATGAACCTGAGACCTCAAATAGAGGAAAAGTTGGGTACATTTGAATATATGATCACTGATACTTGAGCTTTGTTCAATTTCCGTATTACTATATGAAGAAATATCTTAGATGAACGTAAAAACATATAGTGGACAATATCATCAAGAGCTGTCAACAACTGTGCTTTCTTCATTGAGCTACACTTTGGCAGCTGCTGCCCCACTGGGTGGCTCCTATGTTATACTTCTAATAGTTTTTATATTTTCAAAGATAATTTTCAAGCAATATCTTGTCTAATTTATACGACCAGCCAAACCAGAAGCTGCAAAGATAATATTTTTTGACTTCCTTTCTGATGAATAATAAATGTCACATAGGAATTAGAAAGTAGGATGTAGTTGCATGTGCCATCTGCTGTGTATGGGAACAGAAGAAAGATATTAGACTTTAAATTAGGGGTTTCTTTCCTAGAAACTCAAAGATGAAAGGAAACCACACTGATCACTTGGAAAGCAATACTACTCTCTCAGTCATTAGAAATCTATCAGTGCTTAGAAAATCTCACAATATGACAAGATACTCTGGAGAGCTCTCTAAGGAATATCTACAAAGTGTATTTTAAATAAAAATTAATGTCATTAATGTCATACAGTCTCCTGATTATTTACTTTAATTTCTTTTCTGTTTCTTCTAGTTGCCTAAGGCCTGTGATAGCAGGATATGTGGAGAGAGTTCTGAGGTGAAATACAAAAACTTGCATTCTGAATTCCCACAGTAGCTGACTATTTGAAAACGTAAGGAGAGCTACATAATTACATATTTACATATTTAAAAATTAGCCTACCTAAAAACAAAAACAAAACCCCCACATTTTGCCTCTGAAGTGGAAACTGTCTGTGTGCCTTTTCCAGCTGCCCACTTGGCCTCAGCTGTCATTGAAGAGCCAAATGCTGACCTAACAATAAGAGACACGGATTAGGCTTGTCTGCAAGGTGGCACACCCATGAGACATGACAAGGAAGGAGGTGGCTGTCAGGGGTGGTGTCCTCCAGAATGTGTGCAGGTGATTGAGGTGTTTCTGCCTTCTTTTTATTTTACAGCCATAAAGTGAATACCAAATTAGGTTGTCTTCTGCTTTATAATTTATTGCTTGACTGCTATGCACAGATTTTTTAGTTTAAACAATTGTCTTTTTTTTTTGTTTTGTTTAATATCATGTTAGCATATTAGCATTTATTGTACCTATAAGAAAAATAGGAAGATAAGCAGGACAAGAGTGAATTGTTTTGAAAAAGTGGTAGAAATCAACTTTATAACAGTTGGCCATACACAAAAAATAAAGTTTCTGGAGAAAACCCTTCACACTAGACAGTATTTTAATATTTACTATTACCTGCAATATTTTAGGGCCTTGAAAGTGCCAACCTGGGATCAAGGTATCTTTTTTCTAGAGCTTTAGTTAAAGTTTCTTATAGAATACATTGTAAATCATTTTGGCTCAACTCAGAAAAGGTCAAAATAAAAAAATTATGAAATGAAATTAGCATTTGTTTATACACAGTATTTATCGTAAGCTGGTACGATCATAAAACCCAAGACAGATAATATTATGTATGGTTTGTGAAAAGAGGAGAAAATGTAGAAATTTGGCACTATCCCTGAAAATACTGTCAATTACCTAAATTTGAATCTGTAACTTTCCTCTTTTTTAAATCCAAATTTCTGTGATTTTTTTGGTTCGACACTTGGGTAGCACACAGATGACCTGGGACAACTTTAGCCTGTAAGATAACTGCAGATAACTCATGTTCTGACTTTCAATTCAGTCTACATTCCCCTTTGAGATGAAACCTATGTATGGTTATGGGGCTAAATTTGTTTAGAGACCCCTCCCTGCAGGTGTCATGGGTAAAAGAAGGAAGCTACGCCTGGCTAGGCTATTTCCAACTCTCCAACATTAAGATGCTCTTTCAGCAGCCCTTCTGCTGCAGATAACCAACAGTCCTTTAGTGGCACTGCTGGACATACCATGTAACCTTAGGGTGACATTATAATGTAACAGCTCTCAAGCTATTTAAGGAATGATTTCTTAATTAAAAAGACTCTAAGCTTTAAGACCACAAGGGCATCACAAACAGCTCACAAGAGACCTGGACTGCTGTGACACATGGAAATTACCTAGAAGACCTGGCTTTAGAGTGACTTGCCCTGGAAAGCAGGCACTTGAGCCACTCAGTGGCTCAAGCCACTTCCCTTGCCTTTGGAGCAAGGGGCCACAACTTGAAGAAGTTATTAAAGCTATCAGTGTAGCTTTAATAAAAGTCTAGTAGTATTTTCTCTGGTATTGACATCTGCTACCACAAAATGGAACCAAGCAGAATTTATTAGAGATTAAAAATCTGTGTCTGAAGTCAAATTTCTTCTTGTGAGCTTTATCAGCTTTCTAATTGCAATTGGAATATCATGAAATATTAAAAGAACATCAACCTCTGCTCCCTGCACAGCTTCCCAGTAAATATTGATTTACAGTCTTTTAATACTGAGAGCAAGCAAATAAAAAATTGCCCAAAGCTTCAGAAGGAATATCCTGGTTCAGGAGTCACCTCCCAGTTTCTCCATCAGCAGGAAGCCAGATTGTAGGAATCGCCACAAAAAGCTGTTGGAGCCTCTGGGCACCTACACAAAATAAAAAATACCTCAAACATCACAACCTTCCTTTGTTCACCTTGCTTTTTCCAGTGTAATCACAGAAAATAAAACTGGAAGGTTTGCCTTGTGTCCTCCTGCAGGGAGAGTGAGAGAGAACAACATGCCTGGACTGGGACTATAGAGATCATGCACCCATGCCCTGGAGGGGAACAACCCTCTGAGCAGCTGACAACAAGGACAATGTTTCTCACCAGTGCCCAGAATAGGTAGGATGAGACAAATGCTGTCTGAAGGACATGCCTTTACAATTAATTTCTTTAGTTTACACATGACAAAATCTATTCCCAGACCCTGAGAGAAAAAAGAGTGAAAAAAAGGCAGCTTTGGATGGTGACAGAAGAGTTTGTTCACAAAACATATTGAAAATTCTGATTTTGTTATTCTTTCTTCCTTCTTCCTTCTGCTCATCTGCTTCTAGACTTTTGCTTCTTGACTTCCCTCAAAATTACTTTCTTACAATTTCTGTCTACTTTTAAAAAACTTTAAAGAACTATTTAATTTTATTAGTACTCTCAGTTGAAACGACATGTAACTTCTATAGATGTCATCAGTTCCCAAAAACTAAATAAATTTTATTCTATGATATACTCAGTCTTCTGATAACAAGCAACGTTTTTCAGTGAAAATTGAAGACAAAATATAGAAAACAACTCTGAGCCTTGCCTAGGTAGGACAGTTCCTTACACATTTTGATATTGTGTCCCTTACAGCAACATTCTACATGGAGAAGACTGGCAAATATTAAACCAAGCTCTTAATAAACCACCAAGAAAACAGCCAATTTAGAAACACTAAATATCGTACAAGTGACCCATTCTGACCTTCTGCAATTTTGTTTTCAATTGAAACAGTCACCAGTTCAAGCATGCAATCGAGTGCTTCCCCATCCAGTTAGGCATCCCCTCAGGGGAAAACAACACCCAAAACCACAACAAAAACCCCTATTAAAAACTGCACATGTGTTCCTATATTTTAACTACCCAATACTACCTAATAACTACCTTATTATTATTATTCAGTCAAACTTTAAACACACGATCATGTGCAAAGAATCAGCAAGAGGCAACTTCAGAATCCAGGTGTTTGCCTGCCTGGATCCCCAAGAATAACTGTAGAGGTGAAAAACTAAGAGGACAACTGAGTTCTAAATAAAATCTGTGTGCACTGTATGGCACATGACAAGTAATTATTTGACTATTTTTTTAAGGATGAAAAAAGGAGTATTTTGCAATGCACAGAAATGACCAAGTAATCACCAGCAGTTATTATCCTATTTTTGTTCTCATATAGGAATAGTTTCCTCAATCAACTTGTTATTTTACACAAATAAAAAGTTCAATAAATAAGTTCTAATGGTCAATTTAAAACATTGATAATTTTGATCCATCACAGACTTCCACTTAGGGTCAAATAGGAAATATCAGGTTCTTCAACTATTTAGTTAGAGTAGCATAAAAGTGCATTTTAGATAAAAATCACACAAGGAATAAAGAGAACCTCAAATTTTAGCAAAAGAAGCAACTCATTAGGGTTCACCAGAATTGTCATAGGCTAAATACATTATGAAGCAATGTTTTTAATCTGGGCTGCATATTTGGCATGTGTATCTCATTTGCGACACATACTAGGATGCCGAAAATGACTTGAGGAAGTGAAGTTCAGTGACTATTGTATAACACTTACTAATCTCATATTTCTCAGGATTTAGTACCTTGTATACTTGTCTACAGGAATAGATGGTCAGATATAGGAAAAAAGTTTAGAAGAGCAACAGTTGTGGTGCAACAAATGATATATGATTCTCCTCCTCAATCTCTCTAGTTTCCTCATTTGCTCTCTGGAAATCATTCAAGGCTTTTTCAACACAAAAAAGTCTTGGTGTGCCTATCACTTTCTGTTAAAAAGATCTTTACAGAGTAGAGGAAGCAAAATTAGATCATAAATTAAATTAATTATGATGCCTTTAACAAGGGAAATGACACTGTGGAAGACTGTTGGCATGTTATTACAGGCTCTTTTAGTTATGCTCTATTCAATATTGGTCTTGATTTCTCTCACATAAATGCTGAGACTTCTGCCACAAGTCTCTGCACACAGAAATTCTTAAATGTCATACTTGTATTGCCTTGCCACAATTTACCAGTTACATTTTATTCTGCTTTCTCTGTAGGATATGAGTTTTCTATCCACATCAGCCATATTTATTGGATACTTTTTAACAAAGCAACCACTTGTATCTCTCCCTCCTTCCTGCCTTTATTTATTAAATTAGGCCATGCAGCACAGTCAAGGTGAGAAAACCAAGTTGTTTTCATTTGCTGGCTTCCAATTAAGCATGCAGCTGCTGCACTTGAGAATAATAGCCATCCAGGAAGCCTCTGATAAAAGAAAAGCAAGGAGAGAGGTAGACAGAAGGATCCTTACTGCAGCAGTTCTCATGGATGACCTGTTTTAAGGAATCATTGGGAGCTGGCACTGATCTATTGTGGAATAGAAAGCTGACTAGCTAATGAAGGCGTTAGTAGCACTACATGCAAGATAAAGGTTTGGTGGTCAGTGTTTTGACAAGGTGCAGGAGCAATGAACCTTATGTTACAGCTACACCTCTTGAGGGCTGTATTTTATTTTCTTAGATGTATTGAGTAAAGTGAGGAAATAGATTAATGTCAAACCAAAAATAATACCATTTTGAGGGAATATTAGTATGAATACAATGCAGTACAAATTGAATTAGCTGTGAGTCCCTGCTGAGTTGTATGAAATAGCTGTTAAAGCTAATTCTCATTGTAACACACAGTGGTATTATCGATTTACTCGATACATGGTTAATGAGTGTAATTTTTCAGACTCCTTGAATACAGTAAATCCTGTTTACTCTTTTAGTGTAAACCTGCCTGCTGCCTGTAATTCAGCTTGCCTTTTATTGTATCTTCATTGTTCATTCAAATAGGCCTACTCACATTCCTTCACTGCTAGGACTTGATAACGTATTCTGTGGGAGCACCTGCGTGACCTTTTTATTACATCTCTGTTATCCTTTGTGACAGTCCACTGGGAAATTCAAGAGAAACTAACAGCTGAATGGCAGGGGAGCATTAACCCCTTCAGGAACTGTACTTCATGGAAGCATTATAACACTACATCATGGTAACATGAAGAATGGGTAGGGGTCAACTACAAAGGTCATTAGGAGACTTTAAAGCCCTGAAACTGTAAGGAAAGAGCTTAGACAGAATGGAAGAAGTTTGACAGTAAAACACAGAAAGGACCCAAAAAAGCTTTTAAATTTTTGGCACAAAATAAGCCCCAAAGGCAAAGGGGCTTTGGACTTTGAAAGGGCATTGCCTGCCCTGCGGTCATTCTCATGGTGAGCAAGGAGCTGAGATTTTCCTGACACAAAAACAATTGAGAGTAAATTTAGTTTTAATTTTGACCAGATTTTTTGCCTTTATTCTGAGAGTTTTTTGACTCTGTGATTAGGAGAGACATTATTAGTGAATTCCAAATTCCATTTTAGACTGCGTATGTTTTCCTGTGGTTCAACTACTGTCTTGATTTCCCAGGTCAAATATGTTTCAAAACCAATAAAATGGATATTCACTGTATATTTATTCATATCTTTATGGTACCAGTATGTGGCTATCCTCTCCCATGTACAAAAAAAGGATCATCAAAAATCCTGTTAAAGGCTTAAATGTTTTTCTAAAAATTGTAGGATGTCTTTCTTTATGTTTTGTGTGTCTTCACGTGAGTTTGTTGGAAACTGCCATGAGCCCTGGTCACGCGAGATCATGGAATCTTTTTTTAACTTTTTTCCCAGGTTTATCTTGCAAGACTATAGAGTATTAGAAACTAGAGTTCTTAGAATTATCTACTTGTAGCCAAATACATGACAATGTTTTATGTTTGAGTAAACCTGTTTTATTCCAAATGTCTGTTTTGATCTGGCATATTGCCTCTCACTGCCCTTTCTTATTTGTGGGCTTCTTCAGCATAGTGCACACACATCATTTCTTGACAGTCTTTGATTCTACAAAATACTCCCAAAATGAAAAAATGAAAATAGCCAAGACACTTTACATAGTTTCTTTCAGTCTCTCCAAAATATTTGTGAGGTTTAAAGATTCAGATGCCCTCTGTCCCCTCAGCAATCAAACCTCAGACTGAATGCCTGTTTTCATTTATTCAAATATTCTGTGGTTCTTAAATACTAAATTAAAATAATAGAAAAATAAAACCAGTTTTAAAATCCTATTCCTGCTACCCAGGACCAGCCCAGTTTTTAAAAAATATTCCCAAAATAAGTTTGGTTTAAATATTCCCAAAATAAGTTTGGACCAGTAGAGAGTTTTATAGAATAGATTAAAAATTATTAAAAAATAGAATCTATTTCAGCACTTTAAAAAATCCCTACTTAAATATTCTATTAAATTTTCATGCATGCACCCTGTCGTCCCTTTTCCAGTCAGGTCATATTATCAGTTTTAATTACCCTTCATGAGCATGTGAATACATTTTTAGCTGATGTCCTTTTTAATTCCATGCATATTTTCTACCAAATATACAATTACAGAGGAAATACGGTAAGTTCTCCATTCCCACTTATCTAAAATCCAAAGGTCATACAGCTTACTTTTGAAAAGCTTTTTCTTTCTAAACTTCTGCAATGACATCCAAACTCCATTTCTATATTAATGTATGATAGTCATCAGTTGCAATAGTAATAATAATAATAATAGAAAAACATATGGGATTTTCTCATATTTATCTAGTTTATGAAGTACCTTTTTCTTGGAAAAGTATTGTGAAGATGTAGGGTTCACTCTTCATTAAAATCACTGGAATTTTCCTGCAGATATGGTGACCACATGGGTTTAACCATTTCCTTTCTCTTGCCAAAGTTACATAAGGAGATTATTTCTTTTTCACTACTTTAAGAATTTGGTGTAACAAGATAACAGCAAGAACAGTGTCTGAGTACAAATCTCCTAACAGAAGATACTGAATGCTACATCAATCAATAAGGGGGTTTAACTGTCAGAGAGGTCACTCTGTGGAGCCTTTGTTCTGCTGGGATTTTATTTCTGTCCATATTCCTCTCCTCTACCACATTCCTACAGGCAATGACTCTTACAAATTTATCATCAAATGAAACAACCATGAAGTTATCTTCCAAGGGTATTAGTCAACTGAAATAAAATATGAACTTCTGATCTGTTTATGCCAAACTCTTCTTCTGGGGTTGTGAATATAAATTTTATGTACCTACCCCCACTGCAATAAACTGTCAACTTTGACTACAGTCACAAGTGAACAAATAGATCTAGACTTACTTATAATGGGTTTTTCCCTTAAAAACTGTTCACACCCTGGGTTTCTTTTGATACTGTCTAAAGATTACAAAAGTGTGTTTGATATCTACTTCTATTTGTCCAGACCATCAAAACTATTAATGACAAAATAAATAAAAGACTAGAAAAGTAATCTTGAAGTTCTTAATTATTTGTGACACTCCATGAGAGAACTTACAGTTATTTATACAGATTAGAAGGTAATAAATCACTTATAGGGTTTTTTGCTTACCTATGTCTTAATTTTCTGATTGGGTAAAGCTGGGTATTTTTTCCACAAGCAATACTTTTCTGGTTAAAAGACTAAGGACAAAGGTTTTAATTTCAATACACGTGCTTTTAAATGAGGGTCTGTTTTTCTCTCTTTTTTTTTTTCCTTAACTTTTACATGAGAAACTGGGATGCAGGGGAAATACAAGAAAAAAACAACAAAAAAAGAAAATTATCTCATTAGAAAATGGAAGGCATGAAAGAGAAACAAGTTCTACTTTTCAGCAATGTTTTCCATTTCATAGAATATAGATAGATTATGAATATGTTGCATCTTTGAGGAGCAGTAAGAAGAAGGAACACTGCCCCAAGTGACATAAATCTGGCTTGCTCTGAGCTCAGGTTACAAGCCCCAGAGGCACAGGCTGCTTGTGCTCTGAGCAGTGGGGTGAGCAGATGAGTGACACCACTGTGAGAGGTGATGGAGAACATTCCCTGAGCAGCTTGTGCTCCCCTCTTGCACATGTTTGCTGTGCTCGGGGCAGGAGGGTTCACACTGCCTCCTCCATCGTGCTCTGGAGCACAGCCAGGACTCGTGGCTGAGCCTGGGCTGGCACCCAGGTGTGTTGGATATAGGACAAGTCTAGCCTCAAGTGTATGACTTAGCTTAATACAAAATTTTATATATATAGATACATATCTATATCTATATATATAGATATATATATAGATACATATATTTATATATAAACCTACACAACCCCACTTCCCAAGACACTTTCATCTCGATTATTGTAAGGGTATTCAAACATTAAAAACCCAAGCATCCAAAATGGTTTCACACTGGTCTGATCATTCCGTAAAAAAATACATTCACATTAAAAGTCATACTTCTCTCTGAAACTACCAAATAACTTGTCCAGTATTTTTAGAGAAAAAAACCCCTATTTTGAAAAAAGCTGAATTTACATTATTCCAAGCCTGACAACTACACCTTGCTCTTTGGTTATAATTTAGCAGAAAACAGGCTAGAGGGTAATTTTTCCCTGATGTTTCCCTGATAAAAATGAGCAGCGAAGTCAGAAAATACACCAATTTTCACTTTATTAAAAAGCTGAAAAATATAGTTACCTGCTAGGAACCATCTCCTTGGTGATGGAATTTCTGAGTGTAAACAAAATATCATATCTACAATCACTGCCTAAGAAACAAGAAAACTTAGTGTCAACAAAAATTATTTTGCTTCATTTTTAAAATCACTAGAATAGTTAAAAATAACTTAAAGAAACCCCAACCCAAAACTTAACCTCATTCAAAAACAGAGACCTCTTTTGCTAAAACTTTGCTCACTTGATAGGAAGATTGATAGGAAAAAAAAAGCAATTGATAGGGGAAAAGAAAAGAGCAATAGAAATGTGTTCATACAAATGAAGAGAATGGAATGTATGAGATATTGATTTATAGGTAATCAGCCAAAGTAGTATAAGCACAATAGGAGCAAGACAAATTCTAACTAGATAGAACTATTTGTGGACGGAAAAGGGGACATTTTATCAGATACAGAAAGGCAGAAGAATGGAAACAATTTTTTCTTACATACTTTAGAAGTAGCAAGTTCAAATATGCATATCAAATGAAGGGAGAATATCTTTTCAGCCCACCAGTCATTAGGAAGGAACAAACCCTGGTAATATGAGCAGGGAGGAAATAAAGATGCTAAGTACTTTACATTGGAATCTCATTGAAGAGATAGCTGAGAATTTAATTTCCTCCTCAAGGTGGTTCATAATTTTTAAAATAATATATATGAGAAGCAAATTGGTTACACTGGCTTTTGATGCAGATTTGTTTCACATTTTTAACAATATAACAAGTGTTTGAAATTCATCGTTTTGCTGTCAGAATTCAGTACAAAAGATTTATAATATAGCAAATTTTCTCCAAATCAAATTACTATAAAAAAATATATATTAATAATGTGCTTCATGTCTGTCCTGGGTTGATGGCGCCTCCTATCCCAATCGTGCCACTTTGTCCTTGTGTTCAACACTGTTATGTCTGCCAGCCCGCCCCCCCTCGGTGGGGCTACTGGTCCTTGAGGCTTTTGCAGCTGGCTTGCTTTTGCTACTGGCTTTTCTGCTGCAGGCTTTTCTGCTTTTGCTCCTGGCTTGCTTTTGCTACGATCTTCTCGCTTTGCTGCTGGCCCTTTTTTTTTTTTTTCCTCTGCCTCTTCTTCTTTCCCCCCCCGCCCCGAAGATCATCGGACCGGCTCCGGACCTGACCTGGAAACATCTGGGGATCTCCGGGGCCCGCGAGAGAAGCTCTGCGC
>JBBMKD010000170.1:55556132-55570192 GCA_037834095.1 Argya squamiceps | reverse complement strand
TTTATTTTGTCAATAAACAAGTTTTTTCCACTTTTCCTCCAAGGAATTCCTTCCCAAACCCAGAGCTGGGGGGAGGGTTGGTGGAGGTTTGTTTTCTGGGGGGCTCCTTCTGGAGATCTTCCCTTAATTTGTCCTAAACCAGGACAATGTCATCTGATCATGTAAGAGATGTGGAATGTAGGCATCCACCCCAGCTAAGTGTCCAGCTCTTTCACAGGTCAATAAAGAGAAAAGGGTACCTAGAGAGAAGTAGTTCATCATACCATCAGAGAGATGTCTGTCCTCCCATTGATAGCTATTTACTGTTTGACTATGTCTTTGAAGGAACATGCTGATCTTTTCAGAGTAAAATAAATTTTTGAAAGTAAGGGATTACATGAAAGACGATTTATTACTAGAAATTCTACCATTAGGGGCTATCATAAAGAACAGAAAAATAAATACAGAATTATTCACGAGTTATTAATATTTTTCTTTTTAATAAAAATGTTTATGCAAAGGCAACATGTAGTAACATATCCTAAGAGTGAAAAGTTTAAAAGCCATTTTAAATGTTCTTGCACTAGATAATCTGAAAACAAATTGGATTTATAAAGCGCAGAGCAATTGACCTTCTTAGATATTATATACATCACTTATAAAGTTAATTGCATTTTAATTAGGTTTCAGTAAATGGACAGTTTTGCAGTGAGATATTAGATTTTAAACACTTTTGGTTTTAATCAGTGTTCATTTTCCTGGTGATTTGCTTCAGCATGGAAGTATCATGACTGAATTAATTTTTGCCTGAAGCTATCCTACATGTAAGGTCATAAATGTTGGCAAGTAGTATAGACGATAAGGAAAAAATTATTAGAAAAACAAAACAAAACCAAACAAAACCCAAGGAAGTTAGCTCAAAAAGAGAAAAAACTTGACTAAAACCCCCCAAGATATAATGGTTCTGCAAATGTTAGGAATGGTATTTTGAGCTGCAAATGTTCACATATTTTGGAGTAAATTCTAGCGAGGTTTGACATTTTTCTAATTATAGCTTCAACACAATCCTGGATTAAACCTGAATGTTTGAGATAAAAATATTCTATGGTAGAAATATTTTTGAAGATATTTTTCTTTTTTTCCTCAGGTTCCCTTCCCGTTGTATGACAGTCTCTTATTCATATGAAGGATACACAAAGAGTGAGATATCTTAAAAAATTATGTATATTTCTAGCCATATATAGATTTAACATCACTCTTTTGAAAACATTCTTATGTCTTGTATTCACTTTCTTGTGAGCTCTTCCTACCTGCAATGTCATCTCTTCATCAGCTTTTGGCTGAACTCCATGTGTGTGCTTTATAAAATCTTCTTGTTCCCCTTTTCCCATGAGCTCTGACCCCTTCTTCCAGGGAGGGACACCTGTTTCTTGGTCTCTGATCATGACAGCTGGAGTCAGATAAAATGGATTATTGAGTATCCTGGAATACAGCCCTGAGAGGCTGGCTGGTGAGGCCTTTTCATCTTGGGGTGAGCATCACTGATATTCTTTCCCAAATATTTTCTGTCAAAGTTTAGCTGCAGTATGTCTCAGGACAAAGCCCAGGTCCCTCTTTCATTCATAATTCTTGTTGTTTGCCTAACTGTGTATGGTCTGGCTGCACGTGGCAGTCTGTTACACTACTAGCTGCGACCAAGCCATTTGGTTGAGGCACATTCAGCTTTTTTTAACAGATTGTCTTTTCTCATCTTCAGATGTCACACTTAGGGACTCAGCACCAATTAAGGTAGCTTAAGAGTCACCATTCATCCTTATTACAGCAATTTTACATGATTTTCCAACAGGGGAAATGTTAGCCTCACAGAGTAGTGATTCAAAAATATCTTATAATAATACAATAAAATAATTATTAAATAATAGTATAATCAGATAAGTCATATATATATATAAAATCATATACATATATATGATTAGGCTTTTCTGGGCACAGATGACTAAAACAGAAGGAATCATAAAAAATCATATGCTCCTGTGACAGTAATCTAAAATAATTTTCTCCCAAATTGGTATAATTTGTGAATTCCATTAGCACATTGCTTATTCTTTCCTTATTAATGTAAAATAAATTAATAGAATAATAAAGTAATATCTGATAGGATTTTGCAAGTGAGAACAAATATATCAAAAACTGTGAGAGGCAAAAGGTGTATTTAATGTAAAATAGACACATGCCTCATATGCTTAAAGTGTTAAATTTCAGTCCATAATCTTTTGATATGATCAAAATACCTCCACCAAAAATGCTGCTGCACTCAACACTTCATTTTCCTTCTATATGTAACAGTAATTTTGAACTCTACTGCATTTTAGAGTATTCAAGGAATGTTTTACATAATAAAAGTATCAACATATAGACACAGTTTATTTCCTCATGCATCTTGCCCTGAATAATAACTCTGTAGCTGCTATTTAAAGAGGACAAAAGCACTTTTATTTTTTAAGGGGTAGGAGGTTTCTACAACTATTTCAATTTTTATATTTATAGATCAACCCTTAATTTTTCATCTACATATATTTCTACTTAAGCATATTTGGATAATTAGTGATATTTGTACAGAAAAAGGTTCTAAAATAAGCATATGCCAAGTAAAACATCTGAAAATTCAGAATAGCAGTGATCATAGTTTGAATTACAAAGGGAAATATTAACTAAAATGTAGAAGGGTTCAATTATTGTGTGACTAAGGTGGTTAGCCTACATATTGACCCAAAAGACCACTGAAAAGCACATTCTCATTTAAGTAACTTGTTCAACTCACAAAAATCAAAGATCAACAGCTCCAGATGTGCAGCTAATGTACAGGCATATTTATATGAAAAACTGAGTGCTGGAAATGGGTCTGCAATGGAGAACTCCTTAAGAATGCTTGTGATAAACAAAAGCAAAGACTAAACAGCTGACATTCCAGCAATGGTAAACGACCTTTTAACTTTCTGAAACTCAGCCCTAATACAGTTACCTGTGTAAAGAAACACCAGACACTTCTAATAACACTTGGACAACTGACTGAACAGGTTATATGCACTAAGTGCTTCCAAAATCAGAAGACATAGTGAAAGTTCAGAGGATTTAATTTTTTTTTTTAATGCAAGATCAGTGAACTAAGATGAGAGGTTTTCCTGGAGGAGGGGAAATTCTTTCCATTATTCCAGGTAGATAACTTGACTCACTTGTTTGTATTTAAAAAAAAATAAATGGTCCCAAACAGAGTACTGGCTTCTAGATAACTTCTGCAGGATCGTCTGGGCTATGGATCAGCACCAAGAACTATACAAAACATTATCACTACTGGATCACATGTTCCTTGAGGTATACTTGGACCAGAACACAAGACTGTACTTAGAAACCCTCAACAAAACACCTTTAATCTAGAGGTTTTTATTAAAATATATTCAGTTTACCTACAAGAACTCCAACACAGAAGAAGCCACTGCCCTCAGGGAAGCTGCTGATCAATACAAGAACATGTCTGGGAAAAGAAACCCACAGGACTTGAGACCTGCGGGAGGACTTGAGACCAGAGGGAGAACTCAAAGGGCTGGAAGATCAGATTTATGGAGACACTTCAGCGGAACATAAATGCACTGAAATTTCCTTGAGGTTTTTTTTTGTGGCAAATTCTTTCACTCTACCCTAGCTGAAACCAGGACAACTGCTTGGATGTTACGTGTTAGCAAAACTCACTTTTCTAGTTATCACTTAATATTTGTAATTCAAGGGCAATTATCTTTTACTAATTGTAAAGCTCTTTTAGAAAAAAATCTTATTTTTATTCAACTTAATTTTTTTCAGCTCAGATTTACATGCAGATACAGGTATATGATGGTCTGCAGCAAATTAAGAGCCAGTAACTTGGTTAAACATGTAACATGGTGGAAACATCCCAGTAACCACAAAAAGTCATGGAACTTTGACTGGAAACATTAAGAAAAACATTTTACTTTTAAACTTTCTGTAATAGCTCAGTTGTGTAAATATTTAAATTTTAAACTTATTTTATTATGGGCAGATCCTCATCTGGTATAAATCAGTGTGGCTTCTTTGAATTTCAAAGAGCTATGCTGATTTACTCCAAGTAACTCCATGTCTGTCCATTAATGTTTTTTTATATAATTCTTTCAGAGTTCCTTTCAATTTGTTAGGTTATTTTCAGCTACAAGGGAAGCTGCATTCTGCCTGTTTTAAGCTATTTTACCCATAGACAAATCTGTGCTGTCAAAACAGGCTTTTAGAAGTTGAACAAAATCCAAAAAATCCAAGCTACATATAGTAAAAGTTGGCACTAGTTTATCTATAAATTCTTAACCTTAAGAACAACAGTAAAATTTCTAGAGATCTGAATTTTCAGGTTATCTTGTTTAGCTCAAGGGCAGTTGCTAATGTAGGTGATCTCACACCTCAGATGCTAAGGATATAAAGGCATCACATTTATGCTTTATATTTATTTGTTATGACATTGCCCGGAAGAAAACTAATATTACTGTTAAAAGAATAATACACACCATGCAGTGAATGATAGCTTGATCTGTCATGACAGAAGGTACAAAACATGTGAAAAGTCTGTTATGTTCGAATTTGGCTCCTTGATCCTCTAGTAAAAAATGTGTTCCATTTGTAACAAGTGTAATTAAAACCATACTGATTAATTCAAGACATAACCAAACATCCTAAATCCTGTGAATAATTTACACAGCATTCTGTAGTCTGTTGCTTTATTCACTCTGCTTACTACTTGGAAAATTCAGCCTCATCTCCAGGTGCAAAACTTAGATGCACCATGAATGATTCTGGTAAGTAAAAGCATTTTCAAAGGAGAGAGAGGGAAAATTAAATTGTAATTGCAACCATTCTTCATAGAGTAATCACAAAAGAGGTTGAACTTCAGGGCAGGATCCATGAGAAAACTCTGCAGTGGTATCAAAATTCTGCTTGTACAGAGGACGAGCTAGATTGCAATCTTTAATATGTATTACATACAGAGGACTGATAAAGCCCAGATGAAAGTTAAGTATTTTGGAATAACTATTGCATGTAGCCTTCAGAACTTCACATGCTCTGTGGAGTGCAATATGCACAGATTTTTTTCTCTGAATTCACTCTTCCAAAACAAACAGCTATGCTAAACAAACCGTCAAAACCACAGTGATTAAGGTTATGTCAACACCTCTCTGCAGTTTTTCTAGGGGCTATGGTTCAATTAGGAAAAATTTGTCCCAGGCTGGCATCTAGTTCAAAGATAAATCAAAGCTTAGTTAATTTGGAAGAGAAAAACTCTCTGACAATTTATCATGCACGGGAATGAAGGGAAAACATAAAATTAATGATATTTCAGGATCTATTTTGCATATACTGGATAACAAAGATATTTTTAGAAAAAATCCCATGCAATTTTAGTGCAACCTTTCCTCTAGCTATTTGAGATAACTGTACTTACTGCTTTGTAGATGGACATTGCCCAGGAAGTATCATTCCAAAAGCTTAAAAAACAAGTTAATACACTCTGCTTTGACTGCAGAGGGAAAAAATTATATCCCCTCCTGCAGTAATCCTTTTAAAAATGCCTTTCGTGCAAACAATCATCAAGAAGATATCTGTCAGTCCTTTGGCTAGATGTTCTACTTATATGATCATTTTGAGTGGAAGATGCAGATAGGGATGAGCAAGGGTAGAACTCTGAGCCCTTGCGTCTTGCAATGTGGGACAGATGTCTTATAGTTTAGAAGAGATAAAAACTCTGCTTCTGTGAAGAACAACAGAGAGAAAAAATAAGGTGTTTAGATAAAGGAAAAATGAATGAGAGGGAAACCAAGCACAGCAATGTGTCTCCCTCTCCCCTGTTACTCCTGCAATGCACAGTAACTTTGCTGTGCAGCCTACTTCTGTTTTTTCTAGAGTGGGTCTGACTCCCTCTGCATTCTTATCATGCTGTAAGTGTAGGGGGGCTAAGGGGCTAAAGGGACGGGATATTTTTTTAAGTATGGAATTTGTGCAGGGCTGACAGCAAGATTAATAGAGGGGACCATAAGGATTCCTGTTGAGCACTCTATTAAGCCAATAAGCACTGAACTAAGAAAAATTTGCACAATGGGCCGTAATGGCTTCTGAACAGCTGTTCTGGCCTACCATGTCCAAATCCTACTTTTGAAATAATTTCTAAAGTTGGCTCCTCCTTACAAGTAAGTTCTTCCAGTTTTCACTATACACCAAGTAAATATAGTAATTCAACAGCTGGGGTTTTATTTTCCTTGTTTATATGCAGAAGAGATTTTTTCATCTTAATATCCTTGCTCATGTTCATATTAATTCTAGTCTTCATTTTTCTACTGTACCCCATGCCTCTTCCCTTACGCATATGTAGTTAGTCTTGTTTTCCTTCCTTGCCTATGCTTTATATCTTCTCCAGAATACTTGTTTTTCTTCAGCCTTGTTGTTCTTCCTTTTTCACTGTTCCTTCCTGATTTACAGCAGATCCCCTTACTCCCTCCCAACTTTGCCCTGACTCTATTTCTGCATTCAGCTTAACCTCCTGTTCATGAGTCCATAAGCTCTAATTTATCTTCCACTCCAGGGCTTGCTTAAGTAAAATTTAAGATTTTTTTTTCTCCCCCACTCCAGTATTACAGAGCATGGGCCTTCTGGGGCCCTTAAAAAGGCAGCTGGTCCCATTTTGTAAGGAAATCATGCACAGGTGCTGGGAATCATCCAGGGCTGATGGCTTTCTAGCCCCAAAAGTCATAGAAGCTTATGTATATGTTTATGGCAGGGGAAGGCTTTAAGTTTTTTTCCTTTCCTCTGGGAGGGAGAGGATTGAAGCAGCTTAGTAGAGATAAAGACAAGGACTGGGGATGGCAGTAGTTGAGAGAGGCTCCCTTCTCTCCCTTCAGACAGTAGCACTATCTGAACTTTGGGAAGTAGTTACCAGTTATCATGGATCTTCTATGGTTAGATTACTGCCATATCTGAAGTTTAGCATTCAAGATATCTGTTTTCCAGCTGAATCAGCAAATCATGTCTGTGACTGGCCTTGTTAACAAATGGCACAAAAAAGCAAGATCAAAATTCTTTGTAAGAATCAAAGGAAGAGTATCAGACTAGAAGGTTTACTTCTAAAAGGACATTTGAGGACAATTGTGAAAGGTGATGACTATGTGTACATCTACGTATCTTGAAAAAGGCTGTGGCAAGCTGAACTTGAGGCAGGAACAAGTCACAGAAGTTGTGGATACTAAATTGATGATGTGGGTTCCAGATCTGATGCCAGAAGCTAAGTCTTTCTTTTGGTAAGGGAATTCCAGAGCAGGATGGCATAAGACTTTTAACTATAACTCCTATCTTCCAATATGTATTAGAATTTGATCTTTTATCTCATTTATGACATGTGATATCTAATTATCTGTGGAAATGCAAATCTAAGGAGTGGATGCTTATCTGGATTCTGACCTGGAATCTGTTTCCCAAAATGTCTGGTGATTAACTAAACACACAATTCTCTTCATTCTAATATATAACTAATTTGAAAGGTTCAGGCACAGCTTGCAGTTTTCTGGAAGCCACTATGAGTAGGCATAGCATTGACTGACCATCTGATATATTGAGGTTATAATATAACAGTGTGTTAATGGAGGAACTCTAAAGCTCATCAGTCTCACCTTGTCTGAAATGGAAACCCTGGTTCCAGTAATATGATTGTCTGATACAAAGACAAGCGACCGATTCGTTTTCTTATAAAATAACCTATAAAACTCTCAGTGAATTTTCTTCTGAACTGATGAATTGTCACTGTTGAGGTATCCAGCTGTGACACAAACTCTGAACTTTGAAGACAGTTTTGCATGCTGCCCTATTTTATATGTGTATTGTTTTTTAAACAAAACAAAACAAAACAAAAAACCTGTTCTTAATGGTGAATTTTTGCTTGCATTACTTAACACAAATTCGGATGCAGGATGATAAGGCCTGAAGTCAAGTAAGATTCATGAATAAAGTATATTCATGAATTCTGCAGCATTTCAGACTTCTTATTATATTTCCTCCATATAATTTGTCCATTCTTTGCTATTTTCTATGGTCAAGTGGTCAACTGAAATTTCAAAAATAAGTGGAAACCCTCATAAGAAGTGGATCTGCACTTACACATCACAACCAGACAACAGACATTACAATAGCACTAATAAATATTTTTGATAGCACATACCAAAAATTTAGCCCTTCAGTGTGAAGAGGCATTTCTCAAACTGTTCCTTGGATTTCCGCAGTTGAGTATCAAAAAAAGAAAGCAGAATTTCAAGGCAGTATTTCAAAGTATTTCCTTTTCACAGCCACACATATCCACTCATCCACTAGTTATTTCTCAGTGTTAAATGTGATTCATTATTTCACATGAGAAAATTAAACCAAAAACTGACAAGAGTGGCAATACTTCCCTGTCTCCCATCCCCCTGGAGAAGCAGGAGGAACTAGGCAATGAGCTGCAAATTTACAAGAGCTCATTTGGGTGACTCAATAGATTTTCTTTAATCCCACCATGCTCCATATTTTCAATCAAAAAGCCAAGCGTTTAACAAAGGCTTTTGCCCTGAACAGAGGTGTCCTGGAAATTGCCTGTTTCCTGTGGCAGCAGTGAGATTCCCAGGCACTTGAATTGTATGAGTCAGAGCCCTCAAACAGGTCTGTGTGTGACTGCCAGTGGCAGTGTGACAGTGTTTTTCTTAGCAGCTGGGGCAGTTTAGAAGTTATAATGGAAAGATTTTCAATGACTTCCCAATTATATCTGAATATGTTTGGAGTTCTGCTTTGATGTTGCCAACATCGTATATGAAAGTATCTAAGTTTTCCAGATGTTTCCTCAATAAAGTAAAGCATTTTAACTCCCAGTGACCAAATCTTGCCTTATACATTTAAAGCTCCTTTTCAACCACAAAGAAAAATCCTAGATGAATTAAATCAATAAAATTACAGTTATACAATTCTGTTATCTGTGTCCAAGCTGGGCTGAAGTTCACAGCACTGAACAATCTATGTTTATTAAGATCAAACCTATCCCTATCCTGGATGGGATCTACACTGAAACCTGTATTTTTGTACCTCTTGGAAATGCAGATATGTTCATCTCTTGGTGACTTCTAAAAGCAGTTTTCAGCTGAGGGGAAGATAAATTATTTTTCTTCAAGTATAACTTTGGGCTCCCAGTTAACATCACAGCATTCATATTTCCTATTAAGTTATTTTTTAAGCCTAAAACAATGAGGTGTTAAATACAATTTTAGAAAAATCAGGATGTTTGTACACAAAGTTCATAGATGCTGGATGCTTTTCAGAGATAATGACAGATGTCTTTTGCAAAGAAAATTTTAAAAAGCAATTGAGAGTAAAGAATTAATTTAGCTTTCTACTGCTTTTGTGTCTCAAGAATTCAGAATCTGAGAACTGATGTCATAAAATATCTGTTATTGAAAGGGTAGCAATGGTATTTGCAGGTTTCATCACTCCCAAGAAAAAAATTCTAACCTTCTCTTGGAAAAGGGCTCTTTTAGTGCCTGGTAAATTGAAATTCCATCAACAAGAGAATGACTTTAACACAATATTGAATTAAACTTGCTTTACTACCAACCACAGATGGAACTTCATCTGTTGTAACAGCTACAATATTTAAGAAGACTCAGTCATTGCACTGAAAATATTTAAGCAGCCTTTCATATATGTTATGTATGTCTTATGGTAACCACCAACTGTAACAAAGACTTAATATCTGTCTTTTCATCCAAATGGCAAAAAAAGATAGTCAGTTTTCAAAAATCATTTGAAACTGATCATATACAAGTTTATTCATGTCACTGTTTTGCAGAAAATTTTAAACACTTCTGCTGAGAAAATATCAGTAAATATTTGCTATTAAAATAATAAATATTATTATTTTAATGTTTAAATGAAATAATTTTCCAGCATATATTGTATTATGCATTTATTAAAGTTTATTTTATGAATAAATTTTTAAGACTTAAGGATGAACTGTGGTGTTGCTGAGCATGATTACAAAACACTCATTGATGCCTCTGCTGGTCAGGATTTCACTTCAGTCTTCTGGGCTTTCATCCAACACATTTGGCCTATGGTGCCCTTTGGGGATGGTTCTAAAGTTCCTTCGAGCCACATTCAGCAGTGGTTACTGACAAAGCCACCCTCCTTTGGAAATACAGCAGGGAATTTATATTTGTGTATGAAATTGCATCCATGCCACTTGAAAATACATTTGACAAACCAGCACTCTTTTTTCTTTTTTTCTTGCAGATTTGCACTCTGAACTTTTGCAGGGTTAGAAGTAGCGATCATAGAACCAAGTAGTCTATTGTTGGAATAACTTGGAATGTACCATAAATACCTATACATTGTCACAAACTTCAGATTGATACAGCAGGCACATTTGGACTTTTCCTTTTACTGATGAATGAAGTCCCAATGTTAAGAGAAGTTTTTGGTACTTCCTTTCAGAGGGGAGTAATTTCACTTAGGCTCAAAAAAGAGGTCGAAAAATTAGTTGAGAATGGTCGACAGTTTTGTCCTCTGCCAGAAGAGGTCACCCTTGTGTGCAGCATAAAATGAATCTGAACCCTTTACCCCTTTCTCTAGTTCATTAGAAATCAAGGGCTTTGGTTTAAGTGAAAGATATCTTATCCGACTTTTCTTGAATTTTGGGAAGTTTTGGAATCCAGGTTGGTCCCAGGTTCCACACCTCAATCCTTGGTTTTCTGAGAAGTGGTTCTGCAGGTGCTACAGGTAATTTTCAACCTTTGCCATTGCCTGAAGGTCTTCACTTGTTCCTTCCTGTGACGAGATTCACATCACATCTCCTGCTCATGTGGATTTCAATGAAGAAAAATGTATCTCAATTTTTTAATATTAATTGGTACTTGGTGAAAGGTGAAAAGTGAGTTTAAAGATACAGATTTCTTTTATTATTTTATATTCGTTTTTTGAGAGGATTGCTTTCAGTCTTACAAAATGTGTCTTTTAAACAAAAATCATTATTATAAAATTTGTTTCCTCCCCAGCTCTTGAGAATTTGAAATGTAGGAGATGTATTCTTATGGGTGTTAAACATTCCTCAACTCCCTAATTGAGTGCAGGGGTTTCTAATGCAAATTCAGTCCATCCTTCTCTCTGGCACAAAACTTTGACTTCTCATCTCAGATTTTTTCCCCTTCTTTTCGTTCTTTAAAAGAAAAGCACTGTCCTTTCACACATGTAACCAAGATCAGGAAGTCTGCCAGCATCTGTCTGACTCATCATTTTCAAAAGATGCTGTGAATGCTGGGAACCAAATTCTAGCTGTGAGACTGAAGGTAGACACTTGAGTGTCAAATTACATTGCCACTTTACCGTTTGAGCCCAAATAAGAAAGCAAAGCAGCTCTTTCTGTTGTAATCCTGCTACCAATCATCACAGAGCCAACATGGCTCTTTATACCGAGAATATGAATAATGTACAAAAGAATTTTAGAAAAATACCTTTAGGCTAGAAAACTGAGACTAATGATAATATCGTTTTTCATGAAAATAAGACTTGCTTTGAAGTATTTATGCTACTTCCTTACTATTTCCTTAGCTATATTTTGTTTTCATAATGTTTATTCAGTTAACTTAGTTATTTTCATACTTGTCTGGTCTTAATGCCTTCTCTTTTTCCCCTTTCTTTTGATTCATGCTTTTTTTCAGTTTTCTCAGGCTGATTTATCTCTGTCAAGTATTGCTTCATCGTGCAAGGCGTTGAACATAAATCGATTACGTATGGTATGTCTATTGCTGCAGAAAAATACATTTCACATAGAGCTCAATTTTTTTCCCCAATTTTAAACTTTATTTTCCATTTATGGAACATGAAGATTGATCATTAAACAGAACAAAATATAACCTAGGTGTTCAATTTAAAACCTATACAGTCGAAACTAAATATTTCTTTCCACAGAATTCAGGAGACATTTCTACTGGGAGTGTTCAGATGTTCAAAGTTCAAGTCATAACCTTCAATCTCTATGTAAATTAAGCCTGTGGACCTGCCTTCATGGACCTGTCCATTGTTTTTTACAATGGCTGTGATGAAAAGTGGAGACATTGGTTAACATTGCTGCAATATATTTTGAATGTTACAAAGAAAATACTAGGATGATATCAATGCAGACAATCAAAATCTATTGGAATCATAGTTGTAAGAGGTTAATATTCTCCCTGGATATATTTAGAAAAAAAAATCACTTCTATCTCTGCTGCTTGAATATCATGTAGAGATGGGAAATATCTAAGCAAAAGTATTAGTCTTTAGATTTCTATATCTTGTGACTATATATCTAATGGGAAAGAACTTCTTGCTTCTATTTACTTGCCTCTATTTACTTGCCTCTTATTTCTTAGATTTGTACTATCAGGGATAGCTCCCTAGTGGGACTGAGATTTTATGCTTTTAGTCACTGTTCTGCCACACAAACACGTATAAGCTTAAATCACTGAAGTTAAGAACAAAAATTCCTGTTCATCTTGGTAGGTTCAAGATTTCACCCCAGGCATCCTGGGAGACAGCACTTGCACTTCTTAACATCACCACATTTTTTTGACAGTAAGTAAAACAAACATATTTTAAAACTTGCTGGTTTAAAGCCACATTACTCATCACAAGCTTTTCTGTATAGATTGCAAACTATTCCCCCATTGTTTTTCTTTTGCAATAAAGGAAAACTGGAGGTATCTTTATACTAAGTAAGGAGTGTAAATGATTTAACATTCATCAAATTCTTCCATTTAATTCTATTGAAATAATTGTTGTTTGAAAAATCCGTATTTTTCTCTTTCATTTGATAACAGGAGTAGATTAGAAACTGATGGAAATGTCAGACTGAACTTTGCAGTTAGCCAGAGTGAATTGTTTCAACATAAAATCACAGCATGTCCTTCCCTTCAAGGGTTGGAATTTGAAATTTGAATAATATTCAGCCAAAGATTCATATTTACTTCAATTAAATGTATTTAATAATGTATAACATTGCTGTTGACTCAAAGTGTGTATGTTAAGAACAGTACTTGTATATTTACACTTTTAGTTACTTAAATGAGGAACTAGAACTGGTTCTTTGTTACATATTCCCTACAGAATTTCTCTAAACCTAGAAATTTGCATGCACTGCCAGGTTAGAAAGTCAGCGAATTATTTATTCATCTTCTTTTGCTTAGTGTATGCACACATCTTCCATCATACAGAAAACAATTAATTTATGAACCAAAAAAACCCCATTGACTTGAAAGAAAATATTCCACTATGATCCATGGATCTATGAATCGCATGCATCACATTGGCCTGAGATGGAGAATTCCTGCTGAATGCTGGACAGTGTGAAAGAAACAAACAAATACCCTTTCCAATATTCATCACATCCTTTACAGATTGAAAACTGAGCTTAACTTCTACTGAATTTAGATTCACCAAATATTATGCTTACCAGTAACATCAGGCATTTTTTTATTAATACTTGATTAAAATACTGATTTGGTCTTGTCAGCACATATTCAGAAACCTAAACACGACAGTGTCTGGATATTATCAAAAGAGCACTTTTCCCTCTCACTTTTCTTTATCTTCTTTTAACAGGCAAATCCCCTTTAACCTTTAATCAGGTTTTGGTATGAATTATGTTGATATGAATCTGGAATCACATGTTTATTATAGCTTATAGCCACTTTTCAAATATAATAAGAATACTGTTTATTTTATGTGGGATACCATATTTAATGCTCCACTTTCATGCAACTGTTTTTCCCAAACCTCTGGTGTACAGCAATTTGATGATCACCAACTTCTTTTTCCCTCCAATATGTAAAAAATATAAAACACTGAATACTGTTTGACAAAAATGAAATATATATATGAAGTAGAACTGACCATCTGTTGTGGTTTCACGTTCACCGAATCAAGTGTAGTGGTTTACTCTCTGGGAGATAGGATTTTCGGGAGAAAAAGGCACCAACAGGCCCAAC
>JBBMKD010000170.1:55544094-55556032 GCA_037834095.1 Argya squamiceps | reverse complement strand
CAGCTTCTGGCGCTGAATCCAAGGCCACTGGCAACATGCCCAGAATCACTCTTGACCCTCCTCCACCCCTGGTCAATTCAAAGCATCCTGTCCGCAATCCGGCCCAGCTTCTCATTCGCACACACTGGGCATTTCAGCTCAGAGTCCGGCTTGCACCAACAACCCGAATCAGCCCACCTGAGCTCCAATTAGACAGCTCACAGAAAAACTTCTCGATTCTCTCTGCCCCCTCCGGGCCAGCTCTCCGGCCGCTGCGGCCCCTGGAGCAGGGCCAGCTCTCCTGACTTGCAATCCTCCCCCTCTTCCCCCAGTCTCCTCCGATGGAGAGAGGGACACTGCGGGCCGCAGGCAGCGGCCCCCCTAGAGGCCCCACCGGGCCTGGCCCAGGGGGGCCCCGGCCCAAACTCTCACCCAGGAGCCGATGCCACCTCCTCGCCGGCCGGAAAAGGAAAGAGACTGGGTCACCTGAGACCTTGATTTTTAAGGCTGTGTCTCCAGAGGCGTGACAAATCTGCCATTGGTCAGCCAAGCTGTCAGTATCTGCTACAACTTCCCTAGAGACTAAAAAAACAACCTGTGCTAAACCATCACACCATCTTATTGAACAAGTTGGATATTAAGCATCTTGCTACCTGAGAAAAGCATTATGCGCCCAATGTTTGAATGAGAATTCAAGGTCAGCACTTCAGTCAAAACAGAATTATTTGACAGAGAACCCCAGGCAAAATTTAAAATATATCTCCCTGTTTTATAAATGGGTAATTTACTATATTCTTCCAGAAGTTCTAATGAATAAGGATCTTTGATATTAACTGGTGAGATTCTGCTAACATCAGGTTTTCTGTAGACAATTCTTCTTGAGACAGAGCTCTAACAGACATTGATTTTGCTTTCCATACTGCCTTTAGATGCCCCTCACTTCTTTCTTCCTTCCTTACATAATCATCCCTAATTCTAGAATATTCTTTTTTCAGAGGATGTTCAGACTTCTTTCTTAATTAAATAAGCATAAAGTGCAACAGTTATAGTCACAGGACTGAGTTTTATTTGTTCCTGTTCAGCACAAATGAACCCAAACAACACAATTTATTGGCATGCAAAAATTTCAATACCTCCATGCCCCATGTGGAGGTAGCTTTTGGAAAATACCATCCACAGAATAGTAAAAAACAGACATGCCAGCTTGAAAGTCCAGACGTAACTGGCAGAATTTCCTTTTAAAGTAAAGACTATTGTAAAGCACAATCAGAAGAACCATGCCTTCATCAGGTAGAAAAATATCTGGTAAGAAGACATGCTGCCAGCCTTCCCATCCACACCACCCTTTTTTTGACGACATGTCTCCACAGACAGCAATTGTGTGTCCAGCACATTACGTGCTGGGAAGACATCTTCAGAGACCTTGTGCATGCAGCATTACAGGTTCTTCAGCCCTAACATATTAGGATTAGTTGCAAATACTAATGCAGTGGTGCCTCTCCATTCACTTCTGCCTCTTCAGTGGCAAGATTCAGCCAACTTCTGGCTCACCAGCAACAGTTCCCCAGCAGAAGCTGCACTCCTGCAGGGGTCCCACAGCAGCCTGCAGACTGTCCTTGGGCACTGCAGAAGCTGGCTCCCAGTATGAGACTCCGTTCTGCTGTGATTAGTTAACAACTATCTGACCCTGTACCACCTCACAGAAAGCAGTGAACTAGAAAAATCCATGCTCCTTCTCTAAAAAAAAAACCAAACCAAACCAAACCAAAACCACCAACCAATCAACCAAAACAAGCACAACAACAAAAAACTAAAAAACTAAAAAACCCACAAAAACACCAAAAAAACCCCCAAATCATCAAGGAAAATAATTAACTTTTGTCATGAAAAATATCTCTACAATTGGATTTATGTCTTTATTTTGGAAAAAATCTTTACATTTCTTTTCATGCGATGATATGCTTTAGATGTTTTTTTAACTTTTGTGGCATCAACACTCATCTGACTGGAGAGTTGAGAGGTATTTGTGTAACTACATCTGGGTAACTTTTAAAAAATTCTTATTTTCAAGAAGGTCACGAATAACTGTCTTGCTCCTACTTACTGTTCGTACCTGTTCCAGGTGATACTTCCTGGCATGGGCATGCATACTTCAAAAGGTAGCAATTTTTAAATAGAGGGGAATGGAAGACAGAGAAAGAAGGTGTGGCTGTCAATATTTTCCATATATGTGACTGAGATATGAGTCCTGTGTAAAATAGTTGCCTTGTATTGCAGCAGCATCTTTACCTTGACTGCAGAGGTCGACTTTGGTCTTGTTTCAGGTACTCTGTTTCAGAACCAGTACACACAGCACAAATATACTTAAAGACTTTGGGATAAAGGGGGCATACTGAGGGAATAAAATTTTCAATAAAATCAAAATCTTTTGGCATATCAGAAACAGCAGGAAATATGTACTTTTGCACAACCTCTATCCTCAATATTTTCATAAGAAGAACTGCCTCCATTTTTTGCTAGGCCTACAAAAAATATACAGGAGTGGAAAAAAGAATAACTTATCTGAAGACATCATACCAAAGCACAGGCATTGGAAGGCTAGATTACTGATGCATACAAATAGATTAAAATAAAAATTATAAAATTAATTAGAAAAATAAGAAAAGGCAAAGAAAGGCAAAAAAAAGAAGACACCATGCTAGTGAAACAGAAGACTTTTTTTGGGAATGCCTGAGTCCTGGGTAACATGTTAATATGTAGGTAGATGAATATGTAAACACATTTAGGGATTCAGTTTTGCAACAACTTTTCTAAGCCTGCTACAATATTTAACTTCTAATCAGGCTCTTATGACATTTTCTCTTAAGCCCTTCTCCTTGTTTTTGAATAGTATTTGAGGAACTAGAGAATTCAAACATTAAATGTTAACATTAAGTTACTGATCTTTATTGACAATTTGATTATTCTCCTACCACCAGAACAAGCTTTTTGGATGTTGATGAGCAATTCGATGCCAAGTTTAGTGTAGTCAAAATGACAACAAATACATTCAAGAACAAGTCTATAGTTATTCTAAAACCTCTGACCTAAATAATATGTAAGTGAGCAGGGAGAAGGTACAAGATGTTAAAGGGTGCCTTATTTTGAAATCAATCCTCTGTAGGTAAGACAACCTAAAATAATACTGGTATACGAAGTACCTGAATTTGTATAGTGGTGTTTTTCAGAAATATTGAGAAAAATTAGGCATAGAGATAACAGTGAAATTAAATAAGTGAACGGGAATTGGGAAGATAGGCAGTTGTGGATTAGTTTCCTTTCATGACTGCCACCTAGCTCTCCCAAAATAGACACATAACAAAACCAGAACAGCCATTTGAATTAAACTCCAGACCTTCCTAACAGCAAGTGTGATTGCCTCACACTTTATGCAAGCAACCTCTTTGTTCAGAAATGCATAAGAATGGAAATACACAGGAAAGTATGCATAGTACATTGAAGAGGAAAATCTGTGCCAGTTCTTTACCAATTGTTTAGAGGGAGAGGCTTTTTGCTTCCCTCCTGAAAAGAGGAGGCAGGGAGGACCTGGTCAGGCTGGGAACTACAGAGGGGTTGCCAGCAGGCAGAGATGGAATAACTGTCTCTGTGGCCTCTTCTGTGCCCTCCCCTTGCAACACTGTAAGTGTAGTCAAATATGGAAAAGCCAAAGGGAAAAGAGCTTGTCCACTCTAAAACTTAGCTGCAGTGCAAGAGTTCAGGAGTGAGTTCAGTTGGAGAATGTAGCTCGGCTTCTCTAAGCTGAAATAACCTTGGCTACAGAATTAGAGAACTGTTTTGGTTATAGCCACCCACATACCCCCTGTGATCTAGGGGAAGCAGAGTAGCTGGCACGTCCACTCAAGGATTAGAAAATTCAACAGAAGGATCAAGGCAGCTCTAACATTTTAGCTGATGAAGGTCTCAGCAGAAAGCTTTGTAACAATCTGTAATGCCTTCAAGCGTTGCAAAGAAAAAAAATTGGAAAATTTGTCCGTCATTGCCTTTATTACCAATTGTTACCTCCATTTCACATTTCCACCATTGGGTTATGTTGCTAATGCAAGTCTCAATGAAGACAGGATGGCAAATATTTTTACAAATTTTCTGATTATCCTGTGAGATGCACCCCATTCCAGTGTCTGTTGAATCAAACTGTCATTAAAAAAAAAAAAAGGTTCAAAAAAATATAAATCTGTTATTGTTTTAGAAATCCCAAAAATTATTACCCATAAAATTAAATAAATTATTTTAGACACCAGAAACTTTCCATAGAATTCTCTGACTAATCTTAGATATTTAGATGAGGGTTGGGAGGCTTTAACATGCACTTACAGCTCAGTAAGTGTTGAAACTCTTCCTCATTAAGAACAGCAAGTATTTATGAGGGCAGATATTTGGTTATGACCATGACTGGATTAAAGGATTCTCTGTAAATATATTTTGAAATTCAGTGTTGAGATTTTTAGTCCTGTTCTCCTCTGTAACATTTTCCCCCACATGTAGATGGGGAAACATAACAGCTGATTTAACATATGCCAGGCTCTGAAGGATGCAGAGCTGTTTAAAAGGACAGTCCAAGATCAAAATGCTGCTGTTTCAGCCATACACTCCATTTTTATCTTCTCGTTATTTCCCTTGTCAGCAGTAGAGACACCAAATATATTTGCACCAGGAGATCCCTCTTACTCTTAGGTCACTCTTAGATACTTCTTCTCCTCCTGAATTATTTATCCTTTAAACCAGATGGCACTGGTTCAGAGCCAAGGTATTGGAAAATTTGGTGTGATAAATTCTATTTATCACTTTTATCTGTCTGCAGAGCTTTTATTTCTACCCCAGTTTCTAAAATGATGTGTGAAAACATTCCAACTCTTCACATGTACTGGTCCTTCTGCACAAAAAATAAAAGTTAATTTTGCGTGAGAAAAGATACTGCATTATATTATCATTGGCTCACTATAAGGCTTTTGTTCTACTTGGTTTTGTATGATGCATTGAAATGTGTATCATCAAATAAAATTAGCTGGTACTGAATCAAAAATAAAACCTTTGTCAGTGTGGCTGGTAGTGTCATGGTGACTTTTGTGGGAACAAAGCTTTGATTGCTTTCTTTGACCAAAAAGTTAAAGTTCATGGCTCTATCTAGAAAAGTTGATAACAGACTGATTTCTTCCAGTATGTAACTTTCTACATTAAAGAAAAAAATAAAAATGTTTGGGGGAATCTTGAAGGGAATGAGATGTAACTATATATCTGAAATATCTTCTTTTCTCAGCATTCCAAGACTAAGATTTGTTCTCAGAATTCTCTCCTCCAAACCATGCTGAGAGTATGGCTTCTTGCACTTTTTCTTAGCCCTCTGACAGGTGTTTACCGATGGATTTAATGGCTACATGAGAAAACATATTCACTTTTTATCTGTTTTATCAGAATTTACTGGCTTATAGCAGGACGGGTAGAAGGAAGCACGCCTTGTTACCTGAGTCACTCAAGTTCACAGATCAACATACTAATTCAAGTAATGAAAGGTAGCAGAATAATGACAAAAACCAAGCCTCTAAAGGAATTGTGATGAGGGGAATGCATCTGTTATAGTACGTTCAGCATGAGCAGAGAGGCAAGGCACACAGCCAAAGGCACTAATATCATAAACTAGTGCAGATAAATCTAGTGGAACCTTCAGTTTCTCTGCAGTTTGCTCCTCAAAGGACCGATAACTTTTCATATTAAATAGGAAGGACAACATATGCATTGAATTTGTTTTATTTTGTGGTTTTGTTTTTGTGGGTTTTTGTTTGTTTCGGTTTTTTGTTTGTTTTTTTCTTTTAATAAATACATTGAGTAGAGAACAACTTTTCTGGGTTACAGGAAACTTGCTTGGTCTAGAGGCTTCCAAACATAAAGGAAAAAGGAGCTGCATAGCTCTTCATTACCATGTCACCCCATCCTCAGCTAGATCCACAGGGGATATTATGCAACCAAGCACCATCATTCTGATGTTTTCCTCTGTCCACTTCTGCAGCATCATATTTTGCTTCTCTTCAACAGAGATACTTATGATTTTACAGGCAAGAATGAGAGAAGAATTCAGTGATGATTTGCCTAGACAATGCTGAACTAAAAATAGAATAAGCAGCAAAATATTGCTGGATTTTCACATCTATGTGGACCATTCAGCTATAAGTATTATAAGTAAAACTATGAGGATGCCATAAAAACCAATAAATGATTCAGAGTTTACTGGGATTCCAACCCAATGGGAACAATTTTACTTAACCCAGCAAACTGTGGACCAGATGCTAAAGGTGAGTTTCATGCTTTCTGCTGTCAGAACAGATTTCTGTCCTCCCCTATGCAACTCTTTCTCACCATACATGTCTGTTGGCTTTCTGTCAAGGAGGGCATTTCTTTTTCTCCATAGTGAACTAATTAAGATATCAGTAAAGAAAAACCATTCTCTCCCTTCCACCACCCAAGTGTAAAATTTCTGATCACCAGCTCACCCACCATGTATCAGATGAACAACAGTGCAGAAGACATGAGGATTCTGTGGTTGAGGTTGGGGATCCAAGAAACTGTTGACCTTTTTGGTAGGGAGAATGTATTAGGCTTACTAAACTCTGATTTGAAATCACAAACTAAAGCTTTAGGATGGATTTTGAGAAAAAACGAACACGACAGAATCTGCTACAACAGAATGGTACTAAGCACCCTGGCCATAAAACAGCCAAAGACATGACCCTGAGTCTTGCTGTGAGGAGTATGGGACTTCACTCCTGGGACAAAAAGAGAATAAATCCTGTCCGTTTCTAATTAAATCCCAGACTATATTTTTATTTAAAAATGTAAAAAGAATGGATTTTCTTTTCAGTTACAGCCAAAAGAGAGGGGGATAAAAGTGTTTTCAGACAACTGGGCTTTAAGTTTTATACAAACTGCAAAATATATTGATCACAAGAGCTCAAAAGATAATATTTTTAGAGAAAATACGAAACCTTAAATTAAAAAGTAAATCTTAATATTTCTTAATTATTAATTTATTTTACAATCTTCAAAACAATGCTAGCTTATTTGACTGGAAGATACTTCATGATGCTCAGTAGCCTGAATCATACTCGTAAGAGAAAATAAGAGACTAATACTGTTTCTCAGTGTTTTAACACTGATTCGAAGAAGCTAAAGTGGCAACTTCTGTCTTGTTAGAGATTTAACAGTTGAAAGTTTTTCTTTTTGTCTGTGAAGCAAAACAATTAATATAGCACTGTAACTGCACCATGATTAATCACAGTCAGCACTCTGCAGCTGCCACGCAGGGAAGCTGGCCAAGCAAGCCCACCAGCACTAGCCTGGTGACCTGACCTGGTGTGATGAATGAGAGGGCTCCAGTTGGTGAAAGACAGCAAACCTGTCCCTGAATGTATGGGTGCGCAGTTCCAAGGTATGTGTGTCTGATGGCCAAGAAGATTGTCTCACTGGATATCTGAGGAATTGCACAGTGGAAAGTGACAAGTTAACTATTTTGTGCTAAAGCATAATGACTGATTTATGCTTCTAAAGCAGATAAATAACAGAATGAAAGCAACGACTATTTTTTTTTCTCCTACTGCCAGTGGTGTTTCTCTGACAGTCCTATATTTCTTCTGGGAAATTCAATTTTAATACTATATCTCAGATAGGGATTCCAGACATGCCACACATATTAGCTGAAATTCCATTCCATTGCTCATCCTCCTCTGCCTGTCTGCAAAGCCTACGTATTTCCAGTATTCCTCATTTTTCTTGGGTTCAATTGTACTTTACAAATGCTGGTCAGATCATGCTCTGTCAGTCCACAATAACATCAACAAATTGAACTGCCCTTTTTTAGAGGGCATACAATGCTGATTTCACAGATGTTTATCATTAGGCAGCTAGTCACACAAAAATGTGCACTTGAGGTCAAAGCCTACACAATCTTTATTTTCTTTCCTTCTCCCTCATATGTGATCATTTGTGTCTCAGGATGCTACAGCTCTTTTTTATCTCATCTGCTTCAAACACAAAGCAAGCGTGATAACTGCCAAATCTTGCATGTTCTGCAGCTTCACAGCTGTGATACATATGCTTGAGTGGCAATGACAAGAGAACATCATATTAAGTGAGGCTCAAAATGAGAAGCTCTAGGCCGTGACCAACTAAGAGACTGCAAAAATGATGAGATGATCAACTAATCTGATCTTAAAGAGTCTTTAGAGACAGAGAGAGTAATTCCAAATAGTCCTCAACACAGTTAGAGAAGGGAAGGAAAAGCAGAGGAAGTGCTACTGCAGTAAATATCACTCTAATAAAAGGAAGGCAGAAGAGCAAGAAGAATGTTGTATTGGGAATAGAAAGGGAATATTTTCTGGTTTGATATGAACATTAAATGAATATATAAGGATGAAAGATAAAGACAAAACTGCTATGGGTAGGTAATTACTGGAGTGAAGACCTTAAGTATACAGTGACCTGTATTATGTTTGGACAATGAAATACACAAACTGAATTTTTTAATTATACTTTTAACTTTCTAAATATAAAGAAATAGGGATTAGCTGTCAAAATCCTTGGAAATACTTAGCAAAACCTCAGGCTCACATCTGAATGGCATTATGTCCTTATGAACTCATGACTAACTTTAAAGCTAGCCAAAGCAAGCAGCACAATTTTTATTTCTCTGTATATCTGGGATGTTATTTCCCACATCACATATTTCTGTGAAGAAACACAGAATCTAATGTAGGAATAAAAGAGAGATATAACCAACTATAATTTTCTTATAATTATTGCTTTTACTGATTTTTTTAACATATCCCTGTCTTCAGCTATAAAAGTCCAAAGATAGAAATTTAAATTAATGGTTAAATCCAACAATGTTATAGTTTATAACAGCATTATTATTAAGTAAATAAACTTAATAAAAGACTGATACAGAGTTTTGAATATTTCCTGCCAGGTCAAAGGGTTGTAATACTTGATCTTTATTTAATGGCAACAATTCCTAAATTTAGTTATTTTAATAGAGTTCTTAATCTTTACTAATTAATAAAAATTAATAAAGGTCAAAGGCATAAATAATCTTTACATTTTCAAATTTCAAACTTCATATTGTCATATAAATTTTCATTGTGTATAAATCTAGCCAACTTCCTGAGAAACTGATTAAAAAATGAGAATATTTGGACAACGAAAGGTATGAAAAATCCCCTGCAGGAATTCACTGATCATGTATAGTAAATTAAGAGGCTGCATCAGGTCACTGAAAATCCTAAAGCAGAAGCATCTTGCATTATGTATCCATTTTGCCTGCCTATTTTCCTATCATCAATGGTGGGCTCTATTTCCAGATTAAGTTGTGTGTTTTCCTTTCCAAATACCTAAAAGAATAGATATTCTTCTGCTGATGCAATGTCTCATTCTCTACTGTGAGGTATGGAATTAATTTGCATTCTTATTTGTGCTTTTAATTATTTTCTGAGTTATATTAATACTAGCTCTCCTGAGTTAAATTGTTTTTTTCTGTCCACATTTTAAACCCCTGTTGGATGCCCTTTTATTATTTTGCAATCTTCCCTCGGGTACATAACTTCTCTCAATTTATTAGCATCTGCAAATTCTGTTAATGAGCTGTTTGCTTCCACCTCCAGATCACTAATGAAGATTAAATAAAGCTGGATTCTGCACTAACCCTTTGTGTTCTGATTCTTCAGGATATCACACCATTGATACAAATGAAGTGACACCAACATAAAAGTGAGGGAACTCTGGAGATGTGAATCCTGTGATCTGAATGTGACTACTTCAGTCGTTTTTGGGTCTGGTGTCTGCAAATTTTTTAGTAATTTCATAATGCATAGGCTTAGAAGAAACCTGGAATGAATTTTGTAAACAATGCTACATGAGAGAATGCAGGATAGCTGAATAATAATAAATTATGATACACTGGCTCTCAACTGAGACTATTTCAAATGAAAATTTGGTATCTATCTTGACTCTTTGTTAATAACATGCTGTAACTTAGAGAAACAACAAACATACAGAAATAATAAAAATGAATGTTAAAAATTATTACAATATATAATGTTAAATGTATTTTGCGAAAGTTTGAGTTAAGAATCCAAAGAAGTGTAATCTGAAATGTGGATAGTCATTTGAAGAACACAATCAATTAAATTACTGTCCTGAAGTAAGTTGCAGTAACAGAAGAAGTAACACTTCAGGATAGAAATCCTTGAAATACAGAAGAAAACAGATACCATTGCTGAGGCAGAGAAATGGGAACATGCATAATTGACATCAAGGAGCCTTAGAAATTAAAAATAAAAGGAAAGGACTCTGCTACAAAACTTATTGACCACAAAACACCAAGAAAAGACTACAGTTTTCTTAGATCTCCTCTACAAGACTGGGGTCATGTGTCACATGACAAAATCCTCTTCCCTGTTAATGTCTGTTATAATGGTTTTCTTTCCTCTGAAAAATGCAGATTATATACAGTAAAATATTTCTGAAAGAAGTACTTTTTAACCTTGTGAGTTGCATATGAAAATCCTCATAGAATCAATAGTGCCCAAATTCATAACAGATACTTTGGGAATCTTTGACATGAAGATTAGGGGCATGATAAAATAATTGTCCCTGTTTTTGTATCTAATCCCTGGGAAAGTGACACCAGTAAGCCCTGTCTCCAATACGCAACATGTATGTTTTGCAGGCTGTAGCAGTGGAACCCCTTGGAAACCTCTTCTATCCATCACCTATAAATGTTCTCTAGCCAAAGTCCACTTGGGCTTCTTAGAAGCTTCTTCAGCCACTAAAAGGCACAGCTCTGCGGTGGTAAATCTTGGCCTTTGAGCGCAAGACCACACGCCCCAAGGGTTCCCGGCCAGCGGGGCGCGTCCGCAAACAGAAAGGGATCGTTGTCCCTGACAACTTCACCAGGAGCAGAAGGGAAGGCTCGTGCAAAAGGAGCGAGGGAAAGAAAAGGACGGGACTCTTTCTCTGGGGTCAAACAGGAAGGGGGTTTATTGCTTCCAGCACCTCCTCAGAGAGAGAGACGCAGATCACTGGTAACAACCATATTTAAACACTTGAACATTGTATCAACAACAACCAATCAGAATTCATTAGAACATGGTCTGATCTCACGACATCAAATCATATCGAAGAAACAAAATGGGGTGAGGTGACTGACCTATCAAATGCTGATCACCCAGCAACAAGGTAATAACTTAGGTACAGCCCAGCGAAATTATATAACACTTGACTGACAGATAACGGAATGCAAAACTTTCAACCAATAAACTTTCAGCAAACTTCTAACTTAACCACTGAGCAACAAAATGGAAGTCCAAAGAAACCATCTTGAGGCCTCACAAATTCACGCACACCCACACAGCTCCCCTACTTTTCTAGACCTCATCACAGGGCTGGGTAGGGATAGTTCCAAACCAGCAGTGGAAATCTACCCCAATGTCTCAAAAACATAGTATATGATATTAAACTCTGTCTCAAGAAGCACTGAAAATATTCAGCTATGAAATCTGGAATCTTAAAACTTACTAGTTAGATAAAAACATTATTCTCAATATTCTTAGTAAGGTGTGTCCGTGCCTGCACAGAGTATGGAGACCGTATATTGGGAAAAAACAACCCCTGCTTATATCCTAGAAGCTCCTGCAGTCATTTATTTCTCATCTTCAGTTCTCATCTTGCTGTAAAATGCCAAATTAAAGACTGAAGAATTCTATTAAATGCTGTTTTCTGCACTGTGTAAAGTCACCACCTTCCCTTAATAGCATTGTCGTCAATACAGTTTTTTCAACAATGTCCTGGGTTGATGGCGCCTCCTATCCCAATCGTGCCACTTTGTCCTTGTGTTCGACACTGTTATGTCTGCCAG
>JBBMKD010000170.1:55465741-55543994 GCA_037834095.1 Argya squamiceps | reverse complement strand
TCTTCCAAGCCTGAATCCATGCCTCAGCGAGCTACCTGGAGAACCCACAAACTATAAATTGGCTTGGGGAATCAGCTGGCTGGAGAAAGCATTCCCCCAAACGAGCCACTTTATACCAGAGAACAGGGTGTAAATCAAGTGGAGGAATCAAGACTCCCAAGAAGAATAAAAAGTGACAGAAAGAAGAATTAAAGAATTATTTTAAATATTCATTACGGGGAAAATACAGAAACTAGTAAACAGCAATTTGCTAGTAAACCCTTCCACTGCAAAGTTTTTATTCCAGAATTGTTAGAAACTCTGATGTATCCTTCCCATTTTCTGCTTTTTTCTAAACCATGAGTTTTCTTTCCTATGTTGCTTTCCTTGAATTCTTGAGAGAATCTTCTCTTTTATTTAGTATTTATATCACTTAGAACTGATACATGGAAAGAGTAACAAAAATAAGTGGTTCTTTCATATCTCTCAGACTGATGACCAATCTTAGTATTTTCTTAATCTTGTGATGAGTGTGACAAAAGAAGACATTGACCCAAACAAATTACTGTACCTAGGTATTTAAAAGTGTTCTCTGTGTTCAGATTTGCATGTAGTCCAGACAGTGCTGCTATATGTGAGAGTCTAAAAAAAAGAGTACTTTCATTAAATGCTTATAATTGCCCTTCCAATGTTTCTGATTTGTAAGAATTAAGTCTGTTATGTAGGAAAATAAATACCTGTAGCCCAGGTTATAAAAACAACTCATGATATATTTTAAATTGCTTATGATCTGTAATACATCACACTTTGAAGTATTTTAAATAAGTTTTTTATTCGTCCTTTAACTCTTTTACAAACACAGAGATGAGATAGTTGAAGCCCAATGGAACTGTGCAATATAAATAAATTTAATCAATATACTCAGAGGACAAATTAGCTGAAGATAGCTTGAGGATATTTTTGAAGTTTAGAACATAAAATTATTATGTGTTTGCTACAGCAATATCTCATGATTGTTATTAAAGGAAGTAAGAACTACTCTAAATAAAAAATGTTTCTGTCAATTCTATTTACTAACATCTAATCATACTATTGTACTAACTCTGGCATTGTACAATGCCAGAGTCCCTTCATGCTTCTTTCTGGAAAGCATTGTAAAAATATATTAATATATATTCAAAATATATTTGAAATTCCTATATCTGACTGAGAATATAAATATATTTTAGTAGACCTGAGTGCTTGACACCACATTTTGGATATGTTTATTAAGTTTTTGCCTAGTTCAGTCTTTTTGTCTATTTAAATTCCAGTCAACAGTGATTGCAGTTTCACCTAAATGAAGACAAATTCTGACCATGAGATTTCCTTTGTTACTTGTCATAGGATTTTTTTATTCATCATTTAAATGACTTATCTAAGCATATGAAACTCTTCCAACACACAGCATACACAGCTTCAGGCTTTATAATTCAGGAGTATCATGGGAAGGAAGACTCTGATCCTAAAATTACAACTTTTAGATACATTTCTATAATCATTTTCACATTGATAGAAAAAAATTAAGGCTGAAATTCTAAAATGCTGTGAGCATTTTTGGTGTTTCAGTGTTTAGAGACTCATAGGTGTTATTCCCTGTGCATTCAATTAGGGCACAGCCAGAGAACATGATTCTGGCTGTAGCAGCTCTGGGTTAAACCAGAAGTAACCTCCCCTTCAGTGCTGCAGGTTTAACTATTCAGCTACCCACTAAAACCTGCTCTCTAGAAAGTGGGTTGAAAACTTGCCTTTCCTTGTCAGTTTTCACAGATTTGTTTGTGCTGTGGCTCATGCTGTTCCCTCCTCTGGATTGTCATCTTACCTGTCCATGCCAAAAGCATCACACCTTGCCCTGCATTGCACCAATGCACATGGTCAAGAATCTGCTGCGACACTGATCAGGACAATGACAAGAACCCACCAAACACTCTTGGATCTGTCTATACAGATCACTGCTGAATGTTACCTTACCTGAGGTTGAAGATTTTGAGAAAAAACGGGGCTTTTCTTCTCCTGATATGTGAAGAATAACTTAGATGTTCTTCTGAAACAGCATTTTTGATAATGAATTTTATTAAACAGAGTCTTCTTATAACTTGTCTTGAAGGAAATGTTATCTTTTGAATACCAAACAACACTTCGGGACAAAGTAGAGCTGTATTTAGATCTTTAAAAACACTATCCAGAACACAGGAAAGGAATGGCAGGGCTTTAGTTATAGGAAAGGATTAAGCCAAGTGCACACCAAGGCAAGAAGAGTTCTGATTTCAGGGGCAGGGCAGATTGCCAGATGGAGTGTGTAACTGAGCTGAACAAAGGAAAAATAAGGAATGAAGAATTTAAGTAGTTATATTAAGTTTGGGATAGAGAAAGCAAAGGAAGAATGCCAAAACAGTGTAATGTCAAGGGCAGTCTTCAGTAATGCAAGAGAACAGAGTTAGATGTCATTTCCCTCCCCTGTATTGAAGGGTCACTGCCATGGCCTTAGATTAATTATTTTATTTCTTTTTGCTGCATTTCTTTGGACAAGAAAATCTCTTTTCAGGACTGCAAAGATAAATAAGCTGAAGATTATGAGGAAGACAGATACTGTAATACCAGGGCCAATATGAATAACTTGTATCACAGGAGAAAAAAAAGGATCCATCAACAGAGCTTGAAGTGAAATCCAACCTGGAGATATCTACTTTCAAGCCAAATTTAGCAGTGCAGCTGAGTCTAGTTGGGTAACACGGATCTGAAATACATAAGAAGGTAAATTTTGGTCAAAAACTAGAGGTGATACATCAGTATGACACTGACTTAAAATTATACCTAGAACTATGTTTTCATTAGTCAAAATTACTTATTTGAGATGGTTGAAGGAAGAATATTTAGAAGAAACTTTACACTGTATTTCAAAATAAGCAACTACGGTGTGTAATTCATTAGTATATTATCTCCCACTGAACCATACTGATAGCAAGTTGAATTTTTCTGTATGTAATAGAAAAATATGCTCTTTCATGAAGACAAATAAGTTACTATGTTGTGTGAAAAATGATCAGTAGATACCGATATTAAAGACAGATTCTCCTCACTTTCTTGTGAGAAGCCAGAGAGTCTTCATCTCATTGTTATGGAAGCTCCCATGAGACGCTTTTTCTAATCAGCATATTCACAGTCCCTTTGGGATAACATTTATTATTAGAAAAAGTATTGCAGCATTTAAATCAGAAATAAAAAATTTATAACAGGGTTTATGAGTAGAACATGAATATCTAGTGAATACAAGTACACAGAGAAGTGAATTTATAATAAACTATATAAAGAAGTATTCTCTTGAATACTTAATGCATTCTGATAAGTTTTTGTAAGTAGATTTTTTGTATTAAATTCTGAAGTCAAGGGATCAAGCTGACCTCAAAGACCTCACCTTCCACTATATCTGTGAAATATAGATTATCCATCTAGGCCTTGACTCAGCAAAATATTTCAGCATGAATTTCCTTTTAAATTCTTCACTGAGCTACAGTAAGAACAGCAGAATGCAGAATCCTATTTATTGAACAAGGTGATAAGTAATAATTTAATCTGTTTACTTTTGACATTTTTAAAGAGAGCAATGCTGATAACCAGTTTTGATGCTAAGATTTTCTTTTCAGACTATTTGTAATAAGTCTTATAGCCCTTCTTTCATAAACACTTAGTCAAGAATACATTCTTAAATGAGTAAGTTTTGCAAATCAATAAAACTGTGCATCTAAATAAGCATAAGAAATTACTTGTTCAAGGGTATTTCAAGGATAAAATGTAAATCCACATCAGGAGTTAAAATCTGTACAAAAAGAGACTGTTACTCTCTCTATGTCTTACAACTAATTCTATAAAGAATGACTATATCTGCCTGGCAATATTCAATGGAAGAAAAGTGTTAATGGGAAAGGCAGAAAATAATCTGCAAGAGGATTATCCTGACAGTTAGATGACAGTATTGTCAGAAGAACTTGGATGAAAATTAGCTAAGGTTAAATTATGTAACTATTTAATTATAATATATTAAATTGTATATAATTTGTTATATATTTTATTACTATATTAATTAAAAGACTATTAAAATAATCTTAAATTACATATTTCTTCCCAGAAGTATTGTGCTTACATTGGCCACCAGCTTAATTTTCTCAGTGTTTCTCAGCTCCCTACACTGTACATCTAAGAAAAATTTCTGCCTTTATGGAAATCAATAGCAAAATGCCAATTGCTAACAGTGGAGCCAGGATTTTGCCCTTTCCCTGGGACAAGAAAACAGGGAAACTATTTCTGAGGCTCACAGTAAGGCTCTGAAGGATCTGGCTAATACCTCATGAGCAGATGCCCCCATGCTTAGTCTTTCATATACATCCAGCTACACTGTTAAAAGGAAAATTCAGGATATATGGAGCCAGATGTGCTGATGACATGAACTAGCAGCTGCTTTGGAGTCTGAACTGCCATACCAGATAAAATCTGTCCCATGGAGGTTAGCTGAACTGACCTCTGCATGTGTGTGGCTCACAGTTCTCAGCGGTGAAGCCATCAAAGAAAGCAGGCAGAGCAGCAAGAGTAAAACCCAAAAGAGGCATATTCTCAGTATTGCCTTTTCTGAGTCCTTCCCTCTGAATGGCACAATAAAAAATATTTTAAACAGCATCATGTTTATAAACGCAGAAGAAAAGAGCAACACAGAAAATTTTGCATAATTTTAATATTTTGAGTTTGAGTTAGTTGTGGCTGAAACAAGAAAAGTGCTAAAAATACAGGGCTAGAAAAAATAATTAGGAACTGTGCTTATGTTACTGAAGAAAATATTACAGCCAGCCATTACATGCTCACCCACTGAAAGTAAAGACTGTGTCACATTATGATAATACCATACAGCAGTAGGCATTTACTTCTGCACTGGTGTTTTTGGTTTTGAATTGAGGTAATTTCAGTTCTGTTGAGGGTAAAACTTAAAAAGGTTGGCAAATGAGTTGTTTCAATGAAAGAGCTCATACGTTCTTTTGCTGTGCAAACCTCTTGATTGTAAACACCTCTGGGAGATTTCTGTAATTCTTTCTGGTCAGATGGTAAATACCATAAAATCAGCCTCTCATGGTGTTTTTCTGCCCTGACTTGCTTGTGGTCCCAGGAAAATTTCAAAAGAGCAAAGTGAATATACAAACTGACTAAAATTTTTAGACATCAGGGGAGATTTCCATGAGTTTAATTTAGAAGACATATTTGGTGTGTGTAGGGTAAGTTGCTGTTTTGGCTCTAATATTTACTAGTAATGGAAAGGAGAATATGTGGACTTTTGGAGTCTTAAAGCTGGTTCTGAGGGGTTTTGGATAGCCATTAGTGGATTTTGTACTTGTGTGAGTTTCTGATTTTTTTAACAGACATCTTTATAATTAAAAATTCCCATCTAGAAAAGAAAACTCACGCTCGTGACAGGAGGGTCAGAACCTGATGGTTTTTAAGGTCCCTTCCATTCTAAACCCTCCTATGATTCTGTAATAAGTGATTTTGGGACAGTCCCTCAATTCAAGTGGATAGCTGCTTCTAGGCTTCCAGGCTTCTCTGAGCAGTGGCCAGAATCTATATTTGGATTCATGCTTCAATCATTTCCTCTCTCTTCTGTAATCCACAGTTTAGCCTCTGCTGTGCTGGTTTATATTTATTCTGCAAATAGCTAAATATTCTAATGCTAAAAGAAATCTCCCCATTCTCAACCAAACAGTGTGCCAGAGAGGTAAGTCATGAAATAATATACCTTTGCACAGAAGCCGAACATGTGGCAACCACCTGAGAAAGGAGGCTGTGAAAGCAAAAGCATATCCTGCTACTGCAACAAGAGCTTTAAAATATTACAGTTGCCTTCTGGCCCATAAAAAATAATGCAGGTTTGAGCAACACCTTACAGTAAATAGTTGCTTATTTTCCCATGGAAGTTTTATAACTTTCCTTCGTTTATTACTTCAAAGACTGCATTTGCTTACCTTCCCAGTGTTTTCATATGCTATAATTTGTAGAATAAAATGAGATTTTTGTGCTTAATGCAGTTAATAATGCCCTGCTAAAAAAAAGATTGTATCTATACTTTTAGTGCAATATTCATAAAATATTATATTTTCAAAGCAATATGGATGAATGTACACATTCAGTTGATTTCAGTGTTATTAAGGATTGCATACTACAACATGTCTCTATATAAGTATGCTGTAACTCAAATAAATTTCTGGTACTGAGACTGTAACCTGCTTCAAAAATCGGGGTCATTCCCTAAATCTTATGATACCTCATGATGAAATTTAACAAAGAGCTTTTGTAATTAGCATTACGTATGTGAAGCAATGTATGTAACACTGCTGCATGTTAAACTTTTATAGGCATATACTGCTATGTTGTTATTTCTTTGTGTTGTGACAGAAACAGAAAAGATGTACTAAGTTCACCATGATGATATTTTGAAAATCACATTATGTAATTTGTATTCTGATTATGATTCTCTGTTTATTCATGAACACTTTGACCTTTAGGTTTTGTCTACCTTTTGTTTTCCTGCATGTATTTTAAGTTAAAATCGTAAAATCAGCTAGACAAAAGAGAATATTTTTACTGGTCAGACAAAGCCTAAAAAAATAGTAGTAGTAGTATTATCAATCATAGCAGTAGTACTATAAGCAGTAATACTAATACTAATTCTATTTGTATAGAAACCTGCTTTAGTACATGAACTAAAGTACATGAACATGAACAAAGTACATTTCTTTGCCTGTTGTCACCTAAAAAATACTCTATGAACACCGATTGCTGCTGCTCAGTGAGAAATCTGATACAGAAAATTTTTGATGACTCAAGAAGGAAGTTTGAATATTTCAACAGAAAACAATCATAAATAGCAGGCACTCTTTCTAATATGGTCTTTCTCTGACCTGAAACCAGCACCAAAACATTAGGCAACCAAATAGACTGAGCTGTCATTACAGTTAGGGTTTTTCCTTCACTCTTGGGCAACATCCTTCTTTCAACAATTCAAACCATGGCTTCCTGTCTTGCATTAATGGACATGAATGACTAATTAGATCTTAATACAGATATTTGTAGAGGATGTTGTGAGCTGCTGCCTAGATGATTTTATACCTACTTCTCTCTTCTTACCTTTGGAGTGCTTATGTAGCCATTAAAGGGCCCTTCCTGCACCAGGTCAGCATAACAATCCATAGTGTGTATGGAAGAATTTCTTTACAGTGATGTATTTCCTTCCCAGTGTCTCCAGGAACTTTTGCCTCTTTAGGTCATTGCCATGAACAAAGCAGAAAAATAAGGGATTTATTTAAATGTTTACAACCTCGCAATGGTTTCTATAAATAGCTCACTTCAAATATGTGAAGAACATGTAACACATGTTCTTCTGTTAATATGAATATTCTACTCTTGTATAACGGAGTAATTATTTTTGTTAGTTTCTGTCTTTTATTCCTTCATTGGAGACAGTGTTCTTACAGAGTTATAAGTCACTAGGATTTCAAGGATGGTGTATATGTACATATGCAGTGAAGAATGGACATTATGTATTTAATCCAGAAGGATTCATTTGACATGTGAAGAGGATAGATAGGCCTGACTTTTAATGTATTTCCAACTATGTATGAAAAGATTTTTTAAAAAACCCTTTTCTCTAGCAGAGAAAACAACTATACCACAAAAAAGATGGAGAGGACATGACAAGTATGCAGAGAGAACACCTCACTAATTAAGAATTCATGGAAGGGTAAACTTTTTTTTTTAAATGCATGCTTTAAATATCATACTTTTTGTTGAGGGCTGAAATACAGGGAGAAGGATTGTACATACCATAGTATTTAGTTATAGTATACAATTCTGTACTTTTCAACTTTTCAGCTTTTCATCTTTCGTCTTTCTGTCCCCCATCTCTTGCAACTTCAGTATAAAAAACCTGTGCATACTCTGTTCCATCTTCACATTCAATTGATACCATGGAAGACATGAATTCACTCAAAAGATGTGCAACCAGCAACACAGGGTGGCTTTTCTGCAGACCTGTGCCAAATCAATCAGCTATACAAAAATGTGTTATTAGGCAAAAGGCTGAAATCAACCGGCTGTTAGCAGAAAGAATACATAAAATACCTCTTGGAGACAGGTCAAACTCAATACCAGCTCCAGCCTCTTTCTTAGTCTAGATACTGTGCAGAGTTTTTTGAAGAAGACTGGGACAATAATATTTCAAATTGAAACTCAGTTCAGAAAGTATGTATGGGAAGGGATGGGCTCTTTTATTGTTCTACTTTGTTTATATTTTTTGTTTTTCTGCCTGATTGGCAATATGAAATTTGGTATTTTTAATGTCCATATAAATTTCTTATTACTAGTGATAAGATAAACAGAAAACATAACTTCTTTGAAAAGTTGGAGTATTTCACTGCACACAATAAAACATGCTGTCAGTACTTACCATCCTTAGCATCTGTTTAAATTATTATAAGATGTCCTATGTAGACAGAAGAATTGTACCTTGTTTTTTTTAATGGAGAAATTGGGGGAAGGTATTCTCTCTTGTTCAGTACTTAATTAGCTCTGTAAAAGTGAGAAACTTCATGTATTCAACTGATACAAAAACCCATATTCGTTATGAACCAATCCCAAATCACAAGTTCCACTTGGGATCAGCTGAATAGTAAATCAAACATGTGACATAAACAAGTGTTCTTTATTACAAAGGCATTGAAATAGAACTTGCATCATAAACCAAATCTAACAAGATTTGCAATTTTACTGGACAAGAAAGACAGTATGCTCTTTATTAATTTTTTTCATTTTGAACAACGTTATTTTAAAAATTACGTGAGAAAACCCAACTATTGCCTGATGAGTTCTTTTTATTCCCAAGACTGTAGGTGTTCAATTTCTCTGAATTGTTTTGTCAGAATTCCAGATCTTAGATATCTGTATGCAACCAGGCACTAACTTCCATTTGTCCTATTTTGACTGAGTCCTCTGCATATTGTTAAGTGACACTTCTCTAAAGTGCAGAAAATCTTAGATCTTTTGCTCTTCTCCTGGGAACTTGCTATAAATATACTTGTGTTATCCTATATTGAAGTTTTTTCCTAATCTAGTCTGCAACCAAGATAATAGACAGCCAATATTCTGCATTTAAGCTGGAAAAAAAAATCAAAATTCCCTGGTTAATCAGTCCATAAGGTTAAAAATCCCAGATTGAACATTGAAAAGTTTCCTCAAATTCTGTGTCTGTGGAAGGAGTATGACAGCAGATGTGCATTGTCTGCCTGCCATTAATTTTATATTTCCTTGCTTTCAAACATTTGTTTACTTAAGTAGAAACTTCCTCTTGAATGATCAGGCTTTCCAGCCTTAAAATTTGTGAGGTCTGTGGGTTTGTACTTTATCTGTGCTGCAATATCCTTTTAAGGCCTTTTCCAAAGAGTCTACTTTCATGTCTGTTAGTGATTGCTCTTTTCGTGACTGAAGCTAAGAATCACCATTCCAATGTAGTGTGAAAAATGTGACTATGTTTATTATGAACAAGACTATCTTATGAGATAATCTTGATAATAATGCAAGTCACACCAATGCACAAGATTTTCTTCTTGAAAACTTTATTTCCTCTGATACTTTTTCATCTTATGGGACTACCTTACAACTGTCACTTTATAAATTACTGTTAAATTATGCAGAGGAGCTTATAGACAGGTTTACTGTAAAGTAAATTTTGCTTAATAATTGGTTCTTATAACAGTTTTTATGAAAAACGTATGGCAAAACATGCTTTGTGCATGTTAATGATGTCACACAGAAAAGCTCCCAAAGTTGTAGGTATAAAGGGGGTCACATAGCTTAGGAGAATTAGGGATCCTAATTCCTCCCCTGCTGCAGGATCCTGCATTTGCTTTTGTTGAATTTAAATGGGCTCCTTTCTGCCCATCTCTCCAACCTGTCCTGGTCCTTCTGAAGGGCTGCACAGCACTCAGGAGTATTGTCCACTTCTCCCAGCTTTGTGCTGTCAGTGAACTTGCTGAGGAGGCATCTGGACCTTCATCCCAGTCACTGACAAAGAAGTTAAACAATACTGGGCCCAGTACTGAACCTCAGGGGACCCCGCTCATGACAGATCTCCTGCAGATTACCTGATTACAACCCTGTGGGATCTGCTGTTCAGTCAGGTCTCAATTCACCTCTCTGCCCACTCATCCTTGTTCAGGAGATAGTGCTGAAGTTGAGGTAGACAATATCCAGAATTCTCCACTTATCCACCCAGGTGAATTTTTCATTGTAAAAGGCAATGTGGTTGGCCAAGCATGATTTATCTCCAATGAATGTATGCTGACTACTCTTAATCACCTTCTTATCATCCCTATGGCTAGAGATGGCCTCTAGAATGAGGCACTCTATCACCTTTCCAGGGATTGAGGTGAAGCTGACTGGCAGGTAGTTCGCTGGGTTCTTCTCCTTGCCTTTTTAAAGACTGGGGTGACAACTGCTTTTTCTTCTTTTTCTTATCAGACTAGAGTTACAACAAAAGGAAAATTTAATTGAGGCTTTTTGAAAAACTGAGGTGAAAAAAACCCCTAATTTGAGGTATGTATAGTAAAGAAATAAGGAGAAATACCCTTGTACCCTAGAGGCTGTGCAGCATGCAAATAAGAAATGCTAGGTTCTCCAGACAATGGAGATTTAGGGCTGTGGATATTCTTTCATCAACAGTGTGCCAGCACTATACAGAGCAAATCCAAATCAGACTGCCAAGGGTAAAAAAGAATGCCTTGCTGTGCACCACTCTAGTCTTTCTGAGAATTTTGATATAACATGTGAATTTGTGCTTTCACTCCCCACAGGAGACATAGTAAAGGCACCTTTTGCTACTGGCATTCTTCTACAACTTTTAATTCCTTTTTTTCATATTCATTTTGTTTCAACAAATTGATTCCTGTTTAATGATTCATTCATGGTAGTTGCTTATCAGCAAAAAGAATATTCTGGCAAGAGAAACCTTGGATGTGTCTTCCTAATATGTCAGGTGTTACAATGCATGCATTGGTTTCATTCCAGCACTTGGCTTCCATCTGAACACAACAGGAAGTAACCCTTCCAAATTTTCTTAAGCAATTCTTACTAATGACACAACTGCCTAATACTGATTCTGTATGTGGTGCAGCACCATTCCGTTTTGTTTCTCAGAAGTTTCAGAAAACAATCATAGCTTATATAAAGATCAAGGTGAGTGATGGATATAGCCAAAATCAACTATGCCCTGAACATGCTGCAATCACTGTGAACATAACATAAAGATGATTTAACTGTGCTTATAGTGGAAGCATCAAAATTGCTGCTTTCACATTTGGTGTGCTGGTAGGCCTCTTTTCTATGTAGTGACTTTTCTTCAAAGATGACAAAATACTTCAGAACAATGTTTGACCAAATTACAGAACTCACAGGAGTTTAGAAAAAGATTCCTGCTCAGAAAATGGCAAGAGGAATTTATATATTTTATCTTGTATCACACAAAAAAGACAGGACTTAATTTAATATGGGCCAATGCAAAATGGGTTGTTCCAAGACATTTTTTTCTCTTTTTTCCTGTTTTGATTAGAAGCCTTATCTATGTCAAAAGTGCCTTGCTTTTCTTTCCTAGATGGATCTAGGTTTCCATGTGGTCCAAGATCTGTGGAGAGGTCATAATACTTTGCTATGGTCTGATCAAGGATAACGAATACAGAATTCAGCATACAGATTCCTATTCAGCAGACTTTGGAACACATCCAAGTGTTTATAATTTCCATCTAAAATATGAAAAATACTACTGTTTGGATGCTACTCAAAAAAACTGCATTAATGTTGTTAAAATGTTTTGTATTCAAAAGCAAAAAAAATGGAGTCTTACAAGTCTTTCTCCTCCCACTCTTACACTCTGTGTGTCTATATAATCAAAGACAGTTATAGTGTACCCTTTTTCTTAAATATTCTTAGTTCTTTAACATGAAAATACACTCACCTTTTCTTTTCCAGAAATCATGTTTAACTAGTCAAGATAACCATGTTGCAACAACCACTTTAGTGAATCTAGGTGTTGCTTTGCTGTATATTCAAGGACCACAGGATAGATAATAATACAGAGAAAAGAAAAAAGGGGTTGCTTATTAATATGAGAGCTACATTGTAGTTCACTTTTTATACATTGGTTCTTTGGTATATTTTCATAACAATCTCACTTAGCAATAATTTCTATTAATATTACAAAGAGGTTGATTTGATATCTACCAGCTTAGTTGTGATTAAGATTTAAGCTAAGACTTCCAAAGTTAAAATTCACATCTTTCCAGAAAAATGTTAATAGGTACAGAGGAGAATAAATTGACCATTGTGACATTACAATAGTTAAAGTATAAAGGTTAAAGCCAATTTTGGTTGCATCAGTAGTAAAATCAGGTTAAGTGGTGAACTTCTACAATTTTTCATGCAATAAATCACTTTTTAAATACTCATTTGGAACAGGAAAATAGAAAATTTCTTATCCCTGAAAGTTTAGATTAAAATGAAAAAAAAAATACTAGCCAAAATTTTATTCCCCCTTTTTCAGGTAAAAAAATCCTAAATTCATATCTTCTTCATTTAAGTACAGTTTACTTATAAAGACAATTATTTCAACAACAGCTGTACTCCAAATGCACGTAAGTCTCAAACCATAGGGAAACTATCAGTGTGTAATATGAAATGGAAGGGTGAAAGAGGGCAAAAGGAAGTGTTACATTAGAAAGATCTGCAGGTATTTCCAGATGTAATTTAAAAAAATTATAGTTAACCTGAAATCTGCCATTTTGAAAATGCAGGAGAATAAACATATGAATGACTGGTAGAGGAGTAATACAAAAATAATGGAAAATAAAGACTTCACTGACCTCTGTAATTACACTTCTCTCTCACAAAACCAAACCAAACCAAAATGCAAAACAAAACAACTGCCCCTAATAAACAAAAACCACCTAAAACCCCACACAAGTTAACTAAATGTGTGTAGAACATATTTTCTTTACAAAACATATAGTCAAAGAACTAGTTTTCGTATATTTTGTCAGTCTTTTCTCCTCCCCAGATACTCTTTTTTTTATGCTTGAAAGTTTCGAGCATTAAGAATCCTATTTCTTCATCAATTCCTCATACAGCCATGAGTTTTAAGAGCATATTTAACAATTGGTGTTAAGAAATTGGAGCTCCTGTGTCATTTTGATTGTTTCATTAAGCTGTACAAAATGTGAGTATTTTTCTTTTTTCCCCCCTTCAGATTCTATTAATGTTTCATTTTGAAAAATCACCAAAAACCTTCCTGTGTTTGGAAGCTTCATTCTACTCAATATTGTTTGAAGAGAACCAAATCTCCACTTAGTAATGGAGAGAATTTAAATTAATGTATACACAAGGAGTGCTTTTCCCTTAGGCAGAACATACCCTTCATTGAAAGAAAAAATAGTTACAGACATAGAAAATACATTTTAAAAAGAAGCCTTTACAGTCCCCTGTAAAAATCACTAGAACTGAAGTGTTCACAAAATTCTGTCTGTAAGCTGAAAATGCCTGATCTAATTCTATTTTTTCCTTTTGCATCTTTTAGCAGAACTGGTTTTTACCCGAAAATGGGTCACATAGATCATCCAAACCAAGAAAATGTGGTACAATGCAGTGCCACTATGATGCCATTTTCCCATCTTCACCATTAATTTCATTTAGCAGGTGAATTTTTTAAGACTCTTGATTACCTTTTATTACATGCTCATATTTAATTTCATATAATGGTGAGTTGATATGGTTATGGTTTTAAGGAATCGGGATTATTAATTAGAATTTATTACTCATTACAATTATATATTTACAAGTACTTCAAATTAAACATAGTTCTTACGATTCTGCATCCCCACAAATGAAAAGGCTTATCTAGACTCGTCTCTGAATAGATGTGGCATGTTTAGGATGTATTGTGCCTTAAAGCATGTATCATGCTGTTGTCTCTGATGCTGTCAATTACTGACATGTCATTAAAGCACTGCTGTCACTTCCTAAAAACATGCTCTTTAGGGCCTGTCTGACTGGATGTGTGTGCAAGAACAGTGGCTAGCACATTGTGGGTGTCACTGGAATACAAATGACTGTGATTCTATTGTATGCAGCACTTCTTTTGCCGAGTAATGCAAAATGTTGCATTTATCATTATGATTAAGGCTACAGATGTTCTCCATAGTGGGAAGCCGTACTGAGGGAGTCTAGCGGTTTCCTAACATCTTGTGTTCAGCTGATCACAAAGGACTTTCAAGGGTTATAAATACCACAGGACTCATTGTGCAGATGGGGAAATTGAGGCAAAGAAAGATGAAATCAATGTCAGATGAAGTCAAAAGAAAGTCTCCCTTGTTAATGGAAAGAGCAGGAGAAAAAATGGAAACTCTTTCAATAATAATTTGTTCCAATTTAGATATTTTGAAGGTTTCTATATTTCAGCATCAACTGCTATTAGGTCATTCCTACTAACAAGCTGCATTAAATCAGCTAATTTTTTTTTGTATAAATTATTGTGCATTCTTTTTTAAATGTCTTGTAGACATACTTTTTATGCGTCAAATACATAAGACTCAAATTGATCCCTCATTTTCCTTGTGCAAATCTTGTTGTTCATTTCAGAAAACAAAATGAAGAACAGGTATCTTTTATTCCCACAATAGTTTTAATTTGAGGGATTTTTAGAATTTAGAAGTACTGAAAGAAATGTGTTCTTTGCTAGCTTCCTTCAACATCATACATTTTCACTCTTAATTTTTTATTATTCGGAAATTTCATATAAACACCACTATTTCTGTTGTACTATTCTACTTGTGACATAAATTTGTTATCAAGTTGGCTGCCCTCAGCTCAGTAGATGCAAACCTATGCTTCAATTAGGAGAGGTGTTTTAAATACATTCTTAGCTTAAAGCATGTGTAGATGCTTTATGGAATATAAAATAGTGTTGCAGATTTGGGGTTTATGTGTAGAGTTGCTTCCTGCCCTGGAAAAAAAATCTCATTGCTAGTTTCTTCTTTCAAATTCCTTCTTTATATATATTCCAGCACTTATCAAATTATTGAAATTATCAATTTAGTGTATTCACAGATTAAAGTTGTGTCTGTGAGTTTGTCTGTGAGTTGTGTCTTTACAAGTTATTTCTAAATACCGTATCTATAGTCTTTTGGGTCCAGACGTGAGGAACTTATATTTTGTGGTATCATAATAGCAAATACAAATTAAAACAGAAATATTGTGTTTCTACTTTTTTCGATTGTCTACTTGAACATTTTCTATGGACCTTCCTTATGTACTAACATAAGGAAGGTTATATAACATACATCCTTATGTATGTTATAACTTTAGCTTTTCTTCTGAAATATTTTGTGCTTAAAATAATATTTTCTTACTAGTAATACTGTCATTAATATTAATATAAGTCAAGATAGTCTGCTGCTTTATTTCTTGGAATGAATTAATCTACCTGATATGAAATGTTATCTTAAATACACCTGTTCATTCTTTGCATGGTGGCACTATTATGCAAATGTTGTTGGGTTACAGGGTGTGGGATGGAGAAGAAAAAGAAATTGTTACTTATTTTGTCTATTGCTTCGGGAAAAAAAAATCTGATTTTATTCATCATGTCTTAAAAATACATTGCACTGACTGGATGATCATTGATGTCCTATTCCAAAGCCTATTAGAATTCTGTAAGAACCTGTCCAGTAACTTTAATAGCTCAAGTAGACAGTGTTTTACAGAACTATTTCTGTTTGGTATTTTGAAAATATACTCCTTATTATACTCCCTCCAACTGCTTCTAACTTAGAAATAACATGTTAGAATATAGAATTGGTACATTTAAAATTGCTATTTGAATTGCCCTTTTGAACAGTTATAGATTACAAAGAAAAGTGTTTATTATTGACATTTGTGCTGCTCTGTGGCTGCATAATTTGGATATTCTTACACTAATTGCTCCTTTCACCTGCAATATTCAGTGAATGGAAAAAATCATCTTGAAGTAAAGAGCAACCTCCAGACTGCACATAAGAATAATCAAATGGTGTCTACATTTACATGTGCAGAAACAAACATGCAAGTACATCCCGTGGGTTGAAATCCTTATTAGGGTTCAAGATTATATAGCTTGTGATAGTACAAGCTTAAAAATGGAGCTCTGCCAATCGTCTCTGTGATGAACTGCAGGACAATTTGGTGAATTAGAAGCTCGTGATAACATTTGGTCATTTCATCAATTCTCTGTGAGCATTTATTTCTGAGACAATTTCTAATGTTTCAAATTTCTTACCATCATTGAACAAATTACTGTTTCTGATAATTAACGTCACAAAATATTTTTTCTTCCTTTATTCAGAATTCACATTTTACCATAGTTAAACACTTGATGTTGGTGAAAGATAGTCATAGACAAGTGTGTTTTTCTTCGTACATGAAATCCTTAGTTTATTTAGAGTCCAAGCCCTAAAACATGGTTAGTTAGCAGAAAACAGATGATAATCTGCCTATGTGAACCAGGACTGTATTTAAATTTTGGAAGGGTCCAAGACATTTGGTATCTTAACTTAGGACAAGAAATCAAGTCTGGGATAATTTTTGAGATTTTTTAGGTTACAAATCTTGTCTATTTGTCTTGGTCTTAATAAAAGGAAGTGGCTTTGCAAGCAGAAGGATATATTAAACAATTCCCATAGTTTCTAAAGACTCCCAAACAGTCCAGGACAGTTTTTCTGTAGAATATGTAGCACATTCTATAGCCTTGCTGATGAGCTGTGAAATTAAAACTGTGACCTAAATATCGTCTTTCTGAAATGCATTTTGAAAAAGAAATAACTGCATCACTGTGTTAGATATCCTGTGCACCAAAACTCGTGTTGGCATTGGCATTATTTTGGCATCACAAGTGTAAAAGGCTTTTGCTATCTGTGCTTGCGCTTGTCTATATTATCCTGCTCTGAAGGTTCATGCCTTGCCCTTTGCCTGGTGAAATGCAACTGCCCACAGTCCCTTGCTGAGGACCAAATCCACAGATGTGTTCAAACACCTTATTTAACATTTTTTGTGGTTTGGATTTTAAAGCATCATCTGTTTTCCCATTACTAAGAATAGCATAATTTTTGCCAGCAGCATGACCACAATGACTTTTACACTAATTCCTGTTTAAGTCTTATTGCTGTTTAAGCACTTTACTGATGCTATTTAGTAGTTGCAGATTCCTGTTTTCTGAAATGTTCCAGGAGTACAATGGGTCATATCTCTAAATAAAATGCACAAAAAGGATTCTGCATGAGTTATGTATCCTACATTGCTCTGTGTACCTCCCTAAGTGTTTTTATATTATAAAACAATTACATATGGAATTTTACATCTAAATCTCAAGTATTATAACTTAAATCAAAAGGAAACAATTTTTGAGAGGACAAACACTCAGACAACCCATGTCCCAAAATAACTGACCCAGAAACAACTCCAAAACCACCAATGCAGCAGCATCTGGAAACCTGTGAAGAACCAGATGCTGTTGCAAAAATATCTGCCACAGTTTGACATTTGGTGCTGTGACTGACATCCAAACTACTGTTGTAAATATAAGGGAACTTACCACCAGACTACTGCTACTCCTCTTTTAGAAGAGAAAAACACTGTATAACATGATTTAAGACTTCCAAGTAGTTCATGAGTAGAGGAATGACAGGCAAAATGAGCATCCGTTAACAAAAAAAACCAATAATTAAAACATCTTGCTGTGTACTTCAGCATTTTCAGTCATTTTAACACAGTCATTCTCCCACAGAAACTCCAGATCTGCCCCTAAGACCTGGAATTAATTCTCGGGTTTTCTCTAAAGTGCTCTAAGTTGCTGTAAACAGCATTTAAACTACACTTGTCAAATTTCAGTAAACTTTGGAAAATGGACATTGTTTATTTTTATATGTTTACTGAACTTAGAAATTTACTTACAGTAAAAGTCGCTGATTAAAAAAGACTTTTATCTCAGCTGATAATATGTATCATTGATAATAATTTTTAAATAATCTTTCTAATTTCACTGTGTTCCCTTGGAAATATTTGCTGTCCCTTACCCAGAAGCAGATCTCTTGGTGAGAGAGACCTTCTCTTCTTTCTTCTTTTTATGAGTTTTTCCTTCTATTATAGTCACCCAAGGCACTCATCAAGCAGAGAAGAAAGAGACTGACCTTGCTCATACATTGTGAGCAGGGGTTTAGGTAAAAGAGGCTCCGAGTAGGATGAGAAAAAGCAGACTAAGATGAGTAGGATGAGATAAGCAAGTCAACAGCTGATGTTTTTCTGTTAAAAATAAAGCAATGAGCGTGTGTACAGGAACATTGAGTAAATCTTTCCTGAACTAATTTGAACCAAGATTTAAAATTAATTAATAATTTTCTACTTGTGTACAAAATTGCTGTGAGTTAAGTAGCCTTGGTAGCCCCTGTGTTTGCTCCATCACTCAACAAAAATGGTGAAATAAGTAAAATCGTTTAGAAAAAAATTACAAGAACTCATACAGTCCTGCCTTTACTCCTGGCAATAATGTTGCAAACAGGCAATTCCTGTGGCTCAGCCAAAGTGCTGTAACTGGTTAAGCTACAATAAATTCCACAAATGTGTAAGCACCTCGGCTAGCTTGTGTGTGCTGTACAGACACTCAAAAGGAAAGGAAAGTGAGGCCAATCCTTACTGCAGGCATATCAGGAAATCACATTGGCAGATTCTTTACTTTCTATTAATTCCCAGTTTCTTTAAACCAATTTAGCCTAGAGCACATGCTCAACATAGTCTGAATGGTGTCCTGAATAGTTAGAGGCCACTTGTTATTTTAGCAAGAGGAGGACTGGCAACTTACTGTATTTGTAGGTAGCAAGGGCTGTACTGAGACTGAGGCTTACTTCAGCAAGCTCAATTGTCTTGCTGTTACTTCGTATTTTCCCCATCTGTTAGTAGCCACCTGTTATATCTCATGCTGATTCTTGATTAGGGCTTCTTGACACTACTGCAATAAAAAATAAATAGCAGTCAAAATAAGAGCAATGAGGTTTTTAGGATGCAATGAATACGTGCATTATGAACGCATTCATTTTCCGAGTTAAAAAACCGAACTGAACCAAACAAAACCACAGATTTGAGAGACATTTTTATTCCCCCCCTCCCCCCAGAACAAGAGGCTTTGACTGTCTTACATATTTATTCCTCAGAACTGATTGCACTTGGTAAAAAGTGACACTAAGATCTTAAAACTGACTAATGATCTTTGATTTCCCAGTTGAGATTCTTTAGAGAGACCTAAATGTGCTTTGGAAGAGAAGAAAAAAGACCTATAAAAAACCTGAAATCGCTAGCCTTTTTTGGATAATCTTGGTCGAAGAAAACACCCAAAGTAGCAAAAGTCTTAATTAAATGGTTTTGTTTTTAAGCAAAACCCAAATGTTTTCACTGATGAAATGAAAAACAAGATGTTTTCAGACATTCCTGGGACACTGAGATATGAGGAAAAAATTGGAACTGACCTCATAAACCCAGTTTATGTGGTTGCTTTAATCCAGGGATTGAAACTGAAAAAATGACCTGCCTCTGCACTCTCTACAATGTGCTGTGACTTAAATGCATAGCTGAGATATGTTTCCCAACCAAATTCTCAGAATAAAAAACTACAGTGCCAAGAACAACTCCCTATCTCCTGTCTGAACCCCAGAAACACATTAGAAGTTTTACTTTGCTTGCTTGATTGCTCATATTTTTGGCATTTTCCTTTATTGTTAAAAATTAAATCGGTTTATTATTTGACTGTACACTCCTTTTTGTCTTGTTTTTTCAATTTTCTTGTGACTGAAGTAAACACACTGAAATAGAACCACAAGGAACATTTTTATAAGTACTGCAAATGCACCCTGTGATTCTTTCCTATCTGTAATTTGGAAAACTCCAAGTGGTATTAAAGAAAGAGTGCCCAGGCTGAAAATATGATGGAAATTGGGTTACTTCAAATTAATTTAGTACAATGGCTGGCATGGCTAACCTGGAGGTGAAAACTAACCTGGAGGTGAAAACAGTGGTAATTGAGGCTGCTATTGTGGGAACATGCAGAATGGTTCAAGGCCCAGGGGAAAGGAGATATTTTGGCCAGTGTGGTGCAGATGCAGTTTTAGAATTTGAAAATTCCACAATGATCACTTGAAGGGTAAGAATCACCTGTCTGAACAGATGTTCAGCAGCCACAACAGGTCTCCTTCCCTGAGACTCAGCACTACACATGTTCTCCAGTTTTTTGTCCCCACCTGGCATCTTTCAAAGCACTTTGGGTATTCCCATTACATGTCTTAGTGCATAAAATTTCCTGCAACCAGCATCCAGAAGGTCCAAATGCACTGGCTCAGAGTGTGGCTTGGAAAAGTCTTTGCTTTGTTGAATTGGAGCTTTAACCAAGGCAGCTGATTGCAAGTATCAGGCCAGGTTTTTTCTCACAGTTGCGCTGCAGTCTTTGCTCACGTAGGCAGAATGCAAAGTGCCAGGAAGGACCCACTGATTACTTCCTAGTCATTGCATCTACAAACTGAAATTTGCTATGGCAGCAAATCTATTGTACCTAGCAGAAAAAAACTTGCCCTCCCAGGCAGATTTCATAAAAGTAGTATGATTAAAGTCTTCATTCCACCTTAATGTGGTAGAAAAAGCATATAGCTTTTGTTGTTGAGCATGGAGTCATAATACTAATATGTAATGGAAAAGCCAAGACTATTTCATCATCCTATTCCCAACTGCCTACATATAGTGCACACAACATCATCATATGTATAATTTATTTTTTCCCATGCATCTGCAAGAGAGTTACAGCATAGAAAAGCTATTGCTCTGCCTATATATCCCTGCTGAACTGTCTAATCCAAGGCATTTATCTCAATATCATTTTGCAAATTCAGGTTCAAACAGGTAAATAATACCCATCTCTCACATCAGCTCTACTTGTCCTATTATCTTTTCTAGTACCTTACTTTATAAAGAAAGCCACTGCTACATAGCATGGGTGAAACTGCTACATAGGATGGGTAAAGAAATTTAATAAGTGCTACTTCATTCATCACTTTCATCTGCAAATTAGAACAGTTAGACAAAAGCTGAACTCAGCCAAACCAATCTGGCTTGAAAGCTAGCCTGGCAATACTGTGGGAACCAATGTATTTTGCAGTACTTCAGACACAGTCCCTGCCAAAATCTTGTAGTTCATGAAAAATGAAAAAACCCAACCAAAAATCTTGAATGTGAGGAAATGTTCAAGTAATTTCTTATTATATCCAGATGGGATTGCTATTCCCTGGTCACTGTCAGTGAACCATGAAAACACAGGGTAGCAAATGAGTGTAAATGAAAATCCTTGTGTTTGGGGAGCCAGATTTTCAATTCCTCATAGAGAGTCAGCTGAGTTTCATTGAAAAAAACTGTAAAACCTGGTTTACAGACCCCATTAGGGTCCTGAGTTCTGACTACTACAGCTTGCATTTGCTGGAAGTCAAACTGGGCTGTGAGAGTGTGTGTATTCCAAGCTGTCATGCACATATTGTCATAGCTGCTCCTCTGACCAAGAATGTTTCCAGATAACATTTTTCAAGTCAGCTTTTTTGTCTGATCATATAAATTCCTGAGGATTTCTTCCTATTAAATATTCCTGATATGTCACTTGTCCTCTTGGAATAAAAATAGAAACAGGGAATGTCTGAATTCTGGTAAATTAATTGCCCATTACTGCCATTCAACGCCTTTTATTTTTCAAAGATTTTCTGGGTTTGGGTTGGGTTTTGGTATCCAGACTTCACATTTGCATGAACATGATACTTTAGGTCCTAGAGGTTCAGTGATTTCATGATTTGAGCTCTCTATGAGCAGTTAAATTACCCTTAATCTTACTGTGTGAAGACACTGCTTCACTCTCAGCATCCTTACTACTTGTTGAAATTTTGGGCTATTTGCATTTTTTTTTCCTTCTCGCATACTCTGTGTACTGTGCTAAGATGATTCTCAACTGTTCAGGCTCACACTTTCTTTCCCAGGTGAGAGTAATGTCTTTTGGTATTGGTTGTCATGCTGGATCAATATTAGAAAGAATTGTGTTAGCAAAGTCACCTATACCAGCATTTAAACATACAAAGACAGAAATAAACAATGTGTAACTAAAAGATGCACGTAGGTACATTTGTCAAATATGTCTACATTACACCATTCACTCAAGAGTTGCCTTAACTTAATTCTGCAATCTGCTGCACTGTATGGAAAGCCTTGACCTCACACAAAACCTCTTGGTACTCTTTCACTACATTCTTGGGTATTTTTATGATGTGCACGCTCTTTAGGACAGGAAATTTATAATGGGTGACTTTGCTGTTACACATTTAATGAAAACATAATATAACAAATGATATTGCTAAAGCAATGTGCAGTGAGTTATTGCAACAAGTCACCAGAACTCCTTAATATCCATCTGAAAGTCCTGAGCCTTGCTATGCTCTCAAAATACGCTGATCATCAAGTGCTATATTAGAAGGTGAAAATCCCACTTCAATGCACAAACCTCTGAAAAATTGCTGAAATGAAATGAAATGAAATGAAATGAAATGAAATGAAATGAATAGAATAGAATAGAATAGAATAGAATGGAATGGAATAGAATAGAATAGAATAGAATAGAATAGAATAGAATAGAATAGAATAGAATAGAATAGAATAGAATAGAATTCACCAATTAGTTTTCCTTCATACTGAGGTAATAACTGAGGAAAATGTTTTCTTCAAAAGAGCTCTTACAGAACACTAAGAGATGTATAAAAACTGCAAAGAAAAATTATTTCTTTCCAATGAGTTCTTTTGAGGAAATAATAATTACAATAGACATTTAGACAAAGAAGTTATAGTGTGCTAAGGTACTTTAAATTATCTGTTGTAAAAATCACTCAGAGATCAGTTTCTAGCTCATTTTCATGGAAAGGAGAGATAAACTGTGCATTAAAAGCATTGACATATGTGAAGAATGTGGCATTATACCAACAATGTGAAAAGATATAAGGGAACCAATTGGGCAGCAATAAGGACAAGATTGTGTGTAATTAAGTACATGTATATGTAATTTGAGATTATGAAGTAGCAAAAATCATAGCTGAGTTGCAATATTCAGTTGAAGAAATACTGAAAAATTTAGAGAATGTTGATAAATTAATTGGAGTAACTACAAAGGATTGAATTAATATAATCAGTGTCCATTGGAAGAACACAATGAGCTGCACTGATGTGAATAAGGCCTAAATTAAGTTAAATTTCACTAAATTTGAAATTAGTGAAGAAAAACTTTTTTATGGACAAGGCAGTGAGATATTGTATTATTAAAGTGACTCAGGGAAAAAAAGTAGAACAGAATGAAAAAGGGAAAAGGGAAAAAAAATCACAAATTAGTGGGAAATTTGAAAATAACAATCTTAAGTTATCCCCAAAAGATAACTTAGAAAGAACAATAAATATGTTAATTAAAAATATTAGATTTCTTAAAAGAGTGCCACATGAAGGAACATTTATCAAGAATAATAAACAATAGTAAAATGGAGTTATTAATAATAGAATCATAGAATGTTATGGGTTTGAAAGGGACCTTAAAGATCACCTAGCTCGAACTTCCCTGCTATGAGAACACCTTTTATTGGACCAGGTTGCTCAAAACCCCAAACTGGCCCTTAACACCTCCAGGGATGGGGTTTAACTTCTCTGGCAAACCTGCCACCAGGGCCTTGCCACCCCAGAGTGAAGATTTCTTCCTGGTATCTAATATAAACCTGCTCTGTCAGTTTAAAGCCATTCTCCCTTGTGCTGTCACTACCTCCTGGTAAAAAGTCTCTCTCCATCTTTCTTGTAGGTCTCTTTTGGGTACTGAAAGGCTGCAAAAATATCTTGACAGAACGTTCTCTTCCACAGGCTAAACAACACAACTCTCTCAGACTGTCTTCATAGGAGAGATGCTCCAGCAATCTCATCAGCCTCATGGTCTTCTCCATATTTGTTCATAATAATTATGGATGAAAGATCCATAGTATGGTTCCAAGTATGGTTCTATTTTACTTTCTGTCTTGCACTCCTTTGAAGAAAATGTCTAATAGAATAAAAATTGTAGATATTTTGGTCTAAAGGATCAAATTAATTACATTTTTCTACTGCATTTTATTTATGTGAATGTAGATTTTAAAGTGTTTTATTGAGACAAATTGCTTAGAATTACAAATCTCCCATTTCTGAGGGGTATCGTGTATATTTCTATGTATAGTGAAAATAAATACATTAGTTATCAGTTCTGGTGTTTATGTCATAAACAGAGTGATAAATATCTCAGACTGGAATAATTGGAATAAAATAAAGCTCTGTGTAAATCTATATTATGATACGTGAAGTATGACTCTAGGAGAAGCGTAAGAGACCAGGATGATAATTTGACTAGGATAGTATTTATATTGCTCTAATGACAAAGTGGAAGAATACAGTCAATTAAAAATGTACCTTCAAGCAAGAGATTAGGCAGATTTTTGTATTAGCTGCATTTAAGGCAATTGGACGTGTAGCTCTTTCTGTGCCAAATCCTTTTAAACATGGATTAGTTTCAGAATTAATGGAATTAGTTATTTTCAAAAGCATTCAGATACAATTTATGTCCTTGATTTTGATGGGTTTATCAAATTCTGTAATACTAAGTAAGCTCCACTTAGTTTTGAGTCAAAACAACAAAAAATTAAATTACCATATGACTTTGATTTTAAAATGACAAATACGTTCAGTTGCTTAGATTTTCCTAAGTGTTTGTATTACCCTAGCCTGAATATCAAGTTGATAATAGATCTGGGTTTATTGCAAATATTTGAGACAATTTATACAATCAAAATTAAAAGCTTTTCAGGTTTTCCAATCACAGAACTTATTTTCAAACAGTTGTTGTTTAGCTTTAGCATTTTACAGTGCTTAAGAGTGTTTAATATATGAAGAAACATCCCAACATTAACAGTTCTGAGAAGGATGTGACTGTTCTTGCTCCTGATAAAACACATGAAAAGGCAGCACCCACGTTGCCCCAGCAACACAGCACTGGTCAGTAACTACAGCTCCTGCCTGCCTGGCATCTGTTATCCATGTCCCTGTGAAATAGGTATGATGGTTAGGTCCACCTAAGTAAACTGAGGAGGAAGTTTACTTAAGCTCTTCTTAAGTGGCTGAGGAGAGGCCAAGATCCAGTGCTTGATTAGCAAGTATGTATTAATGTGGTCATATACCTTACATTTAAATTTAAAGCACTTCTTTTAAAAAAACCAAAGAAAATAAACTCAGGCAAATAATTTTAAAATTAATTTTACATGGATCATTGCTTTGCATTTAAAACATTAATTTTTTAAAAAAAATTTGTTTCCTTTTCTGTGCTTTTTTTGTTTTCCTTTCTTTTTTTTCTTTCCTCTAACAGCTTTCTTATTTTTTCTTTACTTTATCTGCAGTTGTATTTTTATTCAGGAATTCATGTTTTATCATTATGCTAGGATAATCCATCACAATTTTTCTGTATCCTATTTTAACTCTTTGTTATAAATACAAAAATCATTAATATGATACTATGAAGGAGTCCAAGTCCAGAAAGACTGGACTGATAACTGCAGCAATATTATACAAGGTCATACACTTTCAATAAAGACAACATGGATTATAATACAACTGTACTACATGTATTGCAGACAACTAAATAAGAATAGACATATGTTTGTTTCATATGATAAGTTAGGTAAACCACTTTGTTGCCCTTCCTAAACAAAATCTGTTTTACTTTTTTGTCATCTTCTCTTTTTTTTTTTTTAAGAGAAATATTTAGTTTTACCAAAGCTTGTTTGAAATCAATAATTGACTATCTGTAAAATAAATTTGTTTTGACTGAGTCCCAACAGATGTGGCTGGTTTTATCATCTTTAGTTTTCACAGTCTCTACTGCAAGTTGTAACAGAATCAAATGCCTACAGATTGACTTTGCAAGTTGTAGCTATGTAAACAAATGTCGTTATGCATTAGCGCACTGAACTAAAAAAAACAAGGCAGCATAATCATCCCTATAGTATCTTGTGTGGTTCTTGTGCTAGGAGCTTTTGATTGAAATAATAACATGACTGCAACACTTTTGGCAGAACTAAGTTGAACACAGTCTTAAAAGCCTCGCAAGATAAAAACAGGGTTTCGTTTGGTAACGATACTTTCACCTTTACTGATCAACTAGGTAAAATAAGATGTTAGTCCCTGAATTTCAGCAACACCCACTGAGTAAACCACGGGGATTTATCCCCCCCAAAAAATCAAATATCAGTGCTGTCAGTGAGAACGGGAATGTGCTCTGCAGTTTTCGTAGAGGATTTAATCCTTTTTATCAGTGTTCACCAAATCCTCTGACTTTTGTTGCGCACACAGGAAATTAAAAAGATAAAACTGAAACTAATAAGGAGAGCAAAGTATGACCACCTTCGATGAATAATACACTCAGTCTTGTCATTCAACAGCCAACAACAGTGGGTAAGTGATTTTTATGAGATCTGGATGTCTGGGATTTAAGGCACTCATTTCTAAATAAAGTAAAATATATGGGAAAATTCTTTAAGCATCTTATTAGAGGATAAAAACTGTGAAAAATTCACTGAGCACAAAAAAAAAAATCATCTAAATAAGGATTAAATCGCACCTTAACACCATTTTTGGGATTTTGTTTTTATTTTTCCCACCGAAGGAATCAAGACATAGCAAGTCAGAATAACCAAACAGTCTGAGTAGCCCAAAACACTGTAACTAAATATTGTCTGATTTTTGAGTTACATTTAGCAAAGAGACTATTCAGCAGATTCACCCACTTTGTGGCTAGAATGGGAAATTAGAGGCGTTTTTAAACTTTGTTGCTAAAAATTCAAGTTCACACAAACAAGTTATCATTCCTAGGATTAAACTATTCATTTCTATTTCTAGTAGTATTAGTGCCAAGCCTCCAACTAGTGTCTATGAAAGTGCCTACTAATATTTTCCCAGAATTTGTCAGAATAAACTGTATAAGAAAGAAGTGTCTTTATTGCTGTCACCTTTAGGTACTATTCAGCCTTGACTCAATTTCTCCCTTAATTAACATTTAGACATAGAGGATTTAGGTGGCAAATTTCCAAGAACCCAGAAAAATGTCTTCCAGTGAAGGCATGTCTGGCACTTGCTTGAAGGCACTTGCTGTCTCTGGTGGGCATGAGCATAGGCTGGTTTAGATGAACCAGAAAATATTCCCTGCAAGAATAAGGAAACATTCCTGTTTGTCATTCCACCCTTGCTTTATTGTCTGAACATAATTAAGTGTAAAAGCAAACACATGTTTTGGACACAAGCTATTTTTGACAAGTAGTTTTTCCAAATTTAAATTTCAATCCATGGGTCAAGCCAGACACCAATGTATTGGTCCATAAGATGCCTCATTGTCCTAGATGCACAGGAAGGAACCTAAGGTTCATAGCATGAGTTTAGGACATAACTTTACTAATTTAACTGCTATGCACACAAACAGCAATAGCCTGTACAATAAACATCAAGAATCCTTCTATAACTATTTCTACAACCTGCTGAACTCACATAAAATTCTGTCACCCTACAACTGAACCGCAGACCTGTTGTTTCCTTGTCCAATCTTTGTCAGCATTCTGATATGGACAGAGGGTAGAGGAAAAAGGGTTTTATTATCATTCTACACATCAGGAGCCACAAGAGCATCCTCTCTTTCCACTTCCACACAGACTATTTCCACTTGAGCCTGTTCTAGAAATTTCACATTGTCAGGTAAAAAGACATGGAACAAGTGCAAATTGCACACATTCTACTTGTAAAGTGGCAACTTTAGAAGCTGCATCTCCTGACTGGAACATTGGGTTAGACAGCTAAAAGAAGGCAGCCCACTGGTGTGTGAAATCAGGTCCTTCCTTCTTCCTGGGAGAAGCAATTAGTGAACACCAGAAAAGACCCAAAGATCCTATTTTGTGGCAGGACAGAGAGTATAAAAGTGCATGACGCTGGGTGGAGGCAGCTTATACACTTACTCACTCTCTCATGAAGGAAATGAGGCATACCAACACAAACGCATCCATTTCAGTAGGAATTAAAATTGTATTATAAAGAAAAATGTGCCATAATCTTTCCCATAATATGACATGGAAACATTGTTGTACAATTATATGAAATTAAAATTGTAATACATGTAAATTTCAGACCATTCATAGCTGCTAAGCAATCAAAACTGAGTGACAAGTGCATTGACAGTAAACTATGCAGTTTGTGTTCATGATCCAATGTAACTATCCAACCAAATTAAAATCTGTTGTTTTATTTTACCTTCTCTTATTTATCTGATATAAAAAAAAGTATTTTTCACCTTAGTAAAGTCTTTATATTTTGTTCCTTGTCCTGGGAAAATTAATAATGACTACTTACCTTTTGGGCAGTGGTAATGAAAGGCTGACTTATGCCCATCCATTCCCATCCATTCCTGTGACCCAGAACTGCAGGATGCTTGCTAATATGTTAAATCTAATTTTTTTCTCAATATTGTCAAATTAAAACCAGAGTAAGTACATTTTTATAATTTAAGACTTGCTCCAAAGCATAAAATAGGGGAAATGAGTGTCACAATTGATGTCATTAGGATTGCTCCAAAGCATAACAAAAGGGAAAAGAGGTTTTTAATTGATGTCATTCACCTTGGGATCAAATCCAATGAGCAAAATACAGTTTCCACCTCAAGCATATCATTATTCATATGTATAGCTTAGATAACATCAGAAAAATATTATGGTTGATATTTATTCAGCTTCAGCTATTATTGATTGCAGTAACTGGTGACTTACCAGAACTGTCTAAGCTTTTCTTGACATAGTCCTGGAAATATATTAAAGTGGTCAGCCTATGTTACTTCAAAAGAGTGTTAATTATTATTTAAAATTGATATTGCAGAAAGTAGTGAAAAATAAAGTGAATACTTCAGATTTTAATTCTAATATGAATGATATTCATAGATTATTCCTTATTGTCACATTCATAGGGAAGATGTTTACCCAGAATTGAAACTATGGCATCAATTTATCATAGTCTAAAATGAAAACTGAATATGATCTGATGGGGAATTGAAGAGGCAGGTTGGAATATTTGTTCCCCAGGAGACAAGAAATAGATTGAGGATAAAGGCATCCTTTCTCTCCAAGCGCAGAGTTGAACCATAAATCTGAGATGGAATGTCATTATGTCTTATTAGTACTTCTTTGTTCTTAAAAATGAGATTTAGATGATGCATTGAAGTTAGCACAGGTTTCTATTGAGCTGTCCCATTATCTCACGAATATATCATTGTAGTATAGAGAGGAATATATCTAATTTGCCTGAGCAAGGAAAACGTTGATCATTTGCAAGTGAGCACAAGAGAAAATGATGGAGCTGATAATAACCAACCATATCCTAAGAAATGGCATAATCTTAATTTGAGAATACATTAATTTTGGATATTTCCAGTTTCTGGTATTTGCCCACTAATTTTAAGACGCTTGCCCAGCCCAAATAGAAGAATAAATTTACGTTATTTAATGTATTTTAATTCTATAGAATTTTATAGATTACTATATCCAGCTGTCTATTTATTAGCTGTAATGATAGAGTGTTGTGAATTAATAGCTGTTTTTATAAAGCTGCGTCCTGGTTCTGGCCAGGACAAATTTGGTTTTTGGCTAGGACCTAGAGGTTTTCTGTACAACCTCACTTAATTTCCAGAGGCAAGGGGAAGGGAGTCTCTTTTGGGAAGAAGGGGTTCTTTCCAGTTGAGTAAAGGTGTCAGAGGGAGGGGTGGGTAGCCCAGGTTTGGAGCTGGAGGGAGCGATTGGGATAAAGTGTCTGTAGTTCGACGGGGTGAAGTCAAGCTCCACAGTGAGCATTTTGCATGTGAGTCACTCTGTCCCTCGTACACATTTTAATGAATATTGCTGTTACTCTTCATTTTCTTATTTCTGTTTCCAGTAATTTTTTCTTAGCTTAATCCGCGACCTTCACTTTTCATGCTCCAAATTCTCCTCTCCAGTCTGCCTCAGGGGAGTGGGGAGTGAGAAAGCAGCACATGGTTTGTAGAGTCCCAGTGGGAACACCAAACTGGGGAGTACCAATCTTAAACCACATCAAGCTGTGAGGTCATTGTCACATCTCAACACAGTGACTTTGAAAGAGGGTAAAAGACTGAGTTTTACTCCTCTACAGTGACTCTGTTCAGAAAAATAAGTTCTCGTGCATTTTGATAAGTGGGACTGTGAAAATGTGTTTTTCATTTACATGCGATGGAAAGTCAGACTTGTATCAATAACATTGAGTGTCTACTAGAAAACTATTAGATGGCATGCAAAGTGTTTAAGTGCTATTAATGTGTTCGTTCAATTTCTTTATCAGTTTCCCACAATTCTAAATGTCAAAGCCAACTATTTCGTATGCATTACACTGGTGGCAGAACCTTTGAAAAGTACCTGACTGCATCTCAGTCCATCTAAGAGATTGATGAATTATGGCTAGAGACTAGAAAAAGAAAAACCTGTAGAAACAATACCAAAACCAGTTCAAGTCAAGGGCATCTTCCACAGAGCAAACAGTTTACAGTCAATCCTGTTGAAATAGTTATCGCACCTCCACCAAAATGAAATAATTAATTATCAATGTCTTAATCTATTTTCCATTCTCAAGACCTTAAAGAATATTATTCTCCTCAGAAGTCTGGTTTTCTCCTAAGTCTACTTGCTAAAAAGAAAGTTGACCCAAATTCCTCTGGAGGAACTTTCTCCTGAAAGCGCTTTCTGGTTTTTATGCATCTACTGGACGTAGAGCTGCTTGGAAAGACATGGAAAGGTGTTTCAGTACTTTGTAGGGTATTGCAGACAGAGTCAGTTCTCACAGTAAACATCACACATGCCAAATGTTAAACTTAACTGACACATAGAATTGATCCAGCATATCTTGGTACTCTAGACATGTGAGTACCTTGCCTTATCTGTATTATGCATTCAAATCGATGGAGATTATAGACAAACAGACACTCTCTCTAATCTAAATCAAGGTAAAATTTCTGACTTGAAAGATGACATGTTCAGGGAACCCCTATAAATGTATGTTTATGTAGCAGAGGAAAATGGAAAGCATAGCTCTTTGAGAAGAACCTCACATTTCACTTCTGCTAGAAAGGTATTTAGAAACTGGTTAAAGAAAAAGGGCTTGATATTTTACAACAGAAATACTATGGCACTGATTGTGCAGCATGATCAAATGGATACTAAAAGTAGATGTATGTAGTATGAAATTACTGCAGAAATGAAAACAGCAATAATAAAAAAAAAGGTCAAATTTTAAGTCATTCATCAGCATGTTTTTCTAGTTTTGAGGTAATTATAATTAAAGATGAGGTTAATGCAACATGGAAATTATCCTTATTCTTAAAATCCTTGATTAGACTTTCGGTGAAGACAAAAAAGAACAGAAAAGTGTGTAGAGAAAACATCCTCCATCCTACACAATTAATCTTCCTATCGATAAAGCAAAACCTGAAATTAACACATTTTCTATTTCATAGGTGTAAGTGGCACTACTTGGAAAGATTATCTGAAATTGTTCCTAAATACTAATGTGAAAATGAAATTCAGTATTCAAGGAAAAACATCCAATGCAAAGGAGGAAAAGAAAAGAAAAGCTATCTTCGGATGCCTTAGTTAAAGGAAATATCATTCCCACTTCCATCTAACCTGATTTGAATCCACCAGGCATTAACTTGTCACTGTAATTTTACCTCTGGCTGGTAGACCCAAAATTGCTTAAGTTACAAGAAATAAAACCATATGAAGTATAGGTTAAAAAAATATTCATTTCAAGATATTTTAGGTATTTTGTGCATTGCTGATTAATTAGTATACAGAGAAATGTGTGTGGATGTCTGTGATCTCTCTTTATATAGCTGGACATTTTAAAAATTAGTTTCCCTAAAAAATTAGAGTGGCCTAAATCAGGACACAGATTTATACTTTTTTTGTATGTCTGTGTGTGAAATTTGGGAGAAACTAATACTGATGTATCTGAAAGAATTTTCTAGTTGGTGGCTATACACGTTGTACCTACATTTTTTTTGTGGACAAGATGTGATGCCCTCTTAAAAAAAGTGCGGGAGAAACAGAGCAATTGGGAGGCTCTCTAGCACCTTAACGATTCAGCTGTGTCCACATTTTCTCCTGCTTTCCATCTTGCCCTCATAGTCTCCTCTTGCTTCAGCCATGCTCTTTGTTCTTCCCTGAATGTCCTTAAACATTTTTGAAAAATATTGGCATTTAATTTTCATTCCCCTCAAATCACCTATGAGCTAAACCGAATGAGGCTGCTCTGACATAACACTGAATAAAATTAGAACTCCTGATGAGATTCTTTCTCATCTGTACTGTTTTAAATTAATACAGAATCTTGCATCCCTTAAAACAAAAATGCATTTTTGTCTCTATTTGAGAAGTGCCATTTGGAAAAAAAAAACAAAGTAGAAAGACAATTACCACAAGACCTTTTGGAGATCTGGTGGGAATAAGTAAAAGAAAAAAAGAAGTGTTTACTACTTTGTACCAGCAAAGGTAAAATTCTCTTAAAGCCTGCTTGTGTCAAGTTTAAAGAAAGTTCACAAGCTTTATTGTTTTTCACATATGTCACTCTAATACATAGAAAGTTGTATTTAAAAGCTGATCTTTACTTTTGCTTTTTCAGACCATCAGTATTCACTGTTCTAGTTCTTAGTTTCTCTTTTCTTCATCTGAGAGAGTTTGTTTGCATACATAATATTTATTGGTGGTATTAGGTCTAATCCCAATATCTTAAAAATCTATAAAATATATACCTATGTTTTCACTGGAAAATAGTAAAAAATGTCCACAGCCTTCATTTATTCCACATGAATCCATCACTTCAGAACATCATGTATGTGACTTCACATGCAATTGCTATAGAAATTTTCCATTTATCTCATAACAAGCTTTGGGTAGAGTAGGTTACAGTGATTAAATTGTAATTTACAGACATTAATGCCTCAAACTCAGGAGACAATATTTTTAAAATGAAGAAAAATTTTGAAAGAATGGTCTAAGACTACATCAAAATCTGCATTCCAAACTCTTTAGTAATATGTCACTATTATATGAAGAATCTGCTAAGTTTTGTAAAAATCTGGTGGTTTTAGAAGAAAAAAAGCATCAGATTAAAAAAATTCATCAAAATTTAAAAACATTTTTCAAACAGACCTCCATATGCATGTTTCAAATGAAAAAACTTCATGTTAACAAATTAAACAGAAAAAAATTTGAAATTTTGGATACTTTTTGGAATAAAAATAACTATTCCGAAAGCAAGTTAAAGAGCTTTGTAGTCCTTTACATCTTCTCTAAAACATTGAAACTGATACAGTATAAACATTTGTTTTTAAAGCATTTTCGGGCAGAAGTATTTTGACAATTTGTTTCCAGGTTTTCTAGTAAAATATAAATGAATCAGAATCAAATTGATCACTAGATCAAGACAGGGACAGGTTCTGTACCTAATTTGGCAGGTATCTGTAAAGAGATTTTTGAACCTTCTAGTGTGAAAAGAACCATGATTCATCAAGTGGGAACATCCCAGAGTAAGATTAATCAATTGCCAGGGCTGATGGTAGCAACAGTCTCTATGCACACAACCAAAATTATTCTACTGAAGATGTGAGTTTTCTTCTTCCTGCTGTTGTTAGGATCAGTATATTGGTAGCTGAGTGAATGGCCTGTGATTTAGACAACGTTCAGAATTTTTTGGTAACCCTCTGATCTTAAACATTATGAAGCTATTAATCCAGCTGTTGTCTATACTTTTAGACACAGATATATTTTGGTTTTCAAGTTTAGAATATCTCTTTTGAATGTGTAAGAGGTATGAGATTCCAAAATTTTCTGTTAACAGAGGCATAAATCTTTCTCTTTTCAACCTGCATTTATATTTTTGTTTAGCCCCCCCCAGGCCGTATTCTTTACTTAATCTGCTAATGTAGGAAGGAACCACAGTTCCATAAAGCCATGTGGTGATGAATAACACCCCTAATGGAGTTATAAATTGAGACTAATTGGTTTACGTGATTGTTATTAAGTCCCATTTCAGCTGGTTAATGGAATGTTGTTTGGCAAGGGAACAGAGTTAATGTTATCAGATAATTTTCTTTTGAAAATGGCTTAAATTTCAGTCTTCCAGGTCCACAGGTTCTAAGTAAGTCAGAGCCATTACTGCTAAAAACATTATCATGTGCCAACACATGTAAATTCCAATGTTATCAATAATGTGGCTTTGATATTTCAGGGCATTTTCACACCCTATCACCCCGTCTCACACTGCCTTCAAAAATGGCCAAAATATTCCAATCAGTGAAACATTTCAGCAGAGACTTTAATCCCATCTCACAATTGCTTGAATGGTTTCAAATGTCACATAATGAACAAATAAATTGACTTTCATGAAAACCAGATTTGGCAGGAATGCATGAGTGCCTAGTTAAATAAGCAGGCTAGGACTCTAGGGGTACTTCTACCCAATTTGTTGTTTTTCAAGTGTAATATTTCCTAAATTAGTATCAAAATATGGACTAGTTTGAAACTTGAAATCAATACCCACATGTGATTTGAAATTTGGAGGTTTGCCTGATCATATTAAGGTTCTGAGGAACATTTTTTTTAAAATTGTCAGTACAATCCATGGATGCAAAAATATATTGCCAGATCTAATATCCATAAGGGAATCTGCATCTCTAACTGCTGCTTCCTTTCAGTCTTGTTGGTAAGTCAAAGAACACTGTGTTTAAAATAACATAGCAAAATTCGTGAAGATTAGCAGTACTTACATGGGTTTCCCTGTTTATAAGCATTCACAAGCTTATACTTTATAACTCTACAATACAAGCATCACTAGGGCATAGTTTAACAAACACACGTTTCTTACAAAAGAAAACCAAAATCAACAATAAGCTTAATTTTCTCTTATGAGCACAGGCAATAATTAGAACTTACATTAGTAAAATTTGGATTTAGCTTTTAGGGAACATATATGGTTGTACCTGTGCAAAATGAAAGCGTTCAAAGTTATATGTGATCACTGAGAGCTGCGTAAAAGTGTGTCCTGATGGACAGCTATCCTTAATTGTGACAGCAGTGCAGGGAGAGTAGAGGTTTTCAGACAATACACACTCAAACCTAGAACCTATTTATAGACCACAGCAACATCCTGAAAGCAAATCTGGAACCAATGAAGTTTCACATTCTCTCTATAGCTATCATCAATGACCAGCCTGGCCCCTTGCATAGCACAACAGCTGTGGCTTCTGAATGGCCTTCAAGTCTAAGTCTAATCCCATATTGAGGGAATTGCAGTGACAGAATTTGGAGGCTACAATGGCAAGGATAACTTTGGAATGGTGACCACCAGAGGGGTAGTTATAACTGTCACATCACATGCAGAGTGAGGACTTTACCCATGCATGGAACTGGGGGACACCAGCATTAGGGAGGCATAGAGGAAGGACAACATGAAAGGAATTGCTAGAATGGTGACCGGTACTGTAAAATGCCATTGACCTTGAAAGATGTTACAATTTCTCCCACACGAATACATTATGAAAATTTCAGGATCAGCTCAAAACAGCTTGAGGGTTCACTGTCAACCACGGTACTGCCAGGCCAATCCAACACTTGTTTTATCTTATTTCTACCTCTTTCTTTTTAAACCCTGCTTGTCCTTCAGTGGGCCTTTACCCATATGCCTTGAAATACTCTTGTCACTCCTGACACTTTTATATCATTACAAGTGACAAAAATGTGGACTTAATATCTGAAATGATTTGATTGGGAGCAAGCACAGTAAGTATCATTTGACTCATTGCCCTCTCACACTGTGCTTTTGTATTATAATTTTTCAGATAACAACATGATTTTATTCAAATACAAACATGTTAGCAAGAAATGAGCATTAATCTCCTGAGCTATTTTATCCTAAAGACAGGTATCTTTTACAAAATTCTGATTCCAGACAAATTCAAAGGAAAACAGTGCCAAATTTTAACTAAACACTCTGTCCTTAAATCTTAATTTAACACTCTGTTCTGCTCTCTGATTGTCATCTCCACTTCTCCCAGCAACCAACCAGCATGAAGACAGAACAGAAGGAATTGAGGAAATTATAACTAAAATTGGGTTTTCTGTCTCTCTCTCTATTATTGAGTTTCACAACTATTTGCAATAAGGAAGGAAGGAGAAGAGAGAGAGGCTCACATTGATTCAGCAATGTGAAAGTAGACGAATGAAACAATGAAACAATGAAACTAGACATAAATGTTATAGATTTTTGGCAATAAATATTTCTTGCAGTTATTCAAGGCTTATGCTTAACCTGTTTTCCTTCCCCCTTTTCTTCTCAGTTCTACTTAACTTCTTTTACTTTAAATCATTTCTGGATTTCGTTACTGTATCTGCTCTAGCTCAGATCATCAACATTCTTCTTAAATGCCTTGAAACCAAGTGCAACTTCCCAGTCTTCAGGATAGGAACAAAACTCATATTGTGAAAAAACAGCAGAGGATATGGAAAACAGAAAAAGAGATTAGTCATAAAAGAAGCATAGCTCACACAGGAGGGGACATTGTTCAAAAGGTTGGCAACTGTTTGGAGGAGGGAGGAGATGGGAAAGAAAACAGAAACAAGTAACTTATACCAGGTCTTTAGGAGGCCCTTACTGATTTTGCCTTTGGTGCCACATTTAAAAAAAAAAACAAAAACAAAACAAAATAAAACAAACAAAAAAAATCAACCTAATCAAAAATACAATCTGAAACCCTGCAGAGGACTCAACAGTTTAAATAGTATCTTTTTACTTTCACAGATATATTTTTGTACTAACAATTCCCAGGTAATTTAAGTGTTCCTAAATTCCTAATTCTTCCTGAAAGCTACCAAGCTCTTTCATCACAAATTCATTAATTTGTGTTGGGTGAGATAACTGAACCTCATTCTTTAAGGCACATAGTACCAAAATCTTGATCACCACATAACCAGATTGTTTTAGTGCACTTTACATGAAATTGTCTCTTGTCCTTTGGAAGCAGCAAGACATATTTCCCATCATTTCCATTTCCAGCAGGTAAATTTGCTCTGCAGTGGATGCTGCTAATTTTTCTAGCTGCAGTTTAGAGACTTAATATCAAATTTCACAGACACAATAATTCTGATATTTACTCATGTGGGTGACTGTGTTTCCTTTTGTGTGATTCCGCACTTCAGTTAGAGGAGGTCAGAAGAAGAAATATTTTTAGTGTCCTCAAGTCTGGAGGTTTCTTTTGATCCAAATCTTTTCATTTTCTAAACCTGGGAGATGTGCTGCACCGTTTTTTACCTTTTTTGTCAGTAATTGTGCAATGGATGAGTTTGTAAAACACAGGGATTTCAGCATCACTGTAATGTCTGTGCTAAGCACAACAAAACTGCTTGTTTATTGAGTCAACTGAAATTTAAATTTGCTTTTATTTTTAATATTTTATGCCTAATGTTTTAAGCATTCAAAGGAATTAAAAAATAAAAATGAAATAAACAGAATAACATATTTTCAAATATTATGTTTGTTTCTTCCTCTTGTAGAAAACAAAAATTTATTTAGTTTTTTCTACTCACTTCCTTGTCTCCTGTCCTAAACAATATTTTTGCATTTCACCTCTGTGTTTCTGGATGTTTACTTTTTTCTAGTAAGGATGTCATCATCAAATGATTTTCCATTTATTTACACTGAAACAATTATACTCAGATGTGAAAAAGACATGTTGCATTACTCCATAAAAAATTATTTATTTTTTATAAGCAAAGTGTGAATTAGCAAAATGGGAATGCAGAGCTCCTGGATTTTCTTTCCGTTTCCATCTATGGCCTGTAATGTTTTGAAGGACAATCACATATTGCTAGGAAATCAGGAATGATCCATTGCTGTTTTCTCCTCCCTTGGTCACCTCTCAGCCAACTCCGATTGCCTCCTGGTCTCCCTCTGGCCCTCCGAGAGCTGGATGCTCACAACCCAGCTGTGATGCCAGGAGGTTGGCAATGGAAGAACCAGATGCCTCCAAGTGCCTGAAAAACTCCAACCACCCCTGTTTGCCCTGCTTCATCATGTGCCTTGGGGCAATGCTTTAGGAGGCATCAAATTTGTGGGTCCTACAAGGGGAAAGCTGAGATAATTGGGTTGAATCATAAAACTTGTAAAGATTGGGTTCCAGAGAAGAAAAAACCTGGTAATCCTAAACTGGCATAAACTCACTCTGATGAACCATCGGCCAAAAGACAACTATGATGGTGTACTCACAGTTTTCAGCTGTGGGGCAAAATTCAAATGCAAACATGGAGCTTTGAGAGGAACAAAAGCCAGTGCTTACCGTGTGCTCCACTGAAGCTTCACTGCAGCTGTGCTATCTATGTGTTATTTCCAATAAGTGCATCACCAGAGGATAGGGATCTCTCTAAAATATTAGTTAAAGTCATAAATAAATCATAAACAAGTCATAAACATTCCATCATTGATTGGATCACCCTATTTCTATTGTTCCTACTGTTGTTCCTTAAGGGAATTTTTATATTGAAATAAAATCAGGGAAACTGAATGTTTTACAATACTCATCTCTCTTCTTTTCCTCCACATTTTTCTGCCAAATTACTGGGAATGTCTGAGTTCTGGCTAGGAAGAATTAATAAAAAATCTGGTAAGATTTCACACAACTGGTAAGAAATCACAAGTACAGAAGGTGTATGTAAATAATTTGCATCTTCTTTAGTCTGCCAGCTTGCTGTTACCAACATTATTGCTAGCCATGCATCCCGTAAAGTGGAACCAACTAGTGATATGAAGTAGATTGATATAACTGTCACTTGCTAGCATGCCAGAATGATGTTCAATGTAGCAGGGAGTCAGACAGATTAGAACTGCATATTCAGGAAAAACTGTGTCAGTATGACTCAGTATTGAAAGTTGCAGGATCAGTTAGAGTATTTAAGAATGTGTGGGAAATAGGATGATATTTAGAACATGGCAGAAAACTTTGTGGAGTGACTGACATGTCCACAGCAGCAACATTACCAGTGATCCACACCCACTTCTCTTTTAAGGTATTTAAAGCACACTGAAACTTTCTTTAACCCTCAACAAGAATAACCAAGTGAGGGTTTCCTGCAGTCTCTTCATAACCCCGAAGGGCAAGAATGTCCTCTAGTAAATTCATCATACTGCAACAATGCCAAGAGCCTCTAGAAAGTGAAAAGCTTGTGGGAAGTTAATGGATCAGACAGTCCATGATCCCAAGTGACAAGTGCAACTTAAACTTTAAAATATGATGAACAAACAATCCCAGATTAAGCACAGTAGAGACTTGCCTGTTCCCATATTTCTCTGCTGTTGTGATTTTACATGTTACACCATGGCAGCCATGCAAATCAATTACAACTGGAAATGACAACTCTTCCAGTAATGCATATCGCCATTGTTTAAAAGATGCAAAAAGCATTCCACAAGCAATATAAAATCTCTTGCTTCATCTCTTTGGTCTCCACAAAGAAAGTAAAAACTCCCCATGCATACAATTAAACCCATGAGAACCAAAAATGAGTACTAAGATACAGCACTTAAAAACGTTAACGATACTGTGTAAGAGCTATGGTCTTTTATACGGCACATACAGAAATAACATTTACGAATAAACAGTGAGACACAAACCCTTGTTCTAACATGAGAAAGAATATACTTGTTTTAGTGGAATAGAATGATTTTTCAGGTAATTGGGGAGGGAATAATAGTAGTTGCAAATATAAATCCCACAAGAATGCACACAATCCTCAGATGTACAGCATTTTGAATGAGAGCCTTTATAAAGAATCAATGGCGAATCACTGACCTTGTTGGATTTTTGAGTGTGAAAAATGAACCACCAGCCATAATTTACTTCCTGTAGAATATACAAGACATGGTCTACTTCAGGTCTGTCTTTCAGATATTTTTTATCTAATGTGATGAATAAAGCTGAATGGTACAGCTTTTTCTTTATGAAGCTTGTCTTGCAAAGTATACTATGCGATGTTCTATGATTTGCAAATTTTCCGAGTTTTATTACAATTTTATTACTGTAGAATTAGGAAAATTGAAATTATTTCATAATTTTGCCCTCCAAAAGGGATTTTTTTTCTCAAAATTAGATGGATTTTTATTCTAAAACAAATCTGTATTCTCAGAAAAGTAGGCAGGGTTTTTTTCAAATTGTAAAAGCAGCTACAGAAACCAACATAAAAAAGTACGATCACTTGCAAATCACATGAAAGGACCAAAATTCCTCAGATTAAACAATTTTGTATTTCATTGCTACATTTGGTACTTGCCCAGTAGTCAGAACTTATAGAAATGTGTCTGATAGGCAACCTTACTGTGACATTACATAACATGACATGCACTTGTCTTCAAACAATGCCCTGTCTGCATTATTTCCCTATTCTTAAGCCAGAGATCTAATAGGGGGTTACAATTTTTCAGAGTGACAGGGTTAGACTAATGTACAATTTTCCTTCGTATTCCCACAGGAGAATCTCATGCTTGCAGTGAACCCCTGGCATATATAAATATTTAAAATATATATACTTCTCTCCTTTTAGCATTTCTTCAAGCTATGGGTTCCAACCCTTATATCCAATATAAGCTATGACAATCAAACAAATATATTGTGTCTCACCAGTGGTTTTCACCATGTGATCTCAGAAGCACTTTCTGCTTATGATGACTGTTTAACAAACTCTTAAATTCAGAATTCAAAGGATCAAGTAGCAAAAAGTATCCTCCTCCATCTGCACAATAAACAGAAGGATTTAATCTACCAACATTTCAGGTTCCCCATAGCTCCATTTCTTTTTTACCTATCCCAAAATAACAACTTTTGCTTTTTCTTGTGTAAAGTATCTGTGCCTGAGAATAAACAAACAAAAACTTTGCTCTGACTTTTCCTGAAACACTGAGTAAAAGGATTGAGGGCCAGAAAGTTTACTTCCTATATTTCAAAGACTGTTACATTTCCCTTACTTACCTCTATTCAGATTTTTGGGTAGACAAAACCTATTTTCAGTCCTCGGAAAATTAGAGAACTGTGTTTCTCAGGCAAAACTAAGGTAGACCAAGATGCCATTACTTGACATGGATGCTCCAGTGCTAGGGGATTGATTAGATGAGATATGACTTCTAGGATCATCTGGGCAAGCTACTTGCAAGGCTGTAGAAGAAGGTAAAAAATTTCAGCTTTGGAAAGAAATTCTGTGCAAGTCCAGCTGCACAGAAAAAATCTCATAATCCTCTGTAAATGGACAAATGTGAAATGCTCACTGCTGAATCTGAGGAAACATTTGCTCTTAGGGCGTTGTTTCTCATACAGTGTCTTTGGCATGGTTCCAACTTTTCTTTTTTGTGTTGTCCTACATCTTATTTGTAATAACTCATAATTAATGCTTTCTATGGTTGTCTGTGATAAATAAAAACTGTATTTGAAAAGTAAATGGTCTAAAATAGTTCTTCCAAGCAAATACCTCTACAGGAGCTAGTTAGAATAACAGCTCACATTTTCTCCTAAACAGAGGGTTGAAATTCCAAGTTTCTTTTCTAAATACATGGAGAAACTGAAACCAGGGAGAAAGAAAAAAGAGGCTGCAGCATACAGGGGAGATAATATAACTGTAGAGAAAATTCTAAATTACAAATTGTCACAAAGACGGAAACAATGCCCACAATCCTCACCATACTTCCTCTTCTATCCTACTAACAACATATTGGTCATGACATCCTTTCCAAGCTCTGCTCCAAAACAAACTGGGATCATGCTTCATTTGGCAAAGAGCTGGACAGATTAATTCATAAGCAATGAATCCGATTAGGTCTTACTTGATTGTATCATTTTGATACTTAGAAACCTTCAGATGCTTTTCTTGTTGTAGGTTACAATCTGTAGCTGTGGATGCATAGTGGAAAGATATATCAATTTGCAAATCCTCCTTGTACTATTTACTACTCTGCTACTCACTACTCTGCTACTCATTCAGCTACTTGTGGGAAATATGATTGCCCCATCACCTCAAAAGAAGCAGAGTAAATTGCCTTAAATATACTAATACATTGTGGTACCTGTAATTTGAAAGGTATCTGCAGACTGAGTCACAAACAAGGAATCAAAAGTAGCATAACTGGGAATCTCTCTGATATGTGGGCAAAAAGCTACAGAAAACATAAGAACTGTCAGATTAGGTCACATCAAAAATCCGTATAGCCTAGTACCCTTTTTCTTACAGTGGTCAGGAACGAATAGGGAAAGTGTATATGGAATAGAAAATAAAAACTTTCCCCATGGCTGATGGGGACCTTCAGGTAATCACTCATTAAAGATCTGGAGTTTTATCCAGACCACGGAATTTAAAATTTTACCACTGTTTTCTCTACCACATTTTGAGTTAATTAATATTTTGCCCTTCATAACATCTCATATCAATGGATTCCTTGATTTCATGACCATTCCTTCCCAGTTCTTCTCTGTACTCTGTAGCAGTTTTGCTCAGGTTAGGTCTTGAAGAATATGCTGAATGAGGCACTATGGCAGCTTTAAAAGTTTACCTTAGTTTCCAGAAGCAGTCTCTGTGTAAGAAAAAAGCTACAAGATACTTTCTCACTCTCTCTTTTCATTCCTTCTAAATTTTCCTTGGTATTGATCCTTTACGCAGATTATTGAAAAAAGTCCTGATTTTATAATTATATTATTATTTTTATTATTTCATTATTATTACATACAATATGATTTCAAGTTGGAAACATGTCCTATTCACCCTGATTTTACAGACAGAAAAAAAGCTCTTGCATTTCTATTCAAAGTCTGTTTCCTGGGTTTAATGAGGGTTTAAAATCCTTTATTCAACCAGTATTTTGCAAACCTAAATCTCAAGGCATGAGATTAGTGAATATTTCTTGTAAATCCGCTAATATCCAGACATCCCTTTTCTTTTCAAAATATTTGTGATAACTGAGTAATTTCCACAGGAAATTATGCAAATGCGCTGTACAAACTCTCCAGTGCAGCCAGACAGTACAAATCCTGACCTTCCAACACTCCTGCTGTTCTTGCTCTGGGCTTCTCTTCATCAGGCGGCCAATCTACCCTACAAAGCAAAGTTTTGCAGTGCTGTTAAGTGTCCACTAAAAGCCAAGATAGCATCAATGAACTCCTTTTACACAAGAGGACTAAACCCAGAACCAAAGATTCATATCAAGAAAAAGCTTCTGGACTGAATTTGTCTAAAAGTGGTAGCAAAGACTGGTGTGAGGATAAATAAAAAAATTCTGCAGCAATCTTATGCAAATATTCAACTGGATAGATTGTTGGGTCAGAGATAAACAGAATGATGAAATGTCCTGACTTCAGCTCCTTACCATCTTCAATTAAGAAAAATCCCCAAATTATTAAATCTTAATTTAATCTTTCCAATAAGACACATCTGGAAGCTTTGTATCACACTCAGTGTTCATGCTGCAGCACCTGAGATCAAACTGATCATTAAGTTCCAAATATGCATCTTCAGAGTTGTTGTATTTTTAAACAAACATGTACTTTTTGCGTACATGAATGCATTTGTACTCTCCTAGATGAATAACCAGAGGAATTGTTACAGCACAGTAAAAACAATAACAGCTGTCCCAAAAATAACTGATACACTGTGATAGCCACTATTAAGACCATTTTCCCTGGAATTCCTAATTAGATTTCCTATTCTGGTTGGAAAAAAATGGGATTTTGTATTGATTTCTTCTGGCTAGATGACAGGAAGACATAAACTTATTACAGTGCTTTGTCGAGTTTAAATATTCTAAAAAACAATGTGCAAAAGGATCTGTAGAGATTTTCAACCTTTATATATTATAGTATTGCTTTCTTCCCATAAACGGCCAAGAAGAGAATCAGTGAAAAGTCTAAGAAGGCATTTTTGATTCTTTGTAAGGGTGTTCTATTATTTCTATTTCTATTCCTTTTTCGATTCATATTCCTGTTCTTTCTTCGCTTTTTGGAAGACTGTGCAGAGAAATTCTTTGTCTGCTCATGTGTTTATTATCTACTTTACTTAGTTCTAATAGATGCTCAGCTGTTGATTTTCTTTTCCTGGCTTCAAATATATTTTAGGAGTAAGGTTTTTGTGCAGTGGTGGAAATAAGTTGTTCTGTCAATAAGTGTAGATCACTCAGAGCATTGGAATGAACACTTACTATTCAACATCTTATTTACTGCATAGGAACCTAAACAAAGAAACTACTGTATACCATAAAGATATTTTACTTCAGAATAGCACAGCATATAAAGTAAAAGATATACTGAAAGTCTATCTGGGCCTCAGGGAAATAACAGAATCTAGTGTAAGGTTCTTTTTGCTGTACTTGTGTAGAGCTAATCAGTTGAGAAGAAAGATCTAAAATACCAAGAAGCCAGAAGGGCAAACTGCTGTAAAGCAGTAGAGAACTGCTGAGGAGCTGGGTGTGTCTAAATTCCCCTTCTCTGTTTGATTTAGATTATTTTGTCAGGATTGTAGGGAAATAATTTTGTTCTTTAAACCTGTATCTACTTATTTTGTCTGTTCCTCTACACAAGTATGAGAGAACCAAGGAAGGTGTGTCCCAAAAAAGGCCTAACTTGGCTACAGAGGAGTCATGTAGATGAGTAAGAGAGATTTACTGACCCCTAAATTGATCCTGATCTAGCTTTCCTATCTTTACTTGTTCCTCCCAATTTCACACTTCCATTCCACAACAGCTCACATAGTTTTCTATGTGTAAATTAATTTGTGTTCTGTTGTTGTTACAAAATTGACATTGCTGCAAAGCAGCAAGACTGAAATATATAAGTTACTATCCTTTGGATACCACAATCATTTTTGTTTACTTTCCAGAGCAGATTTCTCTGACTGACTCCCATTGCAATTTATTTCCCTTTCTTCTTGAAGGACTAGGACTAATCTCTGAAATGTTCTTGAACGCAGTGCCTTACACACATCTGTAGATAAATGTGAATGCAAAATACTTTTGTGCTGGAGCTCTCACTTTCTGATAAAACTTTTACAAATTTGCAACAGAAACAGCACATGAAGTAGCAGGACTCCTTACAAGCAACCTAGTAGGCTGAGAAAGATCCCTAAACTGAGGGAACTCCATAACTAGTCCATCAAGAAAATTCCTTACTTCCACTCCAGTCACATGCTCTGAGACAAAGGTGATGTAAAGGAGTATTCTCATCCTTTCCTTTCAGCTCACAGTCTTTGAATTCCTTTCTGCACTGAACCCAAACTTTAAAGAAATCCACACAAGAACTCTACATTTAGGATGAATCATTTCATGATGAGTACTGTTTTCCTCAGGGAAGTGTTGAACAGACATTTAATCCTTTAAGATAACAAAAGGATACATGACCTGGAACTTCCACACCTGTATAAGTGCTGAATTTAACAGCATGTAAAAGCTGTTGGCTCAGAATAAAAGCAGAAAAAAGTAGTTTAAACACCTCACCTGTTGTAATGATCCTTTCAAAAGAAACAGCTGGATGGGGGATCGGGATCAGAACCAGAGCAATTGGGGTACAAGATGAATATTGAGCCTCTGGACTCTGAAAAAACTGGACTGCTTGGGAACTTTAAAACTGTGAAAAGAAAGGCATGCAAAGATAGAATTTTTAGACCATGGCTCTTGACTAAGATACTGAATTTCAAGGCATGTCCCAATTTAGCTACCTATTTTCTTTTTAAATGTTTAAAGTGCTAGAGCTCATAAAAAAATCTTTCTTGTGTTATAATTTGCTATGATGATTACACGCTCCTGAGAAGCAAAACATTTATGTTAATAGTAAGAAAATTGTTAGTTTCTTCACACCTTCTCTGCTACTTTCAGCTGACATGTTTCAACAAGCCAAGGACACATTTCATTACTGAAGTCGTAATAGTTCACACAGACAATAATCTCATTTTTCTCTCACGTATTTTTGGGAATTGGCTATGGGAAGCAGCAGTATTCTGTAAAGCAAAGCACAGAATTGGCAAAAGCTATTTTGAGCTTAGTCTGGACCTTTGGGTTTGACTTGAAATTGCCCACCAGATCTTGTGTTTTTCTGCTTTGTGCCAAAGTGCTTGCAAATGTGGAGCAGGTTACTTTCACATCTCTTTTCTAACTCATAGTTTCATTTAAAGTTAATTAGTATTTTCTTTCAGTAGGTTCTGAGTATTGTAATAGCTTACAGAGGAGAAAACTAAAAAGTGTAAAAAGGATCCATTACTTTACATTCCATATAACATTAATGATTTTAATTGCAATATGGAAAGGATTTTTTTTCTGTTTGAGTAAAGGAAAAATACAGATGGTGATTATGTCTAGTGAGTTCACTTTCAGATTGTGCTTCCAAAAATATGGCACTTAGCAACTAACTGGAAGAATACTTTTAATTACATGTTTCAGCGAGATACATAAACATGCCCACAATTCAAAATCATAAAGAATGCTCAAAAACCAGCACATACTGTGACTGAGCAGTTGTTCCGTACTTTAATGCTGCTGAAATTTAAAAAGGCAATAGCTCTCCTTAAAAATGCCGTGCAATTTTCAAGAATGATAACTGTTCTGCTTGGGTTTTCTTTACTTATGCTTGACATTTTGATACAGTTACAATTGACATTATAATTGACTACCTGTCAGAATCGAATTGCATTTGGCTGCTAAACAACATTATCCCTATTGATAGTATTGTTCATCACTGACTAACATTACCTTAAGTGTTTACACTGCTTTACAAGCTCGTTTAATTAATAATGGCCAAATGATCAGAGTTTGAGATTTTTTCAGATGTGGAAAAGAATGAAAAACTTTATCACTTAAATTTTCATGGTTACATCTTCTAGTGATTCAAATGTCAGGTATTGTGGATAAGACTATCTATTGTGCAATCCAAGATACAGGAAGAAATATGGTTGCATTTTTACTGCTCTGTAGTTTTGCTTCTGATCCAATTTCCAGCAGAGGAAATTTCTTCAACTATTCAGCTTAATTTTCAAATTTATTTAGCATGTATGTCCAGCAGTCTAGCAAACAATCCTCAAGGAACACTGGGCCTGGGCTACTTTCCCCTTTCAATCTTCTTTTCCAGTTTCAAGATCCTGAGTCATCCCATCCTGAGTCCCCATACCTGTTGACATTATTTCAGTGCATCTCTAGAAATTTTCTTTGTGATCGTTGCTAAAAGTTTTAATAAACATTGCAGTGGCTGTGGACATGTTCACAATAGACATCAAGGATGTAACACCAGCAAGGCATGAGAGAAGCAAGGCATTCTTATAACTGAGAAGATACTGGGGCATTGTCCATAGGGTTGCTCATGTTTGTCCTAAAATTGTGCATAACTGGGAAAACATAGGATACGCACTGACTTGTGTTTCTTCTGTGGAGGAACAAAATATGAGCAGTGACTTATCCAGGTTGCAGGAATTAGTTTGCTTCTCTCATAGCTTGCTGAAGCTGAACCCAAGATCAGGAGTGTATGCTCCATGTTAGGGGAAGAGAACAGTATGAGGAATTATTTGCATTCAGTAGAGACAAAATGGGAAGCTCATGTAAGATTTACAGACTTTTCCTTCTGGATTGGGTTGGGTTTTGGGTTTTTCAGGGAAAAGTTGTTCTCCTAGCACTAGTAGCTCAGAAATATTTCTGCTGTCTGAAGCAGCCTGTTTTCACTGTGGGAAGAGAGGAAGGGCAGGAATTGGTTAGATGAGCAAGAACAGCCATACTGGGTAGTTTTGCAAATGGTCTGATGGTGACAGAAGAATTCATGTGTGCAGAGCAGCCAGCTGGAGCACTGTGCCTGGCAAGGCAATTCTAGGCTCTCCCTATGGCTTATGGATGGGAGATTTTGATCTGCTGGCAGTTCTTGTCTTGAGGGCTTGCCAGTATTGTCAGAGAGGCTTCAAGTGAAGGAAGGAGATGTGATTGAAAAGCCAAAGGGCCAGTACTATGTGGGAGCTATAGCTGTGCCGCTCATCATTTGGGCAGTTCTCAAGTTATCCTTGGGAATATGAGGGAAGCCTTGACTGGTCATGGCTGAATATCTGAGAGCTTCATAGGCAGTTTTGTGTAGGGTTCCTCTTTCATTTTGTGGCAGATGTGCCCAGTGCTCTCTGCCACTGTCATTTCACAGGTGGCTTCACATAAGTTTTGGGACCCGTTCGCCATATTTCATTTCATCAGGTAATAAAAGATATGAATTACAGTAGTGTCTACACAAGAACAAAGTAGAGTAAAATATACAATATCTTGCTATATTAAAACCTTTTCTATAAACAGTCTCTAGGTTGCCATTTTTTTTTCCTCTGGGGCATAGAAATAACTGGTCAGGTCATTAAGTTAAACTTGACTGGAGATTATAAAATAATAGCAAAGGTGGATAAATTCCCTGAAGATGCAACATTTAAGGATTGCTAGACCATAGCAGAATTTATTCATTCAGAAAAAGTACTTGCTAACAGTCCCAGCATGCTTCCAGTGTTTTAGAAAACATGTTGAAGGAAGCAAGAGCAAATCAAAGAAATTTTCAGATTTCTATTTCTATCATATTCTTACTAACCTCTATCTACAAATGATACAAAACCCACAAAAATCCCAAATTTAGCCTAGTTTTCAGAAAAATGCATTCTTTCTGTATTTTCTTAACTGAGTAAAAGAATAGCAGTATGGCACTGATTTGAGTAAGACTTAAGTAAGTGGCTTAAAGGACAGAATTAACTCTTCAATTGATCTTGGCAAATGTGTTTGGACATAAAGCATGAATGTCTTGTAAAATTATCTTCTGACTTGTAAATGTTTAGAACTACCTCATGGCACTTTTAAATCCTTTGGGTTCTCATAGGACTATCTGGTCAGAGGAATTCTATATTCTCTTCTCATGAAGTTCAGCAAGGGGTTAGGTCTTCTTTGGAGTTCATGAATACTTGCAGGACAAAATAGAGAAATTGCAACATGTTTTAAAAAATAAATTCATGTAGTAATTAACTCATTCAGAGTTAAAAATATAAACTCTGTGATACACCAGCCATCGAGCTGTTTTCTTGACTATTCAATATGAAAAGATTTGCTGCATATATGGTGGCATTGCCTGAAAAATTCTTTATTTTTTTACTCTGACCAGAATATGCACTGATTCTGGAGACCGCAGATTGATAATATTTATCAACAGCTCAGAAACTATTACAAACATGTTCTGGGCTGCCCACATAGATTATCAGGGCTCCAAAGAAGTCCTGACTTCTCTGGTAATATGATTGAACTTCCAGAACTTCAGGGGAAGAACACTTAAGAAATAATACACCCTCAGACTACAATGTGTAAAAAAAAATAATTTGAATAAATGAATTTCCTATGAGAAATATTTTGAACTGTAAAACTAACAGTAGTAAAAGTGTATGAAATGCCAAAAGGGCAGCCTTCCAATAGAAAGTTTTGCTAGAGGGAGACAGATACAGACTCCACAGCAAGCTGTCACTACATTATTAGTGTCATCAAGTTACTGCTCTGTGGACCAGTGACGCCAACCATCTCACAAACAAGGGGGAGGAAGGAAAAAAGACTATTGCAGCTGATGAAAAGATATTCCATTTTCACCTTTCCATCCACTTCATTCCTCATTTCACTTCACCATAGCATTTGCTTTGCAAAGCATTTTTAGTGTTCTTCCACCATAAAGAGCCCAGAGGTTTTTTTCTTATGGCACGAGGGCCCAGCTCTATTTGGCCCAGATTTTCCCACATTTAGATTCTTCTTTTCCCAAGAGTTTTCTTCTCCTCAGTCATGGACTTGTTGTAGCTATTAAGACTATCCTCACAGGAGTATTCCTTCCTGATTTATCTACCACAGAAAAATACAGTTAAGATTATATTAAAAGCATGAATTAAATGCTACATTACTAGGCAGCTTGCATCCATGTAGATACTCGTGCATACTGTTGCTGTTCTCATTCCAGAGCCTTTGTTATTTTCAGTATCTCTCCATCATGCTACAGTCTGACAGTGCAGACATACCCTGAGATTGATTAGAAACAGCTGCCTCCACACTTAATTTTCACAGATGTTACATTCTTTAGCTGTTTCTCTGCCTCTGCTGCAGCTGAGATATCTGGTTATGGCTAGAAGACAAACCTGAGTTACTTATAAAAATGTTTGAGCATCAATAGCAGTGCAGGGAGCAACATCAGCTGAATGTCTCAGCAAGCATAAGCTCTTGATATGACTAATGAAATCAACAGTTCAGACATGTCTGCAGGGGCTACAAACACTTCCCTGACTTGGGTGATCCTCGATGTAGATATGTTTTTGAGTCAGTGAAATTGTTTTGGTTTGATTTAATTTTGAATCCAGGTGATAGTGGACTTCCTCTCAGAATCCAACAGATTTTCATTGTGTTCCTGTTCTCCAGGGCACTGTCTGTGGGAAGGAATAGGCCACTGTCAGATCATTACCCTCATGTCTTCTTGTGATTATCCCTTGCAATCGGGGTGAGTGATTGAGAGGTTTGCATTAGAATTGAAAGGTGTATTTTGTTTCTTTATCTTAAGGTTCTACATTTGTTAGAATTAAAATCCAATTTATTTGAACTCTACAGTTTTTGGGCTAAATACATTACACCAAAAATCAAGGCTTTCAGTTGCTCTATTTGCTGTCTTTACAAGGAAGATATTTATTTACAAAGCTATGCTTTTAAATAATGTTGTACCAGGCAGCAAATTAAAAGTGAACGATGGATAAAGTTGATTCAAAATTTATCGGAAATTATTGATTTCTTTCAGGTACCGAAAAACAAACATGAGAAAAAAGGTAGTAATCATATACAACATAGCAAGGATGTAGTTTCACTGATAATTATTATTTTATTTTAATATTTTCTGTAAAAGGTGCACATTGTGGTAGTGCAGAGATTTATGTCCTTAATAAGCTATTGGCTTTTTCCAACAAAGAAATTAATATTTGCAAAAAATTATGTACTTTTTTGATCAGTGTTGATTAATGGATTTAAAGTACTTTACTTTCTGAAAATATTCTTTTTTTCTGCATACTGATTTTCACATATGTTAAAACTGTTTAATAATTCAGTTGTGTAAAAATATTGGAGATATATTGCTGGGAGCAGCTAGTTAAAACACATAGATGATGAATTTATTTTTTTTAATATCAGGAGGCTGATGCACAAGATTCTTTTTTTAATCAGTTTTTTTACAGAGGAAGGACTGAAACACCTTTTCAAATATTTTTTTATGTACCTAGTCTTTCCATAATTCTCTGATATAACAAACATGTGATATTTTCTGTCCATGCTAAATATTTAAACATATCACATAAGACCTTTTACAAAAAACTTCTGATTTCAGCTGAAAAAAACAAAAATATATTTTTCTTTTTTAAATGTGAAAGCGAGAATTTGTTTTGCAGTTGTGTTTAAAAACATTTCAACAAGAAATAGAAAAAAAAAAGAGTAAACTCAGATTTGCCTAATGGCAGTTAAGGGAAAAAAAACAAACAACAACAATTAATAGCTATTTAACCTATACAGAAATCTCATCCAGTAAAATTTCAGCATTTGCACACTGTCTGCCCAAATTTTAAAAATCTTTAAAAACTTCTAACATTCAAACATTCTAACATTCTTCCACCATTTGTATATAGAGAAAAAAATAACTGATCAATTTAGTTCATATCTGAAACTATTAATCTACTCTGTTAGCTCAATAGCAGGTCATGTTTCACAAAATGTTAGTCATTATTAGAAGTCATGGCCTCCACTGAATTCCATCCACTGATTTTTTTTCCATTGGAAATCTTGTATCTGCTTTGTATGGGCAAATGCAGCTGCATCCAGTGAAATATTGTAACAGATTTGCATAAGTGAACATATGAAGGTCTGGGAACAGTCTGTTTCATAGTATTTACTCTTATGAAAGCACAGTTATGTGAATAAGAGGAATTTCTCTAGCCTGCATTTTTAGGAACTTCTATCCTAGAACCAATATTGTAATTGGACCACAATTGCGCTTCAGGTATGTGACAGCAAGTGAAAAAGTGTTTGTAAGAAACAATCACAATGAAGTTTTGTTTCATATCTCTAGTTGTCCTTTTTCCTTACAGTCATTTCAGTGCTGCCAAATAAGATTTCTTTTCATGTCTTCAAAATCATCTATATAGCCTTAGATCTGATCTTTATAATGGACTGAAAAACTGCTAGTTAACAAACACAGTAGAAACACACACAAATACAAAAGTGTTTTATTAACTAAATTGCTGCAGGTAGCAGAATGACCTTAAGGTACAGTGTAATCCTATGCTACAAATACTGAGGCAGAAAGCCAGGGCAGAGGGAGATTTAAAGAACTGTAATTCATAGCTCCTTATCAGTAGACATACAATATGTACTACATGGCAATGTACCTGACTCCTTGTATAAAATAATGAGCCTTGACTAAAATGTAAAGTTCTTAGTGTTATGAGAAAGCTGCAGCATTCAAAGGATCTCATGCAAGAAATGAATCTCTGGCAACAGAAAATGAAAGCTACCTCAGATCTCATTTCGCAGTAGAGAAATATGTGAAAATTTATGGCATTTTGCACCGAGATGCTCTGAAAACAGCACTGAGGTGGTCTGTGAGCTCTAAAAATAATTTTACTGGAAAATGAGCATGCATAAAGTTTTCCATCTTTTTTGTAAAATCTTTTAATGCCACATGATAATTCCAAGTAAATTCCTTCCAAAAGAGAATAAATAAAAAATTAGCCCCTCAGGCCAACAAAAGTGAAACTTCATAGGAGCCTATCTGTATCTCCTGGAGAGTAAGAGGTTTTTTACAGTTCTCTTTGCTACATGCACAGATCCTGGTCTCTGAGTTTTCTGACTTCAATATTTATTTATTTTGCATACTGTCAGAGCACTGAAAAATAATGAGATGTATTCTGTTGGAACACTTGTACTTGCAAATACACACACAGCACTTTTCCCTGTTAGTAAACCAAGAGTGTAACAGCATCACCGTATCGGCTACAGACCAAATTTGGTTACACAAATACAGAGTCTTGTTTGATCTCCCCAAAAATCTCCATAGCAATGAGTGGGCAAATGTCAGCAGCTGCAGCAGGCATTTCAAGGGTCAGACAATGTCCTCTGGTGTCCCTATGCAGCCTGTCCAGAAATGATCAGGGCAGAAGCTCCCGAGAACTACTCCTCCCCATCTGTGGCTCCCATTCAGAGCTGTGAGAGCAAAAGAGGTCTTTATTAGGTTTGGATAGGACATTAAGTTTCATGTGTTTGCCCTTGCTTCCCTTCACTGTAGACAAATGTACTAAAAGTAGAAAATAATAAAAAAAACAAGTGACTGCAGATATTTCTAAGTCAAATTTGTTTCAATTCAAGGTCCCAAACCAAGTATTTGTGGCAAAATATATTGATAAAATCCTATCATGCCTTTCAGAATACGTATGTATTACCACATGGACTGAGATGTACTTGAGATGATGAGACTTTTCCACTAAATCCCTATCTTAGTATGTAATCATGGGTTGTAAATGGAAAACATTATCCTTTGGAAGAAATATTATTCATAAGTCAATAGTGGACATCTAATTTACTTTTAACCTCTTTTTTGTGCTCTTTGTCTTATTACTGTTTTCTGCAACAGTCTCCTTGGTAATGCCAGTGGTGCTGTTTGCATAGATGTCAGTGGAATTATGCTGCTGTAAATGGGACCAGGGTTAGTTCTGTGACAGACCAACTATGCTGCAGAACCCTCCAGAATTAGGGAATTTGGAAGAATAGTTTGGAAGAATTAGTTTCTGTAAAATTTGATGCTAGGAATTTTTGAGGAAGAGATTAGGTCAGTTATGTTTATAAAGAGGGGACTTCAAAAAATAAAAATCATTATCTGAATAAACAGTTAATCACATGTTAATAGAAAGAAAATTACTAGCAAGCTTTTATGAAAAAAGAATCTTGACTTTTGACATCTAACAAGCGCAAAACAAAATGCTGCATAGCCAGAATTTTTTGCCATGAGACCTCCGAGGGACTTAGAATTAAGCAAGTGCTAAGAGCTTTACTGGACCATAGCCAAAATATTCAGAAACCATGCAGTTTCTCTTAAGTCTTGAATATTTTTGAGATATGTTCTATTATATGTATACATTCTATTAGTCACCATCTTTCCCTGGTACTTGCTCAACATAATAAATAATATTGTGCTTAATACAGAAGCATGAGATTTCCCACTGTCAACCATTTTCCATGCTGGAAATTAATAATATGTTTTTAGCCTGTGAACTTGATTCTCCATTTATAACTTTTATGCTATTGGAATTATACAGAAGAGCTTTTTATTCAAAAGGATTTTGCAAAAGACATTCTGAAAATTTAAATAAATTGCATTGACCTTACCTTATAGCCTCTATAACGACTTCTAAATCTATTTTTCCCCCTGTGCCAATGCATTTTCAACCATTTGCATGGTTGGTCAACAATTCTTGCAATCTTTGTAATGCTGACATGGTCTATGAGACATGAAAATTATCTAAATATAAGAACTAAAGCTAGAAAAAACCCCACACCAAAACTCCAACTGCCACCTCCCTGCAAAATCTGTAGTTATAGAACTAGCTGAGTAGGAACAGGTTAAGGCAAAATCAACATGTTTGTTCATTAAAACAATCTGAATAACTAGAAGTAACCATGGCATCATATTGGTAATTTAATGCCAGTTTCTCTTATCTTGAACAGAAAAACAAGACCAAAAAAAACACCTACATTTTTTTTCTTTCTAATTTATTGTGGATCCACATGCTAGTACTATAGCAATTATCCAGGCACTGTCAAGACTGAAAAAAAAATACATTTTTCTTCCTTGGTAACCTCTAGCTTAGCACTTCAGAATAATATGCTCACTCTAGTGCAATTAGGCAAAATAAATATGACAATGACTATTCTTGTACCTGGTACATTTTACAAAAAGAAAAAGATATTTTTTCAGAGGAAAATATTGTATTATATGGAATTATCTTGCATACGGAAATAACTTGCATATGAAAAGAATTTCAAAAGTCTTGATGTATAAACTATTATAGGCAAATCACTCAGAATGCAGCTAGACTTAATGAATCTGCAATCTGAAGAAGAAATCTCATGAGGAGGGGCTATCTTAGGTGATTCCCTGCCCCTGTACTTGCCAAGCATAATTTGAATATCCCACAGTTCCTACTCAGTAACAGGATACTACATTTCGTTCTCATGTTTGGAAGCAGGAGGTTGTCACCACGAAAAATTCCATGACCAACATTTTAACCTATTCCAGATGCTGAGGAACAGCATCAACTCTCTGATGTCTTAGTTGCCTTAAGTCCATGGAAACAGTGGTAAAAGCAAGAGCAGAGAGATTGGAAATTATTGTAGAATCTTTAAGGGTAGAAAAGACTTTTAAGAACATCAAGTCCAACCATCAATCCAGTAACACCACCATGTTTACCATTAAATTATGTCCTCAAGTCCATGATTTACATATTTTTTGAACAATTTCAGGGCAGCCTGTGACAATACTTGGCAAAACATTTCATGAAAAATCTGATCTGAACCTCCCGTGGAGCAGCTTGAGCCATTCCTCTCATCCTGTCCCTTGCTACCTAGGAGAAGAATCCAAGTAAAACCTTACTACAACCTCCTTTGTCACAGTTTTAGAGAGCAAAAGAGATCTCCCCCAGGCCTCCTTTTCTCCAGGCTGAACACCCCCAGCTCCCTCAGCCACTTCTCATAAGTCTTGTGCTCCATATACTTCACCAGCTTTGTTGCCCTACTCTGGACTTCCTTTAGGACCTCAGTTACTGTCTTGTAGTGAGATGCGGGAACATGAACGGAAAAACTGTAAGTCTTGACAAAGAGTTTAATATTGTCCAAGCTTGAACAACACAGTAGCTTCTTACAGTTAAGGAACAGTTGCTGACAACTTGCCTGGAGAAGTCAAGATGATAAGCCCCAAACTGATTTGAACATTTTAAATTAACATATGGATTTAAATATTTGGATGAACATGCAGCCAAAGATTAAATCATAGGAAAGGGTATGACTGGAGAGTATAAAGACAGTTCACTGGAGATTGTCCAGCAAAAGAAAATAGCTGAATAACTGTTTCAGTGCCTATAGCCCCCTAAAGTCAGTGAGAATGCTTTAAAGGGATTTGAGATCTGAGAAAACAAATTAAAAGCACAAATCTGTAAGCAGACCTACAATGTCAGTGTGATGGTCAAAGGGTGACACTGTGAAAGAGAATGGTGGATCTTCATGTGACCCCAAAAGAAGTGAATGTAGAATATGCAGGTGGATTTTCTTCAAGCTGTTCTGTGAAGATTTGTGCAGGGGGAACACAGGACACCTCACAAACCCATGTCTCTGGGCTTTCATCAGAAGTGAGGAGATCTGCTGTACTATGGTGACAGCTGCTACCCCGGCTGTCATACAAGGGACTGGAAGAAGAGCTCCAGCACTCAGAGCAAAACCTGCTGAAGCTTGTAATACAGCTTTCTGGTATGGATTAGTACAATCACGTCCTGTGGAGAGTAGGCACAGATGGAGATCTGTAATACATGTTCACCGGTGAGTTACACACACGGACAGGATGCAGCTAACCTCATGCTCTTGAATTTGTCAAGAACCACTAAAATTATTATCAGTGGATTTTTGTATCTGACTTGTGCCCTGAGAAAGTGGAAAACTCCTCTCTTCAATCCTACTTCATCACTATGAAGCTTATTTTTTAATCCCACAAGGAATAATGGCCTGTGGGTTTAACTGTGTGCTGTGCATAGATGTTTGTGGGAATGGAGTCCATATATTTTTCATCAGAGCAAAATAATATATTCTGGTGGAAAAAAAATACAAGACACCCCATGCAAAACAATGACCACAATTCAGTGCTGTTAGCATGGACTTCATTTTGGTTTTTTTGGGGTTTTTTTGGGTTTTTTTGCAATATAAATGTTAACAAGGCTTACTGGCAACAAAATTCGATTTGCTGAGTAGTATGACATGCAAAGAAGATGGATGGTACTCCCTTCCTCAGAAGAAAACCTTGCATAAATGAGTTTTGTCTGAGAGAAATTCTGTCTTTCTTGCTGATTGGCGGGAGTATCATTTATATACTTCAGTCTCTTTTCCTTTTGTTTAGTCTTTAAGGGGCAGTGTGGGGGGAACAGTATAATACAGCACTCTACTTACTGTGCATGAAATATATTTTAATTTATTAAATAGCACTGAGGTAGCATTCATCCCAGGAATCAGGATGCGATAAATATTTGTACTTTCATTTCTGTGTGTTAGTATGGATGAGAAGAAAACTAGTATCTTGCTTTAAACTGGTGTGATATATATGGGAGAAAACTTGTTGAGCTGATTTATGCAGAAATATGTAAATACATATAAAATCACCCAAACATTGACATGACTAGGCCTGTAATTTTTCTGAGTAGTTCTGACTAGTGGCATGGTTCAGTTTACTGTGACTTCATGTATGCTGATAAAACAAGTAGGAAATTCCTCATTTGGAAGAAAGAGATCACAATATATTTACATTTCAGCAAGGCAGAAGGGCAAGGATAAGCAGGGAAAAATGGTTTTTCAATATTTTTTTTCCTGTTTGTTGCATTTGAGATACTCTAGCATATCCTACAAAGTCTCTGGCTGCTGATGCAGAGCTCAGGTCTTGGAGAAGTAATATACTGTACCTGCCAGCTTAAGCAGCTCTAGATGTCCCTGTTTAAGCTACTTCATTCCCTTTTTCTATTTCAATCATAGCTGGAAATCAATATATCTCCCACCTTGGAAACATCACAGCTGGGTGCTGGCTCAAGGCTTATCTACCTTCAGGAGGTGGTGGAAAGCTTCAGCCCTGGGCTGGGGCGAGGGTTTCAGTCTAATGGGAATAAGGTAACTTTTAGAAAGAACTTTAAGAAGAAAGAATTTCCAACTTAATATCCACTGAACACAGATATATATATATATATATAGCTATTTAGTTCTCATTTTTTCTTTTACAATTAAATCAAAAACTCTACATTGTTAAAATGCAGTTATAGCAATTTTTTTTTTCTTTTTCTTTTTTTTTTTTTTTCTCCAAATGCTTGGACATTTCTCACTGAGATATTCTTCAAAATATCTTTGTAAGATGTACTTCAAAAAGGAGGAGCATTTCCTCTGAAGGATAGGCTGTTGAGAGGAACTATGCCTATTTGACCAGTTGGAGTCCTGCCTAGTTAGTCACAGGAAACAATTGCGTGATGTTATGTGTTATACATAGGAAAATATAAGTGTTGCCACTTCCCATAGCTGTGCTAGAAACCATGAGACATTTTAAATTCCTGATACAGACACATCTTACTTAAGGCACACATTTTTAGTATGGATTTATTAACAAAATGCAAACAGCTTAATCATGTTCAAAGTAAAATGTTGCCTCTGGGGGTTAAATGCTTTCTGTTCTCAGCCAAATCTGACCTGTATATGGTGTTTGTGTGTTCCAGATACCAAAGTATCACTGCTTTCTGGTGGGAATTCTTTGTAACATGCAGCTTTTATTAAGGTTAGGAGTTATTGACTCAAATACTGGTGTGAATTCTCATCCTAAAAAAATAATTAAGAATGCCTATTTAAAAGGAAGAAAAAACACTCACAACAATTATTTTACTGGAAACATTTGTTTCTTATTTTAAACGACTTTGCCTTCATACTGTTCTGCCTTGGAAAGTTTATTTTCTTAGTGTTGATCATTTAATCTTCCATTTTAGGTTTTGTCTGAATATATTGAGAAAAACTTCTACGGTTTTTGTTTTAACCAAAACCACAGAATGTGATAGAGCTTGTTAAAATCCAGTTAACAGACATATGCTAATCTCAGCTTTTAATTAAATAATTCATCTGATAAACATCAAGGAACCTGCTATTAAATTTTATATTGTGTATAGTAATAGAGAAAAGAATAATTTTATATGAGGTTGATAACATCAACCATTTCAAAGCTAACCAGACATAGATGTGCATTTCAACAAGGTCCAGCATGTGAAGTTCCCACTCCAGCATCATAAGCAGAGCCAAATTTTCTAAAGCAGGTTTATCTGTTTCTGAGTGCTATACAAAATGGACAAATTTAGTGCATAATACCACTGAGAAAAATGAAACTGAGATGTCATGAGCATGCTTATCTGAAAATGCAACTAATAATTTTTTAAAAAAATAATTATAAGGAAGTGTTTCCTTTCTCCATGCATTTCCACATACAATTCTGGATGAGAGCATGGTACTTATATTGAATTAATCTAATATACTTTACACTGAGGCTCTTATCTTTTTCTCATGTTATGTAATCTGTTTATGAACTACTGAGGCAGTCCAAGACTAGCAGGGATATACAGCACAAAACTATCGTGGAGAAAGCTGGCATTTTAACAGCAGTCAGGCTTAACTTGTGTTTGAATTTGTCAAATGAAGATAGAATCAAAGAAGAAAAATTAATAGACTGATATTCAACTCTGATCTTCGTCAGGTACAGTATCGTCAATCAGTTGTACAAGTAACATGAACCTAAAACATGCTCAAAACATTAAGATATAATATAATTGCAGAGCTCTTTTGATACCTCATGAACTATAAGCGTTTCATTTTTGTTCAGATTTTTTATACTAATAAAGGTTCATTCTTTTGAAAGAATATATCATATAATATCTTACATATAATAAATTATAATTATTACCCTTTTATTACATTAATTTGTCCACCCACCCTTGATATCTCCTTTCATATAAGAACTTCACTGGTCATGAAAGCATAATGAAGCACTGCAGGCATCATCTGAAATGTATTAGCCTTAACTGGTGGGTGGCTCCAACTAATAGGAAGAAGTAGTTATAAACACTTTGCCTGCTTTTGTCCCATTCCTCTGGGAGATAAGGGCCGATAAGATCAGTAGCAAAACACTACAAATATGTGAATCTGAACATATGCTGCTTGTTTCTGATTAAGGCACTAAGTGTAGAGAAGGGAGCAAACACCACTCATCAGCAGTCTGTATACACTTGTATGTGCAAAAACCTATCTCTCCATGGATGTATGTAAAATATGTGTGAATCCTGTATGGTGATTAAGGTGAAATCCATGAAGTACCACATTTAAACATGACTCACAAAATCATTATGCAGGAAATTACTCTCATGCATATGAGAAAGATACTGAAGAAATAACATGCACCTTCAGCTCTGGTCCTTGTGATGCTTCCTAGAATACAACTCTGTCCAAATCTTTAATTTAGGTCTCTGATGTTCAAGGTGATTGAGTCTGAAGTGGATTTACATTTCTAGAGCTTGACTGAGCCAATCCCTCATTTGTTTTGCACTTTGCAACAGCTTACACAGCACAGGTTTTTGGGGGTCTTGATAAAACCCACTATTATCTCACAGATATGAGCAACACTAGGTTTGTGGGCAGTTCTTTGGCAAATAACTGGAATGTCATCATCTCTATACAACCTTGGGTGATGATTTGCAGAAGAATGATAGGTTTTTCTGTTTGAGAAGTTCAGGCCAGATCTGACATACTAAAAACACAGTGCAACACTTGCTGAAGAAGACAAGCAAACAAGGAAAAGGATACTTCCTACCCTATACTTCTTAATCTGAGCACTGATTTGAATCTGGGGGGTTACTCCTACATTAGAGACAAAAATCAGATCTATATTTGTGCAATGCAGTTGGATTTGGTAATTTGATTGAAAATCATCTCTATCTAATGCTAAAATGCACTGCATTTTCTTTCACCCTTTTTTCTTTCAAGTCTGCCAAAGTCCATGGAATCCAAATCAGTATAAACTGAAATGAACTGAAACCAGAGACTATGAAAATTATTTACTGTCCAGACTCCACACAAGATTTTTTCAAAAGGCCATGTAGGTGGGGACTATTTCTCAAGAAGCAGAATATGGGAGTAGGTGAATTCCAGGAAACTCAGTTATACCAAGATTATGAATACTTCTTAAACAAACATAAATAGCACCAGAGTGACCACTGAAAACAGCTGACTGAAGGATAGTTTGCCTGAAGAAAAAGCTCACACAGTTTATAAAAGTCAAATGAAAACATTTTTAATGCATTCTAAGTCCTCTTTCAAACTACACGATCCCTGCTCTGATCAGCATAGATCCCATTGTGTATCATTGAAAGAGCAAGAAGTGGAATGTGATTCTTATCTCTATTTGTGATATAAAACCCAATAAATCTCAGAGAAAAGACCACAAGTGAATTATTAGGGCCTTACTGTCCTATCTATACAACACATTTTTCTTGTAAGAATGATGGTGTTGATTTAAAAGTGTGAAGAGAAAATGAAATGCAAAATAAGAAAAGGGAAGTGGAGTGTTTTTATCTTCTACCACAAAAAGAATGCTTACTTGTTTTCTTTCCACCTTTCAGGGAAAATCACAAAAGCACCGTTTTATCATTTGTGGAAATTATGACTGTGGTAGAGCAGGAAAAGTTTTTATGGGTTTTTGCAGCTTTTAGCTAAATAATCATTAAGATGTACACATCTAAACTGAGAGCTTTCTGAGCTCCTTGTCCTTGCCAGTGTCATGGACATGCTGTGGGCTTGGGCATGAGAATCCCTAAACTCTATTTGTCCACAAGCAACTTGATTATGAAACACTTTAATTCACACATCTTAGCCAGGCAGCTTAAATCTCCTGCAATGAGATACTTCTCCCTTTGGTCAGTGGGAAAAAGAGATAGGCAGACCTTCCTAAAAAAGGAAAACTTTAAAGAGTAATATTTTTTTATAATCGCCACATAGAAACCTACTTTCCTTTAAAAATGCAGAAGTTTCTCATCATTTACTATCAATTCAAATATGGAGAAAAAACACAGCTGATACAATATGATATATTTGGTACCTACTAAAGTTCTGATAAATGTAACTACCTCTTGAATTCCAAAGCCACTATGCAATACCTGGGTTACCTACAGCCTTCTGCCCAATTATTGCCAGATTTCATAACCTATTATGTTACTAAAATTGCATATTATTCTGCCCCTTTTGCCAGATTTCTTCCTTATCAAGCTCTAGAATTGATTTCTGAGCACAATAAGGATGAGGAACACAGGTATTGATTTCCTTGATCCTTCTGGTAACAAGGAACAATATTGATAGGAATAGGCAGATTGATTGATTCAATGCATGGCTCCAAGGATGCTGTAAGGGAGGCTCTGCTGAGAGACCTAAACAAACCAGAGGGCTGGGCAATCACCAATCATACTCCTGGGATGCGTAATCCTGGATGTATGGATAGACTGGGGAATGAGGTGCTGGAAAGCAGTGGAGGAAAGGCACCTGGGGGTCCTGGTCAGGGGAAATTTGGATATGAGCCAGCAGCCAGGAGAGCCAAGAGTGTCCTGGGGGCATCAGGCCCAGCATGGCCAGCTGGGAAAGGGAGGGGATTGTCCTGATCTGCTTTGAGCTGGGGCAGCCTCACCTCAAGTCCTGTGGATAGTTTTGGGTGCCACAATAAAAGATATTAAATTATTAGAGAGCATCCAAAGGAGGGCAAACAATGCGGTGAAAGGCCTTGAGGGGAAGATGTATGTGGAGAGGTTGAGGTCCCTTGGCCTGTTCAGCCTGGAGAAGAGGGGAATGAGGTGAGACCTCATTGCATTCTACAGCTTCCTTGTGACAGGAAGAGGAGGGGCAGGCACTGATCTCTTCTCTGTGGTGACCAATGACAGGACCAGAGGGAATGGCCTGAAGTTGTTTCAGGAGAGGTTTAACTTGGATATTAGAAAAAGTTTGTTCACCCAGAGGGTGCTTGGGCATTGGAAACAGGCTCCCCAGGGCAGTGGTCATGTCACTGCACCTGCCAGACCTCCAGAAGCATTTGGACAATGCTCTCCAGTACATGCTATGACCGTTGGGGTGGTCCTGCACAGAGCTAAGAGTTGGACTCAGTGATCCCTTCCATTTCAGCATATTCTGTGATTTTGTGAACTACTGTACTTGAATGTCTAGGTGACATTCATGTCTCATTTACAAAAAATTTACATTTCTGTTAAGTGTGACACTGTGGCTTGTTTTAGTATTCAACTTTCTTATCAACAATAAAGTACTCTAGAGATGTCCCACAAAAACCTATTATGTTACTGAAATTGCATATTATAATATTGGGATTGGTTCACTTTAGCCTTTGGACTGCAGCTCCAGAATGGGTAAAAGGATTCTGAGATCCTATTTCCATTATTCTCAGTCCAAGCCCTTGGGAAATATGCTTAATTTGCAACCTTCAACCAATCTTTCATAGATGCCAGGAACCACAGCAGGATGTTTTCAGGGGGCATGTGAAGAAGGACTGGTTGAATGTGAGGTCATGATATGAAATATGTAATCAACTCCTTTCCAACTAAAACTCTATCCATTTAAAATATAAAACCTGTGGTTCTTACTGTTTGTTATTTTATTTTAAATGTGTCTTTTGCTGCAGAGCCGAACTGTCTCTCTCTTCTACTAAAACACTCCCTAGAACAAATGATCATTTTTGTTAATGCATGAGGAGGGTGGAAGAATTATGATTCTGTTGGATAAAATCTCATTGTTTAAAATAGTTGCCATTTTTCTACAGAGAAATCAGACACCTAGTTGGTGTTTTCTTATAGTAAACATAAGGTCACTGAAAGGAAACAGGCTAGATGGAAGATCATCATGGTATTAAATTACTTCCATCTGCAAACGCTGTAAATTATGTAGACATAAAAAGAGAAGTTATGATAAGAACTCTGAAGTGTTGTGTATCTGGACTTTAAAACGTTATTCTGCTAAGGACTTTATTCTACTGCCAAGATTAAGAAACATGAAGTAATGATTCAAGAGTTGGGCCTTGTCAAAGGAATTCTGCTCTAAAAATGTGCTCCTTCCTCTTGGATTATTTTTTCATTCTCTATAGGAAGGATGATCTTGGATTATTGACTGTTTATTATGATTTTGTAGATAATATTTTCTTAGTTCTTACCTTGACGCTAGTTCTAAGATCAAGGCTGAGGAAACTTTAGAAAAGTACAAGCTTACTTTCTTTTTCTATTTGTTAATTGTCTCTAATTAGGCATAACTTTTGTTTTGTTTTGTTTTAAATATATCTGAGTTATGAACCCAAACAGTCTGTTTTCTATGTATACCTTTCTGCACATATCAAGTACTCACACATCCAATTTTAGCATCTAATTACTTTATAACTTTTACTTCAAAAATTTAGTTTTCTAAATTTTCTCTCTGTTTTATCAGAGCTGTTATGGTCACTCATTTCACATGCCATTGTCTTGCTTCGTGGCTGTTTCTAAAACTGTGTCTTTCAAAATTTTCTGGAAGGACTTTACTGCATTGTCTCATGAAAAGAAATGTTAATTATGGCTCCTCCAAAAATTTAATGACATAAAACCACAGGATGAAATGAATGTAGTGCCAAAAATTTTGTAATTCCTGTAGTATTTCTTGGAAAAAAATTATATAAATATCAATAAGTAAATTTCAATTCTTCGAGTGTAATAAAAAATATTTAATCTCAACTGTAACTTTTTTCTTCTTTGCTTCTTTTGAGGGAATTTACTTGAAATTCTTCAAAGGTTATACAAAAGGATTCATGTTTTGTTTGATTTTTATCAGTTTAAAACAACATGTTCATTGCAGTTCATTACATGCCCTGAGAAAAGTTGTCATGTGAATTAAAGCTTTTTCTCAAGGAGGTCTTGCATACTTGCCTAACAAAATACATTACAAGTATAGCAAAAATATATATGCACAGACCACAGATATAAACATTTTACAAGGGTAACTCCCATTGCCGTCTGTCTTCTCCTGTGTATCAAACAAATTACTGTAATGTAACAAAGGAAAGGCTGTTCTTTAAGCTGCTTTTCAGTTGGAACCTTGTCTTTATCTATGCACAGAGAGAACAAAAATGTTTATTTATACATGTGGTTCTTTATAGTTGTTGCTCAAAAAGTGCTGCATACAAACATCTAGGATTTCTCCAGCGAAAGTTACACAAACGCACACATTGAAGATAATGGCTATAGGTGAAAGTTCCATTTGGCAGTTGTCCACACAGCCTGAAGATATTAACAAGGAGACTTTAGAGAGAGATGCCAGATTTCTCTTCATCACTACCCAAAGCATTGTTACAGAGATGTCTGGCTCCAGGTCCAAGAATTTCCAGCTAAAAAGAACTCCAGGAGTTTTCTTTGATTCTGCTTTGGAGAGGCCCCCAGTGGCCCTCCCAAGGAGATGATGCTGAAATACAGTGAAGAAGGTTAGCATTTTTTTTAAGGAAAACCCTCTCCAAAACCTTCAGTCTTGAGGACTAAGCTAAGAAAACATGAAGAAAATATGTAGACCCAGGGGGACTTATAACTGGTAGATCTGCTGTATTGGAACACCAGCAGAACTACACAGTAGGAACAGAACCATGCTTTTTAGTCAGAATCTTTCATTCAAATCTGGGCTTCTTCCTGAATTATTTTAGCAGTATAGAAGACACATTCTTTCTTCTGATTGAATTATTTTATTCTGGCAAACTTTTCTCTACATTGGTCTACTGAATAGTTGATCAGATAAAAACACTTGAAAAATGTTTACAAGAGAGAATCATTGAATTTTAGAATTTCCACATAATTTGAAATAATTTGAAACAAAGAAAGTTTTCTTTATTCATTTCCCTAAAAGGTCAACCTACCCTCTCATTTTTCTGCAAGCAACAAAATGAAATACCTTTCACTATCTTTGAGTGTACATTTTAACTCACCGGAAAACACTCTTGAATTGAATGAGAGGTTGGTTTCTGGTGCTTGCAGGAGATACAGTGGAATATTTCCATGGCAAAACAGCAGTTGAGGTATTAATATAAAATCCTGTAACTACTGTAAGTGCATCATGAAAGCAAAAAGCAAAGTATTTTAGAAGTTGTCAGGCAAAGATCTGTTCTTTCATTTATAATTTCTGAAATTTGTTCCAGCTATTAAACAGTTGTAATATTTATTTCAACTGCCACACCAACCCTTACATCATTTCTGTTTCCAACTGGTCAGTTACCTACATATAACAGGAGTTTTAACAGTACAGGAATTATAGGGTAAAATACAGTTCCTGCTCCCTGGATGAAATGCAGTTGGCATGTTTGAAACCCATTCCATGATGACTCCTCATACTCGTGATCTGCAAGTGTAAGTACCAGCTAAATGGGTTGGAACAGCAGTGAGTGGAGTGGAGACACCACAGCCAGGCTCTGCTGAAATCCTTCTGGGGAGAGGAACTCAGTGGTACTCTGCAGCTGATAAACCACATAGTGCCTGTCAGCCAGGGGAGACAGAGGAAGATGTCCTGCTGCTGAGCCAACACCTGTGGCAAAATGACTCTCCCCAGACAAACTTGGTTCATTATAGCCTAACTGTAATATTACAGTTATTATTATTAATCACACATCTCCATCCCAAAGTTACCTGTCTCCAAGTTATTATCATCCCTTACTGGGCATGTGCTGTATATTCTTTTTGACTATATCTTTAAAAGCAAAATGAGACAATATTACAGAAATCAGTAACATAGATAAGTATGCCTAGAGTCACTCAAGCTTCACCTAAACACAATGAAATAATTAGTATAAATGTTGAGAATGGGGGAAAAGCTGGGGAAAACTCCACTGTGACTGCTGGGACCTGTTGATGAATCTGTCTTCTCCCCCATAGCCTATTGGGTAAGAATCATACTCTGTGCAGGCTGAATATTTTATTGTGGATTAGAGCTTGTCTGTACAATGCTTTGAATACATTTTTGCAATCAGATACTATCGCCAACAATCCTCAAATTTTAACCTGCCACAATTTTATATTAATAAGGAGTGTTATTCCATAAACCATTAGTGTGAGTCCTTCATGGGCAATAGCAGTTGCTGGCAGCAGATACCATACTCAGATAAAGAGGAAGACCTGTTGAGGGTTCTCCCTTGTGCTGTCAGTCAAAGAACCCCACAATCCAAGAGGAATGCTCAGGGCAGAGTCCCCCCAACAGGATCTGACACCAGTTGAGCACAGGGGTCTCATCTTGTCTTGGCACATTGACAGACAAATTAAACACTAAGGGTCAAGGAAACCTCCCCTCTTCATATAACAAACTACAAAGTGAAAACTTATATACTTAACAAATTTACACACATAATTAACTACCTCTCATAACAATGATCTCTGTATTTCTTTTATCTTTCTTTCCAGTATTTAATTAACTAGTACAGCTTTTAACATTACTCAGCTTTCATATATTCACCTTCAAATATTTCTCAAAGACATTTCCTCAAGACTAACCTAATTAATGATTGGTACTCAGAAACTGGAAACCATCAACTATCCCTTTGCAGTGTTTGTCTCTCTTACTCTTCTCACTCTCGCAAATAAAAATGTTCTTGAATCTTCTTCAAAACTACAAAAAAAAGTATATAAACAAATATTAAAATGTATAAACAAAACACTAAGCATACACAGAACTGTTCTTATTTTTCCTCATACCTGCCTTCATATTTATACCCTCATCATCTAGACTTTGTTTGATTTTTATCTTCTGAACTTCTTGCTGCACAAGACAGAAGACAATTTATCATCCAACTCTTGGAGTTACCAAGCTTTTATTGCAGTCCTCACTCACTATCACGATAGGAATATTTACTATTAACATTTCTTTAATGATTGAACAGCAATTTTTGTCTCCAATCAGATAGAGAACTTGGTTATCCAGAGTTCCCAATGCAGTATCCTAAGTAAAAAGTTAACAATCAGTAAATTAATCAATCAATAATGACTAATCAACACCTTAAATAAACAATTAAAGTAAATATTTTCTTTCTTCCTTAATATCTTAGGCACATGAATACCATAGTGAAGGCATGCAAGGGCAATAAAAGTTTATTATTAATATTCATGGGTTGAAGGGGATTAGAAAGAAAATGAAGCAAAGACATGAAGTGTTTTCATTGTGCCTGCTCTAAGTCACTGCAGAATTTCACTTTCTATCTTACTTATTAAGCAAAAGACAAATTACCCTGATGTTAAAGAAATATAGCAGGGAAGAAAATTAAACAAGTGGCCAGTGTACTTAAATATTTAATGTTGCTTCCCTGTAGATACGATTTTCATTTAAGTTTTGCTATTACATTTCTTTAATGAATAAATAAGCAATCAAGCAAGGCAGACTATGTGGAATCACTTCAGCAATTAAAACTCCACTTTTTCTTGTATCTTTAACAATAAAAGTTTACAGCAGCACAAATGTGAGCTCAGTCTTATCACACCATTGGCAACCTGTGTTTCCTTACTTCAGAGAAATGTAATAAAATGGATGGTTATTATATTTTCTTCATTTTTTTCATAGATCCTAGATATTAATGCTAGTAGAAATCAAATGATCATCTTGTCTGACCTGCTTTATATCATCAACCATTACCTTTCATATAGGTACCTTATTTTGAACCCTGCTTTAGAGTTCACTTTAGTTAAAATGCATTTTCGTAAAGCATCTCATCCTCCTTTCGTAAAGAAACACATCCTCCCTTAATCTGAAGTCAGTAGAATCCACTGTTTCTTTTGACAATTTGTTTATGTGTAACCCCAATTTTTAAAATGGAGAAAAGGAAGACCAAGGGCCAGTCAGAATCATCTTGGAGCCTGGCAAGATCATGGAGCAAATAGATTCTACTGTAAACTGTGCTAAGGCAACATGGGAAATAGGGAGATGATTGGTGACAGCCAACATCACTTAACTAAAGGCAATTTATGCCCAACAGACTTTGTCACACTTCTTCAACATGGTTCCAGTGTTTGGTAAGGGAAGAGGAACTGACAGCATCTGCTTGGATTTCTGCAAAGCACTTGACACTGTTCTGCATGACATCTTTGTCTCTAAATTGTAAAGACAGAGATTTGATTGATAGACCACTCAGTGGGTACAGAATTGCCTGGATGTTCACAAGTCAACAGCTCCATATCCAATTGGAAAAGAGTGGTGAGAGGTGTTCCTCAAGTGTTGGTATAGGGACTGAAATTGTTTGAAATCTTTGTTGGCAAAACAGAAGCACTGAGTGCACCCTGAGCCAGTTTGCTGATGATAACAGGCTTTGTGGTGTGGTTCACACTCTGGAAAGAAGGAATGTCATCTACAGGGACCTAGGTAGGCTTAACAAGTGGCATCTGCAAGCCTCATTATGTTCAACAAGGCCAAGTACAAGGTTCTGAACCTGGGACAGGGCAAAAAAAGGCATAAATACAGGCTGGGGTGAAGAATGGCTTGAAAGCAGTCCTGAGGAGGAGGACTTGGGGGCGCTGGTTGACAACAAGTTCAACATGACCTGGCAATGTGCAGTCACAGAAGGCCAACCATGACCTGGGCTGCATCAAAAGCAAAGCAGCCAGCAGGTTGATGGAGGTGTTCCTATCCTTTTGCTCTGCTGTCATCAGAACCCACCTGGAATACTGCATCCGGGTCTGAGGCTCCCCATATAAGAATGTTGACCTTTTGGAACAAGTCCAGAGGAAGGCCACAAGATGACCAGAGGGCTGGATCACCTCTCCTATGGTGACCACCTGAGAGTTGCATTCTTCAGCCTGGAGATGAGAAGGCTCCAGGCAGACATTTTAATCTCCCACTACCTAAAGGAGACTGACAAGGATGCTGGAGACATTTTAGAAGGACCTGAAGTGATAGGCCAATGAATAATGGCCTTAAATTGGCAGAGGATAGGTTTAGAATAGAATTTGTAAAGAAATTCTTCACTGTGAGGTTGATGAGGCACTGAAAGAGAATGCCCAGAGGAGTTGTAGATGGCCAATTCCTGGAAGTGTTCAAGACAAAGCTGGAGAGCTTGTTGAGTAATCTGGTCTAGCAGAGGGTGTCCCTGCCCATGGTCAGGGCTCCTGGCTGATGTGCCACATCATTTGTCCACTCTGGTCATGGTGCTCCTGGTTGCTCATGCTCTCCAGGGCTATCTCCATAGGAGTGAGGAGCACCCACCATCACTCTTGGCTCCACAGCTTGACAGCTTCTCTTGTGCAAGCTGCCAACTCTTGGCAGGTGTTGGCATACCCCTAGCATTTCCCTGGCTCAGAAAACCAACTTTGGAATCCCAGTTCTGCTGCAAAACATGCCTGCACTGAAGTTAAATGACTTGAAATTTGTCTTGAATTCATATTGAAAAAGTCCTACTTCTTATTCACATTTTTCCATTTAAGTGATCCTCTGCATCAATTATATTCCTAATTTCCATCAGATGTTAGAATCTGCCTTCTTTGAATCATGGCCTATTTCTGTTATTTCTGCTGATTTTCTTTTATTTGCTTACATTGAATAGAAGTTTTGACCACTATTCAACCATCAATTTCTATCTGAGTGATTATTACCTTGTCATTATCTCTTGTGATGTAATTCAATAATGCATGATCCATGCAAATACCTCACAATACCTTTTGTGCTAAAAAATTATCTTGTATGATTACTTAAATACTTTAATGCTGTTTCACTACTGCCTGCCTGAAACCTTCAGCATTTCTCTGAATGTGAGTTCTCCATTGTATATTTTTTTCTTTCTGCACAGTCTGGACAGACAATGAATAGATCATGGTTTCCATATGAGTGTATGGTCTGTCACAAACTCCTACAGATCTTCCTTTCCAGGCAATGTTCATGATTATGCTTATTTGCAATTATTCTAGGATCCAACTACCCAAACTATTCATAGTTTTACAATAGAGAATGCCTGTTGTAAGTAATGCCATCTGTTATGCCCTCTGCATGTTCCATTTGTTTCTATAAAACTTACATGATTTTAAGAGCCCCCCCAACTGATTTCACAGGTTTCATTCATGTAAAATTTTTCTTGCCAACAAGAATTCCAGTTTGTCTTGTTTGTTACCAATTTTTTCGTACTATCTGGAGCCTAAAATCTACCCCTTTCTTTTTGTTCATCATTGTTCATGATGATCTACATCTCATTTTGCATGTTGACTCCCTTGCTCTTAATTTCATAGTATTTAGCTAGGTCTTTGTGGAGTTTACAGCATAATGTAAAAAACACCACAGTAAGAGCTGTGAGATTAATAAGGACGTGCTGAAAAAATTCTTTCTCTATTCTCTGGTAGCAATGCCCACCTTTTGGATAGGAGACTGCCAGCTGGCCTCTGCTAAGCAGGAGAATGAGGCAGTTTACTTAAGCCAGGAATCTTGCAGAACATCTCAGTCAAGTGAGAGCAGGGAGGTTGAACCATATGATGCATTGTACTGCCTCCTAGCCTTACCCATTCTGTGATTCATAGCAGAACCTGGTCTGATACAATTAGGCACTGACTTCCCACCTGACCACTGCCAACAGCTGCCAAGAAGTAACAAAACTGGGAACATAATTCCAGTGAGTGGGACGTCAACGCAACATCGGTCTTTCTTATCTCCTGCTCATGTGCATGACTGCACTTTTTTCCTTTGGCATTGGTCAAAAAGTCTCTCAAGCACTTCAGTAATGCTTGCTTCACTGCATGTTTTTTTAGGTTGTCAGATTTCTGTAACTCATTTAGAAATTGTTTTCTTTTAAATGAAGTGGATAAAGTGTATGCAGACTTTTCAGCTTTCATAGTTAAAAGCATGTCTAAGACAACAATAAAAACACTAAGAAAGAGAAGAGTATGTAAATGTTAAGCTCCATTGATACTTGTCTGGTATATCTTTTTCCCTAATGCCTTATATTCTATCATTGGTACGCACCAACAAACTAGCATTTGATAAATAACACTGTATCAGAGGAATCTGGGTAATACTGCTCGCATGTCACCATTAAAGGGAAACCTAAGGTACCCAGTGTTAGAAAGCCAAACTGCTTCTGAAGATGATTTCTGAATTCTCTATGTTCATTAAAATATGGATAGAAATTATTGAAGTTCAAGTATTAATAAGTTTAATTACCATTGGTGCTTTAGGCTATGAAACAATCTACCATTCTCTGCCTCTACATTGCCCACACAAAGCACAGTTGCAAGGATGTGGTAAGTGCCAGATGTATGTTTCTCTCTGTGAAGCATTCAATGCCACTGCTCCTTAGCAGCCTCTCAGAGCAGGTTGAGATGAGGGTAATTGTGACCATCATATTCACAAGACAGATCACATGGCAGCAAAATCAGCAGAGAAACAGGGGATGAGGACCCGCCAAGGACTTGCTTCTTCCCAGGCAGACATTTTGCATGGCATTGCAAAAGTACATGGTGATATTGATCATTCAATGAATTAATGTGACCCCTTGATCCCTTGTGGGCGAGAGAGTTGCGAGATAAAGTTGTAAAGAAAAGGTGGAGTAATATATGATTAATTATTTTTTAACTGTCGACCTCATATATATGATACTTTACATTATATTATCAAATCATCAACAATTAAAATTAAACTATTATATTTTTAAATAGTTATTAAACAAACTTAATTTTATATAGCTAAAACCTTTCACACATGCCAAAATTTCTTTAGTGTGCTTCAATTTACAGGCACTATGTAATATCTGTAAAGGAAAGGAAATACTACAGGTGAAACCAATTGGAATTGGAATGGCAAAAGATGGTAGAAAATAAAGACTTCTTGAAAAAAAAAGTTGGGCTGTGAACAGAATTATGAAAGAGTACGGAATTAATGGAATTCCTCAAAAACATAAGAGAGTATTTGAAATTATTTCGACTGAAAAGCAAAAAGAAAGAGAATTATTCTACTGAGGTTGCTTAAAGAAACCAAAACAGCTTTCAATTACAAGTCAAACAGATAGGAATTTCTCTACTAAACATTATTCAGCTATTTCTGCAGCTAGCTTTTCAAATCAGGTCAATATTGGCCGGCCAGTGAATTCACAAGCAGCACAGTATGTTAAAAATGAGCCACAGACATTAAAAATATGGTTGTGGATGATGTGCAGAACTTACTTTTCCAATGGGAAAAAAAGACAAATGCAGAAAAGAAAAAATTATTCTCAATGTCTGGGAAATATGAAAGCATGATGCATTTCTTTAGTTGGAGAAAAAAGTCCACCTGAGAAAAGATTTTAAAATTCAATTGAAAATAAGAACAGAGAAGTTTTGAGCACGCATAGGTGAATACAAATAAAGACCTACAAGGAAGAAAAAAAAGCGAAAAGTAATAAGAGATCTAGAGATCTGTGCAGATATTATAGGTCTGTGTACAGGACCCTGTATGCTAAAAAAGTCAAGCAGAAAGCCAAAGAGCATACCATGAAGTAGGATAGTCATGTACTTAAAGATTTGTACTAATTTGTCTGGAATAATACAGAACTAGTATGTTGATGCATAAAAATTTATAATTTTCGTAAAATATGTGCTAAAATATGTGGTCTAGTAAGGCTGGCTGAAGGATGGGATAGCAGAAATATTTTGGAGAGAATGAAACCAAAAGATAGTGCTACTCAAGACAAGAACTCAGTTTGACTGGCTTGGACTAATGAACTAACTTGAAAAACTAAGATTGATCTGGCTGAAATAATAAAGAGGGTTTTGATTAATTCTATCTAGTTTTAGGTATGTTTTAAGAAGAATTTCTTTGATATCTTAATAAGCAGTTAAAAATTTGCATGACATAACACCAGAAAATATGTGCCATACAATGCAAGAGAGAGACTAATTCCAAATTAGCTTATAGTGAATAGGAAGAGAAATTTGTCTTGCACGACAGTCTGCATGAGAAGAAACAATTCTTGCAATGGTCACCTGAGATATAGAGCAGAAACGAGGAACACTTCAATCATTGCACTTTCTTTAGGGCTGCAGATTTCCAAGGTAGTGTATAAGACTGATGGAAGTGAATTATGTGAATTTCTCTGTAATTTGCTTCACAGAAACATCAATGTTAAACTTTGTTTAAACCACATCCAATAAAGACTTGTGGAAACTAATTGACTGTGAAGAGAAGGTTGTAAGATTTTACTGAGGTGCCAGGATACAACTTTGATTAATTGGATATTAAATGACACTCAGTTATTTGACTAGTCGTGAATTAATCTCTTTTCTTCCTGTTGATAGGTCTCATACCTCATTTATCACTATGTCAGACGTTTGATATATGGTATTAAATAATTTTGAACATTTTTTAGATTACTCAATTATAAACCTTGTGACTGTTTAATCTCATATCATTTGTTTGATGACAGCCCGTTACATTAAAAGGTCTAGAGGAATCTAATGACTCAGTTATGAAAATTTTGCACTTAGCAGCAATTAGAAAGAACACCTGGTTGCAAGTAAAAGACAGAAAAGCAGTTTCTTAGAGATGCTCTCATTGCAGAATAGAAGAAACATCAGGGTTTACAGAGTGGGTTAAAAAAAGTGCAAATCTAGAGAGACCAATGAAAAAAGTGGAAAGACACATTGTAGGACAGATCATATTTTATCCTGCAGTGCTTTGTTATGAAAAACCATGAACAGAAATAATAAAATGATGAAACTATGTGTCCATGGAAATGTCCAAAATTTGCCAGAGTGGATACTTTCCCATTCCAAAACAAGTCCAAAATAAAGGTATTTAATGGAGGAGTAAAACAGGCAGTGAACAGGTTATGTGAACAGCTTATGTAAACATACCGATTTTTTAAGTAGTTAGAAAAATTTCAGCTATATTAAGGTCCACAGACTTTTGTTTCAGTTTGGGTATATTTTTCTTAAGCACAGATTAGAAATGCATCCTATAATCTTGCATTTTAATTCACTTAAATTAACTAGCTGTGTCCTTATAGGTCACCACTGATACCAGTTATACCTTCAAATATTTATGTAGAATGAATGGAAGTGCCATGGCTTTTCTGCCACAAGATGAAAGGCAGGAGAGGAGGAAGGGAGAAGTGTGATAGGTCCTCCTTATTTTTACTGCATTGCGCTGCTTCTCCAAGGGGATCCACAAGGGATCCACAAGCTGCTCCCAGAGAGAGAGATGAGACAAGGAGACCCATGCTCGTCTGTTGTCCCTGTAGGCCCAGGATCAAGATGTCATGGTATTATTTGCCAGTAACAAGAACAAAAACATGTAAGACATAATTAAATAGAAAAAGTAAAGTAAAATACTAGTAAAAATCTATAATAATAATGACTAATGCAATCGACATCTGGCACCACTTAACATTTATATAGAGTGATTGAGCTGACTAATTGAACTTTTGTTTCTTAATTTTTATGACAAGGATTAGTAAGTAAAATGCAAGCAAATGAAGTTTGGAATTTTTTTAATATAAATACATCTATTATTTATATTATAATTTTCAGGAACTGCTGGAATGATTCATGACTTTGTGAGCTTAGTTGTCTCAAAATATGTAATTTGACTACAGGAACAGTAAAATTACAGACCAAAATTGTCCTTGATTTTACCCCATTTCACTATGCAAACTCAGAAACTTTGTTTCCTTTCTTTTCTCATTTTTTGCTGCCATGGAGATGATTTTACTTTGTGTAAGTAAAGCCAAAGAGAAGAGCTAGGTCTGAGAAAATATTATGGTAGAGCATAGTGTCCAAATTTAATTTCCTTATATACTGTCAACACAGATCTATAGTGTACTGTTTTAGAGACAGACTCTGATTTTGAGCTTTTTGATTTCCAGCTGTTCTATATTTCCTCTGAAGAAAAGGTGATAATCCACATCGATGTGTGTAATTTTGAAACAATTTGAGTCACAGACCACTATTATGATAATCAGAATCTGGAATTAACTGTTTAACAGTTAGGCTAGAAAATGAGAATGTAGTTTAATAGTGCATTACATACATGATATTCATCCAAGCTGAAGAGGAAATCTACTGCAAATACCATTTACAATTTCAGCAAATCATGGCTGACCTAGTTATGAGAAACCCATAACTACTAAATCTGCAGATAACTTCCTGAAGTATCTTTCATGCATGTAGCTTTGTCTCTGTTAAGATAACTAGGAGAGCCTAGCAAATGTTACAGTAAAAAATTTACGTCCATACAAATGATGCCAAAAATACGGCTACACAAGACTTGAGGATTTTTAGCATATAGCCAGTTGTTAAAAAACACCCAGTAGCACCTAAACTGTGATTCAAAGAGATGCTTCATTCCCCAAACACCTGCAAACAAACAACATCCATCGCCTCCCTCAGGCCTAATAGGAGACTTACTCTCACTCATTTCCAAACTTGCAGACAACACACGTCTTGTACTATCTCAGAAGTGTCCTTTAGAACTACGTAGGGAAAAAAAAGGCCCAAAAATGTTGATATTCAAGGAGAACTGATAAAGCTTTGTTTTTTGGGCTCTATACCACTTCAGTAGTATGGAAACAGGAGAAAATCTACTCCTTAGGTCATATACTTTACACATCATAACAAAAACTTTTGTTGATGAAAGTATACCCATTTTGGATACCAAAAAATTGTGTTACATGGTCACATAGGAATGCTTAGCTCAAGATGGTGCATTGTGAAAGAGCATAAAGCTGGGAATGTTTTGAAAGCTATGTCTCTCCATGTTGATTTTTTCTTGTCTGGTGATAAGGAAGTCAAAGATAATAAGGCAAAGTTATGTGACACATTGTAATTTCCAGTTAGAAGCTCCAAAAGCTATGAAGGTGTATTGCACTATATCTTCATTGAAAGCAGCAAAGGCAGAGAGCTGTCCTGAGTTCAAAATCTTTATCATGGTCAAGGTGAACTTATTTTTCTCCTGTCTCTTGAACCACTAATGAGAGACTATATTGATCTTTGTCCCAGCAAGCCCTGATAGGAAGAGATGACAAAGTAAGCCAATATAATTTCATGAAGGATAAACAAAAGGCTCCCAAAGTCTTTTATCTGATGTACACTTACAAGGCATAATATTGCAAGTAGGGCCAAATTTCTTATGCATGATACCCATGGCAGCATTCAACAGATAGAATGTTGCTGCAAATAACAGGATATAAGGGACTGGCAGGCCATATCCCAAACAATGCAAGATCTTAACCCTGTTACGAGGAAGAGTGTTTGACATAAGGTTGTGACATACAGGTGGCATTGTAGGAATACAGTTTAGTAAGGAATACAAATTCTCCCTTATAAGGCAAATTCTCAACTGAAGTTTATATAATCTGTTTCAAATTAATTATTCAAGGTACTTATATGCAGCGCCACATTGAAAAGATGATTCACATTATGCTATCACTATATTAAGAAGAAAAGCAATTAATTTAAAAATAGCCATAGAGAGCACATAATTGCCACTCCAGCTGAATCAACACCACCTTAGTATAATCCTCAAATCCCATTTAAAGCCGTGGGGCCATAGTATCCACTGTGAAAGCACTTATGGACCGACTCTCCCTACCCAGCCTAACGTGGGCCTCCTGTGTCACTCTGCCATGGACCAATTTCAGCCCAGATGGGGCCATCAGTCCCTGCCCTAGTGATGCTGGTGGAATGTTAATATTTGGTTCTTGTCTTCTGCTTCTCCTGGACAGACCCTGAGCCTGGTTTCTCAGCTTGCAGTTTCTGCTGTGGGTCCTTGTGCCTGGCACCCTTCTCTACCCATCACACTCAGATGATTCTTGCAGTGGGCATCACTTTGGTGGATCATCCTTGGCTTCTGGCCCATCTTCCTTCACTGAGCAGCCTGGAACTCATTCTCCCTGGCCAGGTCCTTTGAAGCTACCAAGAGCACAGATGTTCATCCACTTCAAGTTGCCTCTGTGTAATGGTTGGAAAGCAAAACAAATTAGAGGCTCCAAGTCAGAAATACAATTTAATAAGAAAAAGAAAAAAAAAGGTAAAATAAAATAAATGCAATAATACAA
>JBBMKD010000170.1:55370845-55465641 GCA_037834095.1 Argya squamiceps | reverse complement strand
CAACAATTGGTTTCAACAGATGATGAAGAGGGTGATAGAATACTTTGTGCATATCTTATTCTACAACCCAGGACACCCTGTGTGAAAATGTTTTGAGTTTAGGACTGGGTATGCAGCCATCAAACCACAGACAGCTTTTTGTCCTGTAGAATTTTTAATTTCATTTTGGTTTTCTGGGGTCATTTATCTACCAATTCTTTGATTAGAAATGGAAGTAGGAAAATTTGGCATTTTTAACACTTTTCTTATGTTTCATTAAAGAATTTATGCTTTAGGAAATTATGTTATTTACAATGTACTTACTCCTCCACCCAAGATGCATGCTCTCTGCATGCATCAGACAACAATTCACAATAAAAACATTATAAACTGAAAACAATTCACAATAAAAACATTATAAACTGAAAAAATGCAGATCTAACGAAGTAGTTTATTGCCTTTGGTATGTGATTGCTGAAGTGAAGTAAAAATTTGTCACAAGTGTTTCTGCTATAGTTGTGAGAAGACTTGTGGGATATTTTCTTAAATGGGATTAAACTGCAGCATGATTAAGATGAACCGTTACTTCATAAATATTCTTAGATGTAAAAAGTGTTGCTTGATAAAAAGGTCCAAACGTATGACAGAGAAATGATGAGAGAAAAAGGAATGTCCTTACTTCAAACAGCTTCCAGCAGCTGCTGAACAATGAGGACCCTGAAGCCTTGTCCTTCATCAGACCCTCAACTGCTTATCTTGTAGAGTCAGAAATAAGAAAAGCCTCAAAGAGTGAATGAGACTTCCCTTCAGCCAAGAATAACACAGGCAATGTACATCAGCATCAGTGAATTCTGGATAATTAAGCACCAAGAGGCTTCTTTCCACTGTGATGAATGAATGGAAAAAAAGAGAGGAAACTTCTCCTCCTCTTGCAGAGCAAGGATAAGAGCTCATAAAAAAAGCCAGACCATCTCCTCACCCAGCTTCTGTACCATTACACTCACTGAGATGAACAGAGGACATTCCTATTTTGGGAAGGGACTATTTCTCCACTGCTGGGTCACCTTTGGGTCAGCAGTAGGGCAAGGGTTCAAGAACTGCCAGTGACGATCCTGTGTTTCAGGAGAGGTGCAACTTTCTGAGTGCCATAAAGCTTCCTACTTTTTCTTCTCTTCTTAATGGCTAGAATATAGAACAAGAAGATAAAATCACACTTTTTTTTTTAAATGTTACGTCAGCAATACCATTTTTGTTTTGTGTTTATCTAGCTGACGCCTTTTACTCCAAACTCTCTCCTTTCGTTCTTGAAAAACCAAATTAGCTGCATATGTATCATCTAATGGTCAAAATAAAGAGCAACACAATGATGAGTTTGGCAGGGTTATAATGGTGGAAGGAGGATCATCTAAATGTCCTGTATGTGTTTCCTTTCCTCTCTTAGTGCTAAGATTCAGAAACCTTGGCTTGATGATACAGAAACAAGAACAAATAAACAAGATAAAAGGAGAAAAGGAAAGAGGAGAACTGTGAAAAAGCTTGTTGGCATTACAATGAATGATATTACATTTTTGTGACCCAGTCATGTTTGTTATTTATAAAGTGTAGTTTTAAAGTAGTGTTTTAGAAATAAGCAAAACTGTTGCATTAAAAACAGATATCCTTTTTGACTTCTAGTTCACTCCACAAGATTTCTTAAACCTGAGGGAAAATATATGCCTACGCCTTACTAGACAAAGGTGAAATTTAAAATGAACAAACTAACGCCATCTGTTAATGTCAGAGTGTATCACACTCTCTGTTTCTATCTGTTGGTTTATAGCCATAACAGAATGTTAAATACTCATAGAACGGTGGACTGAACATCTGTGCCTATTAGCGGTTATACCAATACACTTAACTTTGGTGTTGATTTTTAGGAATGTTTTGTTGCCTGTAAGGCATGGAATATGGAACATTTACTGTTTGAATCATTGTGAACTATTAATATGATGAAATATAAATGTGGCTACCAGTGATTGCTGTAAAGGAACCAGGTTTGATATCCCTATCTTGTCTTCCATTCTTGTGTTCCCCTCTTTGCTATTTTGGTACGCTGATATAGATAAGGCAGGTTTACTGAAGTGTAATATAAAAAAACCAAAATAATTCATTTGTTGATGTATCTCAAAAGGAAGACACTACATTTCCTCTTCAAGAGATGATAGATTAAAAATTAATTCCATTCATGAAGTAATTAAATAATTTTGGGGAATTGTTACTGTATAATTTGGTTGATATTAGTCTGTTTTCATAGTGGGAACAGACAGGGATATTTTGAAATTTCCCCTAATGGAAATCAGCTATAAACTTATTGTTAAGACCAAATCAATTCCATACTTTACCAGAGCCAAAATATCTATACAGAGAAAATAAATCCTTCCTTCTTCATAACAGTTACAACAGCACCCCAAGGTCATTTCTACTACTGAATGCACAGGGGAACACACTGATAGTCTTAATTCAGAGAGGGATTTTCATCATTGGAATATATAATAGCACAATTATCTGCCTTGTCCTTCTCACCCTGAACCCAATGGCTATAAGATGATTTGGACTGGACTATTTTAAAATCATTTTATGAGTTATGGCTTTGACAGTAGTATTGTTTGATCTTTTACCAGATTGGGTTTGTTAATTTGTTTGGGTTCTTTTCTGAATGGATGTGTTCATTTAAAAGTAGTATTATTAGTAATAATAATACTCTAGTTTTGTAAAAAGACTTTGTTCAGAAGTGTGCTCCTGAAGATGCCAACACTTAATAAATGTTTGTATATTAGTTGTTCAATTTATGTAGGAATACAAGATTCTTTCTATACCCTGGGTTTCAATTTTAAAGTTCTTGGTCCTCTTTATATCACAGTTTCACAACATTTCCCATGAAAACAGTCTTTTGAGGGTGATGGCTTAGAAAAAGAGACAAGCTCTTTCTACCAAGGAAAAAACTATGCATACTCAAAACAACAAAGAAATTTTTAAGGATTTTTTTTTTTTTTTACTAATAACCATGCAAATATTTGAAGGACTGCATGTTGAATAAATAGGAATAGACATAATTTTCAGCCTCCCAAGAACACGCCCAGCCCTGGTAAAAAATACTAGGTTAGGTTCTGTAACAAACATTATTTATTGTTAAAGTATTTATTATTTTATTAATCCTTTAAGTCACATGGATATAAAAAATTTAAATATGCGTCTATTAAGTTATCAGATTATTTTCAAAGTAACTTGAAATAAATTTTTAAAGTGCTATCATATTTTTCCTTCTTTGGTAACAATTTTTCTTGTTTGTTTTGGAAGTTAATGGTATAACATATGCTTCTGTCAGTGATATATCAACAAACTGTATTTATACTGAATTGCATGTTCTCCTAGCCCACCACAGCTGAGGTCTGATTGAGACTATAGCCCCAAGTGACTATAAACCAAACAATTATTCTTGAGACTAATGTGTATGCTTCCTAATGATTGTCAACATTAAACTCTCACTTGGAAAGACAGCCAAAACTCCCTTTTTTGTTGCTCAAGGCATAAAAATTCTGTGGAACATTTTTAAAAATGATTGTGGGTGACCAAAATGCAATTTAAAACTTCAATGGTTTTTGCTCAGGGTTGCTTGCTTACTTGTAATTGTTTCCAGAAAGTTTGTTTGGAAATTTGTTAGATTATATATCACATGCAATAACTCTATATGCCAAATTCACTGCTGTAATACTTGGCACAGCAGTTGATTATGCTTATTTCAACACCACTTAAAATAGTTAGTTCTTTATGTAAGCAAGAATAAAGGTGATTTCAGCCTATGGATCTCTTTTCCACATGCAATAGCATTAAATGAGTTGTAGCAGGAGATATTTCTAACAATATTTTTTGCAATTTACTGTGGTACTTTTCCTCCTTGCTAACAAAAGTAAGCATCTTTCTTTTCATTTTGCGTTCCTTTCTTTCTTGTTTATTTTAAAGTATTTTTTTCATACCTGCAATTGACTTCAGATTATTTAAACAGAGAAATCATTTACACATAGAATATATGTGCAAGTTTTCCTAACACCTTAATGTAATATAGCTCAGACAATATTTTAAAGTTTTTGATTTTGGAGAACAACAATAACAGCAACATAAACACAATTTTTAAATATTAATTTATAAAATAAAATTTTGTTCTCTATTACTGTTCTAAGCAACAATTGCATGTCTGTGGCAATTCCTTCTGATATCTGAATTTGTAGAATCAGACAGTCATTTAGATTTGTAGGTACCTCTCGAGGTCATGTAGTCCAAACAAGGACAACTAAAGCAGGCTGTCCAGGAGTGTGTCCAGATCGATTACGAACATCGTGACGGATGGAAACTCCACATCTCTGGGCAACTTGTGCCCACTCAATTAAAAAAAATAAATTCCTAGTGCATAATGTAATTTTATATATTTTAATCTGTGTTTCTTGCTACTTGTCTCATCAGTGGACACTACTGAGAGGAGTCCAAGCTGAACTCTCAGTACCCTCATCCAGCCCCAGTATCAGACCCCCTATTCTCAGCCTCTCCCTATCTGGCTGATACTTCAGTCCTTAACTATGTTAGTAGCCCTGCACTGGGCTGCAGTCAAGTCTTTCTTGTCTTGGGGACCCCAGAAACAGGCACAACACCACAGATGTTTTTCAGCAATGCTGAGCAGATCACTTCCCTCAGCCTGCTGACAACTTCCTTCATCAAGCAGCCCAAGATACTACTGGCCATGAGGATGCAATGAAAGCTAATGATCAGCTTGTTGTCAAACTGGACTGTGAAAAGTAGACATCTGTGGCTGATATAGTTTTCCTGAGGTGATATTTTCCATCTCAGCCTGGGAAGAGAGCTAAAGAAGTATAAATGTAGAGTGTTTACAGGAGTTTGTTTTCTCTATATAAAAAGTGGCTAGACAGATAAGCCAGGTTGTGAGGATGGGTTGTAAGCCAGGTTTGTCTCAGAGGTAGTTATTATTTTTTTATAGGACCCCACAGGTTTCTGTGTTTTGGGTGTGTGTCTAAGAGAATCTTAATGAGCCATTGGTGTTTTGATTATTGTTGAGCAGTACCTGTACAGCAACAAAGTTTTTCCTTTTTCCCACACAGTCATCCCAGTGACCAGGCCAAGAGCGGACAAAATGTTCAGAGGGGACACAACCTGGAGAACTGACCTATATTGCCAAATTATTCCATGCCAAATGCTGTCATACTCAGCACTAACACTTAAGGGAGGTGGCTTTGAGGTAGGTAAAAATTGCTTGGAGACTGTCCGGGTGTCAGTCAGCTTATGGAGGTGACTGCCTTTGGACAACCTTTTTCCTTCTTCTTTCCTTCATGTATTGAATAATCTTTATCTTGACTTGTCAGTGTCCATATTCTCAAGCTCGGCCAGCCCCGGCACTGCTGCAATACCAGCGGGACTTGGCCGGTCAGCAGCGTCAGTGAGACGATGGCAGGAGGATGAAAGGAGGGACTCTCAAGAGGTTTGGTCACAATGAGTTTATTGGAACTCCAGCATGGAGTCCTCACCTTGGGACGTTAGCCTCTGAGAGAGACCAAAACTGACTCCGGGGAGGATCTTTTAAAGGGGGGTGTAACACAGGGGAGGGTCCAACCAGGGACCAATAAGATAAGAGGCGGAAGTGGCTCATAACATTAACAGACATATATAATAGCCATACAGTGGACAGTAGGAGGTGACAGCCTGGATCCTGTCCAATCACTTGACGTCTCTCCTAGAATCTTCCAGAAGCAGGGAGAGACCCCCAAGTGATGGACAGGACCAGAGGGTTACATGACAGGTGATGGACAGATAACTGTCTCTGGGGGGGAAAACCTAGGAAGAACCAGAACCAATCATAGAACTGTAGCTGGGGAGAAGATCAGGAGAAATCAAAAGTAGGTAACAGAAAGGGTACATGGAACAAACCATCTTACAGAGGAACATTAACTGATGAATTAACATTAAATTAAAAATGCACCCCCACATTGACTTACTCTGTTTTGCTCTTCCTGTCCCAGTGAGGCTGGGGGTGTGAGCAGATAGCCAGATCGTGCTTAGCTCACTGGCCTGAATTCTGAACACACCACAAATATTCATACTGCAAGTCTGCATTTCCCACCCCTACTGCAGTTCTGATTTCCAGGTAACATAAGGTTTAGATAGATTCAGTAGTTTTCTGATACACAAATAACATACTGCTAAGAGCATGGGGTTTCCAACTGTATAGACATCTTATATGAAAATACCTTTCAATAAGGAAGATCCAGATCTTTTAATTAAAAATAATCATGAAGATTTAGTGTGAGCAACCTGCATATCAATTTTGTGCAGTATCAGCCAAGACAATTTACCTTCTCTGTCAAAACAATTCAAATTGTAGGCAATTTACTAATGTGATTTGCATGACTTTTCAGACTATGCAAAATAACTTAACTATGTATTATTCATAATAATCTACTGCAGGAATGTTATTGTCAAGTAGGCACTGTTGATCTAGCACTGTCATGTTCACTTTCAATGTAATATTTCTAATACAAGCCTCAGAAATTCTTGGTTCAAAAGAAGTTATAAAAGGAGACAGAATGGGACACTTGCTTTTAGAAATCTACAACTTCAGTAACCTGGAGACACAAATTCAGTTAAATAGTATTACTATTCCCAAAGCTGTGCAATAAAATTATGAAGAAAATAAAGAAAATTTATATGTTTTAATGCAAGAGAAATCTGCAATATTTTTAATGATTTTATTGATGAAATACCTGAAGGAAAGTAATTCAAAGGAGTTTTTAGCTGAAGGAAAGTAAAGCCTATTAAATCCAGAATTCTATATGTGTTGCAAGTCGGGTCAGGAAATATTACAAGCAAAGAAAGACAAGTTTTAAATGGCTCTTCTTGAAAGTTGTACCCAGGGCAGCGCACCTGAGAATGGCCCTTTTTGAACAACAGGTAAACAATATGTTCAAGCACTTTTGTTAAAAAAATAGAAAATTTTAGAGCTATCTACACCTTCAAATAAGGGAATTCAATATAAAAATTAACACTTTTTACAAAGACACAGAATAAACATGAAAGAAGCAGAAGCCAAGCCAGAGTTACAATAGGTAGTGCAAAATCCTTATTGTGAAATAAGGTTTAACAGAAGTCAGTCAAGTGCAGAGTAGAAAAGATTTGATAAGTATTCCTTTGAATAACAAAGGTGAAATTTACAGTTCTTTTGATGCATTTTATTTCATGAGATATTCACTATAAACAAGTTCTCACTCTTTCTCACAAGTTATGTTTTTGCAAAGGATTTGGTTTCCAAAAATCATCTATAAATGAGGATGCATTTATTCATACATGGTATTTATTTATTACATTTCTCTGAGAACAATTGTAGTAGAATGTACTCCCTTGCACATCTCATAAAAAATGGAAAAAGAATATAAAAATTGAATATAAATTATGACTGGTTTCTACCTTTATTGAGAATGCTATGTTTAAATATGAAGTATGAGTACAATTGTAACATGTTTCTACCTAAGACAAGGAAGACAGGAAAACATTTAAAATATCCTCACAGCTCCAAGTGCTGCATATCACTTGCTCCGTTACATTTTCTAATGAACTTGCACTTGCATTATACTTTATAAAGATTAGATCCCTTTCTTACTAATCTTACAATTTCTGCTATTGACCATAAGCTTTGAAATCCATCTACTCAACAGAAACAGGGAAAGAACATTTTTTTAAGAACAATGAACAATAACAATCATCTATTATTAAGTAGAGAATATGTTATTAGTTCAAGCACTTGATTTCTAAGGTTGCTGACACAAGTTCTCCTCTTCTCTGGGCTGTGCTTTCTGGAGAATTTACTCTATGCAATTTGTGAGGCTGGGATTGAGCTAATCTCCATCACAGCATTCTGTATGGTGCTGTGTTTTCCATTTGTTGCCAGAAGAGTGAGGTTAACGCAAATATTCAGATATTCTCTCTCTCATTAAACTGTCTTATCTCAATGCACAACTATCCTCTTTTACTTTCTATTTTCTTCTTTTCCCAAAGAAGAATATCTTGGTTCAGCTGAGTGGGTGTTGGCCAGGAACAAACTGCCAGGGTTGCATGGTTTTTAACTGATCTGTAAATATTCTGTGGTGGAAGATGATCAATACCTCTACTCATAAACAGAGTGGAGAAACAGGTGCTTCAAGTTATTAAGCTGTTATCTTGACTTCAACACTATTTTAAGTCGTACAACAAATTTTGATGTAAAGAATCATTTGGAATGCAATGGTAAATAGGGTATGACATATTTTCAGCATGATTTTATGAAGTCTATATTGTATCAAATAGCGTAACTTTCTCTGATAAGATTTGTTAGATAGCTTAATGCTGTGGAATCAATCTATTTAAATTTAGGTACAGAAATTAGATAGTACTCCATAGGAGGTTCTTACTTTAAGTAGAATTGTCAGGATTTTTATGAGTGCTACAAAACAGAGAAGGAAATAGGTGAGAGTTTTTGTAATTTTGGACTATACTGGTTAGGACTTTCCTCTAATACAGGAGATGATAGCATCATTGTGTAGGATGAATTAAATGACAGTGTTGAATAGTACAAAATAGAATGAAATTTAATAATACAAAGTGAAAAGACGTGTATTTTTTTCTATTTTGTGGAGAGAGGTTTGCAGGCTTCCATGAGTTTTCTTCTCATAAGGAGAGAACATATCAAACAATTTTGGAGGATAAATATCAAGATACAGATGAACTACTTAGCTTACAAAATAACAGCAGCACAAGATCAGAAACACTATAAATTAGTAGTGAATATATTTTGATGACGAAGTGGAAGACAGTTTCTAACAATGTGAAGAGTGATGGCCACTCTTGTTTAATGCTAAGTGAAATAGATATTTTGTAGTTCTTTCTAAGTCAGACATTTTTACTTTGTTGTCTTTGCCTGATAAGTCCATTGCTGCAGGTTGTCTCTTGAGTTCTTTGCCACCAAAGCTCATTAACTCCATAACGTTCATCATCTATCAAAAATAGTGTCATGTGAAGGAATTATATCCCAGATAAAAGGAAATTACATATGAAATAAAAATATTGTCTGTTTAACCAAGATGAGATTTTATTAAATACTCATCAATATAATACTTTATAGATATTATTATTTTTACTGTGGTACTGAAGAGGTGAGAGGAAGTATCAGGAATTCTCTTTACTACATATGGACTAAGAGCCTAATGTAGTACTTTTTCAAGTTTCTAAGAAAAATAAAAAATGTGAGCACAAGCAGTTGAAAATGTGGTTCTGTGAGATATTGCCTACTTCAACGTGGTTTTATTTTTAGGTTTCCCAGAATAGATGTCTCTTTGGAAAGCCTTACCCAGTTGTTACCTAAGGGGCAAGTAGATTTTGGAGTTTAAGTATAACAGATGATTTTACTCATAGTCTAAACAATTTTAAAAATGCTGTTATCACTCAGAATGGTTACATATTTAAATACATGAAGAGTAAATCATCTCTGAGAGATAGAAGCTATTAATTTCATTGAACACTTCTTGCCAACATTTACCTACAGATAAGGAAATACATTTTAGTTGAACTTAACATTCCAGTCAGAATATCTGTGAAGAGAGAAGCCAAAAGGGAAAAAGTACATCCTTATGGCTAGAGAGGCATTCACAGAAACAAATATCTCTCTGTAATGCTATACAGAACTTCACTTATTCTTTCTGAATTTCCTTTTTGTTCATAAAATATTCCATTTCACATTAGTACATAGGATAAATAAAATGTACTCGTCTTTAAAGGCTACCAGTCATAAAAAAACCCATGAATGCCTTTATTTGGTCTGACTGATAGGGTTCATTTTCCCTAGCAGCCCTCACAGTACTGTTCAAGCCCAATACAGTATTCCACAAAAACAAACCAACAAACCAAACCAACCAAACAAAAAAGAACATAAAAGTCTGTTATCAATTAAACATTGTTTAACATTTTCATTTTTTTTGTTGTTTATAAGCAAAGATTTACAATGGGAAATATATTATGAATATTTAGCATTCATAAAATTCTGCCTCAGATGTGTACTATCCAGGAGTAATACTGAAACAGCTACACAGTCATTACTAAATTTGTGAGCATGTGCATCACTGGTCTCAGGACTGCTCAAGTATAACACTTAGACTTGTCAGGAGTTTGAAATTCTCTGAGACCAGTGCTGTAGATCTGTCCTTTAGAAGACACTATCTGCCTTCTGGTCTAACTTATGACATGAAATTACCTGTGTCCCTGCTCTGCTCAGGGAAGTGGAGGAGTTGGGAATGAAGGAGTGAAGTCGATCCTAGAAAAAAAAAATTAATAAGGCAAGTCTGTTTTGCCCATGATGGTAATTGGTAGGTGATCTCCCTGTCTTTATCCTGACCCACAAGTTTTCCCATGTTATTTTCTCCCCCTGCCCTGTTGAGGAGGGTGAGTGAGAGAGCAGCTAGGTGGGCATCTGGCAGCCATCCAAGGTCAACCCCCTTCAAATTTAAACTCATATATGAATGATTTGTGAAACTCATAAGTGTTCTGGGTTTTTTTCCAAACCTGGACAGACCAAAGGCCATGAAGCTGTCAAGTGCTAGATATATAACAAACCTTGCACAGGATTTCAGTGTTCATCAAGGGTATTCAATAGACTGTTAATTGTACTGTGGAATAGTTAACATGCTGATACTGACTGTGCTGAATATGCTTTTCCTAAAACAAGAAATTCACACTCATGGCATAGTAAAAAAGAACCTGAGAATGCATACTCGCATTTGATTTAACCCTTGGTTTTATCTACATCAATTTTAATTTTAATTGAGATATAAAAAATTCAAGTTCTTTGGAAGAAAAAAACATGACAATCAAAGATAATTTTCCACAGCAGGAAGATCCTTCACTATGTGAAATAAATGAGAGAACTGTTATCTATTTAGGTGAATGGTCACTTAGACCCAAATTTGCAACAGCATATGAGAGTAATTCAATATATATATTTTTAGTACTTAGTAGAGCCTGAAAATTTGTGCTTTCCATGAGGCATAAAGATAAAAAATGCACATTTTAAATTATAATCTAGATGTCTTCATTAGAAATTATTTTGATGGACTCAGAGCTTCTTATCTAAAAAGGATGGTATCAATTCTCCTTAGCCAGAATTTCAGAATAGGTGTGGCAAGACACTAAATGAAAATGATGAGGTGAAGCAAAAAGCAAAAATGCTCACATAGCAAACTTTGTCACCCTAAGAAAAACATGAGGAGTCCAAGAGTTACTTTAATACTTTTATTTCTTCAGATAAATTGATTTTTCTTTTATATGGCTTTCAGTGTGACAAAATGTACTTTTTAAAATATATATTTCATGTTTTTTTCATCATATTAAGCCCAAAGGAAATATATATTAACTTTGTAAAAGCACTGGGGTTTATATTTTTACCTTATTGCTCATAAAACAGATTAGGGTTGAATATAATTTTTTTTGAAATAACATCCTCAATGACTCACAAGTGATAGTGAACCTGCATTCATCTGAGCTCTTGTTTCCATGTCTTAATCTTGTTCTTTCCCAGAACAATATTAATAACTTGGGAGGGCCACAAAAGTTATGCCCTTGGTTTAAACAAAGTGAAGTAATTGGAGTATTAAAAGCACAACACTCTGTTAATTTTTTTTGTTCAGTTATAGATTGGTAGCAAAACTAAGGTGTTGCAATACATCACACCAATCTTTCTCTGATCAGAAGTTTCTAAGCTTTCTATGTAATCATTTTTTTTGTGACTTTTAGTCTTAGAAGAATATTAGATGAATCCTGGGAACCCTCCATTATCCTGAGTTCAGGGAGATTTTCACTTCTGTTAATTTCTTTGCTGCCTTTCTCTTCTTAATCCTTTTATCCACCAAAAAAATTTCCACATCCTGGGTTGAATTCAAGATTTCTGGTAAGAAAGTTTACAATTCATTATATTCACTTATTTCTCATTGAAAAGTCTACTTCTGTAATGCTACCCTGCAATTGTAAAGGTACCCTGAAAGGCAGGTGAAGGAGTGGGCTAGAAAAGAAAACCATTAACAGATGAAAGGAAGACGGGAAGAAAATCAGAAAATAGTAATTCGAACAACATAGTTTTTTATTTTTGTTTTTATTTTGTATTCTAATCCATGCGTGATTAGAATCACATGAGTGATTGTTCTGAGCACTCAGCACAGGGGAACATTTAGATTCAAATTCAGCCTTGGAGTTTGACCCCAAGCCCAACTCTATTCCAAATGGAGACTTCAGTGGCTCTTCTTTGCCATCCTGGATCCTCCCACTATCCTTAAAGATGCACAGAGTACAAAAATAAATTTTAATTTTCAGTCCTCAAAAGCCTGCCAGAACTAATGCAATGAATTCTGGAGTAAACAGCTGTTGTACTCCTAACCATGGCAAGCAGGAGTGACACGACTGCTGACTTCCCCAAGGCATGCTGCCATTCTCTAAATGACACCTAACAGCAATGGGGGAGGAGGGTTGCTCAGCCTGTCAGCAGGCTTTGGCCACTCAGCCCAAACCCGATGCAATTACTTGAGTGAAACATCACTGATCTAAGAAACACATCTGTGTCTTTAATTACCAACTTGGAAAAAACAATAGTGATCATATTAGTATGCTGGTTGTGGAGACATAAATGATCATTATCAAATGTTCAAATGCAATAGGAAAAAAGAAGAAATGCCTTGTGGTTAAAAGGCTTCCTCCAGGCTATTGAAATCAAAAAGTAATAATTTATCTTGGTGGAATTAATTGCTTCCATCCTGTTAACTGAAATGTTGCTTATTAATTTATTAATCATTAATTAATTAATTTTTGGGTAATAGATGTTTAATAACTTTCCATGGAGTGCAACTAAACATAAACTAGAGGATTTCAGTTTGTATTTCTGCATCTGTTTTTCTCTTCACCAAGATGTTGAAGTACACCTTTGTAATTGTGTTAGTATTATGTGTTGGTATTATCATTGCACTTATTGCTTTTGTTTTTTATTGTCTAGTGGTGCTGCTCCTCTACGTTTGAGGCAATGAATGCCTGTAGTAAAAAAATATGGATTTTGCACTCAGAAGACAATTTAAATAAAGATGATAAACCCAAGTGGAAGCCTTTTCTAAGATACAACTTCTGTAAATTTCTGAGGGGCTAAAAATAAGACTTGTAGAATGAAAGACATGTGACCCTACAAATGCTGGAATTGCAAGGGGAAACACAGCAGGACTGATATTGATCCAATGTTATTTCATTTCATTCGTAACTCTTGCACCCCTCATTGTCTTCCACGAGTTGTGTAGTTCTACGGATTTTTTTAATGTCTTCATTTTTCCCTGCTACGTCCTCATCTCTTCATTTGAAACATCATCCTAAACTAGACTTAGTAAAGAACCCACACAACATATATGAAGCTTTAACTACCACAAGTCCTCAATGGGATTGGAATACTTTAACTATCACAGCTATGTAACACAGGATATGGAATATTCGACTTACCCCAACTTCAATATATATATAGATTTACATTGACAGTATGCACAATAATATATTTAAAATATTACTTGTGTTACCCAGGAGGCCCCAGAATTAGGGAATTTATTAATAGATAGCTCTATCAGATACATTATACATCATAAAAGTCCCATATGAATAATATCTTGATTTCTTGAAGGATAATATAGTTTAATGTAAACTATAATCATGTCCACGTGATTACTACACCCTATGGAGAGCAAGATAATATATATGTGTACATATGTGTGTGCACATAAGCACATATGTAGATAGATATATGCACATAGAAGCTTTTCCCAGCTCCCCAGAAAATACCTGATCATCATTTCTAGTCCCTAGACACCAGTTTTGGATCTTTCTTCACTGTCAAGTCTGAACAATGTCTGTCTAAAATCATTATCAAAAAACCAATATGACACAAATCTTTTCTCAAACCATTTCATTATACTACATAATTAGACAGCATTATCTGACTCCTGCCATATTTATTATGAATAATATTAGACATTCAAAATAGGCATGTGAATGTTCTTATGACACATAGCATCTTTCCATTCAATAAGTGTGCAACCATAACTTTTTTCTATAAGCACAGTGCACTCAGAGAGTATCCAAGAAATGCCTGTCTAATTTTAACCTGTCAAAGGAAGAGATCAGTTGAGTGAAATGCTGAATTGATGCCATTACCTGAAAGTTTCATTCAATGAAAAGATTTAGAGGGAAAAAAAGCAAATTGGTTTATTTTTTAAAATTACTAAGATCTAGATAATTTATTCAGTTCTGGCTATATCTTGCTCTGTAAATAAGGAAAGAATCTGGTTCATTAGGTGATCCAAGAAACTCATATTGTTTTGTCTTTAAGCTGTACAATTCACTGCTTCACCACAAATCTGTGCTTCATTAAGATCAAGTTGTAGAGCATGTAATTTTTTCCAGTAACAGTGTTTCATTTGCCAACTCACAATTGAGATGTTGTGTACACAGCCAGACTAAAGAGACTGAATCTGAATCCTTGAGGTACTTTTTTTTGTTCTTTACTAAACTAGAAGTAACCCAGTGTAAGAAGCCAATTTGCTTCCTCTTCATGGATACTTGAGCAATGAATGATTGATGTTATTTTCCTCAACCTTTTTGGGAATTTCAGGCAACTGAAGGGTATGATCTACCTTGTCATATGTCACAGCCAGGTAAAATAGCAATATTGTATTATATCCCATTGGGGGTGCTGTTAGAGAGAAAATGAGAAATTAACATGTGGCTGTAATATATGCCAAGGTAGCATTTGCAGCAGTTAATAGACAGAAGATTAAAGTACAGGGAGCTGGAAAGATACCAGCTTTCACAAGTCCTGTCAGTATTTCTCACTTCTTGTCACAGCATTACCACTCAGGATATGACTGCACCTTGTCCTATCCCTTAAGATACAGATTACAAAAAAACCACTCATTCCAGCTCAGCTTGATGGACACATTTCCACTCAATCACTTTTTCCTTAACTTGCCCTAACTTGTACCAGCCTTATAAATATGGAAGAGATTGGTAAGCCTAAAATTAAATCTACCAACTTCATCTGGTTTGCAAGCAAGAGAGACTGCCCCTCTGCTCTCTCTCTCTTTGTTGCTGTGAACAAAAACAAAAAGCAATGTGAATGGCAAGCATACCTCTCTTGAAACTTGGTGATGTCAGTGTGGTGCCAATGTAATCTGCATATCTGAGGAATTTCAAAGGATTAAAAAGTGAGCAGAGTGTCTTTTAGTCTTAACTCTGTCAAATTACTATTAGTCTGCTTTAGGTTCCCATTTTTCCCTGCATTTTCATTGAATTCCAGGTAGGACACATCCTATTCTTTCCCCTTCTCCCTAAAAGCAGCTGCATGGACATGGAAACATGCAAGAAAAACATCCCCTTTCTTGTACCAGGACAAAAACCTCTAGAAAGAATGAAAAATCACTACAATGAAAGCCTTAACCAAAGCCTACAAGCCTGGTAGAGAGCACATTAAATTTCCCAGAAGGAAAAAAGCACTTACAGTTATATTTCCATATAGAAAAACACACAGTAGAGCACCCAGGTGTAGCTACTCCATTGAGGAAAATTTAGTAATCAGATTTCAAGAAAACTCTGTTTATTAAGAAAATAGATATTCCTCTAATAGAGATTCCCCTGAGATTCCTCAGGGTCTGGCATTTCAGCAAAATTTTGTTGCATTTTCTTGAAGGTGTTAGCAGCACCAAAGGTGTTCTCTGGTATCAGAGTAAAACCGGTATCAAACCCCTGTGCTGTGACACAAATTGATGCGGGGATGTCTCCACAGAACTGTTGCAGTAACAACCACATAATGTAATAAACATTTAATAAATATTTTATAAAAATACTTACTTAGAAACTCCCTCCCCAAATCTTCTCATTTCAATCTTTCTCTAGAGTATTTATTTTTCTGTTTTATTAAAAATCACCACATCTTACAGAATGCTGCAAAAATTGAAAAGATTCCATAATACTTATTAAAATGTCCTGTATTGGACAGCTTTATGCAAGCTGGTTTTAATTCAACTTAGAATAGAGGGACTTGTCTATAAAAAAAATCTTCGTGATGCATACTATGGAAAAGCCTGACCTTCCTCTCGAATGAATCCATGTTGCAAATCTTCCCAGCAAACTTCACTACTTATATACATATGTGTGGGGGTATGTGTTCAGAAAAATTACAGAAGGTGGTCCTTAAACAAGGCAATCTCAACTCAGAATAAAAATATAAATGTAGCAAGCTGCCTGTAAATAACAAATTAAAAAAACAATAAAACTGAACGAAGAAAAAATCCAAAAAGAGGTGGCATTGAAGAAATTCAGCTAGTTAAAAGAAAAAGTAGCTTAAAGAAGAGATGTAAGACATAAATTGAAAGTAAATGAATGCCAATTTTTTCATGGGAAAGTCCCAAGATACATTTGTGAACTTGGAAATTTCTTGATATTTGATAGTCCTGTTTTTTAAACCAGAATATATTTTTAAATTTATTAATCTCCTTACTAAAATTCTACATAAAGTTGGAAACAGCACTTCCTATACACTTTAAAACTAGGCAGTGGCAAATTCTAACCAGAAGTCTTCTGGTTAGTTGCATCAGTTCTAAGCAGTCAGTTCTCTGTATATTCTCTAGTTTTTAATACTACTTGAGTTATAATGCTGGTTTTGCATCAGTTTGGAAAGTCGTGTTGGAGAGTATGCCTAAACACAGGCATCTAATGCTTTCTAGGATATCCTTATACCTGATACAGTCAGAAAGGGCTCTTCTGTTATGGTAGCTGGAGACTAGGCAGAAAAATATTGAATAGCACAAATATTAGTACAGTTCATGCTCAGGCAAGTAAATCACACCCAGAAGTCTCCCTCCTCTGTCTAACCGAGCTTTTATGAAACTTACAGAAACCTAATACATCTGAAAATTTTGTCTGTCAAATTTTGTTTAAATCTGTGAACTGTTTCAAGCACACAGGCATGATGGTGTCCCAAGACTCATTTACTTGTTCAAATTTATCATGTTCAAAGGCCATAGGGAAATAAAGTGTAAACACTCCAACCCACAAACGTTAGGTTAGGAACAAGCATGAAGAAATAAGCTCCACTGAACTTCTAGGAGTTCATCTGTAGATGCCCCTCTAACATCTCATTAGTCTTAGCAAAGTGTAGGTGCTCATGTGAAACTATAATAACAGCCCAAGAACCAGTTGGAGTCCCATGGGGCTTTGTTTGGTTTGCTTTTTCATTCTCTTTACACAGCAGTGAATAGCTCACGTTCAGTGTCTATCCTCACACCTCTTGTGACTCAGACAAGACTGCCTGAACTATTAGTGTAAAAATAATAAACTTAACCTTTAAGGGTGCTTGCTCCTGAAAAGCTTATGCCACATATCTTTTAATATGTTGCTTATGTATGGAAAATAGGCCTTCACTTTTCTTAGGTTCCCAGGTCAGCAGTACATCCTACAAAATGTGATGGTTATATCATCATCCATGATTTTGTTTTCACAAGGCATCCATGCCTTCTGTTCAGTAACACTTTGTCAAATAAATAACAACTGACATAAGTTGCTCACTCTCCATGATCCCCAGTAAAACTCTGTAGCTATGCCAGTTCAGCTAAGATATGTTATCTGCTATTTTATTTGGAAGAATTTTTTTAAAGAGGTTTTTTTAACCTACCTTGATATGTGACTCACTTGTTGCCCTGACCTAGTCAGCATGACTGATGTTTGTATATTCTGGCTTTATGAGAGCAACGTCACTGAAAGACATAATTATGTCTGTACATTATCAATTAATTGATTAACAAGATCTATTGTAATATGAGGAAAACCCAAAAAATCCAACAAAAGTACAAAACTCAAACCAAACAAAAAACCAAACTAAACCAACCAACAACAACAAAAACCAACCAAACAAAATATACACACGCAAAAAACCCCAAACAAACAAACAAAAAACCAACCAAAAAAAGGCATCAAAAATGCCCAAGAACCAAAACAGTCATTTTGCCATAGTTCCAGTTCTCTTCCCATGGTTTGTGAGGTGAAATTAAATAACACACAAAAAACCTGACAGTTTCTGAAGCAAGAAGCTGCAGGCTGTTTTATGGGAATCTCTAACCATAAACCACATACTGAGCCCTGTAATTTACTTACACTGCTTACTGGGAAGATGGTGTCCCAGGGATTTTAACCTGGCATTCAAAGGGTTCCAAGGACCCTTAATTATTTCCAGAATATTGACAAAAATATATATGGAAGCAAATTGAACAGGAAAAACAGAATGCTCAAACACACTTGTTACTTTACCAGAAGTATGACCTTTTCTGTTTATCACTGGTTTGAAAGATGTGAATACAACTCATTTTCATCAGACTTTCTGGAGTTTTGATTGGGCTGACAAAATGAAAAAGGAAAATCTTTAAATCTTATTGCTATATATGAGAGACTTAAATTTTTAGTCTTAGATTTTTCTGCAGTACAACAAAAAACAAAAACAAAAACAAAAACCAAAAAAACCAAAAAAAAAAAACCAAAGAAGACAAAAGGCCACAGATTTCTTCAATTCCTTGTGCCAGTGAGACCACCTTCTCTTTTCTAAACAGCAGATTATTGTTCATATCTTCCATTTTTCTTGTTTTGCTGTGGATGCAAATCCCCTTTATACTCCTCTCAGACTTAAAGATGCTGTATTTTATTTTAAAACTTTCAGTCTTACTAATATTTGTTTAAAAAAATTTCATATCTTATTTCCTTTTAAAACTCTGAAAAGTCATCAGCACTCATTCTGTTTCTCCCAGGCTGTGGCTACAGACCAGTTGACAATAATGAGGTCTTGGTACCCAACTCTGTAGAGAACAATTTGGATAATTTATGTAAACAGACATAAATATTATGTAATGTTTAAAAACTTAAAAAAAACAGTGGAACTATAGAGAGAAATCCTAAGTCAACTGAATTGCCCTCTGGAGATGCCTATCTCTTTCGTAGAACCTTGGATAACTGGAAGCAACTCCAGCTGCCTCAGTTCAGTGTATAAGAGTTAAGTGGGATGAATCCTGTCCCTGTCCTAAGTTTCTTACCGAAACACAAATGTTTTCCAAATAGCCTTTAAAAGAAGACACATATAATAAAATCTTTCTTACTTGCTCTTTGCTGGAAAAAAAAATAAATACCAGGTTGGAAAAAAGGTTTGAGCATGTGATTAATGGGGCACAATGAGGTCCCAAGCCTTCAGTGACCAATTTTCACATCTGAAGACTGGGTTTTTGTCATTAGTTGTTTCCTGGATTGATATTTCTCAGGAATAAATTACATTAACAACTTCTTTCTATTATTTGTCAGATAACAATTTATTCCTATTTTTGGATATGCAACAGAAAAAAATATTTTTTACAACAATAAGGTAATAATCTCTGAAATTTTCTGCAATTTAAAGCCATATTGTGCTATGTCTCAGTTGATGCTGAGAAGAACATAGGGCACTGATTTAAAATATTCTGTCTCTACCAATCCAGTTTGGTTTTTTTGTATCTGAATGACTGTGGCACTTTGGTCAATAGTATGTAAAAAAATGTTTTCTGCAAAGGCTTCTTATGCATAGATTCTAAACTTCTTCTGCAGTCCAGACAAGACTGTATGAATCACCTTTTCTTCCTACTTCTCTTTCTCTCTGGCTCTTCAAAATAATCGGTTTCTCTCACAGACTCAGAGCTTGGGGATTCACATTCTTTACAAAACTTGTTCTGTTTTCTTATATATTGACTTAACTTCTGTTTCCTTCACATGAAAGTTTGGTGTTACACAAGTATTTTTAAGAATATACTGGATGACCAGACATTAGTACTAATCCCACATTCAGAGATTTTTTATCATTTTCACAAGGATTGTAAGAACCCATGAAAAGGCTATATTACACATATTCTGATAAACATTTCATGAGTTTCAAAGATGAGAGACATCTCGCAGTTGCTCTACTGGTAACAGTAGAGTTAAATTTCTGACAGAGATGACAAGATCATACAAGATGAATTTAGTTCCCCAAAGCTGTGATATATGAAAGATAATTCCCTTCAACTCAGGTAGCTAGGTAGCTGCATTCCAGCATTCCAGATCAGTGATTAGTGCGCCTTTTTTGTTGTTGTTGTTGTTGTTGTTTTGTTTTGTTTTGTTTTTGTTTTTGTTTTTGTTTTTGTTTTGGTGGGAAAGGAGTTTTTTCAATTATTACCAGTATTTTGAACTGTAGGCAAAGGCAAACTGAAAACTCGGAGTCAAATTTCAAGGGAGACATACGTTTCCTCATTAGAATGTCCATTTAAATATAGCTACACAATTTAAATTGTCATGCTGTACCTAAATATTACCTGAAAACCCATTCAAAACATGGGCTTTTTCCCAAGGTATAATTAATTCCCATGCCTGTGTTTGACAAATTAATTCCCATGCCTGTGTTTGACACTGCAGTTGAATCCTAATCAAATCTGAACAAAGCAAACAAACAAACCAGAAAAAGAGAAAAGGTTTAGGTTTTGGTTGAGAAAAAGAGTTCAGTGTAAGGTTAATATCCACTAGAACTTTGTTTACATCAGTAAGAGTCTGCAAGGTGCCCATCAGCAGAGGGGCCTTCAATCCCACCATCTTCCCATCCCTTCTGCATCCTGTGCTGTACAAGCCTTTACTTATGCACTGGGGGATCTTCTGTGCAGCCTGCCCACAAGGATCTGCCTGGTGCAAAGAGTGAGGTCTGCCTGGAAGAAGCACTAGGTAAAATTACTCTAAGAAAAGGATCTTATCAGAGCCTTCATTATTACAGTGCCTATTAAAATGCACTATAATATCAGAGTGATCAGATGATATGATATGATATGATCTGATATGATATGACATGATATGATATGATATGATGCTGTATCATTATTCTAATTTCAATATAAAAAGTTACTTCGCTGTCATCCTTGGGTTTTGTATATTCTGTCTGTGCATAAATCTGAAATCACTAATTTGATATTGTTGGTATTTACTGGGTAAATACTTTTAGAAATCTACTGAAGGCACAATAACTATAAACATCCTACCAGGCAAGGAAAGAGTTAAACACTGTGTCAGACTCAAAGTATAAATGATTGTATCAGCTGAAGTCTGTGTCAAATAAGATGTGATTTGCAGATCTGCACGTGAGAATGTCAACCTTCTTTGTTCCCCTTTGCAGTTTAGTGACAGTGACTTTATACAGTCTAGCAGCAGTGTCATGAATATTCTCAGGAGTAGGTGGATGGCATATTCATTGAGAGCTGTACAGTGGATTGCATACAAAACCAACAATATTTTTGAATAATGTTAGTAAAACTGTGATCTGTCTGCCATCACTTTTCTTATTTTAAACTCATTTGTCTCCATTTGAATCTTGGCTATGTTTATCACAAGCTCTTGTTTTAGCTATGATGGCATTATTTTCCTAGTAAGAATCTCTGAATGTATTGAAAGAAATACATTTTAACCTGAAATAACCCCTTTGCTATATAAACAAGTGAAATGGCTGCAAAAGAGCTTAACTGATCTTACATATATTTTTGTTCAAAATAAGTGTCCTTCGGGTCAATTAGCAACCTTAAATGTAGCATCCACAGGAACTCTGAAAAAAGCAGGTTCTGTCTAAATAAGACATGAATTGTCTGTCCAATCTGACAATCTATATAAAAACCATTTAGCAAAACCAAAATGATCTAGTTCTGGTTTACTCTGTAATTTAAGACATTATAACGAGAAATCACTACAGTAGTGGTTTGGCAGATAAATACAAGGAAGGGACTCGTGGTTTTAATGTAAACCTGCAACACAGGAAAAGTGTTTTCTATTTTTGGTCTGAGTACTGACTTCTTCAGTACCCATGGGTGATTTACAGTTTCTGAAAGGTGAGTGTCCAGGCATCCCAGTGACTTCATCTGGGATGTGGTCACTCAACATTTCTGCAAAATATGTCTCGCCTTCTCTATAATTTAGTTCTTCTGTCAATGAAATGATGCTTTGAGATGGTCATTTGGAGCTGAGCCTCCATTATTTCATCTCTCTTAAACAGTTCACCCAGGGCACATGAGTAGAATAAAATGGGAAAAATAGTAAATAAAATTCACACAAATTTTCACTACCTATCAATGACACTGCAAATATAAGATGTATGGTTGATTTCCCCCTAAAAAACTTTGGTGTTATTTTCAATCATTATTCACAGCAGTGTGCTTATGTCCTTTCAGCAACCTTGTACTTCAGGAATGAAGCTCTTCCAACTCCTCAGAACAACAACTGAGAAATGATGCATTAGGATTACAATTGTTTATAGTAATGAGGTGAAATGATGCATTAGGGTTACAATCACCCTCTTGTGAACATCTTTCATGTCTGAATTCTCTAGAACAGCTCTTTCTTGGGATAATACTTTTGTAATAACTTATTAATGCAATTTTGTATTCAGTGTTCAGTTCCTACTTATGCCTTACATATGTTATCCCACATTCACAAACATATAGAATGTAGGTGCATTTTTAGGTGTACACACATATAAAAAGATTTAAATTTAGCCAGAAATTAAAACAGGACATCTCTGGAGTATTTATTGTAGCTTCCTTATCAGTTTTAATACAGTTCAGGATTATTTAATCTGCTAGAAATTAATTTACACTGCACTAGTAACACAACTCCAACACAGCAACCTATGACAAAAGATGAGTATCTTGTCAGTACTTAGAAATCTTCCTCTTTGATGTTCCTTTCTCAAGATTATCATCTGTATTTTAAGGTGCAAATGGTAAAATTACAAATACAGAAAATTTTACCAGTTTTGAGATTTTAAAACTTCCTTGTCACCCTCACAGAAGACTGTCACCTGTAGTTACCCTTGTGAGCAAACATCTTAAAATATGGAAAAATATTTTTAAAATTGTGAAACACTTACTGCCAAAACATAGTCTGGATCACTTGAGTGGTTGATATAAGTCTCCCCAGAGAAAAACATTATTAATAAATGTAATTAATTTGGTGAGGCAATATATACAAAGATATGCAACAGTGAACTCATTAATTTCTGTTGAAATAATTATTTACAAATATTCATCTGTTTTCCCAAGACAGATTAATGAGTTGGAAAAAATGTTTACGTTGTATGATTGGCTGAAAAATAGCTATGGGCTTTTGCCTTAAAAAATAATGCTCTTTTTCATGCTTTGAAACAGAAATGCTAACTTGATTCCACCTGAGTTAATGCAAGAACTGCAGCTTTCAGCCGGCCCAAATTACTAATAGATTTGCATTAAAACTATTAAATAATTTAGGCTAAAAAAAAATCTGTCAAAAAAATGTCATTTTGTCATTTTATTTTAGACTAATATCCTCATTGATAAAGTTGCCTACAGCTAATTTTTGAAAGGGTCAAAAGCTGAATCAGGTTTCAGTTTGTTATACCTAAGATATGTCTGCATTTATTTCACCAAGAGAATTTTTGTTGACTCTATATAATGTACACATTTTTTTCTATAAATCTTGTATTGTTTTCATGGTTTTGCAGCTTAGGCTGTTTTCTGAGAATCTTTTATCCTACTTTCTAGACTTAGAGTAAACTGCTCTATCAATAACATGCAATAGATGAGAAAGTGTTCCTTTGACGAAGGCTTTCTTTCAGAAGGTATCAATTTACTAACTCCATAGAGAATTTCTGCATAGATTGAAAATCTCAACACTCTCAAATGTTGAGACCAACATTTGAAAAGCATATTTTAATTGTGTCCTTTCACCACCATTCTCTAAAAGATTCCTTACACATAATTCTGTCTTTCCATTGAGTGACTACTGTGAGTTGACAGTATGAGAGTTTCTTTTTCTTTTCTTCCATTTTTGGCTTCCTGCTACATGTTGCCAATTTTCTGGCATTTGCTCAGATAATTTTATTTGGGGAATGTTGACCCAAGATCAAATCATGTTAATGGACTTCATCAAGGGTGGGATTCAGTTGCCTAAATGCAGGCACCTAAATGCATGCCATTTTTACCCTCTAGGGTATCCAGAATATCTGCAAAGAACTGGCAGATAGGGGATGGGCCCCTCAGGATACCCATGACTTTCTGGAGAGCCTGATGGACATCTGAGACACATGCTTAGAGGAAAACCCTAAACTAAGAAAGAAACAACATCCCCAGTTGTTTTCTTGCAACATATATTTTTGAATCTCTTACTGAAAATGCACAATGTCATAATTTTGTCTGTTATGCAATGCATAATTATATTTTTAAGGTTGTTTCTGATTCTTCAGATTTTACTCTTATTTAAGGAAAAGCAAACCCTATGGAACTACCCAGATGACATTTAAAGCTGATGTCAGTGATGTCATAGATACTAGAGCAAGCAATAAAATAGAGAATCTCACTAATATGGATTTCACCCTGTTTATAAAATAAAACAGAACCTTTACAGTCTCTTTAAATTCAAATTTCCCCCCTGAAATTTTTCAGCATTATGAAGTCATATAATGAGACAGTGCCTGTAGGATTGTGTTTGCTAAAACAGAAAGCCACAGTTACAGAAAGGTTTATGTTAGTAAAAATAAAACAGGACACAAGAGAACTGTTTGCAGATAAGTCACTTACCCATAAAGGCAGTAAGTGACAGCAATAGAAGGTAGAAAACAAGAGAACAGGGTGCAGTAAAAGTAAGGCACACTATTTTTGTAGAGTTTCAACATATGTACTGTATGTTTTATGAATTTTAAGCATGAATGGAATTCTGTGCTTGCCTAATTGGGGCTTCAGATTGGCTACAAGCCAGTCAGGACTATAGGGACTCAAAGGCTAATGACACTACAAACAAGTCTATGTTCTGCACTGCTCACTATCCATTTTTAGAAAATGAACAAAAAATTTGGGACAACTATGGTGTGTTGCAATTTTCTCTTGACATTTGAAGCTAGATGCTATATATGCCTTGTTTTTGTGTCAATTCATTATTTCAATTTGAAATATTCCTCTGAAAAAGTAATGGATTTTAAATTTTAGGCTGGCAAAAGCAAACCTGCATGAAAGATGTCAATAACTCTGAAAGTGGGTATAGGCTTTGCCAGAAAATCTGGGATTGGGATTTTAATGAAGATGATGTATAAATAAAAAGAAAGTAGGTTCTCGGAGATGCAATTCTCTTTACCCAAAGTAATAAGACTTGAAGTGGTACTAGAAGTATTAAATAGTAAAACTGTTGTAGTAGTAAGGGTTTTTTGATGCAGCTATTTCTTAAACTCCATTTCAGAGCATTGCTTTTGTCTTAAATCTGGCTTTCACTGGAATCAAGGAAACCCAGTTTTCAGAAAACTGAAAATTCATACAGCTAGAAACAGCTAGATTATGAACTTCAACAGTTTATAAAATTATTTTCATGAGCAACAAAGCTAACAATTTTTCCTGCAGGTTTATATCTTGTATATGGCTTATCCATTGTCTCACGAGGTTTGATGTTCACAGCAGTTTTCTCCCACACAGAATCTTTTCTGTCTGATAAACTACTTGAGTTTGTGCAGCACAAGACACTTTCATGAATTTAATCCTACACACAACACACAAACCTGCAAACAGCACAAATCTCATAACTGTCAAATCCTTAGGAACTTATTTTTATACATCTAATCACACACAATTGTTCTTCAATGTCTGACAATTGCATCGTAACTATACCCAAGTCACTTTTGTGTTTTCCAAATCAGTCTCTTGAATAGTGTTCTTTAAAGAGCTAAAATAATTACTTTGGCTATTAGCAGTTTTTTTTATAGTAAAGATCATAGTAAAGAACAGGAAGGAAAAGAAGTACACTTTTTTATTTTAATATTTTTTTCACCAAAGTATATTCAAATAAAAAGTAAAATCTGAAAAAGTTAAAATGCTGGAAACGGAAAATACTGAAGTTGCAGCCAAGGCAGTCTCCTGTGACTCTCAGATGTACAGCTCTTGTCCTAAGGCCAGAGCAGTTAATCCCAAAGATCAACAAATAGTTCTTCCTTTTTCTGATTGTAGCATATAGTGAAAAATTCTAATTAGGCTGTATTTTTTCAGTGACTGTGGCTGTTCAGAACAATATACATAGGCTATGCACTGTACATTTCAGTGGAGTTCCAACATGAAAGTTAGGAGCAAAGAACTATCTTGGAAGGTAGAACAGACATGGAAAAGTCAATTTTAGTTTAGACATTAATATAATTATGGTGTGTATATCTGTAAATACATATCAAGGGTGTGCTGTGTGCCAGGAGGAGCAGTGGCAATGAGTAAAATCAGCATCAGCACAGACCCACTGCTGAGCCATTTCTTTGGTATTCAGATAGAACAGGGACAGGCCAAAGCATCATTTGGGAAATGATACCTCAGCCAGTGTATAATGACATTTTCCATATTCTTCCTGCTCTCTCCTGCCTTGAACTTTTCATTATACCTCCCATTTAGCTCACTCAGATTGTATTACTGGTAATGCTAATATTTCCATTCTTCCTCCAAAGTACATTTTAAAGCAATTATTAGAAACCAGCTTCCTATTTCACTTCTCATATCAAAGTACAAAGTCCGTCATTTTAATATAATTAAAAAATCCATTGGCAGTCAAGGCGTGCCACAGATGGAACACTAATCAGTTCATATTTTCCTGATGAAAGCTATGTTTCTGCTCAATTTTGACCTGAAGAAAGTAAGAAAATAGATAAAATAATTAACCCTCCCCTGTTTTCCATGAGACTGGAAAGAGATGCTATGACACAGTATAAACAGACATTATGACTTGAGAGATGCAGAAGCAGAACAATGACTACTTTGTACATGGCAATGACCCAGAAGAAGATGAAAGGTTTAATTATATCCTCTCCACATGAACTCATGAATCTTGTCTTTCTGGAAGCCTCAATAATTGTTAATCTGAAATCTAAAATTTTGTTGAATTTTGTTGGTATTTCTGGTTTAGCTTAGAAAAAAAAAGATAAATCACAAATTCTTCAGCAGTCACTGAAAGGTAGCACACAATGCTGTGTGGGGATTTTTTAAAGTTTCACTATATTTGCCTTTCAAAATCCCTGTTTGTGTGGGAAAATATGCAATCAGGTTAAACACTGAGTAAACTGATACCAGTAATAAATCTTGTGTATGCAGAATGAATGTAAAGCCTAGGGTAAAATAGTAATACATTACCTGATCAGTTACTGAAACAATCAAGTAGGATGAAACAGAGTAAAACAAATTCTGGAAATACTAGATGAAAAAGGTTATAAAATGAGCTGTTTTCTTTAGTGTCTTGGAAGTCAGGATATCGGTGTTAGAAGTTGAAATGAATCGGGCTAAAACATCTACTGGAATTGAGATTCCTGGAGTCCCTGTGGGCAGATCAGGACACTTGAAAGAAGTGAGCCAAGCATCAAGAAAGGAACTATATAGTCAACATCATTAACAACCATGACTATACCACTGGCTTCCCACTATTAATTATAAAGATATAAGAAAATAGTCAAACTTGGGGAAAAAAAATCTTTTATTCCACTATTTACACATCTGTAAACTTTTCAATTCATACACTTAAAGCAAGGTCCAAATGAAAAACAACTCATGAATTGCTTCCCAATTCACAAGTAGAGCTTCCAGGAGAGGGCTCCAAAGCAACACTAGTACTCCAGGGAAACTGCCCAAACGTCACTGTCCCATTTTGAGAAACAGTTAATTAGTTTTAGATTAATTACAGGTCTCATGTCCTTCTGCCTACAAATTTGAGTGTGACTTACACTAAGATGGAAAAATGAAAGCTATGAGCTAACATGGGCTGTTAGTATTTTGACTCTAGAATAGTATAGCTAAAATGGAAATATTAAAAAAGGGATAAAAATTATAATAAACCCTCATTACTATTTTAAATAGCATAATATGTGTATATAAATAACATATATACATATAAATAACATAAAGATGATTATGTAATATAGAATAAGAAAACAATTATCACCCATATATTTTCCTAAGACATACATTTCTGTGTAAAAAACAAGCTGCCTAGTTCTTCTAGGGGAAGAATAAATGACTAGATGTGGTCAACACTTCAACAACTGGAACAAGGAAAGACCAAGGGATCCAGATATACATAGGAGATATTTGAAGACTTTTTAACTAATGACCAAACCAAAATAATAGTTCAACCTTCAAATGAAATATACCATGTGATGCTTCAATTCTTCAAACATTTAAATGAGATATAGCTTTAACTGAGATGAAATAGCTTGAAGCATGTCATTTTTTCTCATTAATTCTTCTACCATTGAGTTTAAGATTTATTTCAAGTGTAGGTATTGAATGGCCAAAATTTGCACTTCAGATATTCAGTCTTAGCCAAGCAAATAACATTTAAATTCAAATTTTGTTAGATGTTCAGTGTTTTGATTCTGTGTTTAATTTAGGCCCAGCATATCATCAGATTCAAGCGGAACAAGGATTTAGGTTTGAAATCAGGATCTAGGGTTTGGCTCTCTCTCCCATTAATTGCGTAAAGCTGGCTCAGGGATTTTTAAAAGTCTCTGCTGAACATTGTGAAAGATGGATGAGGTGAAATTCCCAGGCACAAAAAACAGAGAAGTGTAATATGTTACTCTATAATGTACTAAACTCAAAGACACAGCTTATTCCACTCAGACACAGCCAAAGGAGCCACTGATGCCAAAAATCTCAAAGAAATAAAAGGTTAGTTTTGAATTTTTTGGTTTACTGCCAAATATTTTCCATCTTCAGGCACACAACAAGCCAGAGTCTATAAAAAGTGCAGAAACCTAAACACTGAGCCTGCCATGCTGACCTCCCATTTGTAACACCCTTCATGTGGTGGGAAAGGTTTCTCCATGCAGTCCCTCCAGCCCCTGGAGCTGTAGGGGGTGACTGTCTGCTGGACCTCACAGTGAATTTGTCACAAAAGTGTACATAGCAGCTTGTAGAAGCAGGGCATGGGGCTTCATGAAAGTAAAATAGGACACAAAATGTGCATGCCTGTCATACACTCGTCTATGAGCAACTGCTCAGAGGTGCAAAGTTATGTCAGCTGATGCCTGAAGCAAGAGAAAAGCAGAGTCCCTGACCTGAACTTGTGTTCTTCAACAGTATTCCTCTGCCTCTCTAAGGAGTGTTCTTATACATACACTTCTTTAGTCTTGAGGAAAGTGCTATTTATATATTTTGAGGTCTTCATGACAGACTCACATAGTTTTCAGGTGGTACATTTCAAGTAAGTTAATGTACTTGTGTGTTTTGAAAATTCCTTGTAGCGACAAATATAACAGCTGTCCTCCAAGACCTATTTGTGATACATGTGCATTTTATTGATACTTATCTCATGATTTACAATGCCATACACAATGTTGTGTTACTGAGTGACTGATCAACTATTCAAAATGCTGAACTTTGAAGAAAAGATAGATGCTACCATTAAAAAAAACCAAACAATAAAAAACCACCACCAAAAAACCCCCCCCGAAACAACAAAAACAACAACAACAAAAATGTCCTCCAACCCCCCACAACTACATCTTTTGAAATATATTTTCTGATTCTTATGAATCCCAAGGTTCACTAGTAAAGTCTAAGACACCTAAAGCATGTTTCTGGGAAAACAGCTATTTCTCTTCAGATGCTTCCAGACTTAAAACCTCACTCATTTAAAATGGTTTTGGATTATTTCAGTTCATCCAGTCAACCATCTATAAGGGCTGAGTTAATCCATCTGAACCCTTCTGCCCATTCCAAATGCAATTTAACTTTTTGATCTGACAGTTTAATGCTGTCCCATCACAAAATATATGTTCCCACTGAAAACAAACATTTTTCATATTAGCAATAGAGACAACTTCAAGGGATGAGGTTATCATGAGGCAATTACACCCCAGAGGGATTACAGGCACTTATATCATGATAACCTTATCTTTAGTGTGCCTTATTAAATAATTACAAGACTGCCACAGCCAAATATAAATACCCATAAGCTTCCCAGTCATGGGCTTATCACTAAATAAAGGTAAATGTTTAAGTGAGCCTGGCAACCTTTACCACTCATGCTAAAGCATCTAAACAAATCAGCTTTCCATTTAAACGACAACAGACAATGTTGAGCTGGTCCCGCTCTAGCAGGATGTTGGCCATTGGAGTGTGACTTGCACAAAAGACTGAGCTCTTTCCCAAAATTTGTAAAACTTTTTAGTTTGGAAGAGATCTCTACAGGTTCACTCACTACATTATGAACCCTTGCCCAAGTCCTCTGATGTGTATAGGCCTATGCTGATAGAGTTTATATAAAGAATGGCTCTGACTCAGGAAATCAATCTTCATCATTTTTTTCCCAATGCTGTTTTCAATATCTGTGCTGTCAGTTGCTCTATAACAAACCAAGCCTCCTCATTCCACCCTATAGAACTGTGGCAGAACTGTGTAAATGGTACTTCTGGAAAAGTAGAAATAAACATTTCCTTGTACACATACTCAAATTTCAAAACCATTGAATTTGTTCATACTCACAGACTTTTCCTCTCCACATGCAATTAAAATGTTAGTGACTGAATTTACTAGTAAAACTAAATTTTAAGCTTCAGCGATCTAATACTCACAAAAAAAATTTAACAATGATATGTGATAAATTCACCCTGTTCTAGTAGATTTTATGACTACAGTTAAGCAAGAAAATAAATTTCTAAATCATCTCCAACGTTGATTTTTAACATGTCCAACCACGTAGTCATATTTCTTAGGAAAAAAGCCCTTCTTTCTTACATTATGCTAACAATGCCAATAAAAGGTGATAATAATAAACCACAATATGAGCAATGTTTCTAGGCTACTCCAGTTCTGTAGTGAAATTCAGATGTGTCATATTTCCAAACTTCTTACAGAAAGAGATAAATGTCCTAAGCAAGTCACAAGAACTGGGAATAATAAATCAAGCTGAGAATGGCTGGCACTGGGAACAGACTAAGTAAAAGCTGTTTGTGGCAGAAGTTTCCCATGTTCCATGGTGTACATAAACCAGTAGGTTTTACAGACTCTACAATGAGAAGCAGATTAGGAGCAGAATTCCTTTAGCTATCCCACAGGCAGGAGTGGGGAGAAGAGAAAACTATTCTCATGAATGAGGAACATGGAAAGAGAAAAACAGTTCATGTTCTCTTACAGAGTATAAGAAGCAAAAAAGTGCCAGGAAGTAAGTGTTTTGTTAAATGGAGAAAGGCCTCAAAACTGTGTTTTAATGTCTTCAGCGGTTTATATTAGTAGATGCTAACACAATTAACCGTGTAACCCTAGAAAAAAAAATTGTAAATGGTGGGAATTTGCCCCAATAAGCTGTGAAAATTTAACCTGGTTGAAATTTAAATCTAGGTAAAATTATTTGTCCCCTTTTGGTTTCCTGTCGACAGATCACTGCCTTCTGGGCATGTGACACACATGAACTTTCCAAGTAATTCAACATGCTGATACATTTCCCATACCCAGTGGTGATTTGAGATAAAATATAACCATTTTATCACCTTCAAGCATAGATCCTACTTGTTAAAATGTACACAAGTTTGCACTTAAAATCTATTCTGTACCCAAATGTCCATTTCTTAAAGTACATATGCTTTTTCCATTCTAAGACAGATCTGGTTAGAAGACGAATATTCATGTGATATTTATATGTATATATTTTTTTTTTTCAGAAATCCACTGTGCCTAGAACTGATCAACATATCCTCCTTTAATTGCCTACAGACTGACAACTACCGGTATATTAATCATTCAGCTTGCTCAGTACAATGCAATTTACAGGTCTGTGATCCCTTGTGTCCACTTGTTTTCCTTACCAAAAATAACTCATAGGGTAATAGCAATAAGTCTGCCCAGGTTGGGTTTTTTTCCAGTTTCTTGACTAGATTCTACTGCAAGGAAATCTCAGAAATAATTGACTCCTTTGCTTGTGTTCAACATCACATAATGTGGGTAATAAATATTTTCTTGCCTGGAAAACAAAATATTTTCATATTATTTCTTTTAAGGGACAATTCTGTTTGATTTAAACAAAGATTTTTAAACCTAACCTGTTGGTCTTCATATCCTCTCCATGAACAGTAAAACGTTCTCCTATTTGTGCCATTCTGGAAAGCTAACTTTGCTTAATTCCCTTCAGAGAGTGGGTAGTAACTTTGCACACCAACAGTAGTCAAATTTCAGTTGAAATTCAGCAGGAGAATATCCAGGTGACACTGATATGAAGAAAGTACTGAGAAATAAGGTGCAATTTTTTAGGCTGTGATTTTTCATGGCTTAACCCTTCTGTGTCTGCAGTAAACCTGTAGCATAGAATAATAGCTGCAAGTATATATGTCTTAAGTAAAAGTTGCAGAATGTTTTGTTATGGATTTGACATTCTTGCAAGTCTAATTTTGTTAGTTCATAGTCTGAATAAGCAGCACCTGCACAGGTCTGTAAAAGGAAACAGTAATTTTCTGAAGGCTTTTATCAGTAATACATCATCACTACTTCTGTTGCCTCAGTTAACTCTGGCTAGTAAAGAATTAAAGTTTTGTCCATTTGCCAGCTGCCTATCTGATTGAAGAGTAGTGCCATCCACTTGCATGGATAGGCTGTTTGACTGTAATCTGTATCTGTAATCTCTTCAGGTTGATGTTTCAACTCAGATTATATTTGCCCTATATATTTAACCATTTTCCTCAGAGCAGCCTGCAGCATGTTTAGAAGGGCAATAACTTGGTTGGGGTATTCATATAGTAACTGCAGTGAAAAAACCTCTCCAATAAATAGGAAAATGCACTTGAATCTGCCAAAAAAAAAAAAATCAAGAAACAAATTAGTAAAATACTGCATGGCTACCTAGCTGACAATGTCCATTTAATCACTAAAACTCCTAATGTATATTTTAAGGAACCAGCATTAAAGTAGGACAATTTATTTTGGATGATGCATGATAAACACATTAAACTTTCAGCATGGTGCCTTTCACAATTCAGTCAAATATGGATTTTTTTCTGTGTTAGCTGCATATTTAGTTCTTTAAAGAACATCCAGTTTCAGTGTGTTTCTGTTTTTACATTCACTAGAGACCTGTGTGAGGAACTGGAGTACATACATGAAACATTCAGGACCAAACGGACCAAAAAGATTACAACACTAAGGAGGACACCTAAATTAAACATTTACTCAGCAATGATGTAATCTTGTCAAACAAACACACAAAAAAAGATGACTTAAAAAGGGAAAAAATTACATCGTCTCAGTTTTTGGTAATGAGGGTTGTGAAAAAAATTCAGAATATTTATCAGCTAATAATGTGTGCAGGCATCACAAGATACTTTATGCATTTAGACATCTATTTTGATTTCTAATGCAGCTGTTTATGTAAGTAACTATTCACCAGTGTGAATAAAATGTTTTCACGAGTCTCTTCAAATTTTGGTCACAACAGCTAACACATTCACTCAAAGGGAGCACTTTGTATAAAATTTATAACAAATTAGTGGTTTAGCAAACATTACCAGATGCTTGCCTCCAGACCATAGATGTGCTGGTTACCTGCAAGATAAACAATCATTCTCAATTTCATCAGTGCACAGTTTCAAGACAGTTCATTGTTTGGCACCACTGAAGGACAGATTCTAATATGTGCAATACACATACTTGGAAATGTAGATTTTAGGAAGGCTAATAATTAAAGTCATTACACTTTTTTTTGGCAGCCAAATCTTCTTCATTTGAGCTTGAAATGGGTACTGGGTCATCTGAAGTTTGAGCTTTGAAGGGGCTTGCTAAGAAGTTTTGAAAATCTGGAGGTGAGGCTAAATATATGGAATGGTGATTGCTGCACGACCTGTGCCTGAGTTTAAGCTGGCTTTAATTTTTAATACATTATGGATGAGACTTTTAATTAGGCTTTTAAATAGGTCTTTTATTAGGCTTGTTTAATTTAAGACAGTAAAAGTTAGCTAAACTTAAATCTCCTTTGCCTAGAATCCATCCTTATGGACCTGATTTTGTTGCACCCCTTGCTTAAAGCCGTCATTCACTTGGACAGAAAACTCAGACCAGAGCAACAGCTTTCAGTGCTCAGTACTGTGGATACAAATGATCTTAAAGCCCTTCATAGAACTGGTGATGTGTTTTGTCATCTGGTGAATCACAAATTAAGGGGAAGATGTAAACCTGACTACCTATTTTGTTATCAAGTGTAGTAGTCTGGAGGTAATGCTTTTGTGGACGAAGAGACCCAATTCTATTATTTATAGGAGACTGTCAGGGTCACTATTGGATTGAAATTAGAGCTTTAGTCATGGTTTTTTTTCCTTGAATTTTCCAGAAATTTGGCCACTCTTCCAGGTGTTTGGGAAACATGTTTATATTTATTGGAGTCAAAACTTAGTTTCTCAGATTAAACCAGAGAGAAATATCAGAACTTTCATGCATCTACTGGACTTGAAACAACCTATCTCCCCAAGGCCAAAAGAGCCAGAACTTCTGTCTGTGCACTTTGGGAAGCATTAATGCTTGTTGTCAACTTTTCTGTTCTTTATTTGCTACTGAGCCTGGATTCTTCAACGTATTTCATCCCCTGTGACCAAAACTTGTTTAATGTTTTAGCATATCAACATAGACTGTATAGGGAAAACAACTTGATTACTAAGTGATGATTCTCTTTACAGCAGTCATTGTTATCAACCATCTCTCTTCACAAAAAACATTTCAAATATCAGTAGCTGAACAGATTAAAAAGGCATGGAAGAGCACGATTGACATGCATTCCTCCAAAAAAAAATTCTATATCTACTCCATGGCGGGTAGGTTAAAGCATACATTTGTCTTGAGTACTGAATCTGCTAGTGCAAGCATCAGATCCAGTATTACAAACACTAAAACAAAGGATGCTTGATTTATTTTTCTGTGTAAGGTAAACTGGTACTATATTTGTGCTGTAAAAGAGAAAACAGTTGATTAAAAACAGCCTTCATAATTTTCATATGCTTCTGGATCTTTTAAATACACATGTGAAAACAATACTTCATAAACTTTGCTATAATTTAGTGACAATTAAATCCCTTTTCTCTTATTAAAAAACCCTCTTGAATCAATTCCTTCATGTTCTACTACTGGGTTTGCAACTTCACACTCATGCAATGCTGTTCAAGACTTTTCATGCCTCACCTAGCAGTAGTAATTCAATTCAATGACTCTGTTGTACTCCACATTGCAGAATGTCAGAATGTGTTTCATGCAATGTCAGTCATGTGCTAATTTGACAAATTATTTCAGATTCAAATAGTGAGAATTCCTTTGAGGATATTTAAGCCCGAAGCCCAAAATACACATTTGCTTCCCAAAACTCATATTTTTTAACCCCAGAACTAGAATGAGCAATGCCAATTTCACTACAGATGTCAATCAAGTTATGTGGGGATTTTTGACCTCCCTTCCAGGAGGAAAATATACTCACAGCATACAGACTGTATGCTAAAACATGAGAGGACATTACTAGTTTTAGGATACTTAAAACTCCAAGCTTTGAAGAAATATTCTCCTTTCATACTAAAACCCATGACATCTGAAAACACAATCCCTACCTCACTTTAAAAGTTATGTGAACTTTATATTTTTAGGGTTTTTTTAATATGGTCCAAAACTTACTAAAGTCAGATATAACATTTCTTATTCTGAAAGACACATTGATAATTTTCTAAAAGGAAAGCAGGTTTTTTTTCCTATCACTAAATGCTATGCTAACTGACAATGCTTGTTTAAAAAGGAAGCAACAAAAACAAGCACTGCATTGATCCCTAGCTTAGCTTTCATCAGTTATTAATAGCAAAGACCAATATAAATGTTTAAGTGACAAAAAAGCCCCAGACTTACAAAATATGCTAAATATCTTAAGCCATAGAATTTTTTTCCAAGGCAATTAAATCTTCTTATAATAATTTCCTTTTCTGAAGATATCTGATATAGAGACAAACTGGATAGGAAGTGGAACCTACTTGCCAATGGAAAAAACAAATTAATAAATTGGTTGCTTTGGATTATATGGAAGTTAAACAATTCCTTGAGGAGGTAAGAGCAGAAGGGTGAACTACAGAAAGGCAATTTTCATAATAATGCATACATTTTAACTTGCTCATAGCACCATGAATCACCTTTCAGTCTTTGGCACTACGAGCAACAACTGCACAGCCACAAGCATTACTTCTTTCAGAGCCATTGATTCCATACACAGCACTTATATCATCCAGCAGCATGACCCTGAAACACGTGTCATGGGATTTATATCAGATGTTAACATGCAGGAAGTTTCACTGCATAATCAAAAATTGAGACCTGTAAAACTAACCTTAAACAGCATTGACAGATCTGTTGTCCATTCAGTTCTCTCTCACCTCATGAAGCTAAGTACAATCACATATATTTAAAAGATCTTTTAAAGATGATAAACACCACATAAGTGTTAAAAAGCCCACTAGGGAGCCATCAATTTAAAGGGAATTTAAGAGAAAGCATACATGTATATGTATATGTATAAAACAATCTCAGCTAGATGGAGCATATGATATATATCTAGCATAATCTCTCCAGATTTGTAAAAAACCTCACACATCAGACGGAAGGAAGTTGGTTTCCTCTAGCAGACAGCACAGCTGGACATGTATAGTAATAGAAGTTCTACCTTTTGTGGATGGAATATGTTACATGATGGGAAATCTTTGCTTTTTCACTAATGACTTCTATCTGATTACACTGTGGGCAAAATGCTTGCCCCTAATAAAATCTTATTTTTAAAATATGGCTCTTTTCAAGGCCAGCTTTAAAAATAATAATAAAAAAAGTTTACTTTGACAGAAGTTTTTGAAATGTCCTTTTCTGCTCATCACTATCCATCATATTTTTTTAGGGTCATGTTGTGTCATATATGACATAACTCAATGTGACATTATAGTTCATAACCTAATATACTCCACTGAGTGATACTGTCCAATGAGTTTGAGATAGACCTGAAGAGAGCAGTGCAACAAATAAGCAAACTGAGTAATAAACAAAACCTTCAGAAGTCCTCAGATGGTTGCTGAAAGGTTCCCTGTGAGGACTCGATCTTCATTTTTTGGCTGAAGGAACAGTCAGATAGGCCAGATTTCCAACATTTAGTCACTCAACAGTCGGGATAAAATTTTTACAGGAGGATCCACACATTTTACTACTTTATTATTATTATTATTATTAGTTGAAAACATCAAAGTGGTTTGTTCTTGAATAAAAAAAAGTTTGTTACTTGAAAAATATGAATTATCTAAGGCCTACCCAAAGACTGTGCTGTCTTCTATGTGGTTGATTAACTGTGAAAATCCTATAAAACTTACCCAAACCTTTCCACCTCCAGGTCTTTCACAGATTTCCACGTGTATTTAGCTTGCACTATGGATTGTAGTTCATAAGGAAGCAAAATGTCACAGAATTTATCCCACAGTTGCCTCATATGTTCCCAGTCTCTTGACTGGGATTCCAGATTTATTCAGATTGCAGACAGGCAGCAATAGAAGCATGCTATGCTTTCTATAATTCACCAGCCTAGACAAAGAGACACTCAGCCTTGAAATAAAAGTTTACATTTGGAGTATCTCCAAAAGGAGCAAGGAACAAGAAGATTATGGATCGTTTTAGACAAACCTTACAGAACAAGGAAAGTTTAAGTAAACATTTCAGTAACAAGGATTTCTATGTTGCTCACCTTTATTCTTGAGACCAACACCAGAGTTACCAGAGTGGTTCTGGCAGGACCAGAGTTACAGCCATGCGATGTTCATAGCTATGTAAGATTTTTCAGGTAATACATTTGCACCATCCAACAGTTCCTACTGTATCACCTGAAGCTAAATTTCCCAAAATTTATTTAAGTAAGTGCTAAGATAGACATTTCTGATTAGGTAACCACTAATCTTGTTGTCTAATAAATAACAAGACATTTCTTAGTTTGTTGTAAGTCATGCTAAACCTGTCTCATTATCGAAGCTTCAGTCATGCATTATCTCCTCCAACCAAAAAAACAGCAGAAAGCATAGAATTTATTTTTGATCTCCATGTTTTCTGTTCCTCAGAGTTGTCTATGTTTGTTTTGTTAAGAAAAAAAAGCCATCCTCCAAAAAATGAAACCACCAAAAAGCCATCCCTCAAAAATGAACCATCAAAATATTGTTTTCATCACCTGGATATTTCTTTGATTTGACGTTCTTCATTTTTACTGAGGCATGTATAATTCTAAGGACTGCAGCTTCTGAGCTTGGTAAGGGAGGAAAAAGGAAATGAGAGAATTGAATCTGGAGACATTGATCTAATCCAGTCTCTGACAGAATCCTACACTGGTTTTGCAGATTCACAGGAATCAAAAGATCCCAGTAAGAAAAGCTAGTTTGCTGAGCTTCAGTTGGTTTCCCCAGTTAAGATCCCTATAATTAAAGCAATGTTTCTAGATGTAGATAATGTGAACCAAAATGCATTTACATCAACTCATGGTGAAAAAGTAATTTTTAGGTATGTGCTAGAGTGCAAATTAAAATTCAGTTCTAATAAGTGTACTAGGAAAGAAATATTTATAATTTGGTTGGGATGAAAAAAAAAAGAGTATTCATATGGTGTCTTGAAGCATTGAAAGTTATCTGTAAGAAACTTGCAAGAGTAATAGTACAAGGAGTTCCTGATTTTTTAATGTCATTGTACAACATAGCTAGTGAATTATTTATTGAATCAAACTGCCCATGGATAATTCAAAACTAACATCATCTGGATACCAAATCCCTCATCCTAAACCTTCTGCCTGTTTTCACAGCATATTTTCTGAAATAATTAGGGAAAAATTAATTATCAACCAATGGTGATTTTTTACTAGAAAATATCTAAAACTGGGTTTAAAGGAGAATGTTATAGCACAGACCTTACGGACTTTTAAAGCAGCCCACAACTGCAATAACTAGGAAAAGAGTGAGACAAAGAAACCAAGAAAGAAGCAGTTCTATTGGAAATAAAACAGCATAGACAGAAAAAGTAAATGTTTGCATGGTATCATGCAGCAAGGCTGTGCCTAGTCTGCATTTATGCCTGTTTCTGAGCCTTATTTTTTTTCAGTTTAAGAAAGGATAATTCCCTTCAAATGATTGAAGTAAGAATAGTAGCTTCTCATTCACACTGAAGGTAACTGTGCAATGTCCACTTGTTATCTGAAATCCCATGTTACTTGAGGAGAAATAGGAAGCAATTTCCCCCTTTTTTCATTGCCTCCTGCAGACCCTAGTTGGAATAACTCCTTATTATGACCAAAAACTCATGAGTAAAGAAGTATAAAGAAGAGGATTCTTACTCTTCCTATTAGGAAGCAAGATTTTTCAAATAGAAGGTGACATACCAGATGCTTCAGAGAACTGTAGAATCAGTGATGTATTCTAACGGGGGAGAACAAGTATACAATTCTTTGCAAGCAATAGGGCCATATAGAAAGATCATTCCAAGCAGAGTGGAATCATTAACGTAAATACCACCAGCAAAATAGCAGTGCTTTGGCAACCTAAATCCTGTGGGAATTTTTGGCTTTAGATCTATTATTTTAAATGTAGGAAAAAACATCTATTAAAAATTACAAGCCTGTACTATTTTCCTCCTGGATGGCTGCAGTTATATATCAATTCTGACATTGGCCTCATTTATAAAGTGCTTGCAGTTCCTATTAGCTTTTGTCAAAATTGTCATTACAAGTTGATGGTGTCTCTTGATGATCTCCAAGCAGATCTTTATGCCAATGAAGATGCAACCAAGGAGAATTTTGGATAAAGAAACAGATATATACTGTATACATGAGGAAGGACAAGGGGGAGGTCCTGCACACTACCAAGCCTGTCTAACACTGCAACACCATCTCTTTGAAATGTAAATGTTTGATAGCCCTTTCAAGGAGAGTAAAAATACCTTTGAAAATCCACTCAGTGAGAAAGCTGTGAATGTCCACCCTGTGGAAACCTATGGGAGGCACGAGGACAGTGCTGGCCTTTTGTTTTAGTTAATAGACATAACCTAGCAATAAGGTTTTCCACAAGTATTCCACTGTAATCATCCACCACAGAAGGATAACCTTCACCATAACTTTTTTTTTCCCTATGGACACTGGAGGCAGCAAGAGCTTTATTCTCTAGTCTGACACAAGTAAGCTCTCCCCCAGGTAAGAGTCTTGTCATTGTCTTTCATCTTTGCCTTGGCAAACTGAAGAGCTCCTTCCTCTCCAAGGCCAGTAACCACTCTCTGATATGCTAACTTTCACCAAAGTATGAAAATCACCCAGCAAGTCTCCGAAATTCTCAGTAGTTCTGGTTCCCTCAAATTATTCTATTAAATGGATAGTATTTAATATAAAGCATTACTACTCCAAAAAGTACTCATCTGCTGAAAGGAAATTTCCAAAATTCATTTCCTGATGTCTTAGTTCCTTCATATTTAAATGTCCTGAAGTCAAAAGATGTGAACAAAAATAAAGTCAAAATATGGACATAACCTTGGATTTATGTTCCAGCCTCTGTTAAGGCAGTTTCTTACAGTTTTAGGTTTTATAAATTAAATATATATATATATTCCAGGATTTGTATGAAGAGCAAAATAACAGGCTGTAACACTCACCCACAAAGGGATGTGACATCCTATAACATGGCAGTGCACCTGTAACACACAATACACCCTCCTTTTATGGACCATCTGCATTGCAGACTGGCTCTGCATACCTACAAAAGAAGTTTGCTGTAGTATGATAATTTTCCATCCTGAGGAAGAAGGGGATTGAAATATTTCTAACCTTAAAAAGATGACTGCTTTCTTGAATCCCATGATTATGGTGAAAACCTCATTTCAACAGACACATTGTCAGTTCCATGCTTCCAATGGAAAATGTGTGAAGTCAGGTTTTTTTCTACATGTACTGTATTTTTCAGACCTTATCAGGGTGCCTTTTTTGCTGTTTTGTTTGGTGGTGTTTTTTGGGGTTTTGTTTGTTTGTTTGTTTGTTGGGTTTTTTTTGTTTGTTTGGTTGGTTGGTTGGTTGGTTGGTTTTTTTGTTAGGGTTTTTTTTAGGGAAATATTTTTTATAAATTAGGACAAAAAATAGTAGACATTATAAATAGATAAGAAATTAGTAATTGCTATTTAACTAAAATATTTGATATTTCTTTTGATCTGTAGTGTTTTTAATCAGATTGCAATTATTCAGAATTCTGTAGAAAAATCAGGCTAATTTCTTTAAGAGTCATCCTTTGTACCCTGGCATGTTGCCTCACGAACTGCCACTGAGTGCTATTTGACAGTGCACTTGATCAAACCCTCACCTCATGCCTCTGCTATTATCAAGGAATAATAAAATTTAAACACAATCTTTTTATCTGCATATGAAATAATTATTGAAAATTTATTTTAAAATGCAAATGGAAAGGGAAAAACATGTATCTCTTTGCTAAAGATCACAGTTATGAGACATTAAATATTGCTTACTGAGCTCAGAAATTCGGATATCAGCAAATAGCAACATAATCATACTTTATCATTTCAGCTCTGTCTGGGAAAAAGAATAAAATACTTTTTTCTAAATGAACAGAAAAAAAATTGAATCCTATTTTTAATTAAAGCCATTTTGTTAAAATTTTGATGCATAGCAGAATATCATTTGACTTTTTTTTCTTGTTGTAGTTATTAGAAGCTGGAAAACTGGTGAGGAGAAGGTACAGAGCTCAAAATTATAACAGAGTAAACCATTAGCATAGAATACATTTCCAGAACTCTTCCCATTTCATGTAAAAGGGTGACATCTATTTCCTCCTTCCATTCAACTGAAATGATTTAAGAAGGAGAAAAAATAATGCTTCAAATGGACTAAATTTTCCTGCATGGCATCTGCAGAAACTAAAATTTTGATATATTTCAACTGCACCATCAATATAACCTTCTAGCATTTATTAAAGAAGTTTTTTGTGAATATGGAGGTGAAATAGTGGTCCGGAAAAATGTGTGTTTTCTGAGTCTACTGGAACAGATCAACGATGGCAACGTCATTCCCTGTCATTCCTATGTCTCTAGAATGCCATTTGCTATTCCCATGTAGTTTCTTTGCTACTGGAAAACAAACACTGAAATGCCCTGTGTGTTGTATATTGAAAAAATCACCAAAGATGTACACTGGAGCTGAGAGTTACTTTTCTGAGCTGTGTATGAACAGCAGCCTCTTACAGCCATTCATCATGCTCCCTTCACTGCAAACCTATTGATCAGGCAGATGCAGAAGAGAATAAACAGAAGTGTAAGCTGTTTCCAGTTACAGGTAAATTGATTCTTTAAATCTGTCAGAGAACAAAACATTCAAAGGCATGACAAGATTTGCAGTCACCATTCAGCCCAAACAAGAATGTTATTTATACTGTATATTGTGGCAATTCAATTTGCTAAACTGGTTATTTGGCATTAAAATATAACACAAGAAAGATTTAAAAGGCCGCATTCTGGCATCTTCACTCAAAATGAATAAGGATTTTTCTAGAGGCAATGAGGCAATCTACAGCACAGAATTAATAGCCATGGGGAAGCCAAGCAATATGTTAATGAAGAGGATGATAACAAACTGCAAATATTTTACATTTGTAATCACTGTAGAGTGAAATAAATTATTAATTTGATTAAATGTGTATTTTATAATTGAAGAGTGTACAGCCAGAAATAATGAAAATAAATTAGAATATATCACAAAGAAACTGCTGACAATTATAGTAATTATGTTATAGGAAATTCTTCAAACTGAGTTCTTGTTACATAGTAATTACAATCTAGATTGGATAACAAAAATAACAGCAGTAAACCTACAAACATGGTGCTGGCAGTGAATTGGAGACAGTAATTTATTATACCAGCTATTTTCTACTACCCTTTTATTAAACGATATTTGAGGGAGGAATGAAGTGTCAAAAGAGTGATTGAAATATTGAAATATGGATACCATATTGAAAGTTTTTTCATTATGTCATCTCACTGAATATTTTATCATTTAAATGTATTTACAAAAAAACCCAAAGAAACCTGAATACCAACTTGGAAACTTCCTTTGCTGCTAAACCAGGTTGAATTCTTCATCTATGTCTTTTATGTGTTTTTTTTCCAACAAAACTAAGAGTGTGAAAAAAATTTGCAAATGAGACTGGATGGGAGAATAAACCATGAGAAGAGAAGAATTAGTTTTTGTTATTTTGTTATTTTTGCTTATCCTTATAGTGGCAAACAGTGAAAAAACATTCTCAGTTATGAATATGGATCAAATTTTAACTTCATAGGAGGTACATGATAGAAATCCTTACTCAACCCCAGAACCAATGATACATGTTGCAAGATCAGGAACCCCACACAGGAACTAACTACTTTAGAAAGGATAAAGGGACAGCATGGTTCTCTGTTTTTTCAAACCTGCTCTGAAAATTTAGTGTAGTGGAACTCTAAACCAACAATATTTATGTTCAAAAAACTTATTCTCTTAATATGGCCAACCGAGGTGGATAATCCAGTGGATGCAGGGAAATTTGTAGTCAAAATAGTCACTGGATCTTTTGCCCTCAAGCTCCCTCCTGCTGCTAGCAGGGTCATTTCAACTTCCCCACAGTGTAGTTACTTCTTTCAAGTACTTCATAAAATGAAGAAAAACTGCAGGTGGTAATTTTCTTCTCTCTTCTAATACTTTTCTTGTTTTCACAGGAAAAATTGAGAGATATTACAAAAAAGATGAAAATATTTGAATATAAATTAATTTAACTTCATCAGCTCTGAGTGATTTCTGAAAACACAGGCTAAAGTTCCATTGGTTTGTATCCAAAACACAGGTTTATGGCTCCCTAGGTCCAAACAGTAGGTGTAGTCATGACTGCAGCTTGAAACTACAGTCCCAGAGAAACAGTCAATTTCCTGCTCAGAACATCTATAAATGTTCAAGACAAGAAAACAAGTGAAGTGAAAACTGGTTCTTTTGGGGTTGGGATAGAAGGTTTAAGGAAAAGTAGACGCACACATTACCTCTGTGCTGCTGACTGTGATGCAGGGGTACTGCTAAGCCACCTTCAAATTATCTAGCTGGCACACCAGAAGCAGGCATGCTGAGGCAACACGGTCTTCAAACCACAAGCCAGTCCAGCCCATATGAGAAGCAGAACAAATTAGCCAACAATGAGTTCTTTGCTGCCTTGGCTAAACCATTTCTCATTGTGTGTAAAATGTGCTCCAGTCTGCAGAGCCAATGTGCCCACAGGAAAAACATGAATGACTTTAATATTAAACTTTGAAAGTTAGAGGCAGAAGTACATCTGAGTCCATATGAAGGGTGAAACACTGATAACGTGCAACAATACATGCACAGATGGACATCAGGTGGTCCTTTTTTCCAGACTTTAGCTGGGAGGCCTTGGCCAAATACATTTCTTTCTGCACTTTATTTTAAACTGGGATGAAAGCTCAATGTTATCCCATAAATGTTTGAGAAAATTATTGGAACGTTTTGATACCACACCAAACCCAAAGCACATCATACAGATGACTGGTAAAGAATGCATATGGAAGAGCAAAAGAACTGGACATGTTCCCAGAGCTTTTTCCCAGTGAATTACAGACCCAAGGTGGATGCCAAAGTATATTTCTTCCATAAGACATTAGGTCACTTTTTCAAACCATACTAACTTATTAATATATGTCATGCCCTTTAGTTAAATTAATGTGTAAAAGTACCTCATTCTTAATTTTGATTTGCTTTAAACTGTGCTTTACTGAATTTACTTGATGCCTCCCTAACTCTAGTAACGTAGGCACAAGGAGCAGTCCTTCTCTTGGCCTTTTCTCTGTTACTTTGTTTTTGATAAATACGTTAAATGCTCCACTGATTATTTACTTTTCATTCTAAAACAGGAATTCCAGGAAATTTGAATAGAACCCATATCCAGTCAGCTGCTCTTTCTATTTTTTCTCATTTTCCTTGTCCAGACTTTTTCAATTCTTGCACCTACATTTTTGAGATGCAGGATGAAAACTGTACATCATATGCAAGATGTAATGACACATGTACCCAGTGAAATTACAATGTTTACTATTCTGGAGTTTTTTTGCCATTTTTGTAATTATTACTGATTTTTAATTATGATCTGTATTTTTTATTGTGTTAATTTGTTCATGGAACCATTATAAATCCAGTATTTAATTCTTGAATTATAGATTAGCTCTAAGCCTATTGTGTACATTAATTTGAGATTTTTGTCCATTGTATTACATATAAACTTATTAAAAAATTTTTATTCCATTTTATGACTCATTGAAATTTGTATATGTCTTCTGAAAATTTTTGAAAACACCTCAATTTATTACCTTGATAACTTGATATTTCTAGCGAATGTATTTAACTCATTGTTCTTTCCCTTTTCCACATTTAGAGAGCACATACACAGAACAGATTCCTGTGGGACTTCATTCTCTCCTCTATTAAAACCACTGCTTTATTTCCACTTTTTCTTTCCTACATTTTAAACTGAGCATATTTAGAACTATTTTTACTTGTGGCTATATTTTCTCTCATCCCACAACTTTTTAAGAGCAAAAATCTCTTAAATATCCTCACCAAAATGGAACAGCTATGACTAAAGAGGAGGAGTTTTTGTTTTAAAATTAAAAGTATACTTTTACCAAAGGTGTATCTAAAATATGTTATTAATATTAGCATGAAAAACACATAAGCAATAACAAGAACATTAATAAGGCAGTCAGTTGTCCTATTGTGGTAATGAGGAGTGAAAAATCATCAATAGTGACGAGGATGGTACAGCACACAAATGCCTTTAGTAGTCTCAACCATTGATAGGAGTGTCAAGATATTTAGCTAAAGTGGCCTCTTTCAGGCAATAAAACAGTCATGAATGGCTTTTGACTATGATAATGAAATGTGCTTAGAATAAATGAAATAATTTAAAGTTTAGAGCAACACTAAGATGCATGTCAGTACAGCCACATTTCCATTTGTGAGCTCCAGAGAACACAGCCATAAGTTCCTGGGGGCAACGTGCAGACATCCCAAACCCAGAGACAATGTGGGGTTGTCAGATAACAGTGGAACCTGGTAAAGCATCAGAACACAATTTCAAAAGTTTATTTGATATTCGTATTCACAAAACCAGTGCACATCTAATTGCACGTTGTTACCATTGCTTTACTTATAAATTGTTACATGGTTATACATAAACTGACCACAGATTAATCACGTGTAGCTAGCAAATAAATTAATGCACAGGCATTATATGGTACAATATTTCTATTAGAATAATATTGCAACTCCTCAAGCTTTCATTATTCTCATGTAAAAGATCATGAGGAACATGAATCATTCAGCTCTGGTTCCAGATTGTCCTCCTCACAGTGTGTTCTTGACATCTAAAAACTGATTTCTTCATACCTAGAGTTCAAATATTATTGAGCAACCAGACAAAATATGCAAATCTTCCATTTCATTCTCTGGAACTTAGAAGATTTGGACTTTTGCTATTTGTTACACATCTACATAAATAAATCTGACACACATTTCTTGTGTCCATTTGACCAGAATTCCTGCAGGATGATTATCACACTACCCACTCCAATGAACATTTTGTAAAGTTGAATTTGTGTATATGTATACCTTTAGTGCTTATTCAAGAGGCAGATACAGTGCACTTAAACTGAGAAACTTGATTCCTCCTCTGTAAACTCTGTATTACATTTGTCTGTATCTGAATTCACTTCATGATGAGCGAATTTCAGTCCACCAAAAGTGAGAGCAAAAAGATTATATTCTTGCCTTGCCTTGCCTATCTTACAGTTTTGAAAATTTGTTTCATTATGAAAATTTGGACATAAATGGATCCTTTGAAAAGAATGTTAAGAATAAATCTTACATTATCAAGGGCAGCTGTCTCTTGTTTGTCTGTGAAAGTAATCTTCCTTCATATCCTGATATCTCAGACATAAGGAAATGATTCACCTTTGACACAAGAGAAAAATGTGTTTAAGTTCTAAGGCTGCATTTTTGTAATACTGGGATATATGATTGAATTATATGCACTGGTATCCACATAGCCATATGGGTCAAATAATAAAAGTAATTTTGTAGATTAACATAGCAAATATTTATATATCTCATTTCTTTTGAAAGTGTAAGTTTCACAAGCACATATTCTGTTTTACTTCAAATTCATGCAGTCCTCTTCCCTGCTCTCCCCGGAGCTAAAATAAAACAACAACCAAATATTCTAATAATAAAACTTGTCAGAGAAGTGGACTGATACATCTTTCCTGGAAAATAACACTGTTTAAAGACTAAATCAAAGCAAAGTTTTCTGTCATTTCAAAGACAGTGTGCTGTCTTTGATACTATCCACTCCCATAATCACACTTCTCAGACATTGAACTGAGTTTGATCTCTAGCAAGTCACTAAGCTTCTACATTTGATATCAGAAAACTAAAAATTGATTAAAACATGTTGATAAATTAGTCTGTTCCACAGATCAGTGTCCCAAATTCTTGCTATCAATTCATTTAAAGAGAGAGATTTAGATGTGAATTTAATGCCACTTCAGGGAATGTCCCAGGTAATTGTGAAAAAAATCCAATGAGCAATGCATTTAAGGAACATATTAAAATTGCATTTATGGATTGACTTTACTTGCAGTAAAGACAAATTAAAACATCCTAAGCACTTGGACTAAAAATGGCTGTAAACTGATTGTGTGTTCCAACCCCAGAATGTTTGATAATATAAAAGAGTAACAAATCTAAATGGTATGGTTGATTCAATGAACCTTTATTCTTTCTCCATTCCATATGAAGAATGCCTCAGGACTACAATGTCCACTTCAGCAAAATAATCTGCCATGATCTTACATGAAATTCATTTAACTGAATGTTAATGATATTTTACTGACATATGATAAGCACAAGCCACCATCTGGAGCAGAGAAAACTGTAAATAACAATATGGTCAGAAAAGTATTAACCTCAGGGACATTTTCATGAGGGGTGTGTACTCACAGTGTTGTATAGCCATCCACAGTCAGGCCAGAAACTCCTGGCAGCAGAGGATTTGTAGCCTCATTCTGGTTACCATCCAGGTGGTAAACAAGATGAAGAAAGCAAGCACAATTATGTTCTAAATACATGGTAATTGTGTATATTCCCAGGTGATGTTCCTGAGCCATTCCTCCATCCATAACCCCTTTTTTCATCAATCACCATATCCATTCCAGCTCAGAATATCTATATTTGAAGTGCAATTTTGCTTGTATGGCTTTGTATATCTAGATTACAATTCAGAAATTGTAATGTTGTCTTTTCCAAAAGAATTACGATTTAAGAAATGGTTTTCTTTTCCCTTTGTTTAAATGTGTAAACAGTAGATTTGCATGAACATAAACTGTACATGTGGACCATAATGTTATGATCCCAATTCACCAGACTCCATCAGTGTAGTTGTAGTCATGCAGACATAGTTCAGCATTTCACTGCTGATGACAATCCCAAAGGCAGGTGAAGCTATGGGAAGAATGGGTAAAGGGAGGACAGTGAAGGTACCTCATTACAGGGTTCTTGGAATAAAAATGTTACCTCCCAAAGCAATGTGAAAATGACTCCTTCTTAATTGAGCTGATGATTTCCTCACTAATCGTGAAGTATTTTTGTAGATTTTTTTTGCTTTAAAAGCTTCATATAGGCATGTCATCATTCCAGATGACAGTCTTATCATATATCTACATAGATGAAAAACATTGCCCCTACCCAGAATACTTCCAAACTCTATATCTATAGTCAATAAATAGTTTTGGAATACTATATATGTAGGAACAGGGCAGCAAAGAACAGGGCAGGAGTAAATGGTCCCCTTCAAAAGCAGGGACATGCTTAACTTCAACAGTTCATGCTCTAACTTTTTGCAGAATCAAGGCAATCTACCTCAAATATCAACTCTCCAAATAATAGCACAGATTTCTTTGTTAGTGAAGAGTTTCCAGCTAAGAGCAAAAACTGCTTCATTATTCTTTATGCTTCCCCTTCATGACCTTTAGGAGCACACAGACCCTAGAGCTCCTTGCCTCCCAAAAATTAAACTGTCTCCAAGTACCCCCCACCAACCATTATCAGACACCAGATAACCCCCAGACAGAAATGATAGATTTTTTTTTTTTTTTTTTTTTGGTTGCTGAGACCTAAAATAATAGTTTGAAACCATATTTTGTTAGCTATTCCTTACAAGACTACTGAGTGGGGAGTAATCTATTGTCAGCTTATCCTCACAAGAGCAATGCAATGCATGAAAAGTTCCTTAGGACATCTAGTATAGGAGAATATGCTATAGCTGTATCATCAGTTGGTCTGAAAACAAAGGAAAATAGTTTCTTTCTCTTTGCTTCAAATGCCAAAAAGTTGGAGAATTATATTGCATTTTGTCATGCTTTTATGGATATGTGGAAGAATGTTTCTGTACTTTACAGATGAAAGGATCTTAAAATATTTTCCAGCTATTAAAACTACCTTTTAGGATACAAAATAGGCATTTCTCATCTGCAGCTTTGGATTCCTTATGCATGACAGAATTGGAGATGCTAGAGAAACATTTTCAGAGTTTAGTATCTCATTAAGCAGCTAGTTTGTTATAATTTTTAAAAAAACCCTACAAACAATATAATATTGAATGCACTGAAATGTATTTCGTTATTTTTTCAGAAAAGGGAAACACTAAAAGAAATTATTAAAAATTGCAACTACTACATTAAGGATACACAATGTCACTGGAGAAAGATATAAGGAATTTACAGTCAGTATTACTTATTATCATCCAAATAGCTGACTTCATGTCTTGATTTCAGAAAAAGAAATTATCTTCATCTGATTCAGCCACTTTCTCACAAAAAAGTGTGACTTTTCAAAAAATCATAAATATTACAGAAGGGTTGAAGCTTGTCAAAAAGTAAAATATAGAATGCTTGAGGAATATTGTGTCAGGAAAGATTTAAGGATGTATGTGTGTATGCTTCAGCAGCTTAATGATAGACATATTCTCTCAATACCTTAAAACTTGTGATATTTATTATATTCACTGCTGTCACAAACTCAGCAGTGGAATATATATAATAACTACACATACATACATATGTTCCTTATATAAATAGACTTGCTGAGTTTGCAGAGACCTGCTACATATTCTGCTAACACTAACCTTCTAACTAAAGTTACTTTCCTTCTATTCTGAAAATAGGTTAATGTATGCTTCTACTACATGTTTATGGTTAGAAAAATAGAGTATTAGTTTTCAAATTTTAAATACTATTGTTTTAAATTCTGAATTGACTTCACACTAACTGGGTTGGGAAACTGAGGTCAAAAGATGGTTATCCTAAGTCAATGAATTCTATGTAGCTAATAGACCATATTTTGGAGTTTTATCAGATTTCTTTTTCCACAGGCATTAACTTGCAGGTTGCACAGGAATCATGTATTCAATGGCTCTGTTGACAGCCTGGTTATGGGAGCAAAAGCAAGTAAGTGAGAAGGATGTGTGCATTCCTATGCATTAAATTGATCAGGTGCAGGCTCAGTGACCTGAGCACACAGACAGACATGCCCTCTTGAATTTTGGAGGTGACAGGACTGGAGCAGAGACAGCCCCACACATCATCTCTTCAGAGTCATGATGCAGACAGCTATGATTGCTCACTATCTCTATGCCCCTCACTTAAGAATGAACAAGTGCTAGAATGAAAAGAAGACCTGGCTTACTACCTCATGACCCACATTTTATCACTGAACCATGCTGTAACAAATGCTTTTATCTCTTAGAGTCAAACCTCAGAGTGTGGGAGTGCATTTTTTAATTTTAAGTTAAATTCATAAGTTAATGTTCTTTTGTAAAATGCTTTGTTCTCTGTACCTGCTTTTGTTACCCACATCTGGTTTATCCCTGTTTTTTTCCCCAGTGACAGTTCTGTGATTGGTTCTGTATTCTCCCTAAGTTTTCCCCCCCAGAGACAGATATCTGTCCATCACTTCATAGATAGCCTCCTGTTGCTGTCTATCATTTTTCTGGTTGCTCCCCACTTCTGGAAGATTCTGAGAGAGGCATCGAGTGATTGCACAGAATCCTGATTGTCACCCTCTAATGTTCACTGCATGGTTGTTTTGTATGTTTGTTTACGACATGAGCCACCTCCCTGTAAAACCTCATTGGTTCCCTTTCTGTGTAACACCCCCAGTTATAAGTTCTCACCCGAAAGTCAGGCAGGGTGTTTGGGCACGCTGACACTCGAGGTGAGGGCTCCACACCGGAGTTCCAATAAACTCGTTGTGACCCAGCCATCCCGGAGTCCCCCCTTTTCTTCCTCCAGCCATCACCACGCAGGAGCAGCTGAGCAGAAAATATCCCACTGGAGTGTTACCTGTGCCGAGGCTAGCCAGCCTGAGAAACGGGCACAGTAACACCAGAGCATCTGCGTGTGAGAGGATACATGATGTGGACATTGACCCAGTGTAAAATGTGCTTAGTAATTTTGCTCTATGAATGCTTTGTTGCCATCCTTATTCAGAAACAACTAGTTGAATTGCTGGACACTGCCCAGTCCAGCTAAGGTGTACTTCTCAGGAGACCTTTGAGGAACCCACCTCACACAACCTCTGTTCTGCAGTGGTGGTTACAGTCCAAGTGTCAGACAGGTGCAGTAACAGATGAATATTTCCCATCTGCTCAGAGAATGTCTCTCATGGATAATTTGGAATGGCTGTCTGGATGTGGGTTTCAATGGAAGGAGGAACATTGGAGTAGAGCCAAGGTTCGTGGGAACAGATCTGCCGTACTTTAGGAGCAGTAAGGATTCACAGGAAGGTAGCAAAGACTAGGTAAGGTATAAATACAACTTTTTTTCCTCTGTCTACAAGATATACAACTCTTGCGCCTGTAGTCCAGTAGTGCTCTAAAGGCAACAAGAGAGCACCATTTCCCATTATTTTTTCATGCTACAGCTGCAAACCAGGATGGGAATAACCAAAAATGAGTGGCCATTCTGGACAATAAAATTATTTTTATAATACATAATTTGCTATATATCAGTAGCTTTTCATGATTTGTAAAAGAAGGCTGTGTTGAGCAGCAATAAGAAAAGCTGACTGACTATGGGACTTGGGCTGCTTCACTTTGATTCAGGTAAGTCTGGGAGGAAGGAAGGTTGCTTCTACCTGAGAACCAGAGATGTTGAATTTGAGAATTGGCCAGATAGGTTTGCTAAGCAGGGTGAATGAAAAGAGGGTTTAGAGTTCATTGTAGTAGACTCGCTTGCAATAAAGCCACAGCTAAGTCTCAGTGCGGGAAGAGAGAAGGGCTTTTTTTTGACACCCTGAGAAGACTATTTAAGCTTTATACCTTCAGAAAATCTCACATATCTCCTGGAAGACAACTAGAAGAAAAGAGATTTTCTTGCAAAGGTACAGTGGGCAACATTCATTAGAAACTAATCATTTGCAGAGCATCTTTTTAATGAGTGGTGTTCTCAACTCTAAAGGTTTTGTCAAATTTATTTAATCTTAATCATTTACTTTCAAAAAATCATAATTAAAACAAACACCTATGCTTCAAAGTTTCAACATTTGAAGTAACATGGTGTCATAAAATTTACAGACCCCAACTCAAAAAAAAACCCCAACTAAACCAACAACTTTAAATGATAACTTTAACTATGATTCAGTTGTAAGCAGCTAGTTAGAACTAAAGAATCCAAAATAAACAGAAAAGTAAAAGCAAATTTTGAGATATATGTAAACACAATTTCATGGCTCTATATACCTCATTTGACCATTGAACATTTTGCTTTAGAACTGTGAGACAGTTTAATGACCATCCCCACAGATAAGAGAAATTTTAACATTAATTTTAATAAAATTAATTTTTAAAAAATTTATTTAATATTTTGCAAAATATTAAATAAATTCGTTGCTAACATTAATTTCTAAATTACTTTTTGAGTTATAAAGAACATATATTAAACATCTGTCTCTTTGTTTCCAGAATATGTATATACAAATAAATTAGTGGAGATTAAACACTTACTGGTCTGGGTTTTTAAACAGCTGACACAATTACAAGGAAAGGGCAATAGCATATTTAGTATGGGCCTAAAGCGAGCAGTTTTGGATGCAGCAGTACCACAGACAGAAATGTTTTCATCTTCATAAATGAAGATGAAATTTTATACAAACAGCATCTGAATCCAGTCCATAAGATTGGTGATAGATTAGATAGATAGATAGATAGATAGATAGATAGATAGATAGATAGATAGATAGATAGATAGTTTGTAGCAAAAGAAAAACTATCAAGTGAAGCAATTGTTTTAACATGTAAGTAGGTCTTAGTAACACAGATGGTGCTTTTCTGTTGTTGAAAGCATGTTAACTAAACTATTTCCATATGTTGATTTACGCAGTTTTATTGCTGCAGATTGTAACACAGCCCTTGACAAGAGACAAAGCAGATCTCAAAACTCAGGGGGAAAATAGAAAATCACAGCTACTGCTACAAACAAAAAACCAGAAATACTGCTTGCATGTTCTGTGAAGATTATGTAGGCAGCGTCACAATTTTGTGCTTAAAATCATTACAATATAAAGTTTTCTTCTTGGTATCAACATATCTTCCAAGAGTCCCTGCTGCTGATCTTACAAATTCCCATAAAGACTCTTGAATGACAGTTCTTCCAAGATGCTCTGCAGAACAGGCTTCTGCATCATTACAAGCTTAGGAATCTTCATCTGGAGGATGTTTCTAATTAATGTTTTCTTGAAGTTTTTTTAAATAAAGGGACAATGGATAAGGTTCCCAGGCACACTCTTCTGTTCCCTGCCCTTATTCTGGAGGAAGACACCCTCTTAGAATTGCAAATGACTTTGAGCTGGCAAAGCTGTGGAATAGACAAATTCATATACATTCAGAAAAATGAGTTTATGGCATTAAGCATGGAATGTTCAGTAAAGCTAACAAGTGGACATGGAGCAGAAAACATGTGGAACCTCTGCTGAGTTCTGTGAGATTTCCTATACTAGGCTTGCAAAAAAATCTGAAATCAAGGGGATATTTCTTTTTAAAATTCTTGCTTGCAAAATCATGTTTGAGAAACAGGAACTAGATATCACTGCACCTTGTTCCACTTTTTACATTCTACAGTGAAATAGTTTATTCTGTTCTTGAAGGGCTAGTGTTGGTTAACCAGTATTCAGGTGTTTTGACATCTACATATGATCATCTACCATCATTTATGAAACAGTATTTTACAATATAGAACAGATACATTTCTTTCTGGGTCCCTCTTAAGTTTGAGGTGACAGTAGATATTATGGGATCTCATTAACCAGGAAGTGAAAAACCAAACACATCCCCAATTTTTTTTTTATTTGTTTAAACTTTACAAGGAATGATTTCATATAAATCATTAGGATTTGTAACTTTCATATGATCTTAATGTAAATCAGCAGTAAATATTTCAATGACTTAAAGTAGCAGACATATGTCTAATTTTGAGCCACAAGTAGTGAATTTGAGTAGAGGTTTTTGTCCGAATGGAGAAAAAGAATAAAAATACAATCTCATCTATATATTTATATAGTATCTTTTATACACAATTTGTTCTCAGAAGACTTAAAAATTTATTTCAAAATAGCAATTGAATAACAATTTAGTAAGAAATTTAAATTAAATATTATGGCAGAAGCTCAAGCCTAGAGATGGAAGGAAGCGGACAGTTCTATTATCAAAATCAAATAACAATTTTACCTGTCTCTATATACACATATCCATACTATATTGTTAATTAGGGATATGATTGACCTCTGGGGGAGTTTAAACTAGAACCTTTTAACATATGCATTGGAGTGGTAGATGTGTCTGAGAGTATTCAAAATTTTGATTATAAAAAACATGCTTCAACCATCTGATGTGCAACATCAGGTCTCCCATTGTTCTCCTGTTATATAAAGTCTGTGACAATTTGTTCTCATGGGTAAATGGAATAGTAACAGTTCTCCTTGGAGTTAAGCAGAATATTTCTGATTAAATATATTTGTCATAAAGAGACCAATCAACTAAAAAAAAAAAGCAGAACCGTGTTCATCAAATCTTTAATCACAAAAGGTTTGTGGGATCCATGACAGTTTCTCATTAAAGCCAGGTAGAAGCAAGCTAGTGGTTGGTCACTCCTAGTTTTTGTGTGAAATATGGGTACCCCCTGGTGCCATCATCTCCACCTTTAACCACCAGCCTTACATTCATGGATTATCAAACAGATGCAAAAGGAGAAAAGGAAATAAAAATTCAGAGGCTAAAAACAGAGTACTTAGAACAAATTATTCCTTTTGTCCCCTACTTACACCCCTCCATGCCTTCCAGTATAAGGCCCTATTGTAGATTTTGTGAAGGCAAAAAGTGAGGCTGGCACAACTACAATAAACAACTCACTCAAAACTCATTCTCCCAGACACAGTAATGATAACACTTTTAACGTGCTCAAAGTTATTCCCACGATAAATCTTCCCTTGTGTCCCTCACTCCTTAGCTACACCTACACTACAATATAAAACTTCAGCATGCAAATTCACATTTGTATGCACTCAGTCTGTCCTCTAAATTGCTCAGGCTGTGAGGTTACCATTTCTCTACAAGTTCAGTATCTGTATGCATATGAAATATCTCAAGTTTCAGTACAGCCTACCAATGGATAATTTGAGCAAAAAAAGCAAGGCATAAGACTTTTTAGCCCTCTTACTTTCATTTTTCCCAGAGGGGAAATAGCAAAATCTGTTCTGCCCAGGCTAAATCCTCTAATAAATCAGTTTCTGGTATAGAGTGGAGTTCTGCATCACTCATGCTGAAGCGTCTGTGCGAGCTGAGGAAAGTATGTCCATTCTAAACCACTGGAAAAACTGAAGACGATACTACCAACCAGCGTGTGCTCAGAAAATCTATATTGCATGGTGGAAAAAAAACCCATAAGGGTTAGAACATTTTATAGCTATACTACTAAAAACGACTCACTTGCAATGCAGCCTAATATATTTCAATAGCCTAGTTTAGTTTTAAATTAGTATATAAAGGTGTAATAATGTTGTAAAATTTATTGTTGGGAAGACTTCTTGATGCCAGTGGAAACTGGTAAGATCACATCACATGAAGATTATATCAGTCATACATACATTTGTTTTTACAAATTTGCCAAAGGGGAGCATTATCCCTGATTTTCTTATATATTTATTTTACTTAATAAACACCTTCTATGTCGTGATAGCCAAGACAGTCAGAGAAGTAAATTGTTCTGACAAGGAATGTCATAAAACAGGACTTGTTTCATGTTTCACAACTTGTTCCATGTTTTTTGTTGGGTTTTTTGGGGTTTTCTTTTTGGTTTTTTTTTTGGTTGGAGTTTTGGGGTTTTTTTAAAACTGGTTGTTTTGGAGGGCTTGCAAGGGGGTTGGGGGTGTATATGCGTAATTTCCTACAACTGGAGGTCAGAGGAAGATAACTGACTGGAAGAACACGGCACCATCACGACCAGAGAGGATAAGATCTGACTAAACGAGAGAAAAAGACATTTACAAGAAATACATGTACTACTAGGCAAGAATAAGCAAGGGATTCATGTCACAAGGAGCAAAGAGCTAGCTTGGAGACAGAGACATACATGATATAAGGACCAAAATCTAAGATGTAGGACTATTTTACATATGGCTCTTTGTTTAAGGCTGTGATCAATATTCTTCTTCAAAAAGATCACAACACTGGCAATGATTCAAATACATGTTCAACCATGCAAGGTCAGTGGCAAAGTCAGCACCTTAAGCCATATCAACGAACTGTGTGAGTGCAAGACTAGGCAATATAAGGATTTCTGAGGAGCAGATAAACTCACTGTGAGCAGGTGAAAGCTTGGAAATGTGCAGCAGACAGCTTCTAAAAGAGACTACTCATATAAAGTATGAGACTTCTGTTCAAAGGGAAATGATGTTACAGCAGCTAGGATTTGTGCCTACTGCCTAAGTTAGTTATTAGCAGGGAGGAAGAAATGAAATATGAGGTACTCACAGTGCAGAAGTCTTTTTTTTTTTGTGCTGCTTCTCCTGTCCCTTAAACCAGCCACTGTCATAACTTGGTTGTTCAAAGCTGCCACATGCAGACAGGTAAAGCAGAACCAAATGGAGCCTGAGGATTTAGACTGAGAGAGCTGAGACCTGATATAAGAAGACAACTGAAATAGTATTATATGACGGAGGAACTTGTCCTGCAAAGACAAAGAGGAAAAAAAAGGAAGGAGTAAGGACATATATCTTAAGAACATTTTGTCTCTTAAGTGCAGAAAAAAATCATGGGCAATGGCAAAGGTGAAAGTATGCTGTTTCTATAATGGAATCATCTGTGAGAAGAAACGTAATCTACCACCTACCATCTACAACCAGAGCCAGAAGAAGGTAGTGAGGGATTTTGTGAGCAAAAATAAAAGTCATTCAAACCATGAGGTTTAAAATAAATGTGAATTTTTATGTGCCATTGTAGTACATTGACCCTGTCTGGTTGCCAAGCACCCGCCAAAGCTGCTCTATCACTGCTCTATCACAAGTGGACAGAGGAAAGAAAATGCAACAAAAGCTTATTACATGAGACAAAGACCAGAAGGGATCACTTGGCAAATATCATCAAGGGCAGAAGAGACTCAGCTTGGGGATATTAATTGAATATATTAGTAATAAAATCAGACCACGTAATGTGAAGTAAAATAAACATTAAAAACACCTTCCTCCTACCTCCTCCTTTTTCCTGAGCTCTTCCTCCTCCCTCAGTGGCACAGGGAGTCAAGGAATGGCAGTTATGGTCAGTTCATCACACATTGTTTCTCTCACTGCTCAGGGGGAGGAGTCCTTCTGCTCCAGCATAAAGATCCCCCAAATAGGAGAGAGTACTCCATCAACTCCTCCGATGTGAGTCCATCTCATGAGCAAGAGATCTCTGCAAGCTTCAGCAGCATGGGTCACTGTCCCATGGGGTAGAATCCCTCAGGCACAACCTGCTCCAATGTGGGTCCCCCACAGGGTCACAAGTCCTACCAGGAGATCTCCTCCAGGGTAGGCCACTCTTTTTATGGGCTCACAAATCCTGCCAGGAGCCTGTTCTAGAGCAGGCTTCCCACAGCTCCAAAGCTTGATTTCAGGCATCCACCTGCTCCAGTGCAGGTGTCCTTCATGGGCTGCAGGTGCATTCTGCGTCCTTATGGATCTCCATGGGCTACAGAGGCACAGCTGCCTCACCATGGTCTGCACAAGGGCTGCAGGGGAATCTCATCTCTGGTGCCTGGAGCGCCTCCTGCCCCTCGTTCTCCACTTGGTGCCTGCAGAGTTGTTCTTCCACATATTCCCACTCTGCTCTTCTCTGTCTGCAATTAAATCTTCACAATAGCTTTTTTTCCCCCTTCTTAAATACGTTACCAGAGAGTCATTACTATCATTCCTGATTTCCCAGCATCCATTCTGTCCTGGCACCAGGTGGCATTATCTCTGCTGGACATGGGGGAAGCTTCTGACAGCCTCCCACAGAAGCCACCCCTGTAACGCCTCTCCTACCAAAATCTGGTCAGCTAAACCCAAAACCATGGCAAGGCAAAGCACTGTGAGGGCTGCTGTGGGAAGATTAACTCAGTCAGACTCAATACACACATTTGCTCTTCGAAAAGGAAGATAGCAAAGGGGTTGAGTCTCAGTTAATTTGTATGCATTTTTAATGACTTTTAAATAGAAGAATAGGAGACATCAATGGACAGAAAGTGCAGAAAATGGTTAATAACACCTAAATAGAAAATATCTATTTAGAGAGAGAGTGTGAAATGATAGAGTTCACGATCCTTAGGAAAAAAAGAGACTATAACAAAACAAAAATGAGGCATTTTTAGAAAGTAGGCTTCTATAAATTCATAGAACTGGTAAACAAGGAGTCCTAGGAGAGAAAAAAGAAATTAAAGTGAGCTGTCAGTTCCATAAAGAAATAATATTCAGGTTATCAGTGCGAAATATACTATAACAGAGAAAAGATTAAAGGTGCAGTAATAGATGTGCTTGATGAAATCATGGGCTTTTTGTGAATTTAAAACATAAAAAGAATAGGGAAACTAGGTTTGGTTACTAAGGTCAAATAAAAAGCAGAATAAGTGCATAGGGAGAGAGCAGGAAGAAGATGCAACACAAAACTGAAAACGTTTAACTAGGAAGCAAAATTATATCAAGAAATCCTTCCATAAGAGAAAAGACTGATTGACTACTTGTTGACTACTTGCAGTGCAGTGTTATTGCAGGCTGATCCAGGAAAAGTGAGGAACTTCATTTTTTTGCAAACTATTCCTGAAAATATCATAGGGCAATCATAATTAATGCAATTATCAGAGGGTAAGACTTCTTTCTCTAATAAGGAAGGAACAGGTCAAACAATATCTAAATATTCTCAAAACAGTTGAAGCAGCTGGCCTTCACTGTAGTGCAATTAAAAAGCTGGCTGATGAAATCCAGTATCATTAGTTGTTATCTCTGAGAAATTCAAATAGAGAGACAGGCAAACATAGTTTGAAGAAATGGAAATTCGAAAAGAAGAAGGCAGAAAATAACAGACTAACCAGCTTAACATCAGCCTCTGGAAAAGTACTGGAAGAGCTATTTAAATTGTTTTTAAAAACCCAGACAGAAACACAAAAATGAATAACAGCTGGCATATTATCAACCAGAAATAATACCAAATCAATTTAATATCTCTCTCCCACAGGCTGGCAAACTACATGGGTAGAAGAAAACCAGCTGATACATAGCTTGACTTCAGCAAATTCTCAGCACTGGTATAATCCTAAAGAGGAAAGAATGCCCTCAATGAAAATATAAGAAGAAAGATACAAAGCTAGTTGTATCAAATTCTGAAAGCAGTTATGATGAGCCCTGTGTCTAAACAAGGGAAGGCAATTGTGAAATTCTGCAGGGGTCTGTCCTGAGTTATTGTTCTCAGTAGTTTCGAGGTTTAGGTTTATTAAATATGTAGATCATACATGGGTGGGAAGACTCCCAGTATAGCTGAGGATATACCTAGAACTCACAACAATCAAGACAAAGTGGAAGGTATCATTTGAAAGACAAGTCCAAGGTATTAATGAAAGAGGAAAACACCAGCTAGGCAGTAAATAACTATTTGCAACCACCTTCAGGTTTGCTGTAGGGTGCAGCAGATTTGAAAGTATTCTGTGTTCAATATAAATAGAAAGGACTTAATGTAAAAGAGATTTAGACAGTTCTGGATAGAAAAAGATTTAAATTGAATTTGTCTGGGAAGTTTGTATCTTTCCAATTTCATTTAACAGTGTCTTCTGCCTGAACCAGTTTGTCATCACTAACCTACATAATTCTGCCTTGGACATATCACTGAAAGATGTTCTGTGGCTTCATGCCTCCAATCTTACGATTTTATGTCTACCCAGAAGCTATTGCAGCCACCTTCAGCAGCTAAGAGGCAAATGCATATTGCTCTCCTACGTGAGAACCCAGCTGAGATGCAGGAATGCATGACAGGATCACCATATGCTTCACTCTCTCACAGCTCCTTCCTGCCAGCTTTAAAGTATACTTCATCCCTTCTGTATAAACCTTGTGCAGAGGGAGAGGGCTGATCAGGAGACACCCTGCAGCCAGTGTTGGTAGGTTTCAGCAGATGATGCCTTCAGTACTTGCTCAAAATTTGGATTTACATTTTGAATTCTGCAACGTACATGCAAGCACCAAGCACAACACCCTTGCTGGGTACCATGTGGGTACAAGAGTCCATACAAAATTTGAAGACAGAACAAGGTAGACATGAAAGAGCATGAAAAACCTGCAGCAATGAAGGATTTCCTAGTCAATCCAGGTATAGACAGGATGTTCCTATAGGCACAGCATTCATTTTCTTTGCATCTCAATAATCTTCAAAGCTCCTTTTAAAGGCACTAGAACATCAGTAGCTTTTAGCACTGCAGAAATATGAGAAGACACAAATTACAGATTTTTAAAAACAGATTTCCATGCCAAATCTAACAGAAAAGACCCACTCATCTATCACAATTAGGAGAGATATATTCCTCAAGTATTCAAATCATTAAAAATGTATTTTAAATAATTTTTTGATAAATTTGTTATAGGCTACCACTTAGTGTGGGTACACTGCTAAGATCTAATAATTAACAAGTCCCTGTCTGTTTTTTCTTGCATCCCTCTGACATATGAAAATTAATAACAGCCTGTCTTATTTTCCTGTGTGAAAAAATAAACCACTCTTTCCAATGATATTCTGATTTTGAGCTTTAATCTACTGTAGAATACCTGAAGTCTTTAAAATTAAGAAAGATGAACAACATTCAGTCTAGATAGAATCTCTATACACACATGTTATGATAATGGTAACATAACCAGAGGGAATATAAATTTACTCCCTGTGACTTTGTCACAGATATAAAGAGCTTCTGGAGAAGGTGTGTACATCAACCCCAAGAATATATGACATTTCTCCACCTCTGCAGGAATCAGTCCATCAGATAATCTTTTTAAGGAAATTCCAGCACTATAGTTTGCCTTTTTGCTTTCAAACAACAATGTAGTAATGCAGAAGCCACGTTCAATGATTCAGAATGATTTAGTTTTAAGGAAGCCCATTAATTTAACCATATTTTCCCATACTTTTCATCACCATGTCCTGTCATCTGGAAATAATAGAAACCTTAGCACTAAATTCCGAAAGCTGAAAAAACCATGCAAGTACAGTTCACTTGGTATTTACTGGCATGCTAATGTTAGCCCAGCCTAACCAAAATCAGAGTTTCTTGGTTAACCTGGATTAGCTTTCTAGTGAAAAGGATACTGAAGTGACAACCAAAAACAAATGTGTTATTGTTCTATATTTATTTGTATGAAAGGCAGATATATGGAACCTGGAAGAAAAATATATGGAAAGCAAGATTTTTTTTGTTGCTGAAAAATGTATAATCACAATAATAATTAATACTACTCTGTGAATGCAAAATAGGACTAAGAAAGAGAAAGGAGATCATCATAATTCAAGTGTGACTAAGTTTTCAGAACTGCTCACACTTAAAAATGTAGGTCAGACAATTTTTTTAAATAGATGTGATTATTACACTTACTGTAAATTTTTCTTTCCCACATGCTGAAAGGAAAAAATTCTATAAAGTTTTGAATCTTTCAATTGTGTCAATAAATTTAGTTTCCCCACAACATTTTTCAGTCAGAATGCCAGCCTAAAATCAAGCAAGACTTTCTAGTCTAGACACATAACAAAGCTCACATGCTGGTTTCTGTGGCTCAGTTATAAACAGTAAATATTTTCAGGTTTTGACCATGGGAATATGTTTCAGATGGATTTAATATTCTTTAAAGGTAATTATCCAAAAAAGTCTTTTTCATTTTTTCATTAAAGTGAAAAAGAATCTCTTCACACAATAGGTGAAAAAGAAGATGAAAAATGCGCTTCCACCATGCTAATTATGGCTTGTGATATCTAGGAAATGGCATGAATTAGAAAGTCTCTATACACTGGGCCAGTACTGATGCCCGCTAGTTGATTGAAAGGTAAGTAGCTCTTGATCCCCCAGTAAATATCTCTATGTAAATATATAGGTACACAACCACACACATACGTAGATTTTTGTCTATTTATTTGAGGACAGACAGATATATACATAGATTATGTGTGTGACTGTCAGACCTGGTGATAGCACTGTTTGGGATAGAATACGAAACAAAGCAGAGGACAGGACATCTCAGAGGCTGCAGTGCCTTCCTTCCTTACATGAAACAATGGTCAAATGGCTCACAAATATGAATTATAAATATGCACTAGATATTGATTGTATTAGATCAGTCACAAAGTAGTTGCATCACAAACTTGATCACTGGTTTACCTTGAAGTAAAAGAACTTTGAATTCCTTCTCAAATATCTTCCCAAATCCCTGCAAGGTCTGTAGTAAACAATGATAAAGAAAATGCATAACATAAATTCCCAGGATTACTTGGTTTTGTAATGTGTACTCAGTTCTTTCACAGCCTTCTTTATGGTTCTCCTAATTGTTACATATGCCTGTGAAGGGGATGTTGGCAGCAGAGTGGTCAGTGAATCTGACCTTAGTGTCACTGCTTTCATTAAGGAGTGTGAAGCTAGTCTGATCAAAATCCAATTCCTGTAATAGAGAATTTGCAGTTAAATTATCTTTCCATTTCCATGCCTGGTATACTTAGACTGTTACAATTTAAACCCGAAGCTTGTTATACTGCTGAATTTTAGGCACATGAATAATCTACTTGAGAAGAGACTACTCTAAATTTAAGGTGATTTCCTAGATTTAGGTTCTACCCAAAAAATGCATAAAAATTGATAAAGCTGTGCAGATGAAAGAGGAATTTCTCCTCAGGACTGTAAGTTCAGCACCCTAATCAATAAGCTGAAGAGTGAATAAAGATGAGGAATAAAGTATTTTATTTTCTTCTCTATTACAGCTTGAATAATATTCTCTGCTAAAGAAATTATGGCCCATGAATACATTTATGCTGATCAGAATACCTAGCATGAAGGACAAATTGATATATATTTTTATATCATTCAAGAAACTGAACAGAACAGAAAGTGTTTTCAGAGATCTTATATCTATATTATGGAACTGGAACACAATGTCAAATCAGAAACACACAGTTACTTTTTTTAGTTTTGTTTTATTTGCATAATCAATGAAAAAAGACATATGAAAACTCTATGCAAATATTTGCTATAAATTAGCATGGGTTTTATAAAATTATTTTCTCAAATATTACAACATATATTTTTCTAGAAGGAATAAGTAATTTATCATAATTATTAGTGAACACTGTAGTAATTTATATTTCACTCTTTTGCTCTCCTGATGAACACTGGAAACTGAACTAAAATGCACAAAATATTTGAAACCCAATCCAAAGATATAGGATGGCAATGAAAATACTCAGATGCAGAAATGCAAATTACTTTTGGACTCCTTTGACACCATATTTAGGGGCATACTTTCATTTTAAAAAGGTAGTCTAATAAGAATTCTAGAGAATAAAGTTGACTGAAATCAGAGGCATCTGATAAAATCTCATTCAAATGTATTTGTTTATCATCCATTATTTTTAAGAACTTTAATACAAAATGAGAATTTGATCACACATATTTCTCTAAAAATGGAAGCAGCAAATAAATTTTCTAAAAAGATAGCAACTTATGCCATGTAAAAGATGTTGTTTATATTAGTTTGAAAAAATCTGGTTTGAAAGGAAAAGAAAATACTAAATTCTTAATTTACATGTGCCAAATATTTAAATTACATACTTATCTTTGTTTCCTGTTCAGCAACAGGAACTTAGTTAAAGAATTCCTTTTAATCTTGACAATCCTAGTGTGTCAACAGAAAGAACCAGTCTCTAAGATACTGGGATCATAGGATTATGCTCAGCTTCAGAACTAATTATGAGGATGTTGAGCTGGAGGTACAGAAGCAGGCACTATGTTGTGTTGGTTGCTCCATGGGCTTGTAAGATCAGCAGTTGTATTCCTGGGCAGTTCTCAGCAGCTACAATTCTCTCAATTCCCTTTTTTTTTTTTTTTTTTAATGAAGAACATTCCTAGTGACTCTAACAGCCAAATAAAATCTGAAAAGACATCCTTTATGAAGAATGCAAAACACTAGACAAGTTCAGTAACTTACAGTAAAAATGACAAATACATACTCTCAAGAGACACTGAAGTGAGAATGCCACATGCAAGACCATCATCATATATAGAATAAACCGGACTTCCCTATAATATTTTTTAAATAAATTCTATAAATTCTCATATAAGAATTTTCTCTTACAAGTGCATTAATATGCATGGAAAATATCTCAGTCCTGATGCATAAAAATTTAGTTTGGGACAAACTTCTGATCAACTTCTGATCAAATCTTGGGAAATAGTAAAGATTCTGGCAAGGAGTAAATACAAAACTGTTGCACAAAATAATGATTAGTTAATTTCATCCATTCTAAACAATCTTCATCTGGTAGCACATGTGATAATTTTATTGAAGACAATAGATAAAACGATGACAGCCTGGTATGTATGATTTGTATCTACACCACTGAAGAAATCCTCCTTCAGAACAGTGAACGTCCTACAGTGAGCACTGTCATCAAAATCAATAGTTTAGAATCTGAGGATATGCAGGATGCAGGAACCAGATGTTCCTGGATTTTACTCATCCTATGTTCTCAGAAAGTGAAGACATAAGCATATGATTATCTACATTCCAGATAAAATAACAATTCCATGCGTTATACATAGTTTCATCTTAAATTCCTCCTCATGCATTGGTTCAGAATACTTGTCTGAGGATATATATCCTCACACTGACCTTCTTCTGTGAGCCTTTATTCATGACTGTTCATGATCTCAAATAACAAGTAGCAGAACAAGAGGAAATGGCCTCAACTTGCTCCAGGAGAGGTTTAGATGGAATATTAGCAAAACTTTCTTTCCTGAAAATGTATTCAAACACACAAACTGGAGAAGTGGTGGAATCACCACCTCTGAAGGTATTTAAAAGACAGGTGACTGTGGCACTTAGGGACATAGTTTAGTGGTGGACTTGGCAGTGCTGGGTCAATGGTTGAACTCAATGATATTAAAGATCTTCTCCAACCTTCATGATTCCATAATTCTGGGACGTCAAACTACACATGGTCAGACAGGCTGCTTTCCTCCAGAGCTGTTGTATTTTTTCTTCTATAAGCAGGAAAGCAAAAGATGTTCTCAATCAGACCTTTGTATTTAAGAGGTTTTCTAAATGACAAGATGGACCTAAAGGTTACAGCCAGATGTAAAAAAATACTGATTGCTTTAAGTAGAGGAATAAAATCTCTGTACATTTATCTTATGTCTGTACCAGCATGTTGGGACTTAAAGAAAATGTCCATAGCTGTTCGAGCTGCTTACTGACCCATTCAAACTCACTCTATAGAATGAATTAAGCCATCTGCTTCTCAAGGCCAAAAAAACCCCAACACACTTGAGTGAGCCTTAAATACATCCACCCAGAGGCAATAGATATAGCCAAAATATTCCTTCCAATCAATTAATGAATAGCTGCTTGGAAATCATGTTTTGTTGCATAATTTATTTCCCTTTATTTTTCAACATTTTGGTCTTGATCTATACGTATTACTAAACCATTCCTGACATTCAACTACATAGTTCCTGGTGAAAGTATAATATTTCTTCTGCAGAGGCTCTGTGATGCTGTTGCAGCTCTCTGATACCCTTAGTCAAAAATAATTATCTCATGTTTGTTTTAGGGTCCTTTCAGCCTCAATCACCAGCATATTTATTAAGCTATTTAAACTAATTTTTTCCATTTTTGCCTGCACAATGCTTTAAAGTGTCACAGCTTCACTTTGTTACTTTCTGAAGTTGAATCCTACAAAGTAATACCTTAATTTTTCTCTAAACAATGTGTAAAAATTCTATAGTTCTGCAGACATTAGGAGACATTGGGACAGCTTGCAGGATTCCTACAATACTTGCTTTATTTATTAACCAAGTTATTAAGATATGTAGCTGATTATAGGTTTTAACCCCAAACAGAATCTGCGTACTCTTCATACCACCAGTAATTTCATTAGCTATTATTGTTCAAAGCTCTTATTATAAATGGACAAGTCATTCACTCAGCTGTCATTAATCCAGTGTTCATTCCCCCAGAAAAGATATTTAAAGATTTTCACCAGCACTCAAGTGTTATTGCTGCAGTTTAATAAATGCTATCCTTCACTTCTGTGTTTGTTTCTTTCCTCGCAATCTTCCCAGAATAGATTATCACCTTCACTATCTAGAATGTATATAACAATTATAATGTAAGGAAACCACATGATCATATTTGAATTTCAAATTACCATTATTAATCATAAACACAGATATAGTTATTTATGACATAATATCTGTTTTGCATGATTAAAGATTACAAATATAGTAAATTGGAGTAGAAAATTTAAAGGACCAAAGACAAAATCCACACAGAGGGGATTGGAATTCAGAAAAAATATTTTCAACAATATATATGTAGAATAGTTTTGGGATGAAAAATGTTCATTTTCTATTCCTGCAATTGCACAGCTAATGCCATCTTCATAGCTGGATAAGACTCTTTATACTCTGCATCATTTGTTTAGTTATTTTTCTTCCAAACAGCAGAAAGGATGATTTAGGGTTTGTCCTACTTTCATCCAGAACTGGGTTAACTTTTGCAATTGCCATAAGAGGGCAAAAGCTGGGCCATGGTCAGTAGATTATTCTATACCCCCTCACCTCACTGTTCGTCACTGGGAAAGGGATGCTCATACCTTGGAGAAAAAGAGCTCCCCTTTCTGATGAGAGAAAGCATGGCTGGGAAGAAAGAAGAAAGGAGCTGGTATTTGTCATGGGCCTTCCTTGTAAATGGTTTCTTTGTCTTATAGCTTTTGTTACCAATATTGTTGCTGTTATAGTTCCTTTTCCTATCCCATTACTGTTTTCAGTAATTTTTTTTTACCTCAACCTTTGATTTCCATCTTTTGTGGCTCCAATTCTCAACTCCATCCTGCTGGGTCAGGAAGGAAGAGGAGAAGGGGGAGCGAGCAAGCAGTGTCTGCTTTGGGAGAGGCTTGGTGGTGACACTTAATTGGAAGCACTGTACTTTTACTGTCAGAATGAAAATAACAAAATCAGCTAATGGGCCTTCTGATTAAAAAAGAGTTTTTACATTGCTTATTAGGAATAGACAACTTTCTGAAGATAGTAATTCCCCTTGACTTACATTGAATATAGCCAATATTCTTATTCAGGGACTGATCAACTTCCTTTTTAATACTCAATAGAATTTTGTTTTCAACTGATGCTAACAAGGCTTTAATTTCTGGCATTAACATGCTTTAACATTCTGACATCTGTAGATTTTGTTCTTCCCTTCTTTAAATAAAGGTGTAACTAGGACATTTCTTTCCATCTGTAGAAAACCATGATGACCATGATTTTTCATTAATGTTTTTTATATAGAAGCTTTCACAGATAAACAGAATCTTGATTAGCCTGCTTTGTTACAATAAACATAAATAAGCTATATCCCAAATGTCTCAGGATTCAGTTAAATAAAATAATATTACATGCTTTTAAAAGATGTTTTTAATTATGGTCCTTTTTTAACACTGAAAAAATGTGGGCTCTTTACCTTGTTTTCCTACCCAGGGAACATAACTTCTTGTCTCCTACTGTTCTGGACAATTGTCTCTTATTATTCTGCGAAGCACTTACAAAAGAACTTGTGAAAACCAGTAATGCACTGGTAAATAAATAAAAGTAATAACTTCTTTTTCATAATGATTTTGTGATCTGTTGAGTTACTTTTGTGTTCTCCTACCTGAAAATATTTACAGAAAGTTGATTTCAAAAATATTTCCAAATTTTTAAAGGAACTAAGTGTATATGAAATTGTCACAACACCAGCAATGCTCCTTCATTTTATTTTTGGTAACACTGTGGTTTTTTACATGCTTCAGTCTTCTTTCATTGGTTGGGTTTTTTTTTTTTACTCTGATACTAGCTTTAATAACACATAGAAACCCTATAAATTAACATGGAAAAAACCCACTTTCTTTCCTCACTTTACCTTTGCCTTGAATGAAAAGAAAGTGCCATTGCCCCTCCATACTCCACCTGCAGTTTTCCACAGTAAGGTGCAGTGTTTTGTTAAAATAGAACTCTGTAAATGTAGAGTAGTAAGAGAACTGGTACCCTGGATAACTAGTCTTTTCTCCTCCTCACAGGCTCACAGTACAAAATAGAATAGATTTTAGAGTTTGTTGGCAAAGGAATTTGTTAAAACATTTGATATTATTTACCAAACCAACAGGGCTTTTCCATCAAATAAGACCACCTCTGCATGAGCACTTGTATATCAAATATTGATATAAAATTAATGAACCTGCTTCTTGACACACAGGCACCAACTCATTGGTCTTCAGGATACTAAACAAATCTTTATAAGGGAAAGGGATATCTTGTATTTAAATTGCCAGCTTTTTAGATCAGTGCCCAATCCAGAGAGAAATCCTTCTGTTTGCAGGGACATCTGCCTAACATGCATGCAATCAATACTAACTGATAGTTGTCAGTGCTATAATTCCTCATTAGTACAGATTATAATTGAAATAATGTAAATTCACTTTATACTAGGTTTATCTCTTTGAAAAAGGTACGGGTATGTATTTACAAAGAATTTTTTTTTGTCTTTTTGTGATCTCAATGAGGAAAATGGCTCTTAAAAGGGGATAAAAACCAGCAAATATATGACACTTCATATAATATTTTAAATTATTCATCTTGGCTAATATGTTAATGTCTTTAGTCAATGTGTCATACCATTGAGGGCAAGATTGTTTTCTGCTTACAATCAATCTAGTTTTCCCAGAGTCAAATCTGATGATAATTCATGTGCAGGCAACTCGGCCTATCACTCTTTCCCCCATCTTTTCTGAACTGTGATCAAGCTTTTATCTGGCAGCCACAAAGAGGAACCATTACAGGGATAATCACAAGAAAAAATGCACAATCAGTCTAGTGAGAATACTGGTAAGTACACATGAATCTGCATCACACATAATACTTTCGTGCCATATTTTTAGTCAGATGTACAAAAATCCTAAATGTAAGGGAGGACTGAAGACCTAACATGGTTAGATTTAATGGGATAGTACTGGCAGAAAATAAGGTAAGAACTGACAACAAAATGAATTTTTGATGCAGAAAAATTATTGAAGAGACTACAAAGGCTTCATAAGTGCCATGGTCTTGCCAATATAGCTCCGTCATTTTTTATGTGCAGCAATAAAGACTTTGACAGCTAGACAGAGTCATTGCAAAATATGCTTTAAACCCTGAGGTAATTTATATCATTAAAGCATTGCTTCTGATAGACATTTAAGAGGTACAATAGTAGTCACGCTTCATATGGTAATATATTGCATCATTGCTAGGATGTAATTGTAGAAAAACAACTTGAAGATAAAGAACTTCAAACAAGGGGAGCTTTACAGCGATTATGGTTATGTGTATGTGTTATTAGCATGTTCAAAGAAATGTCATAATTACTCTTCACCATTGCCATATGTCCCATTTCCCTATCCGTATACCAAAAACTGTTGATGTGTCTACTAAAACACTTACAAACCTATTATTACAGACAGCTGTTCATCTGTTTTCTGCTTTCAATTTAATTTAACTTCAGATTTAGGGGGAAAATTGGACAGATTGTAGACTTCCCAGGAAAAGATGTGTTGCCATTTTAATTAAGAGATGTAGCATAAATACGTAGAATAGAATATTTAATTTACCAATAATATCAGTGTAGTCTTCATGACAGCATGGCTCTAATTTGCTTTCTTTTTACTTATCCTTGGGCTTAACAGAAAGGGGTCATGTAATGGGGGATTATTTGGCAGAAGGAATACGAAAGGGTCATTGAGGTTCAATGAAAAGAGAAAACTCAGGATTCGGGGAAAAAGAGGAGAGGCACATAGTGGAGTAGGGCCTCAGGGGAGTAGAGCAGAGGCCTGAGGTCCTAATGAATGGCTGTTCCACTGTGTTCAGCCTGGAACAGGGAACAGCCTGGTTTTCCTGGGGTTTCATCTGCAGCAGGCAAATTTAGCAAAAAAGGTCCTAACACTGTTACCAGGGCATAAAGAGAAGCCCCAAACAAAGGACATTTACATTTCTTTAAAGTGGCTTGCTGTTGTTGTTATTGTTGTTGTTCTTGATTTTGGAAGAAAAAAGTTTCTTATAGCTAGCAAATTAAAATAACCTCATTACCCTAACAGACTGTGGACCATGCAAGAACCCAGACACGATCTTTTTTTTCAGTTTTTTCTCTGTGTTGAACAAGTACAGGTTCTTCAATATGTAACAAAAAATAACTTGAATTCAGTATTCTCCCAATCAGAGAAGCAAATCCTTCACAAAGCCTTTGTTTGCACAGCTATGCCTGGAGATAAGCAGCGTATCATGGAGCAGCATATGCCCTCACCGGAGACCTAGAGGGGTATCAACTTCTTTAACAATTTCAGCTGCTGGGAGTAACGGGAATTTAATGTTGGCTGGCAGATTACACCTTTAATATCCTTTTATAACAGGGGCATGCCTTGCTACTGCAACAAGCTGCATATATAAAAAATACAGTCATTATCACATGAAGCTATTCCACTCACACGCAACCATAAATAGCATCATAAACAGTAAAAATAGTAAATACAGCATAATTGCCATGTTTCTGCAGAAAACCTACTCATGAACGTCCTATGGGAAGAGAGTCTGGCATGCATATTAGAATAATTTTGTTCCATTTCAGAAACAAGACTTAAAATGAAAGATTATCATATTCAAATTCAAAGAGATCAGAATACACCAACCATCAAAAACTGCTCTATCACTGATATTTCATGATATATTGAATTATTTCTTAGATCTTTACCAGGGGATCATTCAAATTTATAAGCCCAGATTTTCATGTAACAGTGCCTGGATTCATTTCATATTTGAGGCTGTGTGCCAAAGTGTTCAGATTTGAACTTTTTATTATTATGCAATGACGTAGCCTTTCTAAAATGCACCCCTTTAAACCTTGCAAACATATTTGGAACTAAAATTTAATAGATCAGTATTTGATCCTGAATGTAGAAAAAGTAAATCCTGGGGTTTGCCCCTGAAATGGCTATATTTGGAAGAACCATCGGTTGCTGTACAAATAGAGGTTTATTTCCATTGGGAACAATTACTGTTTACTTATATAGATGTCATTCTCTATTTCAAGACTAGTGCCTTAGTGGGCCTTAAAAACTTGAACTGTGAAAGTAAATTGACATCTGAAGTGTCTGTCCAGGCTTTCTTTCAAAAATAAAACACTTCATGAAGAAGTGTTCTTCACTTCTTCTTCAGAAATCTGTCATGCTATCAGTAAAATCAGGCACAACACCAGACCAGACAATACCGGTTTGAGTACCAGCTCTTGGGCGTTCAATTTGTACATGGCTTTTTAATTTTTTTGATTTTGATGTTAGTTCTGAGTGTGCTGATAGAACTGCCTAGATTTACAGTACGCAGGAATTTGGTGTTGGCCTCTCAGAGCAGTTTCTTCAGTCATTCGTACTGTCGTATATCTGGGGTTATAAAAGTGCCTTGTTTCATAGAGGATTGACTTTGTCTGTGAAGCACCAAATGAAATCCCTGTGCTGGTACAGTGAGGACTATAAACAAGCACCTATCATCCATTTCTGTTCTGTTCTTTCCAATCAAAGGGTGTTCATATCAACTACCAGACTGCTGACAAATTGACCAAAAATATCCTAGAATACAGACTCCTTAATGCCTTTAAGGTCTAAGGGGTAATATTGTGCATCTACTAATAAGTGATTTGCCTATGGCAGGTAGCTGGAAATGCTTTTGGTTGTTTGGAAGGCAAGTGCATGCATGTGAAGTTGGCAAAAAAAAATAAATTACATAGCATCATCTCTTCCTGAACTTCTTCAGTAAAAAGGAGAGTAATTCTGGTTTGGTTCATTTCCCACTTAATCTTATCTACCTGCTGAGATTGTTTGTTAGTTAAAATTACATTTAAAAGAGTGTGAGAGACCAATGTAATGGCCTGCCCTTGAAAATTTAGTCTGGCAGTGTTTTTGTGACATTTGGTGCTTGAAATATTGTATTAATTCTCTTTGCATTTAGTTACTGGCAGGCACTTACTTTTTTTAAACATGGACAATAAAAAGTTTTGAGAGTTATTGTATGACTTAATTTAAAGTTTTCTGATTAAATAAGTGGTCCCATACAGGTGACAAAATTACTCTGTCCCAGGCTTACAAAATTGTTTTGGAACACAGATAATATGAAAGATTTGATAATCAAAAGGAGAAAACTTGTATGATTTTTACTCAGTATATGGGACCAAATTGCAACATAAATAAGAAAAAGCTTGCTTCTGACTTCTTGGCCTATAGCAGACAAACACTTTTACCTTGGTCAAAATCCAGCATTTGGACTTCTTTGCAATTTACTTCTGCTTCTTTCCAAAAATATATGTTCTGTTTTCACGAATATATGCCCTTTCTCCACTCAACAGCAGGTATTTCTTTCCAGACTCTAACAGGTGTGGTATTGTCCCTGACCCTTGGGTGTTCCAGCTGGATGCACCTGACAAGCTCCAGGAGAAGAATCTATTTGCATGACCTTAGAACTTGATATGTCCAGTGTCTTAACTTCCTTATGATGCAGACAATCATGTTTTGATGGACAGGACTAATGAAACATAATTCTGTAGCTATGAAGCCCCCTTGTGCTAATAGGTGGGTTAAATCTCTTTGAAGCTGGCAGGCATAGTGGCAGCTTCTTAGAATAAATGCAGAGATATTGAACCCTTAAATAGAAACAGTAGCTGAAACAATATGAGCCATGACCAAAATATGGCTACAAAGGAAAACTGTTGTGGAAGTGAAGCCATCTGTCAAATAGACTATATAGAGTAGAGGTGGTTTGGTAGAAAAAAATATAAATTTGCCCAAGGGCACTATGACAAAAACATCCTTGAAGTTATTATGATTCCCAGAAAAAAAGCTGTTTTATAAGTTAAGCCCTAATTTTAAAGAAAAAATGTTAGGAAAAAGAGCACAGAATGGTGACCACATAAAACTTCCCGCTTTTTTAATTCCTGAAAACATATAAAGAAAATTAATTTAATACTAACTAATAATTTAGCTCAATTAGAAGAAATTACCAAACAAGGATATTTGGAAAAGAAAGAAACTAATCTAAGCGAAATATAAATTACATGATAGAATTTTATACTTTTCACCTAGAAAATTTCTCTACTGGCAGCTGAAAATAACTCCCAAAATAATTTTTGCAATACTGTCAGAATTAAATGAAAAGTAACATTACAGATTTTCAGATATAAATAACACCAAATTAACTGATCAACTGTGGTGCCAGCAAAGCTTAAAAGCTTGCTTCTAGAAAAAAAAGATCTGAACAGCTAATAAAGACAGCTATTTTACTTTAAATTCTCACCTTAGATTTTACCTTAAATTCTCACCTCATTCTTACTTATTTTTCAGTAACTTTCCAGAATTTCTCTCTTCAAACTAGAACTAAGTATAAAAATATTCCCTTTACTACAGAGTTACTTCACTAAAAATTTAATAAGACTTTTTTTGTTTTAATTTTTCTAGACCGTTAAACTTTAGTTATTGAGTTGCTATTCTGAATATAAATTAGAGATGTTCTTTCCTTTGCATTTGTTTTCAGAATTCTTAAAAAAAGAACAACTAAAGACAATATTCATATCTCTCTTGCACAAAAATAGGTTGTCCAGGATAAGATACCACCTACCTCAAGGTCAAATTATAGTTTTGGAATATTTCTGCAAAGATGTGAAAGTAGATGTTTGCCATGAATAAGTCAATAAAAACAAATATTTAAAAAATATTTTTTAATATTTTTTAGTATTTTAGGGAGAAGCACTGACTGGCTAGGTTTCTGCATTTAAAGTTTCTTCTCATTTTACTGGCAGAATATTTACTCTTTAATATTGCTGCTTTAACCTTTAGACACCTGATTTTTATATGCAAAAATAGAGGAATTGTTTTTATTTTATTTTTATTTAATTTTTATTGTTATTCATTCCAAGTACTTAATGAAATAGAAGATTAAACTGAGGACTAGGCAATCAGCTCTTCTGAGGAAACTTGGACATACTTGTTTCATTAAAAGCAGAGACTTGAATATGTCCCTAGCTTTCCCTGCAGTGATAAAACAAAAATGCCACAACTAATTTACTTCAGTTTTGCACTGAATTTGTGCACAATACTTATTGTTTTGCGTCTTTTCTTTGAGAGGCTTGATTGAGACGTGGAAGCTCTGATTCACAATGAATCATAATAATTCTTTCAGTCTTGATTTTTGAAATGGAGTGAACACGTCCAAACACAGAAATGGAGTTAACATTCTGACTTAACATCTTTTCAAATACATGCATGGATTCACTGGACTTTGAAGTGTAGATAAACAGACCCTGTGAAAGAGACTCACTGATTTTTTAAAAAGTGTAAAATCTAAATTACAAACTATACACTAAGACCTGATCTAGCCTGGACAGAATGGCCAGGAGAAGGTAGTTGCTTGTCATCATTCTGGCTGATGGAAAGCTCAGATATATCTAGTTATTGTAGCCTGAGATGGGCTTATACATCCTGTACTTTAGGTGCAAACTTAGAGTACTGAAAGACTAACTGATATAAAATGGAAGGCTCCATCAGCTAAACAATACAATTGAGAAAGTATTTCACTGTATAATAACATGAAAATCTTCAGATCATTTACCATAATCATGCAAAAGTTGAATAGTTTGGATCAGATAATATGTAAAATAAGCAAATAGCATTTTTTGTTCTGCAAGAGAAGCTGAGCCACTGTGTTGAAACGGAACAAAGGGAAAAAATTTGAACCATCCAATTGCACAATACTTCAGTGCTGCAGTTTGTGAAGCCTACAGTAATTTAACACATGTCATGAAGCACTTAGAAATGTAATAAAAATCCTGTTTATTACCAGTGCAGCTCTGGGCCAAAGCATTCATGTGAGACTCATCTGATCCTTATAGTTGATGACCTTAGAATCTATCTCCATCAAGAAGAACAAGAAGATTTATTGTTCTAGGGATTTCTATACTTTGCAGTATTTTCACAGCCAGATTCTATATAAATATGATTGTTTACTAAAGCTTACACTCCTCTGCGTGTCTCAAATTGCCCTCTGCAGATCTAACATTCTTTTAGGAAAACATGATTCAACTGCAGCATAACGTCCCTCCTGCCCTTTGTCCAGATGATTACTCTCCTCCTGAGAAACCCAAAGAATGGATAAGGTTGAGTGCCTTCACTCTTAGAATTCAGCACAGAAAATTCATCTGTCAGATAGCACAGCTCTCCTGCTTGGTTCCGAATTGCCTCTTAATTTGTCTTCACAAGGCGAAGATATCTTGCCAGTACATGTGCCATGGGATGACTGCAGGGAAGTGAAAAATCCGATGAATAGAATTGCTGGGACCTTAGCATTGAAAGCTGTAGGTAAACCCACACTGCAGAATTTGCCACCTCATCAAACATGTTCCATTCTAAGAGTTCCTACAGGATGTAGAGGAATTTAACTATCTGAAGCTTCTCTCCAGTATTTCAGCTTCCCTTAAGCTTTCCCATACTGTATACCATAACAAATACTCCAGTAATGCAAAAGCTGCTGCAAGAAGAACTTGGAGACATTTTGTCATAAGTTCTTTTACATGTTTTCCAAAGTGCTCTCTCAGCAAATTTTTGGTTGTTATATCTCACCCTTTAGAAAGGGTGAGGAAAGGAAAGGAAAGGAAAACACTGGAGTCAGGATAATGACAGCTGATCCTTCTGATGCACTGACAGCACGTGCTCCTTAGAACAGCTTTTCAGTCTGGATTAGACCCCTTTGCTGATTAATAATGCAGCTTAAGGGTGAAGCTAAGGGGATGTGATATGCATGTTCTCTGGCGTCCATCTGACTTTATATGGATATTAATATCTATGAAAAACAAGTTATTGATGCAGTTGGCAAAAATATACCTGAAAGACATCTTTGAGCATCCCATCTAGTGCAGCACTACAATCAGGGTAGCTGGTAACTACACTCTGAAGCTGTAGTTCCTCATGCTTGTTTCCCATGCTGCATGTGTGTCTGTACAGACACCTGCAGATTTCAGACAGCTACAACTTCTTGTTCAGTTTAAACCTGGTGTAACATTAAAGGCTGTATTTCAACATGTGTAGGATAGTATCTTTCCTTAAAAATGCTGTTTTGTTTCTCCTTTGTATTTTTTTTTCCTTTTTATACTGGTTCTGATTGGGATGGTATACGAGAAACTGCTGTTCTTTTGAGCAGTAGTTGATTTTTTTTTTTTTTTTTTTTTTGCTATAGATGGACCCCAAATGACAAAGCCTATTTAATCAATTGGTGCTATGTCTATTCAGGAATAAAAAAAGACCCAGGCAAAAAAATATGCAACTAAATTATGAATTTGCCCTGAAACCCTCCCTAGTAGTGGATTGATAATTTTTAAAATCTAAACCAGTTTTCTGGCTGCAGTGTACGACAATCTCAAGTGAGAAAAGCTGATTTAGAAAAGAATTTAGATTAGATTTAGATCTGATTTAGAAAAGAATTAACAGATTTGCACCTTGAGATGTTATTAGAGTGAGCTGCATTTTCTAATGGGGACTACTACATTCCTATATTAAACATTGACAAAAATAAGCTGAGGCTGGCATTACACAAAGGTCCAGTTAATACTATACACAAAGTTTCATTGTTCTAATAAAAATTTACAACCAAAAACACTGAAAGTTTAGAAAAGCAATGGCTAAGATATTTAGCATTCTTAAAATAATAAAAAAAAAAACCAGCTAGAGGATAAACCTCTTGAACAGAAATAGGAAATGCAGTCACTTGTATACTAATGAATGTGTCATTTTCAGTGTTAAGGAGATAAAAAATGCTAAATGATTAGAAAGAAAATATTTTATCAACTCAGGCACTGAATTTGAGATGGTTTTGCATGTACACTTTGGCCTTTACCTCTTAGCCTCTCCTTTTACTTGCCAGCTGCAGCCTTTTTCTAAGTATCCCTCACTGGCAGACAGGAAAAAAACTGTTGAGTCTTTTGAGTGAGGCAGAGAGAGTCTTTTTTTGTAGCTTCTCCACACACATGTATTTCTAGAGTGGTGTTGCAGATTTAGAGAAAAACATTTTTCAAACACCCCAAAAAGCTACATACTTCCTTAAAACAAACTATTTTAGGAAAACAGCAACTTTCTTAAGATCAACCTGCACACCTCTCTAACTTATATAGGTCTGTTAACCTACATTTTTACTTTTTTTTCCCCAAGAAAGATCAAGATTTGTCTCTCTGTCATTATTCTGGTTACATTTTTTGGAGAAAAAGTAGCCCTTTCCACGCCTTCACCATTCAGCTGCTGAGGTGTTTTTTACAAACTCTGTGTTTAACATTTCTATATTAAGTCACTCCTCTTCCTAAACCTGTATTTTTCAGATCTTAAGGATAGCACTTCTCCAAATGTCTATTTAACCCTTCAAGTTAATTGGTTTCTGTTGGACTTTGCCTATTGTTTTCAAGGAAGCAGCTTAGTTTGGAATTTTGGAGTGTTTTTCTAAAGCTAACATTCAGTTCCTAATCTCTCTTGATTGTTAAATATTAATTTATTGACAGACCACAGTCAGAGTGTCATAATAATCTGATATTTCCTGTGCCCAGAGGACCAACAAAAACTGAGTTCTAGGAACAAATGCATGCTGAGCCCTGCAGCAATTCTCTTTTTTCCCCATATGTGTTTATATAACTGTTGTGCTTAGCCAGGTCAGGACCCAATAACATTAAGTGCTGTATAAATATTAGTACCCACTTCATCCTTCACAAGGTTCTTGACCACAATGAAAGGTGTGAAAGATCATAAAAAGGAGTAGATTAATTGAGGACCTTGGAGTGATGTCATCATGGTGGTATGTGTAATTTACTGAGAAAAGGCAGCACAGTATAGATGGTTAAGATACTAAAACCTGTTCTAAGGGTTAGTCAAATCCCTTTTTGCTTCCTTTTTTTTAATGACCACTCTCTCATATTAAGACTTACATTCACATCAAGTAATATAGCACCTTATCAGATCATTCATTTCTTCTTTATGCTGCAAATATTTCAGTAGTTTCCTAGATTAATTTGATTCACTTATTGCAATAAGCTATTTATTCTGCCATCCAATTAAAACCAGCTTCAGTCTGAACATAACAGTATTCACGCCAGGAAAGCATATCTGAGCCTTTGCTAAGTCTTCCAGCTGTAAGGAATTCATAAAGCTTAATTAAACTCAGGACACAAACATCAGTGGAATAAAACTTCTTGAAAGAAAACTGAAGAGTAACAGCCACTTTTTAGTCTGAAAATTAGGGCAAATGGAAGAAAAGTTTCATATGTGAATGAAATACTTCAGTGGACTGTTTATTCTTATTATCTCACATTCCAGCTATCCTGTTATGCATTAATTAAAAGGTCGTGAAGTTTCCCTTCAGCTTTGAAAGTTTGTCTGCACTCTGCTGAGACTTCCTATAACAACATTCCTCAGTGAATGGCAGTATCTTTGCCAGCTGCAGTAACCCAGGGAAACTACTTTCTTCAAATAGTGGAACAACACTTCCACAAACAGCTGACTGAGGAGCAAAGCTACACCTCATTGGCAACTGGTATAATTAATTATTCCTTGCATTGTGCTTTGAAAACCTCAGACTGAAGACCACAGAAGACAGATTTTTAGAAACCTGAGCTTTATTTTATTAGCATGGTGCTGGTCTCATAGCCTTCTTTTCCTTTCTTTTTTTTTTTTTTTCAATATCTGAATGAAATAAGATTCTGATACATGGTTCATTAGTTTCTTGCACTGAAAATGGCAGGATACAGCAGTGCATCTAAAATGCATATTTGAAGACAGTAAAATATATTTTATTCAGTGTTCAAAAGCTTTCAGTCTGAGAAAAGAAAGGTTGGAAATTATAATTGTGCAAAATTCAAATATCTTGTGAATCTAGCCCTTCATCTTGATGAACTATTAGTGCTCCCTCAATGAAACATTGCCAAAAATTCCACATCTAAAACCATCATTTTATCGCCCAGAGGGAATCTGGAGATATTTCTTTTCTTCTGCTAATTTGATACATACACTTGGTGTTCATTTGCTGTAATAGCAGGCTTTCAGGTGAGGATGATTTTATCAGATGCTTTAAAAATTAGTTGCCTCTTACCTTAAATCAGATGTTATTTGAATTTTTAATGATGGAATTTTTTGAAAACTTTTAAAACAGATGGGCGTTTTCCAATCTGCAAATGCAAGTTAGATAACAAGACAGATAAGACTTACCCCAGAGGATTGACATTCATTTACGTTCAGTCAACAGTTTACATGGACTACATAATTATTCTTATAAATTTTAAATCGTGTTTTGCATAAAAATACAAAATACAATACTTCTTCTGTTGCGTTAGTTACTTGATTTTATTCCAAAATCTGTAAATGTCTACCTTCTTCACTGCATGATTAATCATTGCAGGAATTACAAAAAAAAAAAAGTTATGATATCTAGTAAAAAAAAATCAGAATTGTATTGTAACCATTACGTAAGTTTACGTAATTCATCATTCTCATTCTATTTTTGATCTTGTGCTTTTTAAATATTTGTACTCTAAAAACAGTTGTTCATAGAAGAGATGTAACAAAGGAGTAGATTTATATTCACTTCCTTTCATTCAAAAAAATTTCTTAAGAATTGTCTATCGCTTTGGCACATCAGCATTCCCTTACAAGGCAGGAAAATCTGAAACACAACAATGCTTCTTACGCTGCCTCTAATGGAAAGTGTGAAACCAAAGCAATGTCTTCTCCAGGTGGGATAAGTGAGCCTCAACAGACTGTGGAAAACATAGGGAAATGTCTGCTGGTGCCAATTCATGTGAGGTAACCATTGATAATTCCTGCCTAGTGCTCCCATTTCTGCTAGGCTGCTGCAACAGCAGCTGGAAGATACCAAAGTAGAGGAACCCATTTAGGCTTTTCCAGCTGTACAGCCTTTTCCAAAGTTCTCTGCTGCTACAAGCTGGCCTCTTCCTAGCACCAGAATAATTACTCTTATGGCATTGGGATTCAAAATACAGAGAAGAACACTGAAAGAATTTTTTCAAATCTATCTGCCATCAGATCACAGACAAGTGCTGGTATAGTTACTGATAACACTTCCCTTCCTTATAATACTCCTCATTGATGAGAAAGCATATTTAAAAGCCTAGTAATGGAGGACAGGAGTAGTTGCTATGAAGCTGTCTTCACTAGATCACCTATGGAGCAGAGGTGGTGTTGTTTTCTCAGGGAACTACTTATTCTGCTTGCTTGACTGGTTGCTATGGTTCAGAGAAAACAGCAGCTGCTTGAGGAAAAGGAGGGGGAACCTCTAACAAAAGGACATGAAAACCATTAGTCTAAAAAATTGATTAACTGTTAAGATAGTGATATCCTGGATGTATTCCTCTGGCAAAGTTGAGAGAGCAAACAAAAAAGATAGGGAAAAATAAAGGACAAGATCATTATTTAATTCTTTTCAGATATGAAAACTTATGTTATTGGTATTATAGCTCTTTGAAGTTTAAATGAACAATCAAAATGTGACAGTGGAGCAGTTTATCTTTCTATGCCCATATTTTCCATAATAACTAAGCAAAGGCATTTTATACAAAATTGTTATTTCCCATTGGTAGCACTGAGAAAGAAATGTGGATTTTACATGCTGCTGTATGGTCACTGTAGGGAAATGCCATGTGTTTCAGAGGAAAATAATATCTCTTGTAAATAGTTTAATACATTTATTATTTTCTTACTTAAAATAGCATGCTTCCAAAATACAAATAAATAAAATTTAAAAAAAAATAAGGAATATTGTGAAAAGTATCAGCACAACAAAATTTTAGTTTGGACTTTCTTCCATCAAAAGTTCAAATAAAAAACCACAGTATATAATTACAAAAAATTATAATTACTCAATTCTACTCTAAAACAATTGAGTTTGAATTTTAAAAAGTGGAAAAACTTAGCAAAGCAAGGTCTGTAAACACTTTCTAATGGAGGAAAAGAGGATTGCAATGAGAAACTCATCAAAAATCAGACATGAGAAAGAAAAGCTTCTGAGATAAATAGTTCATGATCTGACTCAGAATTTCAGAAAGACTTAATATTTTACATTGATATTTCTACATTAAAATTACAAAGTAAGTTTTCCAATAGTGTCTGAGAGATTTTTAAAAATGGTTTTCAAAGAAAGGCAGTGTGGTACAAAATCTCTTGAAATTATTCCCTATAAAATTAGTTAACTATTTGCCAGTAAAAGGCAAGTTAGACAGCATGTGGTCTTGTAGGTTTGGGTGAAATTACTGATGAAATTTCCACCACTCTTCTTAAGAACATATTCCAAACAAATATTTGAGAGCTATTTGGAGATCTGTACCTGAAGTACAGAAGTACTGAACGCAACTAAAAAGTAGGTAGATGCTATAACTATCTTTGGAATAAACACACAGCATTTCTCCTGTACTGGAATAAACATTAAAGACTTAAGGTACTTGCTACAGTTCTATTCACAGAAATGAAATAACAAATATTTCATAGGTGTTTATGTAATAAGGAAAAGTTTAACTGAGTCACTAAGTAAATGTCAAGAAATATCAAGGGTTTACTAGTAAAAGTTTTTTAAAAAATTCTTGTCCTGAAGTTTTTTTAATGTTGATCAGATAATTAAAAAAATTTGTTGTTGTTGTTCTCAGAGGAGATTTTGTTACATTTGGGATTGACAATAAAAATGCCATTAATTTTAATGATAATAAAATTAAATCTTTAAAAATTTTATATCCTGGAGATGTTAACCAAGATTTTGAGGAGTCTGACCTCAATGTGACTAAATCCTAATTTTTGTTGCATATTCTCATTTATATTTTTCATTCTTGTGAGGGTAGTTATCTAAAATGTCAAGTGAATTGTGGAAAGGTTTTGAGAAATGAAAATAACCATCCAGAAGGTGACATAGCTGAATGGGAAAGATGCACAAGAGAGACATTTGTTTTACCTTCTAAATGAAATAATTTCTCCAGAAATACTTTTCTGATCCATGTCATCTTCAAATGGTTTTGACATCAACACAATACAACTACATTGTAGGAGAGAACAGTATTAAGATAGTTAGAGATACCAGAAGCATTATATTAAGATAAATATCTGGAATGTTTCTCTATTGCTCTAACAGTCTGCAGTGCATTGTTACTGACACAAGCAAACTACTGTGGCTACCATGAATAATGAAAAAGGGTTTTGAAGAAAGAGATCCTGGGAGGAAAACAGCCCAAAGGATAAGGCTGAAACTTGGGCTATTTAGCAAATGTTGGTAATTCACAGGTTTGGAACTACTGAAGTTACTCTTCAGCTACAACACAATGAAAACTTTAGAAGGACAAGCAGTGTGGTCAGAAATATTGTAGATAACAGAAGAGCAAGAATGAATCCCTTGTAGTCAAATGATTCCTAAAAACCAGAACTTTAAGTCTAACTCTAAAATAAGAGTGCCTTATTTTTACTCAAAACCAATATTTTTCCTACTATTTCTTTATACCAGATGTTATGAAAGACTATGATTGTGATACAACCATTCACAATTATCTCTGGTTAAGAGATGCGAATCTTTTTAATACAAGTGAAAACTTTCAAAAATTACTTAGGAAATATAAAAGCAATCAAAGACTTCTAAAGTTGAGTGGATTCTCTGACTTCAGTGCACTTGTAACTAGGCCCTGGTTTTGAAGTCTGCAGAAAGTCTATGTATATAGAATTTAAGTGTTACAAAATGTTTGTGTTTGTTTTATGATCCCACATCCTTCCACTGTGAAAGCAGTTGCTGGGAGTTTATATGGAAAAAAAAGAAAGATCTTTCTGAAAAGTTTCTGTAACTACAAAATGTTCATAATATTAACAGGTATCAAGAAAAAATTGTGGGGTTTTTTTATTCCTCAAAAGACAGTTGATTCAGATAGTCACTATTGTTAGCATAAAGAAAGTAGTGGAATGAGAGCTCATAGTGATTGAAAAAAGAAACAAAACTTCAAATACAATTTAATAGTTAAGGAAGACCACCCCTATATTCTCTCATGCACTAGCATTAGGAATTTACGACTGTCAAAGGAAATTTTGAGAGGCAACAAAGCTGATTATTAAGTGCTCTTTTATGAAACCCTCCTGTAGCCACAGGAGCTCCTTACTCTCATTACTTTTTTTCACTCTTCAGCAGAAGTATTCCATCAAAGAAAAAAATCATTGTTATAGATTTAAATCATTGTTATATCAAATTGAAACTGTTATATCACATAGAGTAAAAATGGAGATTTTGAACCACTATTAAATAAATACACATTTAAAAATATTTTGTACAAATGCCAAACCAGTCCTTAATCATCTTTGTATCTGCTTACCATATTTAATACTTTAGCTGCCAGAAGATGTGCCAAAAAACATATAAAGCCTTAGGGAGATTGGTACACTTGAGAGTCACATAAATTTAAATACTTTCCTTACATCCCAAAAATAAAGTGGAAATGATATTCAGAGCAGTAAAGCACAACTTTGCAGTCCAAAGAAATTTGCACTAACTCTAAAGGAGTATCAGGGCAAAAGAGGTTATTTTGATTCATATGACAAAAAAAAAATAAAATTCCACAAAGAAAATCCATTAGATTACTAAAAATCTGGGAGAGGAAGAGAAAGAAATTTTTCTTGCCAGTCCTGGTTTGGGACATTTTTCAATCCTTTAACAAATTAGAATAGGCAAGTTTAAAAATTTTGGTCTAAATCTAATCTGCATTTAATTAAAGCACAACAAATATTTTTAAAGCATGATAAAGCCTAAAAAACTTTTGGTTTTAATTTTTTCCTACTGTCAGAGGAACCCATGCAGACTTTCAGCATGAAATAAACAGTCACTGGCTAAGGTGTTTAAGAATGAAAACCAAAAATAATAACAATAACAATAGCTCTTGCCAAGTTAATAGGAAAAATTTGTAATCTGATTTGTATTTTAACTCTTTGACAAACTATGACAAGAAAAGGTATCCAAAGAACTAACCCTATGGAGCATGCATTTATTGCTGAAATTTGCATCTCTGTAACAGTCAAAACAATTTCAAATATGATTTTCACATTTCTAGCAAAGTGAAATACAGAGAAAAATTGAAGAAGTGTCAAGCCATTTCTTTTCAGGATGTTAAAAGTTCCTGAATAGGCAAAGGAATGGGGAAGTTTTGTAATTTTGTAAATACAAAATGAAGAACAGCCAACACAATAGGTTACAGAGGGAACACAGTGAATCAGGCTGGAATCCAGCCGTCTTTGCATCTAGTTGAGCACTCTAATGATTACATTATGCAAAGTCATTCATATTCTCTTCCTGAATTAATATTGGTTACAAGAAGTGGGACCTCTTCAAAAGGAGATTGATATCGATATTTTCTAATTCCAGAGTATCCTACAAGCCAGAAGTTATCATACTCTCTTGAGATGTAGGAAAGCCAAATTCAAGTCTGCTTTAAATCAAATGTGAAAAGAGTTTTTGTTGCAGCACTTCAGCAGAGCAGATGGGTGCTCCAACAACCCTACAGGCTGTGTGTGGAAGCAGCCACTGCTTCCTCCAAATATTTTGCAAATTATGTTGAAACCTGAGCGTGAATCCTGCTGTATCTTTCCCTGTTTCTCAATAGGGCATCAAGTATGATGGACTGTATTTCATTCTGAATCACAGACGCACAGAAGTTGGAAAAGACCTTTGAGATCGTAAAGTCCAACCTATGACTTAACACCACCTTGACAACCAGACCACGGCACTAAGTGCCCCATACAGGTTTTTTTTGAACACCTCAAGGGTCAGTGACTCCACCACCTCGCTGGGCTAAGATCTTTAGTCACTGGGAAAAAAAAATTAGAAATCATGATTTTTTTTTTCTGCTTATTGTAGAAAAAATACTTACACAGAACCATGAATAAGTACCGACACTTCTGAGTACTGAAAGTGACAGGCATAAAGGAAGTTTTTTTCATTAATCAAATCCTTTCTCTGCCATCTTCTTTATGGCTGCTGTTTTATTATTTAGGTGCAGAACTATCCATGCCAGACACCTATCTAAATTTGTTTACAAACACAGTAAACACTTTACAAATTAGTTTGTCCTATAATTCTCTGTTTATTAACAAGCCACCCTAGCAAAGAAACATGATTTTGCTCTCATTTGACTGCTGTTCACAATTGTTTCAGCGCATGAGAACTGTTGAGTCTTTCACTCAGCAAAATTGTTTTCTTTTTACTGCTAAGAGATTACAAGTAACTATGTGGAAAAAAATGCCAAACCTTGCCTCTAAAGAAGGGATGTTAGATGAGCCTTTAAAATAAAAGAACGCATTTAAAAATGCTAACATGGATTATATAGTTTGAGATGTTGACTTTCTTGGTAACAGTTGCTATGTTAGGTAATCTGATTTGATGCCATCAACTATAATGAGGAAATATTTCAGGATTATTGCACTTCATTAACAAAGGAATAATGCAGAGACTCTAAACAAGTAAGTACAATGAATTTCAGCAGTCAGATGAGAAGAAATACAATGGTGACTTTAAAATTGAAAAAGAATAAGAGAAAGAAAAGCAAGATGGGTGATAATGCAAAGATATTAAGCACAATTGCATTTCGTAATGTATTTCACTAAATGTGCCATTGAAATCATTACCAAATGATAGATACAAAACATAAGAAAAAAATAATTATTCTGTCTTCAAGCATTATTCCATTAACAAGAAAAAAATTATTTGGTGGAAATTTACTTATCCTTTATTCACATATTTCTTCAATATTTCATTGTTCATTAGCCCGTGGACATCAGACTAATATTCCCTTCATGAAAGTTCATTAATAGTCTTTCAGTTCTCCAGCAGCTCTTTATGAATGTTCAGCAGATACTGCCTTGATTTCTACAGCTTACATTCACCACATTTATTGGTCCATCCTTTGTATACAAAACTGATATTTAGCTATATTTCATTAGCAGGCCACCATTCAACTGTGATTTTTGTAAACATCTTATATTAGAGTATATTTTTAGAAACCTATATACATAGATTGGGCATGACCTTGAAGAGTCTCAGAATTGGTTTTTATCTTGTTTCAAACCCAGTATTACAAAAATATAAATGAAAAATCTCTCAGCAGTAAGCTCTCTTACAAGATGTGTGTGTTCTTACTTTGGCTGTAATATAAAGAAAATACTCGTTCAGACTCTAATTTGATTCTACATCTGGTGATCCGGTATTCTGTTCATGTGAAGACATGAATCTAAAATATTGATTAAAAGGAAAAAAATAAAAGATGCAATAAGTTACAAATTTTTCTTAACTTGCTTTAGAGTTTTGCAGACATATTTTTCCTTTTTAACTGTCATTCAGTTCTGCACATTTTTAAATTAAAATCTTCTAAGAATTTTACAAATTCTTACTACTTATAATATTTAATTTTCTGTGGTCACCTTTTGGGGTATCCTAAGTCTAACTTTTCAATACCATTGTCAATTCACATACCAATAGTTTGTCTATATGACTCCTTTCTTTGGAGTAAATAAATAAAGCTGCTGGTCTTTCTGGCTGTTCAGGGAGTACATATTAGTGTGACTCAAATTAGCTCCTTCCATGGAATACTTCATGGTTTTCATATTTTTGAAATGTCAGAGTAATGGAGATCCTTTATTATGGACATTGTAGTGCTTAAACTTCCTAGTTCAGATTGTCATTCAGACCTACAAAGTCTTCAAAGTTTCCTCCAATTATTTTCTTGGCATTTCTATCTCTCACTGCAGTGCAAATGGTTTATGCTGGCAGGAAATTTGCAAATGTCATTCCTTTCTTCTGATATTTTCCTTTTATACATAATACCTCATGCACCAGTCCTCCTGAAGATATAATAGGTTTTATGTCTTTGCATATTAGGTCTCTTCAGAAAAAGCCAGAAGTAATTTCTATATAATTCATCTTGTTTTGCTTAAAAAAAAAATGTTAGAAAGACATAGAGTTCAGTTTCTGTGTTCTCATTATCCCTTCTTGTACCTAAAAGGAATATATAAAAATTGTTCCTGTACTATTTTTTTTAGGAAGCCACCCTGTTTTTCTTTCTACTTTTTACTTTTTTCCCTCGCTACAATGTTCTGCTTTAACAACACTTACCTGCCATAAATTTGCTGCTGTATCTTGCTATCTCATTCAGATGCAGTTCCTGTTCAATAACTTTCTGCTTCTACCTATGACTGGCAGGAAAGCTTAAAGTACAGCTCTGCACCTTCTTCCCCACAATCTCAAGATGAGACTGAACCACGTTTTCTAAAGCTCAAATCTCCATTCTTTGTCATTTATACCCACATATACGTTAGCTGCTTTCCCTTGCCATCTAAATTATCTTATCACTGAGCTGTCTAGGACTCTCTTTAGTGTAACAATTTCATTTCACAGCAAGTACTGCACTTTCCCTGTCAGCTCTTTAATTACAACGTCAGGAAAATTGGTGGAGATTGAGGAGGAAACGACTATTTCTCTTCTGCTTTGGGTGTGGAACTTGTGTGTGTTGGGAGGGGGGAGAGATAGATGAAGGCTGGTGGGAGTGAGGTGCAGGGAATCTGCATAAAAAAAAGAAGAGAAAACATTTATTTTTCTTAACAGGAAAATCTCCAAAGAAATTTTTATGCTCTTTCCTGGACTTTGAGACTCATACCCAGGAATGTCTCTAAAACCATCTATAGTATCACTGATTATCCAGGTACTGCCTATAATTTTGTTGTCAGTTTTAAACTTCTTGGAAATAGGCTGTATAAACTTTTCTCTGAATACATTTATCCAAATAAAAATATCTCATCATTCTTCTAAGTAAACACTTCACAGATTCCATGTTTCGCTTATGTGAAGGGCTTCACTATTCTGTTTCAAACTCTAAAGCCTCTGCTTATTGAAGTGCTTCTAAAATTGGTTAGCTGCATGAGCAGGTACTGCTATTGTCCAGATTCATGATGAGTTTTTGGTATTTTAGCTTCCCTCTCAGTGCAAGCAATGGAGGGACACTACTTTACATTGTTGAGGACTCAAGCAGCAAAGCTACAAACCCAGAAAGATCTGACGGTTTTTCATTTTCTGTGTCACTAAGCACAGAAGAAGATAATTTGAAAGGCAGATCTTTTGACCTTCCCTGGTACTTTTCTGATAATTATTCACAGAACATGATGCTGTGCAAGACCCTAATTGCAGGTAAGAGGTCTTGTCTGTTATATTTGAAAGAGGGATTTGCAAGTATCAAACTTACAGAAGTTACTGGAAAAAAGATGATGGAAAGATATATCTATAATTACAAAGATCAGGATTAAAGGCTCAGGAGCTTTTTGCTATTGTTTCCTTCACAGATAATCAAAGAAACAAACAAGCAAATGCATGCAATAGAAAACATTTTTTACATTTTTTTCTCCACGAACATCATAAATTCTTTTTATTTTCTGTTTATTGATGGTGTTCATCTCTCTTCTCGTTTTGGTGATGATACGGTGAATTTTAGACATTTTGAAGTAGAACTGTATTCTACCAATATATTTATCAAGAATTAGAAGTTAATGTGTGTGATGTGTATATAAGGATACAGAATTAAAACTAGTAATTGTTTACTTACCTTCAGAATAACAACAGTCCCATGCATACTGCAGTGGGTTGACCTTGGCTGGATGCCAGGTGTCATCAAGCCTCTTTATCACTCTCTTCCTCAACTGACAGATGGAAAAATAAGGACAAAAACTCATAGATTGAGATAAGGACAGGGACATCACTCAGCAATGCCAATTGGAGGCAAAACAAACTCAGTTTTGGGAAATTATTAACAACCAAATCAGAATAGGACAATGAGAAATAAATGCAAATCTTAAAACACCTTTCCCTCACTGCTCACTTTTCCCAGGCTGTTTCACTCATGAGTTTGCATCTTTCTCCCCAAAATAGCAGAGAGGGATGTGAAATGTGAGTTGCAGTAATTTCGTCACACATCTTCACCACTGCTTCCTTCTCATACTCTTCTCCTGTTCCAGCACATGGTAGATGGTCCTCCATAAACTTTTCCAATGTGAGTCCTTGCCATGGGCTGCAGTTTTTCACAAACTACTGCAGTGTGGATCCCCCACAGCTCCACAGGTCCTGCTATAGAGCCTGCTCCAGAGTGAACTTCCCATGGGGTCACATTTTCTTTCAGGCATCCTCCTGCTCCAGCATGGGGCTCCTCCATGGGCTGCAGGGGAATCTCGGCTCCAGTGCCTGGAGCACCTCTTGCCCCTCCTTCTGCAGAGCCCTTCCTCAAATACTCTCACTCTACACTTCCAGTAGCTTTTGCATAGCAGGTCATCTTCCCTTCTTAACTATGTTATCCCAGAGACACTACCACCTGATGGGCTTGGCCTTGGCCAGCAATAGCCCTGGCTCTACTGGACATGTGGGCACCTTCTGGCATCTTCTCAAGGAACCACCTCTGCAGCCAGGCCCTCTGTTCCAAAACCATTCTATACAAAGCCAGTGCACACAGAGAGCTCAGGCCAAGATTAGGGTATCCTGAATAAATACATTGACACAGATGTGAGAAAGCATTAGCCTGTTGTTTCTGTTGCAGGTATATATGCAGTGGTGGATATAAGGAGCATGTTTAGTCGTCACTATAATATAATTCTTACCTCTACTTTAACTGGATGAAATGGGCAATAGCAGCCACTTTCAAAATGTTAAGTGTTTAAAATAAATAAAATAAAATAAAATAAAATAAAATAAAATAAAATAAAATAAAATAAAATCATCAAATCAAATCAAATCAAATCATTATGTTATACTAAGGCAAACATAGAATGGATCATGTATGATTTATGACATGCAAAGCACATCAGTATAACAGTTCACCCTAGATCTCAGAGATCACTGAAATAAAGAAACTTAATCCATAGAAGACTGATGATGAAGTCCATGTTAGACCTTATCACAAATATAATAAATTGAATATATATTAAGGAGAAATTGGAGAAATTGGATAGGCTTAGAAGACGAATTAATAAAACAACATTTGAAGCAATAACACTTGATCTCTTATAGGATGTCAGATAACGCAAATATATAATAATTATATTAACTCTGATTCAGATTATGTATAACAGTACAACGTGAGCCATTTCCTTTCAAAAGCTGTCTGTTTTGAATACTTTTGAAATACACAGACTTTCTGAGAAAGCTCCTCAAAATCTTCAGTCCTAGTATATTCTGTTATTTCCCTTTCTTATTTCTATAGTGTGTAGGCTACACCAGATGCTCCTCCATCATGCACAGACAGTGTTTCAAGGATAGGTCAGACAACCAAAGTTAAACAGCATCAGTCTATATGAATTTTCTCATACTCTATGATGGTGGCCCCCAATGTATGATGATACACTGATCTCTGACTGCCTTCCCAGAGATGTGAGACTATTCTCAGCTGATATGAATGAGTCAACCTCCTTGGGCTGTATAAGTCAAATAATGTATAAGTCAAACTAGGTTATTGACAAAAGCATTTCTTTCTATGCCAGCTTTTGCTGCATTGTGGTCAATATTTTCAGCAGGATTAAACTGAGACTAAAAAAACCTTCAAATTCTGTTTTATAATAAATAATCTGATGTATCTTGAGGAAACTGAATTCAAAACCAAAACCAAAAGGACCCAAAAACCCAAAACCAAACCAACCAAAAAAACCTCACAACCCCCACCCCTCCAAAATCACAAGAAAAAAATGCACCAACAAAAACCAAGCGAACGAAAAAAACCCACCAAAAACCCCCTAACCTTTGACAAACATTAATAGCTTTTGAAAGACATTAGATATGGTTTTCTTGCTATCATACCTTCCATGAAATATTTGTAAAGATCAGTAGGTCAATAATGCTTATGCCTAGAGTCTTTATTCTCTTTTACTTCCTTTAGACTGTAGAAGAGACATAATACAGACTATTTTGAAAGCCTAAGGCAAGTAGTAAAGCAATCTACAACTCCTTTGGTTTTTTTGAGAGAATGAACCATACGTGTTTTTCATCCAAGTTTCTTCCAAGATTTTGCATGAACAAAGAACAACATTTTGATTTAGTAACAGCCTAATACCAGATTGTGCCTGGAGATGTGTGGTAAATGCCTATTAAATTTTCAGATCTTGATCCCAATCCAATGGAAAGACTTCTGCTGACCTGCAAACAATTAAGACCACGTTCTGTTTTCCTTAAAATTAGGGAGCAGAGAATTTTTTCTTCGAGTGTCCTTAAATCCACATCCCACTCAAAGGCACAGAGTAGGGGAAAAGCACAAGCCTAGAAAGCAGCTTTGTGCACCAAGAGCAGGGGATGGGCAATGAGCTGGGCCACCCAGATACCATGCAGTCTTACAGAGCAAAAGCATTGTGCTACATCGTTCAGTTCTTGATAAACTGTTTTTTCCTTCACCAAATTTTTTTCTTCACCTAATTAAATATCAAAGTATAAGGAATATAGAATGTATATGTAATATGTATACAATATAGAATATTCTATACTCTATGTTGACCCAGTATCCTGAGGTTAAAGCCGTTGAAAGTCAGCAATTTGCCTTTGCAGTGAAGATGGCCCAGCAGCACAGTGGGCTGTAGTGGTAGGAGTGCAATCCACACACAGGGAGGAGCAGTCCCTCCCTCCTTCTGTAAGATGACCTGCAGTCCTGTGTTCAAGTCTGGGTTCCCATGGACCATGCCATGCTCCAGTCAGTGCAGTCAAGGGCTCCCAAGAGGGTGAAGGCACAATGTGTACAAGAAGATGCTGGGAGAACCTCAACCTCCTGGCTGGAGCAAAGGGCAGGCAGAGACAGACTCTCCCCAGAGAGGCACAGTCAGGGGCATGTGGCAGCAGTCACAAGGTGCAAGATGGCAATTCTGCTTAAATAATAAGGACATAGTTTTTCACACTGAGGGCAATCAAGCTTTGGGAAAAGCTGTGGAAACTTTGAAGATATTCAAAGCTCGATTGTACGTGGCTTTTTTGAGGCCCCGATTGAACTCACCCTCTAGGGGAAGCTTTCAGGATAGTGTGACTATGGCGACTGCGGTAGAGTAAAGGCCGAGAGGAGGAAGAGGTATTTCCTGATCCTACTGAGCCCTTTGCTCCAGAAAGGGGAAATGAAATATTAATCCTGTTCAAATATTCATCCATTGCCTCAAGAGTGTGCCAGGACGTGAGTCTATCAGCTGTGCCTTTTTGTCCATAAAAGATCTGGTAATTCATTATTTTAAAGACAAGTGTCCTATTCTGTTGGAGATGGGTTCTCTAGATATACCAGCTTCATACTAATTCTACTAAGTACATACTAAAAATGCATTCTTGACAGTCTGATAAGAAAATTTTGAGTACTACACCAATTAGATAAATTTGTTTGAGCATTATCTTAAGTATTTATTGGCGCTCATAAATGCACCTCAGAGTTCAGGTTTAGAATGTGTAAAATTCTGAAGTCTACAGCAAACGGCAATAAACTGTGAACTCTTTCAATAGGACAATGTAATAGCGAGCTCCTTGGGACTTGCTGAAATACTGTGTCTAAACTACAATGGTGACAGCTGCACAGTGCTTAGTTGGAGCTCAACCATGTTGCACAGGACAGTATTTGACTTCTCTTCCTCCCCTGCAGTCTTTTATCACTTTTCTAGAAAATAAAATATTGTAACATTTCTGGTCTAATGCCTCAAAGAATCTTTATACTTCTGGTTTTAGGAAGCTCCTGCTTTTATTTATGTGTGATTTCAGATACTATACAATGTTATGCCCTTTGTACTGATTTCTCTGATGTAGCATAGGTAAGGCAACATTGGTACTGATTCTCATTTTATAAAGCAATGCTGTGAAATAAGCATGCTATTTAAAATCCTGAAAACTATCCTGCTGGTGACAGCCCAAGATCAAATTACACAGAAAAAGATTTCTCTGGTAAACCTCAGTGCAATGATTGGGGAAGAGGGAGGGAAGTATTAGTAGGCCAATTACTCTTTTCATTACAACTCCTTTTTATTTACTCCAGTAGCTTGTTTTAGCATAATGACAAGCAATACAATCTAAATTAAAGCAAGATTTGAAAACAAATGGGATAGCTAATGGATATGTAAGTATCTATGACGATTTTTTTCTTACTATCCATGCTCATTTCATTCATAACACATCTAATTGATTTATAATTTGATTCTAATGGATTTTACAAGTATTTTTCTCACCTTTCCCACTTTTAGGAATCTCAGCTTGGGGTATGACTGCAACTGACTGGAGTAGGGAAACTGGATGCACTGATTTAGTGAATGCTAAATTTTACATATAATGGAATGTATGTTGTGCAAATGTGTGTGGATATATTATAAATTTTTTTTAAAAAAAATCACTATACGCATGAATACCTGATGAGTGGTAGGGTTTTGGTAAAAAAAGTTATTTAAGCACTAAAAATTAACTAAACAGGAATGCCAAAATACTTTCAGAAAATATATTATGTAAGATATACCTAGTCCAATTTTTATTACATACATACCATGTACTTTCTGTGGGAGTGCATTTTTTAATTTTAGGTTTCATTCATAAGTTAATGTTCTTTTGTAAAATGGTTTGTTCTCTGTA